>JBAJFG010000076.1:0-600000 GCA_037903475.1 Ancylostoma caninum | reverse complement strand
AGCCACAATAAAAACTGACACCTTGTCACTCCACCGAACCACAAATTGCTGTATACACCTCGCTAAGTCTTGAAACTGGCCGAATTCTATAGAAATTCTGTAGTTCCAGCAGCGATTCCCGCCTTTTCCATATGGACCCTAATTACGGACTGTGACAAAGGTGTCGAACATGTCGCGCTTTTTATATGAAACGGTGAAATGAATGTGCTTGACCGGTTTCACAGAGGAGAATATTCGCTATAATTGTATTCACTGTGGGGTTTTTTGATGGAAGTAGAGGTTACGGTTTCAACAACATCTCAAAACAATAAAAAGTTGCCCCGTAACACCTTTGCGCAATGTGCTCAACCGGTTGACACGCATGGTGCGACGCGTGGGACCGCGTGCTCAACCGGGTGAGCACGCTTTTTTCAGAGTTATATTTTTGTGAGGCAGTCATAATTAGCAAACTTCTATGTAGTATTATGCTAACAAATATTCAAACTTTCTATACATGCACTGGGCAGAGCAGATCTTCACTCAAACTTTTTTTAAATATGTGGTTAAAACATACAAAAGAACGGTATATATGAAAAAGAAACTACAATCACTATAAAGTAAACGGACGACAGGCATTTGGAAACGCTCTTTACGATCACAAAAGAGAAAAAGATCGGGTTCAGATTTGCGCAAATTTGGGGTATTATGCGGCGGTGGAAAAATTCCACCACGTGGGAGCGCGTGCTCAAGCGGTTGAGCACGGTCCCACCTGTGCAAAAGCGCGTGTGTCCCTATACACCATGCTAAAAGTATAACGTCGCGAAAGTGTTAAACAGTATCTTTATCAGATACGTCTCTAAAATTAGAATACATACGTTAGTGTTGCTTCATTACTCCGGGTTATATTTTTCTCCATTTTTTTCTCAATCTCTGACTGGAGCGTTTGATTGCACTTGGTTTTGTGTCTTTTCTTCCATAATGCAGATTCAGTCATTTTTGACTGTTCAATCCTTTCCAAAATTGATTTCCGAGCAATGGTTAGCAGTCCCATCAACCGTCAATCAATGTGAAAATCTTTTTTTGCTAATCAAACCGGTACCAGCAAAAGGTAACCGTTGCGTCGACACCACTAGCAAAAGGTTTTGAAGCGATCGAAAATTATCTGATGGATTGCCCTTCACTTCAATAAATCACCTTTCAAAATTCCTTAATTACCAGAAATCAGAGTTGAATTGTGAAGGGAGAAAAGATCACTGTTTACTAGGTGGTGAATCCATATTGGATAAAGAATACATCACCCATAAAATGTTTTTTTCTCTTTTTACAGGGTAACCGTGATCATCCTCCTACAATAGCTTTTGTCAATGAGCAATCAAAATCCCAAAGGGCGTGGCAAATTGTCTTAGTACAGGTCTTGCTGAAAGCTCTGTGAGTTAAAATCCATGAAAATGTCTGCAGCTCAGTAGTAGCTCCCGAATCTTCACAGGAATATATAAATTCTTATTTATCCACGATTTTCTCCCTTAGTTAAACGCTATTTTTCCAAAAGTAATGGAGAGCAGCTCAGAGTGGATTACAAGGGAGTAAAATCGTGTTTCAAGCGTGGACAACCTGATTTCCGGAAATTGAAATTAAATGCAAAACTAAATAATTGGATAATGAATTTAGTGTCAAGTTGGAAATCCATTTTTCCTCATTGTAACACTGCATTCTTATAGATATTTTTTCGGACCTCTAGCGCAATCCAGAATGTTGTAGGAACACATTACATGCCGATATCTCCAGAGGCAAGTGATTTGGACTTCGAAAAAAAATTGTTTTGAACAAGACCATAGCAAAACCGAAAAAGATGGATAAATGAAATCAATAAATCGATGAGTGAATCAATAAATTGCAGTGAAATGTGTCTTAAGACCTTTGCCGGATCTATGTATCTATTGCCCACTTCCGGACCCTTTTGCACTTCACTAGTGAATGCTCTTTCGATGCTGTCACAGTGTTTGAGTTGGCGCCCACAAGCGCCCACCTTTTAGAAAAAAATGTTGCAAAGTTGATGATATGTCTTATACGTAGCTATCAGATCAGTGGCGGACGCAGAAAGTGGGCGGGAGGGGGGGCGTGGGAAGAAAAGTGAGGTCTCCGCCGTTTTGGGGACCCAGACGGAAAATAAAATTAATAATAATATTAATAATATTTTTTCCTTTGTTGTTAGCACGTTTTTAGACGTATGAAAATGAATATGAAAATAATATTAATTATAATAATAAACAATAAATAAAAAATATATTAAAAATAATAATAAAAATAAACAATTAAAAATAAACTAACACAAGATTTTTATTTGTATTGTAAAGTAATTTCGAAAATTTGGCGACCCATTCTCGGGGGGGGCGCGCCCCCCCCCCTGCGTCCGCCACTGGTAGCTATATGTATTTCTTTGAAAAATGTTTCGCAATTTAAGAGACAGAAAATAGTTGTAAAAGTTGAGGAAGGAACATAAGCTATGTAGAAAAGTAATCATTCAAATATTCAATATTTAGTGATGTATATTTAGAAAATTATAGCAAAAATAACATAAATAAATGTACATAGGATTTTTATCTATTGTATAAAGTAATCAGAGATGTCTATGAGAGCCACCGCGTTAAAGGCAGCACCCACGAAAAACTTTATCACTCAGGTTTTAGAGCGATCTTGGGTTTCTGACCATGATGAGCATGAATAATGTGGTCAATTTTGTCAGAATTCATGTTAAAATGGTTTTTGTATGCTCCCAATTTGCTGCATTATAGCAGTTCGCCGCTTGTTTAATAGATAGATTCCGAAAATTCGGCGATCCATTCTTGGGGGGGGGGGGCTAGCTAGGAAGTGTGTGAAGGTTTTTGCATCCTTTCTTGATAAATTGAGAGGAAGGAGGTGATACCTTACCAAACAACTATATAACTACCGGAGCTTCATCCTAGCGAACATCCAAAGTCCCGAGAACCAGATCGCCACCAAAAATTAGAGCACCTAATCAAGGCTTGTCGCTGGCTCGTTATCGTCGCCGCAATGTGCGATTGGGCGTTGCTGGTATTTGTACAGAGGAACTATCTGTATCGTATGTTCCCACATCTAAGAACTGGCTTTTTCTCGCATGGCGACCACCACCACGCTCAGCTGATCGCCGCCGCGAGAAGGCGGCTTCAGCCGTCGAGGCTGCTGAGGCCTAAACGAGATCCAGCCTCGAGATTATATGTATGTGTTTGCTTGTGCATACCACAACGTTCCACTGCTGTAGACATCATGAATGAGTGGAAAGGACACGTGTAGGGCAGGCTAAATAGGCGGCGAGGACGAGTTTTCATATGAATACAGCCATTGAAATGTGTGCTAGAGGTTCTTGAAACGGCGGATTTTTTCGGAGGTTATCCCTGAAGCCGGTAGTGGAACATTTGGCCGAAAAGGGAACCTAGCTCGGTAAACAAACGACTTAGTGGTGACATAATAAGCCAATCTTGATAACATTTCAGAATTCTTCGCTTGCCTTAGCTTCTTCCAAATTTTCCGTAGTAAAAATCATTTTCCTTCAAGCTGTAATTGTCTCAAATAATTGGAGGAATTGTTCCAGTTAGTATAACCGCAAATTCCGAGCAAACATTGCCAATTTCAGAAAGAAATCACCGAAAGGAAGAAAAATTGCAAAGAAGGTCACAGTTCCAATCTGTTGATGAATACCGCATAGAAACCAGAGTACAACTGTTCTTTAACCATGGCTCCTGCTCGTACAATCACTTGATCGCAGTTAGTGATCCAAAAGTCAAGGTAATAGCAATAGGTGAGATAAATAAGATTTACATCAATCATGTCATATTCTAGAAGACAAAGTCCTCAAAACGATCATCTATGCAGGAAAAGAAGCAGAAGGGTAGAAGACAAGCAACCTATTTTGTCGGCAAACCTTGTTTTCTAAAAAAAGCCATTTTGAATCGAGTTGCATGAAAATTCTGCAGAGTATTTTCTATCGATTTTCTGTAGCTCCTGTCGATTTCCCGGAGATTTTCGAAAGAATATCAGTGTAAGTCTGTCTTTGGAACCTAATTAGTCTGTTTAGAGGAGTACGAACTTTCGTTTACAATAGATGTTTTTAACTTCCGTCCCGTGCATTATCGAATTTTTGAAGATGATCTTCATTGGATGAAGAATAAAGTATAATTGGAAAAGCATAATCAAATATACTACATTAGCAACAATATTTTGCTACAAAAGTGCAGGAATTTCGGCTTATATTCTCTCCCGCACTATTGTACTGCTGTTGTAGTGAAATCTGCTCGGGCGTTTGATGAATTCTATGCTTCATCAGTTCTCTACTGTCATAGCAGTATGCGAGAATCCTATGATTCTGGGACAAATCGTCCGTAAAATACCTAGCAACTGCTTCGCGGAGTAACCAGTGATACTAGAAGAAGTGGTAGCCGAAAAACTTCCCGGGAGAGCGATGATTGCCCTCAAGAATTTCTGGAATTTTTGTTAGAAAAGCGCAATGCTTAGTCTAATTACTAGAAACCTGTCCAGATCTTTGGCGTCTTTGTTCACGTTCAGGTAGATTGCTACCATTGCTACTCCATGCAAACCCCTGTGTATACTTATTTTCAAGGAAAGCAAATCCAGAAGAAGAGTTCGGCGATTAACAAGTGCAGGAATCCCTGGTTGGGAAGACTAAGAGTAAAAGAAACTGTTAGTAAACTTTTGAGCTGTACAGACACAATATCCGAGCGTCGTATCTCTTCAGGGTGTACCTAACGAATTATGTGAAATTCAAAGATCTACAGCAAAAAAGGAAGAGTACACTGTTCCAGATGACTAACACAGTAACGACAAAAACTTGTGGACATCAACGTGCATACGAGTACTTAGTACTGCACTATGATTTGGCGTTTTCACTGGATTTGCTGAAGAGACTGATTTCCGTGGATTTCATTGGCTCATTACCAAAAATATCCGCTAAGAAAACGAGTTTTGATCAGAATAATATTCGAGATGAATTGGCTCTATTTCAAGCTTTTTAATTAACTTGTGGTCCTGCAACCCGAATCCAGCAGATTTCCAGAGTTCCCAGGAGTGTGCTCCATGAATTCTCAGGAAGATATTAAAATCAAAATCCTGAAAAAATCGTATGTTGTTACATTGTTTATTTGTTTATCATACATATTTATTTGTCTATTTCATCGAGAAGTCATGGCAATAAATCATCAATGATCGGCGAGAATTCAGGAGGCCCTAGCCCCACGACTAAAGAGAACGAATATAATCTTCGAGTAACAATTGAATAACAAGTAAGCAACCTACTTATTTACTTGTTTTATATATTTATCTACTCATTTGATTATCTGCACCTAGGTGCTCCTGAAGATGAGAGACTAAAGCTAAAGCCGCAGAAAAATCGCAGAAAGCTTCCCAGCTTCTGTAATTAAATTAGGAACTAATTTAAGGAGTATCCCTTCTAATGGATTATAGAAAGGGATTCCCACTTGCGGAGTCATAAGGCGAAAAGTGCATCCACTAAGAATACAGTCTTTTTTCTATAACGCCGCAGAAATCCTCGTAAATCACCATTAAGAGCAAACGAATGGCGATTTTCCACGGTGACCAGTGCAATGAAATTAACGCTCTTTGATGTACGTGGTTTTATACGATGACCGATTACGCTAACTACGCTACCTTCGAGCAAAAAAAGGCTAATGTTCCCGGAATCTCAAGGTGACTCTGCAGTGGGTAGCCGAAAAATACAGAAATTCCATTCTTCTCGCTCATTTATGATAAGAAAAAAAGCGTGACTTCTGTTACGCACCACGAGCTTATCTGGAATTGTCAGTTCCTGAAGTTCCAGGAATCAGGAAGTGCGTGAAATTGAGTTTTCCACCAACACATAGACGACAAAAAACCTTATTTGTTCTGAGATTGCCATGCGTACGAGTACGTAGTGAGCATTTGTTTGTAAGGGTCAAGAAAACTGCGAAACCTGTTCCTAAGCGGCTTTTTCGTTAGAAAAAAGTCAAGAGGTCATGAAATCGACGCGCACTCAGAGTTGGCGAGTGCGGCGAGGAAGAAGAAGAATACAAAGTCAAGACCTCCTCGAAGTACTGCATTGAAACCGGAAGTTGGTAGAATACAGTATCGCGAAATGTGAGAAATTTTGAAAGGCGAAAACTCATTAGCTTGGAAACAGAATTGGAGGTGGTAAGCTTCCAGCACGAATTATACAAAAAATGGGAATCACATGGTAGGAATTCGGATCCAAACCTGATGCAACAATGGATAACCTCTTACCCATGGGTAAGATGACCCACGAGTAGCAGCTGCTCATAGATAACTTCATGTCTAGGTGAACATTTTCATGGTTACAAACTAAGGGGTAAATCTGGGCGCCTGAACGTCATGGAGAGGTGGCGGTTGTTTCACTCTTTCTTGTATGGGACTTTTCAAGTGCTTTCAGTCCAACGTGAGTGAAGAAAGTATAATTAAATTGAAAGCATGTTATATTCTGCAGACGTTTGAAATATGTTGTGGTACATTGGGATAAGTGGATTAGGACCGTTTCCATTTTTAAAAAAAACATCAAACGACGAGGGCATCACATTACGAGGACAAGTCCTACACCAATTTTTTGCTCCCTAAGGAAGTGGATAATCCACAGATTTTCAGAGAGTTTATGATTCACTTCTTTATTTATGATTTATGAATTGTTCACAATGAGGATGGATTCCAAAGACCAGGAAATATTCTGAGAACCCGAAGCCCTTAAGGAACAGCTAAAGGAACAGCTGGGTTTTATTAGAAATTTCGCTTTTCCATTGCACTTAATGCAAGTCTTAGAACACTTAGAAAGGAGCTCCAGTAGCCACAAAGAGACCTTGAAGGAAACGTTGAAAGCTACCTGGACAAATACTATGTACTATGACAGTAGTTAGTTTAATTTTCCCTGAACGCTCGGCTAATGATTCTCTGGAAAAGACTGGTCCTTTACTACAATAGCGATGCAGTGCGTCATTCTACTATGTGACTACTTCGCGGGAATAGAGCAGTAGAGGAAACAGAACTGTATCCCAAAGATTCTATGATCGTAGTAATAAGTGGAGAGTCATGACATGAGCGCGACTAGCCGAACATTATTACCACTTTGGTGACCACGAATAACGTGGTAATATAGCATTTTTGAGAACAACTTAGACGTAACAACTGTGCCTTAAGTTCACCCCCCTCCCCTCCCCCTCCCCTCCTGAGGATGGCAGTTGATTAATATAATACATATGGTTATTAATATAGAGTCGATTAATATAATACATATGGTTTTTCAAGTACTAAGACATTGGAGAGGTACAAGGAAGGTAAAGATGGCATCACAAACCACCGCCCAAAGAATACAAATTAATTAGTACACATGACATTTAATACAATAATATACAATAGTTAATACATGTAACAAGTGATCCACTCGCACCATGAGACCCTGGATTCAGGTACCTTAGAAGCTCAGGCACTTTTGAGGTAGATAAGGCATAGAATAATACAGGTAAGTCAAGTATATAATATTAATACATCCTATTGATAAAACGTGCGAATTTGGTCAATAGTTGTAATGTTTATTACATACTAGAATTCTAGTTTCTGGTGTACATTACATAATATATAATATTATATTTCTATCACACTATGTGGTGGTAGAAATATAATTTATATACTGATAATATATATAACGATGTTATAGTATTAGAATGACGTGATAATAGGTCTACTATATTTATATCGATGCTGTACACCATTAACTTTTAGCGAAGGCATTGTCAGGATCGAACTTGAAATTGGCCAAAGAACAAACACTACAGGTGCTATGAAGCGAAGTAGCAGATCAGAAATAATGTGCAAGTTACCTGCAAGTTCATAATCCCCGGTCGATTCACATAAAACGGCCAGATCTGCTCACGAAGTAGTTTTGTACAGTATGGACATTGTGATTCGGTGAATATCGTCACGTTAACCACTTGAGCGTCGACCATCACCACCGGGAGAATAAGAAGAGTTGCTGCAATCCAGCCCAACATCGTGCCCAAAGTTCCGCGCCTGGAAGAGGTATAGTATCAAGGCTATGTAGGCCATAGCAATGAGGGAAATGAGCGAAACTCGGCAAAAATCGCTTGAACACAGAGAGATAAAGCTTAGGGGGGAAATCCTGTGGAAGGCATCGATAGAGCGGAACCGGATTTTCAAGGTTTTTCTCCGTGGAAGCGATGAGGAAACGCGGATTGGCAGGTTCACTTGAACGATCTAAGGAATAAATAAGACCTCGTAGCCTACATAGCCAATTGACTGAGTCGGACTGTTGACAACAAGGTAAACTAGCACAAAATATGGAGCAAATCGCGATTTCTTCGGCTATTTGTGGGGTCAATGGCGGCTATTAAACCCCCTAGAGCGCGTAATTACCGCAGCGTAATCATTGTAGAATGGCTAGCACCGAAACAAACACCTCGTCTACTACGGAAGAATAGCGCGGGTTGATCGTCACGCAAAGGCCGATAGCCGTATAAAATCACGGCTATCGCCAGAAAAAGCCACGCATCAGCGCAGGGCTCAGCCACAGAGACGCGCGCGCGGTGGGCGACGGATTGCGTCACAACTGGCTTTCCGCACCCCCGCCCCCGTCTCGCGCACAGGGCCCATCGCCACCAAAAACCCGCCCGCCCTCGTCTTCAGCATATCGTCGCCGTGTCGGCGCATTGTGCGACCATCATCATAAAACTATCGGTGGATGGCTAGTATATGTGAAGAGTAAACTACACTGTACATTGACAAAGGCCCTAGAAACTTGCAAAAAGTGCGCGCAAACTGCGGACCTTCGGGACTACTATCAGATGTGCACCACTTGGTTTTCTAGACAGCTTGATGCAACTAGACAGTCACTACACACCCATCTAATTTTACATTTACACTAATTTTCTGGAGATAAATCCAGTAATATCTGATTCAGTGAGAGGTCCTTCATCAAAATTGATACTTATTTGTTTTTGAATTCAAAAGACTTCAGTGTAGCAATCTCGTTTACACGTTGCGTTACCTGCCATGTGGTGCTATGATTGTCTGCGCATCCACACATCTTACTGATATCATCGTCCCATCTCACAATCGATACCCTCGTTTCATATCTAGACCTGTCCAAACAGGAGGTGTGGCATCTTGGAGACGGTCCTTCTGCACTAGAGCCTCCTCTATGTTCCTCCCAGTAGTTTTAGAGAATTTTTTTCTTATGGAAAATTCCGACAGACATGAAATTTTCGGCGAAAATCTGAATCCCACGCTGACTCTCGTTAGAAATGTTGCGGCTGAACGTAAGCAAAAAATCTGCAGATTTCATTCTACTGTTTCATGTGGGTACTGCAACATGGAAACATTTTCATTCCGTCCCGGTCAATCAGTCTTGCATCACAGAACGCCGTCCTTCTGGTCTGCCGCGTCGCACCACTCACGCGATGCGACAAACCAGTTGGATGCTGTAGTTGTGAGGCGTTACCGCTATTGATGTTAGCTTGTGTTTTCAACCGAACATTGTGAAACGACGACAAAGATAGAAAGAAAACGATGAAAAGGACCACCTGATAACAAGAGAGTCCAGCAGGTCTGCCGCGCCGCCCATTGAGAAATCTAGTTGATTGGTAACCATTAAGTTATGAATTGAGAGCATAGCAATCATCGCCAATGCTACTTGGAGGAGGTAGCGGTACGTTAGACAGACGCTCCGGAACAAATGTTTACGAGGTTCTCATTTTCATATCGAAGGAGGAGCCGCCTCTGATAGTCAATTGCTCTGATTAAACTTTGCTTTGTGAAATAGTATGTTAATGTGACTGTCGCTCTGTATGAAATGCATAACGCTGAAAACCTCAAAGACATTAATATCAGTTCCAGTACCGAACAATTATGGAATTGCCATGCTACTGAGGGACTGGTTTTGAGAATTGTAGGATGACCACTTCTGATCTTGAAATTGAGAATATTAGTAGGGTGAGTCATAAGTTCCAAGAATTTTTCATTTTTCCAACTTTTATAAATATTTGCGCTCTGGATTTTCAAGAGAGTCGAAATGAAAAATCTCTGAAACTAATGACTCACCCTAATGCAATGAAAAGTGTTGTCTGTTTGACCACATAACGTTCCAGCCTAGCTAATGCGATTTTTTAAAAAAAGATCATCTCGTTTTTGATGAGAGTTAACAGCAGTGGATATCTACTTTGCAACAGGTCCTACATACATTTTATATACTGGTAATCGAACATCTGTAGCACATGTTTGAAGATTCTTGAACACTCGAGGGGAACGACTCATTTCTTCGTGATATGTTATCTCGAAGCGCGGGTCAAGGTCAAGGGCTTCTGGATGGGATGAAAGAAGTATGTTCCAAGGTTTCCTTGGATTTCTCTTCGACCTCAACAAAGAGGGTTTTCCTTCCAAATCTCAAGGATTTTTATTCCTTCCTTCCGACTGTTTTACTCTAGCACTATTTCCAAACATTCATTTTTTTTTGGCTACACAAGGAGCTTTTAGCGATGGAGCTTATTTTGATACTGGAGCGTGACTTCGTCGATGCACAGAAATTCTCCCAGTTTCACCTCTAGCCAGAGATCTGTCGACGGAGAGAAAGTTCGAACCAGTTACCTGGAAACAATTTGAAAAACTCATCTGGAGTACCAGTTCGTGCCACTGAGTCCCTTCTGCTGTGCGTATTGTTTTCCGAGCAAATACGGCGCTAACAACGTTTCTAGGAGTGCTAATAGGTCAGGGAAAAAGTGATCTTTGAGCACTACTGTTAGCCGAGGCCCAGCTGAACAGCCGAACTCGTTGAGGGAAAGTTTCTGGATCCATTGAAGCGTGGACAAGATGATTGTGACTTGCAAATGGCGAAATCGACAAAAAGTAGCCGTTCAGCAGATCCGAACTCGCACTCTTAGCGTAATGCGACGATTTCTTCGCCTTGAAAGGGGATTTCATGGGATTTCGCTTGGAGGAGACTGGATTCGGTAGTTTTTCGACAGAAACAGAACCAGAATATGTGGTAAGGCGGAGGACTTGTTGGATAATATAATAAGTCCTTTACTTTACGATAGTTGCACTAGAATTACCTGCATCCTCGGTCGCTTCCATGGGATGAAATAAGTGCAAGGTGGCTATTAAGTATGGGTCGCTTCTTTGAATGCTCAGAGGAAAATTTCACAGCAGCTATCAGTGATTTTCCGTAGCAGTAAGTTTTTTTAGCGAATCCCTTGAAAAACATGGAAAATCTGGCTCCTTTCTCGATTTTTGTCAGAAGTAATAAGGCGATTTCTTGCGATTAACTGATTGCCTGCGTCAAGGTCAAAAGAAAAGACATCAAGCAGCACCTGGTGATGGCCAATGCCTTTTTTTGAAACAATAGAAACAACTGAAATTAAATACTACATTGTAATGTCTCAAGTTTTTGTAGTAAGAGGTCAAAAATCGAGTGACCCATAGTTAACAGCCGCTCCGCAGAGTCCTTAAGTAACCGTTATATCAGAAAGTACGAGTGAATTTGTATATGTATCAATCTATGAACGAAAGATGGATATCAACACATTAACGTATGGAAATGATGCGCTGTGCAATGCAAAGAATTGAGGGGTCCCACCTACATAGTTTCTTCAAACACTACGATTCAACGAAATCCTTCGTATTGAGTGAAGATTAATTAACGGCTAAGTCTGCTTTCTAACATTGTGCCTCATTTTCAACGGCTTGTTATTCCTAAGAAAGATTATCCATATGAGGCAGTGGGATATCTATGCTTGATGTGGCGCTCCGCAAGGGGGTCCAGTTTTTTGTTTTCGTCCACGATTTGGAGTGAAGGCTGGCAAATCCAACGTATTAAGAATTGAAAGTTGTTTCTCAAATCAACAAAATCTAAATACTCAGAGATCCAAAATATCTTTGATTTATACAATCACAAAACACCTGGTCTCAAGCACCAGGGCTAGGATTCACGGAACGATGACCTGCAAACCAATGGTGGTTAGTGTGATTGGCTATAGTATAGACTACGTGCTAGGAGACGCAGGCCGTGAAGGTTGGTTTGTTAGCCTGGTTTCCCTCGGTTATGCGTTAATGAATCCCAGCCTAGCTCAGGAGAAAAATGTTCTAAGCTTAACATGAACAGAAACACTAATGCATCGCCATTTGCGAGTTAAAAAGAGGGTCTGTTTCAAGAGTGCAATAAGTATGAGTCTAATTCGTCGATAAGACTTCATTAGCTAAAGAGCTGTCAAATTGTAATACCAATTTTTTTTACATTTTATTACACACCTGCGTACTTTCACAATCAATCTCTAAGAGGGTGAATCTAGAGCCAATTTGGATGTATTTCCCATAGCAGAGACCTCAAAAGTATCCCCTTAATCCTTACACCTCCTCATTCAGCTGTTCCGGAAACTCTGTGGAGATTTGCGACATCATAAATCGCTGCGAATGAACTGAATTCGATAAGGCTTGCTGAGAAGCAGGAGCAGCTATATCTCATGTAGCCGGGTAAGAACAAGAGGAAAAAGTGAAAACATGATCGTAGAGATGATCATAAATCATCTTCGTGGATCTACGCTTGAGAAATGAACCACTTGAACAACGGTCAACCTAAGAACACTTAAGAAGCAACGGAACAGAGAGAAAATCATAGGCGTAACAATTTTCGAGAAACCTGTCGAGCACGAGCTCAATAACACACTACTCCAGTTTTATAGGCTCCTAACTAGACGGTCTACAAAGCCAGCCCCGCCCATTTCTTCAAAAAGCAACCAATCGCAGCAATATTTGTCCGATGGCAGGCGGAAGAGTGCACCGGTAAAGTTTTGTACTTTGAATCGTGCAAAAACTTTCCCTGCACATGAGGCTATTCTTCTATCTTTGATCTTTTCTGATTTGTGAACTAATCTGACCAACTGGACAAAATGTTGCTGATATAGTTTAACAAAAAAATTTGCAGTTGTTCTGTGTTCTGCAACAGTAATAACGACCTTGGAACTTACCGCTGCGAAGGTTGTATTAGACCTACTCTATTTTTTGTATGAGAACATCAGCTGATTTTGTGAGCACATGTAATAAATGGTAGCGACTGCAGACTAGTATAGGACAGGTTTTGGTGCAATCACAACTATAAAAAAACCGAAAGTTGTAAGAAATTTTATGACAAACCTAGAGCAATACTGGGAGCAATCCTATAAAGTGAACAATTCATCGATGCTACCAGATTTTGCTATTTTAATCTACAAGTGGATGTAGAAGAAGCATCAAACTAAATCCTGCAAACGAAACGACGGCCCTCTGCTTTTCTCTGCATTCTTTTAACAGCTCATCTTATTCTGGTTTAGTTACCCATTTTGACAAAGTTGCAATAAAAACACTGTGTTCAAAGAGAAAATTTTAGAATTATAGGAGAATGAAAGCTACCGAAAGTCTCACGCGCAATAAGAGAACTTCATTTCTTGCCGAGCGCGAAATTTCCCTTCTCTTTTTTCTTTTTTTTTCCTTCAATTCACCGGCAGTATTGAAGGATTATCTGCAGAGATTTGTTTGGCATTAGTGCTGCGTTCAGGTTCACTTCCGGGAGAAAATATATGAAAAATGTTATCAATCATTTTCTGACTTCAATTTATTGCGCCTGCTGAAGGCAAAATGTACAAAGTTGCAAGACGGAAAAGTAAAAAAAAGTAGTGCGAAACATCAACATGGAGCACATTGAATGAATTTTTAGAGAAGTACAAGCATTATTTCAAAACCATTGGCTGTGGAAAACTGAGAAATATCGTACTTTTACGGAATGGACTCGCCCCTTACAGTGTTTGACGTGGAGGAGGTAGAAAATTTTTTGTCATCCGAAGATAAGGGCAATTTATACTAGATGCGTGCTTTTGACGCGCATGCGCCTATATGATGAAGGATAGTAGGGCCGCATCGCTGACGCAGCTCAGACGCACGCTTTGCGACCTCGCAGCGTCAGCGTGTTGTTTTCATTCAAGACGTACATGTCGTCTCGACAGATTTTCATGCAATATCATCTAGTATAGTAAAAAGTACAGTAATAATATAATAAAGTAGGTCTAGTCATCACGCATCTATTTAGTATAAGCTGCCCCGTATAGGCGCTACCTGCGCGAGTTGTAAGTGATCTCGCTCTAACGTTCTTTTTCCGCCCTCTCAGTGAAATTTAATTGGAGAATACTTTGTGCGGGATTGCACATAACTGAAGAAGATTTTCGGTCCCGTTGAAGTTAAAGACTCCAAAATTTCATGGAACAAACATACATCAAATACTCTGCGCCGAGAATCCCGCGATGAAAGCTCTAAATATTGCATTCCTGATGGCTGCGCTCAGAAAATTGAGATTCTAGGATGCTAAAATCCTCCTGCCATTACAAGTACAGTCTGTTAGCTGAGGGAGTGCACCAGGGTGGACTTTGTCTGCAATTGCGACCGCAGTGGTATCGGATGGTTCGATAGGGGACAGTAGTGAAACATCACGATGAAAGGAATTACATGACATCCAGATCAAAACTTACAGAAAAGGGTGTTAAAAATAGGCCGATACCACTGCGGTCGCGACTGCAGACGAAGTCCATCCTGGTGCACTCCCTGAGCTAACAGAGCATAGTGTTCGAGTTAAATTATTCTGTGCCATCTTGATGCAATAAATGCCCTTCTTCCTTGAAAGACTGAAAACACTCAGGCCTGCTAGAATAGCCTGAGCGGTCGCGCTAGTTTCTAGATACTATTGGGCACACATACGTAGGTCTTGTATACTTCACTACTGCCAGCTTCATTGTTAGCCGACAAAGCTTCGATAATTTCGGATATTCTTGAAAAGCAATACAGTACGATACAGTATATGATACAAGTGAGAAGAAATTCTATTGTTATGAATGGAAGCAGCTTGACAGCATGGTTTTTGCTGGTGTGTGGGCCGCCAATTGCATTGTGGGCTTGAGAAAACTGGTCATGATCTAGCTTAATAGCCATTGAGACAAAACCAAGAAGCGTTGGCAGGCACGTAAAGCCAATTCAAAGGCAGCGTTTTTTCGAAGGAGAACGAAAACTCTAATTGCTGTGGAAAAACCTCGCTAAGGGGAGTTCCAGACAGAAAAGCTAGCCAACAATAGAATTTGAAGTGGAGAAGTGGAAAAGTTTCCAGGTCTGAGCTGCACCTGAAAGTTTGCGCAATCCATAATGGATCGGGGATCGGCAAGCACTTGAATCCTGCAACAATGTGCGACTCTTCGGCCAAACTCACCCGCAGCAGTTTCTGTTTGGGAACAAGTGTCCAACGGACTTTTTTTTACAAAGAAAACATCGGTTTTTTCCGCAGCTAGTGAAGAAAAAGTGCGCAGAGAGCGAAGTGATGGCAACGTGTCGCGGTTACATGAAATTATCTCAGCCTTGACCGAAACATTTTTTCAGAACTATTTCATGCTGAATCTTGCTAGAACGTATAAAATCTTGGATCTTGCCAGAAATTCTGTTCCGCTTTGTAATTTCGAAACTAAGAGCCTAATAGCTTCGGTTTCTAATATATTCCCACCACGATGGGGGGAGGGGGCGTAAGTAGGTAAGTCAATGGAAAAAAAGTCTGATATATAGAATCATTTAGGCAGTGCATGAGGAAATCCCTGAAACGGGTGGACGGCCTGCTCGAACGCATGCTTGGATGCATGACCTCTATTTTATCCTTCTTTTTAAACCTAACATCATCCTTGCGCACCCCTTTCCTCCTCTCCCCCCCCCCCCGGGAATGACTCAGTAGATTTTGACTAGTTCACGAAATAAGCTGAGATTTAGTAACGGCTCACTTTATATTCTTTTTTTATTGTCTTTTTTCCAAATATCTGCATATTTGTCAGCATTTGAATCTAAATTTAATTTCTTGACAGCTCTACCACTGAAATTTCAGTCATTTCTGTGCCTAGAGTACTGTATACCCATGGCCCCGATGCGTCGTTGAGATTAATTATGATAAACGTGTTAACATTCTCTAATTAACCCTTTCCTCCTGGTTGACCCTTTATCCGGCACCCATCAACATTGTTACCTATACGTGACACTGTCAGTACCCAGTTACCACCTATGGGTACGAGAATATTCATCTGTCAGTGCCCAGATGCGACCCATGGGTGGGGTTACCCAGCTTCCTATCACTGCAACGGAGTCTTGCAGTGGTATTTGTCCTTGAATTTAGCTCGAATGAACAGGATAATGCTCACAGGTGTACTTATTACCTTTCGCTCATAAAAAATACCAATTTAACGTGGTTAAAATGTGGGGTGCCGAGCTCAGTTTCTCCTTCCAACCCAACCTTTCCCGCCCCATCTGCGTCTACTACTGTGGCTACTGTGCTAACGTATTATTTTCTGTCTCCTGTTGAAGCAACATTCTCTGATTAATTGATTTGTGGATCAGACGTGCGAAGTTCTTCTGTAGACATGTTTGTTCGTCTCACCGGGATGGAAAAATTCAAAGGGAAAATAGTAGATGAACGGTCGGATTTTTCATTTTGCGCACGCGATAAAGATCGTGAACAGCTTCTTCAGAAAATCTGCTTCGAGATATCTGCTTCAACCTTCGTTTGATCCTTCTTAGTGAATCCCGAGATGACCACAAATCTTCCTAGAACGACAAGAAAGAAGCAAACAGTAGCTTCAAAATTGTCACTCGTAGTTGGTTCCATACATCTGGTTCTCCTGATTTTTGGAAAATTCATCACTTAGCGCTAATAGCGCTAAGAGAACGCATATGGAGCGTTGTACTGCCAAAGGAGGTGCGGCCGAGCTCTGCTACTGGTCGGTCAATCTGACTAACCAATCACGGGGCTCGTGCGTTCGCAGCTCTTTCTCCGATAGCAAAATCCTGGAGTTCAATCCAGAAAAAAAGGTCTATACTTTGCACTGATTTCTGAAAAAGCAGTACTTCTCTAGCAACCAACCCTAAGATCAATATTTATCCTTTTAGAACGAACTGTGCAACTCTTTCCAAAGGGCGTAAGAGTGCAGCGGATCAGACAGCACTCTATCAAATATTACTTTTCTGCAGACATCATGCTCCAGAAAAAGCGTTCCGGATAAGAGGTTGGCGCTCGACTTCGTTCAGTGCAACCACCCTCGAAGCCAATGCAAACCGTATGCAAGAACTCGACTTGGATGAACTGAGGCGAGTACAAACAGAAACGAGTACGCACTCGAGACGTGTTCTGCCTACGAATCGACCGAGCACACGCCCATAACGCCTGGTTTGCGCAATTACACTATAATTCTCGGAAAGCGAACGCTACGGTACACAAGGTTTTCTCGTGAGAAAAACCGCCGCAGTTTCCGCAATTGCACCTGGACAACTGTCAATATTGACTTTTGTTAGACATGCTAGTAAAAGAGATCAGAGTTCTCTATGTACTCAGGGGTGTGTCCCGGCGGGTTGCAGAGTGCTGGGAATTTTTTATGTGTTTTTTTTCGTGTGTGCTCATGAGAACTGTTCTTCGGACTCACCAGTACTGTAAAAGAACATTGGGAGTGACTCAGTCGCTAGTTCGAAAACTAAAAAGTATAATAGAATGGAAGACTCCGTGGACGCTCTGGTTCCAATTTTTTCATTGTTTTTCAGGCCGCGCTAACAAAATTCGCGTACGTAGGTCAAGCTCTAGGAAAGATCGAGATTTCCTGCAAATAATTTTTATTCTTACCCTCTTGAAATATTAGCCCTGCACGGCCTGGTAGCTCAAAGAGTGCGTCTGCGACTTCGTCTGGAATTACGGCTGCGACTTGGTGTCGGCTGGCTGATCACCTGGTTTCATCCAATTTTTACACTATCCTCCATATATCCTAATACATAGGTGTGATGTGATTCCCTTCATTTTGATGTGTTCCTACTGTCAAATAGTAAAATCTCCTAGCAGACGCATAAAATCTCCTGGAACGCCCTCTCATCGACCAATCCAATTGATCAGCCGGCCGACATCGCACTGCAGTCGTAATAACAGACAAAGTCACACACGCACCTTCAAAGCTATCTGGCTATACATGTAAAGTGGACGTCAATGGTGTTGGACCATCTGCGACTTCGAGAAGAACGTCGCGCAACCGCGCCGCGTGCGCCGTAACCTGTGCATTCTGCTGTCCTTATGCTATTTCTAGCAGCTTTTCTACCCGATTTCAAGGATTTTCGACTGAATCGGGTAGAAAAGACTCTAGAAATAGCATTCCGGCGGCGAGACAGCGATCCCGGCGCGCGCGGCGCTGTCGCGCTGCGTCCTTCTCGAGGTCGCAGATGGGCCACCGCCATTGCCGTCCACTGTAGGTAATAATTATTTACTCACACAAGCAAGCTCGTGTTAACAACAGAATCAAACTGTGTTACAGCAAAGATAATCAAAACCTTTGCAAGAAACTGTCTCATTTCAACAATGAAATGATTAAAATAGAAACATCATAGAACGAGGTAGTTCAGAATTGAGAAATGATGGCGTGTCATGAATTTAAGTACCTATCCACAATGCGCTTGAACGAATGGTAATTCAATGGAACTATATATTTTTTTACTGAGTTTCAAGTAAGCAGAACCCGCTCTGTTGCTGAAAAAAAAAACGCAGTCTTCGATTGGTCCTTACCCGAGGTAATACTAACTTAGACGAACCTCCCCTGGTGATGGTTAGTGTCGGTAACATCAATATTATCTCCTTAGAGATAACAATTTATTATTACAAGTGAGTTCACAAGTTGTTTTGATCCTCAAGAAATCTTAGAATTGAGAAGGACAGAAAAATTGCACGAAAGATATCGGAAAGTAAGGGGCAATGGTGGCCACGAAGGAGGAGAGGAGTAACGTGAAAAAAGCAGAGTTTCTGCCGAAGAAAAAGATAGGGTACAATGCAGGGCAGCATGAGATCAGCTAGTTCCTCATAATCATGGATTTTTTTTTACATCAGCAACTAGTCATTTTATGCTAAACGAACAATTTTTCGCTGTAGGGATCCCACGAGTACGGCCGGATTCATAACATTCACCGCTTGAACCAACGATGGTCAGCTTTATTGGTTACCCTATAAATGCTCATCTGGATTTCCTTAGTTATGCATCCATGGATCCTAGCGCTGGACTGAACAAAAGCAGAAGTTCCTCACAAATGTGGGAATCTGCTCCAATGCCTAACAAAGAGTTTTCTTAAAGGTTATGTAGAGGTGCTTCTCAGGAGGAAACAAAGCAGAAGAGCTTCTGGAACAAATCGGTATTTGGAGTTCTGCTGTAGACATGCGGCATTATAAACCCACCCCGAAATTGCCCATTCACCTAAAAAGTAGCAATTTCATCCGGAATTTACTGGGTTTCCATAAGTGATCAGCGTTTTTCTGAGTATTTTCTTGTCAATGTGGGCAGTGAGGACACTCCCAGCTCTGCGACCACGCCTTCCAATTAGGTCTAACTCTCACGTGAGGGTGCAATGAAATTGTCTCATGGACCGGAACACGTCTCATTTCACCTCAAGTACCGCGGGTTTTTCACGTGCAGCCGGCCACGCCGCCGCCCACACGTCTTCCCCGGCAGCCCGATTTGTCAACGCCTACCTATGCCATCCGGCCGAGCAGAGCAGATCGAGGTCAGACCGTTTGCGACGGATATGGCTACTTGATTAATGGTATGCGACGACGTCACGACTGCGTTACGCTGGCTCTCGCCGTTTTACTGCTCTAAAATTCAAGGTTCAGCGATTAGACCTGAGTTGTGGAGTGATTGGGGGCCAACTGATAAACCTTTTAGCTTCCGTGATAGTGAGCAATGAAGATTCTTAGCTCAGGTGAAGCTCTAGTGAGTAATGAACAACGGAGCAAACGTAACTACTTTTCGAATTTGTTTTAAATCACCACTCATTCACAGCTGCTTTTTAAGGCCTGAAAGCTGATACCCTTCTTTTGTCTACGTTTCCTAGAAACGTAGACGTTTACCGCCTATTTAGGAGCGCGATTTTCAACAAAATCGCTGCGATGTGACGTCACAATCCGCTCCTTAGCCAAGCCCGTGGTGAGAAGCCGGCTTTTTTATCTGTAATTTTCTAGGAGAACTCGTTTTCCCTAATGCGTAACAGGATCGTGGCTACGATTAATCCACATGTGAGCGTAAAAAATTACAGTGGAAAAAGCAGAAAATGACTCATTAATACACCAATTTCAAGATGGCGATTAGTGAACTCGCATTTTGCACCAATTTCGCTGAAAAAAATCTGGATTTATGAAATATTACCCTTGTAATGATTAAAAAACAGCCTTGACTAACTAAAGAAGATGGTGGAGAAGTACATCGGTTCTCTTGTGGATCTCATCTTATTGCACCTACTAAATTTCAGAAATATTTGAAGCCAACAAAAATTGGTTCCAAAGGAGGAAAAGAGCATTACAGCTCTGACGCAAGTTCGATTACGGCAGTAGGACTTTCTTTTCAAACTACAAAAGTTTTTCGTATCATCTCGGCAATTCTTAAACTACTACCTAAATTAATTAGGTTATTTCGTCTCTCTATGTATTCTAATTTATTTTTCTCCATCATTTTACTCTTTTTAACTGAACAAAACTAGGTGCTCATTTCATTTTTGTAGCAATTTAGCGACAAAAGTGTACTGAATCTCTTCTGAACTACGGAGACACTGGAGATTTTAGAATTTTCCTTCATTCATCAAAACAAAAAACCCAATTATCTTCAAAATAATCCAATCACATGATGCTGCCTGAGCCCTACCAGCCAGAAACGTACACTGCGGTGGCGGTCGTGGAAGAATCCTGACAGGGAGCGGTAGTTGTGAAAGGGTTCAAAAAATTCTATCATCGAAAAGTATCATCGAAAGCAGATTCGCCTCTCCTCAGCTCCAAAAAATTGTTGCAAGACCAGTAGCAAAATTTTGTGTCGAAAGAATCTCATTACACACAAAAGAACAGCTCATTATGTCCCGAAAATGAGGGCCCCCTGGCGCATCAACCCCATGTGCCTTGTCGACACTCAAATTTAAAATTGGAATTCTAATTGTGACGAAGTCGCCCTTCAAATCGGCCTGAAAACTGGATTCACAGTGAATGACAAGGTAATGCTTCAACACTGCTCTAGATGAGTAATTAAGAACAAGGGATGACAGGTTTTTGCCTTTGATGGGGTTTCTGGAAGGAACCTGGGCGGGGTTGATGTCTTGTATTTTAACAGAGCTTGCGGATCATGCCAGTCTTCAGGAATATTACACCAAAAACTGCTGGATCACTAGTCTGCTTTTAAAAAAAAACATAGGCATATAACTGGAAAGCGCTTTCCACGAAATCCCAACCTTCCCATAAAAAAGGGAGTTCGAACGAAGCAAGATGCGTTCTCCCTTGCGCTGCGAAAGTCCTCGAAAAACATCAAGTTGCTTTACGATACGATCTTAGATCCTAGGCTTTTCTAGAAAAACTTCCGCGACGATAAGATCTTGACCTGACAATAATTCTTAGCGATCGCATAGCTTTTCTACATAGTTAGTTCCACTCCATATAAAGAATGGCTATCGATCAATCAACAAGCATGGCACCAGTTTTTTTGGGTCAAAATGCTGCGAGTGAGTGTTTGGAAGGACCGGTACTGATAAATTACAGAGAAAGACCATTTTCCCCTTAACAACCTAACAAAATTGAATATGTGAAGAGAATTTTATGCTGTTAGGTTCCAGTATTCGTGATCAGAGAACGCTGCAGTTCGGGACGGGATCATGAACACTTCAGAGAAAGTTCTGACCTCCTATTCATTCAGAGAGGCAGAGTACCTTGGACAAATTTGGTAAATAAGAACGTTTAAAGACATCAATTTCGAATTAGCTGCTGTTTACAGCAGAAATGGCCCAAGCAAACATATTTGCTAAATATTCCGTGAATTCTCTCAACCGTCCCAGTTTGAGACAGGGAAATGTAAGCGCAGTCGTACCGATTAAGTATGTTTCTGCTCAAGAAAACTTGTCCGTTGTTGGAAAATGAAAACCTTTTTAGGAACGTCCACGAGTCTCGCCACAGCTTCATCATATCGAATGTGAACTTCAGATCAATATATTGATCGAAGAGGTTTGCATGTGTTGAATCGGTGGTGTGTTACCGGACAAGAACTACACAACATTCAAATAACATTTAAATATGATCTTTTAACAACTTTCACTGAGTACACTATCTTTCCGGTTTGCAATGTTCTGAGCAGATAGAAGGTGGAGGAAGTCCGGAACCACGAGAACTGGATTTCATAAGTATGTCGGGAAAAACTTCTTTTCTACAAGATCACCAAAACATTGGAGCACTGGAAGATTGTAAATCTTTCGATATGTATAAGGAATTGCCTATAAGAAAATTACAAGTGCGACCATCTTTGCCCTGACACTGTGGCGAGTACAGCGGTCAAGGCCTCCTTCGAAAGGATGGTCACTTCTGTGGTCTGGGCTGTATAGAAAAGTATTGCAACAAATGGTTTTTCGTGCGTAACTTCTTTCACAATAGACCTAGGCAGTTCAAATTTTTATATGAGTTGTAGATACTCATGAGGACCACATAGGATTAAATGAAAACCTACCGAATCTCGTGCACTCTTTATTTCAGGAATAAATTTTTATTCACAAAGGTCGAAATCTATTATTCGGTAAAATTCACATTGTCTCACGAAATGAGCTTTGCCGGTGGGATTTCGGCAAGAATCGAGTTTTCGCAGCAGATTTAACCCATTTATGCCAGAAAATGAGTATAGGCTGACCACTGGTTGACATCTGCAAAGAATACTTGACCACAGTTTAGCATTGACCAACTACGGAGGTTTCTGCCACCCTGCTCGCTCTCTCAGCTCTATTTAAAAACTGGTGTTACTCCTGACGGTACCCCAGCTCTAGCCAAATCTGTTCAATCTTAACAAGTCCCATAACTCTTTCGAAAATTCCGAATATTACAGCTAGTTGCGGAGGAGTCAGTGAGGCACATCGCGGCAAAAAAAGTTTGAATTTTTTTCTTGCTCTAGGAGAAAGATATCTAAGTGATCCCATCGATGGCAAACATGCTCTAGAATTTTTAGAATATTGCTATATATGTACATGATGCTTCATTCCGCTTTGAATTCGATCAAGCAGAACGCGTAGAAGTGAGGGGTACCCACCGCAAGCACGAGCATGCGCGTTTTCTTGCTCCCCATATTAGCTTGCACGCTCTATCTAGTGTGTTTTGTTTTAAAAAAACGACTTGTTCAGTTTAGTTCATTAAATTCCAGCATCGAATGAGGTAGCCTTTCTACAACCCGTATAAATATATATAATATATAATATTTCTTCAAGATTACTGATGGGAACCAGCTGGGTATGAACAACGTCACGCCGTGATAAACAGATTACAAAAAGCTATAAAAAACTAGAGGTAGCCTTTCTACAACCCGTACAAATTACTACAACTCGGCGACTTCTCGTGAGACTCCTTGCATTTCAGCAAGTCCTTCTTGATCAAATTCGAAGCGGAATGAGGCGTCATGTATATAGTAATATTCTAAGAATTTTGGAACATCTTAACCCTCCATGGGGTCACTGGGTATCTCTCACTTAGAGCAAGAAAAAAATTCAAAACTTCCTTGCCGCGATGTGCCGCACTGCTCCGAAACCAGCTGTAATATTCGGAGTTTTCGAAAGAGTTATGAGACCCGTTAAGATTGAATGGATTTGGCTAGAGCTAGAGTACCGTCAGGAGTAACATCAGCCTCTAAATAGAGCTGAGAGCGAGCTGGGTGGCAGAAACCTCCGTAGTTGGTCAGTGCTAAACTGCTGTCAAGTATGCTTCGTGGATGTGAACCATTGGTCAGCGGATACGCACTTACTGGCATAAATGGGTTAAATCTGCTGCGGCGAACCCAATTCTTGGCGAGATCCCACCGACGAAGCTCATTTCATGAGACAATGTGAATTTCACCGAATGATGGATTTCGACCCTTGTGAACCAAAATTTATTCATGAAATAACGAGTGCACGAGAACGGAAGGTTTTTATTTAGTTCTAGTCCGGATGAGTATCTACAACTCAAATAGAAATTTGAACTGCCTGGGGCTATTGTGAAAGAAGTTAGAAGAAGCACGAAAAACCATTTATTGCAATACTTTTGACAGCTTTGTTGAATAACTTGAGCAGCAGAACCGAGATTTTCACAGTCTTTATTCCGGCTAACGTTTCGGCGTCGTCGCCTTCGTCAGAGCCTGGAAAGTCAAAACCAAATGTAACATAACCTCCCAAACGCCCAATCAGTCCACAAGTTATAATCCAACATGAGAGTAAAATCGAAAAACGAGATCAGTGAAGTAGAACCCGTCAATGCTTACCTAGATAGCCGTTAGCCGCGATGTAATGGTACCGCCGCGTAGAATAGGTGTGCCGCTACTTGTAAGTAGGGTGCCCCCGCGCCTGACCCCGCAGATCAAAACCCGCAAAGGTCTTGATACAGAGCCAATTCGTTTGTCACGGCAATGCACTCTTCCTTCCTATTCATTTTGGGATTCCTAGCGGTTATCCAAAACGCTTCTAATGTTCTGCGGGCTACAATTTCCGGTTCCCACGATAAGATAGTGACAGCCACCTCGAACGAACTGTTTTCATGCCTATGTCTGCGATGAGCCCCCAGAGGTGTAGCTATTCTTGAGGGGGAGTGCAAGACAAAATGGTATCGAAAACCCAGCAGCAAAAACATCATCGTCCATTCGCTCTCCGCACACCCAAGGAAAATCAAAAAATCTATACTAGGAAATATGTTTACAACAGCCATAAGGGTCACATCCGATGCCCAGGAGCGAGCGAGTTCGATAAAACTGGCCCAACACATCGCACTCATTAACGGTTACCCTGAGAAGGAGTGGCCTAGAAAATCAGGTAATTTTCCTCAACGTAGAAACCTAACAGAAGAAGACAATTCTAAGATCGTTTTCTGCTTGCCATTCATCTCTGATGCAATGAGCAAGGCAGTAAGGGCCAGTCTACGTAAGGCCGATCTGGAAGATCACGTAAGAGTGGTAGAGATACCACCGGCAAATCTAAAAACTAAACTCGTTCGCAATCGTCTTTATGATCGGCTCTGTATAACGCCCAACTGCGTTATATGCCCATTCGGCAAGGATGGAGACTGCATGGTCTCAGGCGTAGTCTATCTCATCACCTGCCAGGCATGTGGAGATCAGTACATTGGTGAAACCGGACGTCCACTGTGTATCCGCGTCAAGGAACACCTGGACGGCATGAACAGATCAAGAATAGCTACACCTCTGGGGGCTCATCGCAGACATAGGCATGAAAACAGTTCGTTCGAGGTGGCTGTCACTATCTTATCGTGGGAACCGGAAATTGTAGCCCGCAGAACATTAGAAGCGTTTTGGATAACCGCTAGGAATCCCAAAATGAATAGGAAGGAAGAGTGCATTGCCGTGACAAACGAATTGGCTCTGTATCAAGACCTTTGCGGGTTTTGATCTGCGGGGTCAGGCGCGGGGGCACCCTACTTACAAGTAGCGGCACACCTATTCTACGCGGCGGTACCATTACATCGCGGCTAACGGCTATCTAGGTGAGCATTGACGGGTTCTACTTCACTGATCTCGTTTTTCGATTTTACTCTCATGTTGGATTATAACTTGTGGACTGATTGGGCGTTTGGGAGGTTATGTTACATTTGGTTTTGACTTTCCAGGCTCTGACGAAGGCGACGACGCCGAAACGTTAGCCGGAATAAAGACTGTGAAAATCTCGGTTCTGCTGCTCAAGTTATTCAACAAAACTGTATTCACTATGCCGAGATTCAAAGAAGGTCGAACGTTCACACTTTTGACAGCAACTGTATGTAAGCTACCAGTAAAGTCTTTATGGCATTACCAATTGAGCCGTGGCTATAACAAACTGTCGTGCTTAGGAAATATAGGAGCTGAGCATGCTAAACTATCTAAACAATTACTTTTCGAGCAACCACAAAAAATTTAAAGTAGCCCTCGACCGTCAGCTGTAGATGATGTTGGTGTATGTTTTACCAGTGTTGTTTTATTTCGTCCCTGTTTTTTTTTTGTGGTTGATTTGTTTTTACCTAATTCGATCACGAATAAATAAATATAAGTATATTCGAAAAGACGAAAATATTTCCTCTACTTATTACTTCCTTGTCTTTCTTTCTAATAAAATGAGAGTGACAGTAGTTGAAGTGATTTTCTCAGGCTCCTAAAAGCAGAATCCCACCTCAGAGTTGTTTTTCAACATTTTTAAAGAACTTTCGAAAACAATGAAGAGGTTATAGAAAGCTCGAGAAGCTTATTTTTAGAATAATATTTCTTCAAGATTACCGGTGAGAACCAGCTGAGTATGAACAACGTCACGCCGGGATAAACATGCTGATGGGTGCCAGGAAAATTGCAAATTTAATTATGTAAGAACTCTCATTATGAGTAATCTCAATTATATATCCGAGCCCAGAATATTTGGCACTGTTCTCTCACCTAAACTGGCAGGATAGTATACAAGAATTCTATTACAGCTATCGAACTAGTAGCATTCCTTGTCGACCGCTGTCTAAAATACTAAATTATCTTTGATTTGGACTTGTTTTAGGTGTATCAGTGGAATCATCACGTTGAGGAGATTCAGAATCTGCTAAAACCTTGCACACAGAGGTAGAATTCTACCTTCAACAAGTCAACTATTTCTTAATGCTGTCGTAAGAGCGAGCAATGAGGTAATATCATGTCTACATACATATTGGCCAAAAAGACATCATCTTCTGAGGTTTTATTCATAACTTCTTTCTAGGTAATAATCCAATCTTCTAATTTTGGCAAATAATTTAACCACGCACTCTCTTTTGATTCTTGCAGGTACTATGTGCCCACATTACACTTCCAAATTTTCATAAGAAAAATTTCTAGCTGAATGTGGGTTGTGCAAACTCAGGGAGTTTGACCTCTTGAGTGAAAAATTTTCTCTTATAAAAACTTGATGGCGTAAGAGGAGATATTAGTAAATCTATCCACCAGCGGCGCCTAGCTGCGTTAGTTGTCAACTAGAAGTTTTGAGGTTTACCTAGAAAAAACTTGTGAATAAAAGCTTAGAAGATGATTTCTTTCTGGTCATTACTGTGTTTAGTAGCAGTCAAAGATGCGCACGGCTGAAGACGCTATTGGTACCTTCGCAACGTACTCGTTAGAGATGGAAAATTTTTGATATCCTAGCTACCAAAAGCCCTTTTTATTGGGAAAAGGAGTGTAGAAAGCCAAGATCGCAAATTTTGAAGATAGATGAGAGATGCGTTAATCTCAGCTCTCAAAAAAAAAAACTTAACTGGAAGGTGAACAGTAATTTGTAGTTCCTGAAGGAGTAATGGATCAGTAGACTATCAGTATCTGAGTCCTATCAGTATCTGTGCTTATTATTTATTCGACTACCTCATGTGCAAACGAAAAGAAAGCAAAAGCCGACGGGAACTGTAGCTGAGTCCACGAAGAGAAATGCGGAATGCGAATCGGGATGTCGTCGAAGCTTTTTACACCCTTTTTATGGTAGCGCGATTAGAAACACTTAATTTCTCACAGAAGTGAACGAGAATGATTGAAATCCGGAGTCATCTCTCACGATGGGAAGGGCTAAGTGTTATATTTTGCCTCAGGAGCATTGGAACACCCTAGGGAAAGATTAGAAATGTGCGTAAGGAGGTTTCTAGCCGATTTGGACGATTTTCGACGACCGATTTTGAGATCCTTTGAATCTCTGAATACTACTTTGTGGAGGGAATACTTAATGAGAGCGCGGTGCGTGAGGATGCTACCAATCATTAGCATATCATTTTTACATTTATCATCATTTCTGAATTCATTTGTCCACATGTTTATTTACCCACACATTTACTTATTCAACAGTTTATACAGTGGTCGTCAATGGCGGTGGCTCATCCGCAGCCTCGAAAGGGACGCCGCGCAACCGCACCGCTCGCGCCATAATCTCCTGCTGCTGTTATGCTATTTCTAACAGCTTTTCTACTCGTTTTAAGGTTTTTCAATCGAATCGGGAAGAAAAGCCCCTAGGAGTAGCATTCCGGCGGCAGATGAGACCGATCCCTGTGCGAGCGGTGCGGTTGCGCGGCGTCCTTCTCAAGGCCACGGATGGACCGCCATCGACGTTCACTGTACATGTTTTATATGCTCATATATTTATCAGTTTCATAGCATCTGAACGATATGTACATACCTATGCACGCTTCTCAGTTTAGCTGTTTAAAGAAGGAATCCCCGCGAAAAAAATTTTTCAAAATTTTGCAATTCTTTTTCAAACAGGCCAAGCATTTCTGTTTGGAGTCACTCAGCATTATTCTGTTATTACAAGATTATCTGTTTTTGTTTCCCTAACAACTTTTATTTAATTTCTTCGCGCCGGGCTCCCTGCTGACCAAGATATTCATCTTTGTGACATCTTTTTTTCATCCGCTCTCTCGAGAAAAATTCACGAAATGACGGTAATCCCATACAGCAAAAAAAATGTCCCTCATGCTATCATTTCGCTTTTCTTCTTTTTTTTCCTTCCAAATCTGTAGGCCTCCACAGAGATATTAAGTGGATAAGAAGCACTGAGGATTGCAGATGCAAAACTATTTCTCAGCCACTGTAACATCGTTGCGCCCACTGAAAGCAGTGTAGATTGTGTACTAGTACTAGTAGATAGGCAAGCAAACCAGGTGGCAGTGTTTTTAACAAAATGTACAGCACTGCTCCAGGTTTCTGGAAAGAAAACTGGAGCGGAGCATAAATTTGTCGCTAAGCGTTATTTGTCCATAAGTTCATTAAAAACATTTTTTCAATTCTCCCTTAAAAATCATACTTTACATATCAGTGCTACTCTAAATACCCATAACTTCTTTTCAAGCTGTCTGCACTACAGAAAATATTATTAAAATCCCGAGTTTAATGAGCAGTATTGAGACCATCACTTTCAGAGTACGACTACTGAAATTTGTAGTATCGTTTCTGAATAATATCAACCTCAACATTGTAAAAGTTAAGAATCATTTGATTTGCCATGATACGAAGAATCCGCTTGTTTCCTAAGGGAATCTGACTATTTTTTATTTCTAAGGAAGTTATGGATGAGCGACTCTTTATGACGAATTAATGCGTTGCGCACGTACATATTCTTCGCGAAGATGAGGTGCAGCGTATACTTGGGACCGAATAAATAATTTTGTTACTTTAATTTACAATTTAGAAGGCCATTCACAGGTCTAGATCCTCAAGGATAAGAAAGCCATGAAGCTCTTCTTCTCTCTCGCACAGCACTGTATTGGACTCCGATTTTGGGACATTCGAAATTTCCACTCATTCGAAATCGAAAATTTTTGCTACCGAATATCGAATATTTCGAATAAATGGAAATTTTCAATGTTTCAACATTAGAGAACAATAACGTGCTGTATGAGAGAGAAGAAGAGCTGTAGGGCTTTCACATTCTCGAATGTCTAAATGTCGAAACTATTTCCTGAATTCGTTAATCAAAGTAACAAAATTATCCGGTTTTTATTCGGTCCCAAGTATAGTGCAGCGCTATAAGCGGACCTGCCAACATACGGGTCAAACGGTAATGAAGAAGAAGAACGTATACAGCTTGCTTTGATGATCTCAAAAAGATTTCCAATTTTCCCTGAAATGCTGCGATAAGCTGAAAATGAAGAAAAAATGAAAAAATAAATGAAAAACTGCTGCGATGAGCTATGTCTTTCTTCGCACGCACTTGTCATTATTCAAATCATTTGAACGCTTTGCTACAAGTGGACTCCTTGAAGCTCCAAAAAATGTGACAGATGTCGGTTTTTCCCTGATGTATATATGAAATAAATACAAATGTAGTTGCAGGTGAAGTCATAGAAGTTATTTTGATTCCTATCGAAACAACGCCTTGGAGAGATTTTCAAGTAATATCTCAAGATAGTTAAATGTTAAGACTTTTGCGGTCTCGAGACGTTAACCGTTTATGAGCAAAAAAAGCCGAGCGAAGAAGCCGAAAACCACGGCGGCGGCGAGAAGAACAAGAACGTTTTGGGAGGCGACGATCCAGCAGATGCACAGACCACAGTGGAGAACTGGTCACACGAGATCGTCTCGCTGCTGCTGCTTCAACAGCCGGCGGCAGGAGCAGATTAAGCGGGAGATTACGAACATCCGCACGCACGAGAAACGAAAGTTCGGTGCCGGCACCTTGACCACTAGAATAATGAGCAGCGCGATCTTCGGTCTGGACTACATGTCTGGAGTGTAGGAGCAGTCTTTTACGCCCTTGGTAAGAAATCCGGACGTGGATAAATTGTATAAAGTCAACTTTCAAACAGCTTTTTCCGCCTTTATAATAACCTTGTTAGCCTAAAAAAAACTGTGCTAATTTAAGGTCTCTCAAATTTAATGACTTGTTACTAATAGGATCCTGAATATGTACAAGTCTCTCTTAAAGAATATGTACCATTCTGAATATGTAGATGCACTTCTTACCGCTTCTTTCCCGAGTCAAGCGAACCTACACACGTCAAACCGTAGCTGATGAAATTCCTCCCTGATTTACCCACGGTAAGTTCTCTTCTCGTGAATACCAGGAAAGCGATAAACCACTACCTAGGTCTCCCCGAAGCCGCTCAAGCAGAAAAAATTAACGGTCGAACTGGTCGCTTCTCTTCCTCGGAGCCGCTTTTATGGGGTGAGTAAGAGGAACGTAAGATGGGTTTAGAGGCTGGGAAGGGAAACGTCATATGTCCGAACAGAAGAATTGGCTTGAAAGTAAAGCTCTGGATAGATTCATGGGAGAAGCATCACTGTTCACAGGGAGGAAAACGCGCTCTGTTTACAACGTTCGAATTTGGGATTACCGGAGACTTACCACCCACGGCGCGTCAGGCCCCGGTACAACAGCAGGAGAAAAGCGCTGTTCTCACTCTTTTCTCACTAAGAATAGCTTAGCTTCGATCTACAGTGATCAATAGAACACTGTAGTGACGTAGGGCATCTTTTCAACCACGTACGGCTGTTTTGGGAAGGTTCCAAAAAGGCAAAACGGCCTGACGCTGCGCTGCGGGTGGTAAGTGACCGTAGACGGAAGGAGCCTTTGTGGTAATATGTTCTTTGGTCTGTAGTTCGTGGAAATGCAGACCCATCGCTTTGCAGGTAACCTTAGTGGACTGTACAACGTGATTCTTAATGTGTGATTCAAAGTTGTCTGAAGAATTCAGGTGTAGACGAAAACTGGTCTTCAGCCGTTTCAGAACTTCCGAATTTCTCCTATTTTCTTTGGTGTGTTGTACTACAGGTTGTCATGGAGCAAGTGCTGGTCTTCTTTGAAATTATATACAGAATCCATTCTTAGAATTGGCTACGGGACCAGTTCTCATTTATTCCATGCAAATCTAGCATACCTGTCCTGATTTTATATACTATTGGATTGTTTATTCATTCAAAAGCGCACAGAAATGATTACGATGAAAGAAGAGGTACTCACTAGGTTGATTTTCAAAGAGATCAGTTCCAGCAAAATCGTAAAACACTCGTAGCTTTTTCTTTTTTGCCAAATTTTGTCAAAATGCCAGCCGCAAGGGTGTACAAAGACTGCTCCATTTTTGTTTGGGGGACAGACGTGAAAGCAGCAGGCTTTCCCAGTCGCTTCGCAATTTTTTTTTTCGAAGACCCTAACCTCCGTTAAGGTGTTTAGAACAGAAAACTGGTAATTCTGGATAGGCGCTCCATCGCTGATTTTCTGACCCAGTGCAGAAAAAAAACCCTTCTCATAGAAAATTTGAAACAATCATGGTGTTATCCGTGAGATGGCGCATATTGAACTACTAAGCAGTCACTAGCCAATATCTGAGGCATTAATATCATTCAGATTACCTATGGTAAACTCGTTAGTGTACTTAGATTCATCCTTTACCAACCAACGAGTTAACACATAGGTGACGTTGATCATATCCAGCTTGCTACCCATGAGTAATCACACCGACGGGTAAGAATTTAGCCATCCTTCGATAGGTGCATCTGGGCCCATATATACGAGACCGCCTATGTATCTTAGCAATGGTTCGCTGAACACAGTTCAATGACTTTCGGAAAAGGATCAAGGGTTAAAAAGGTGCGAATCATGTGGGTAGCCATGCTAGATATCAATTTGCTCCTGTCTCCATTTATTTACTTATGTGTTGTTTATGTGATTGTTTACTTCGTTTCTGTCTGTCACTGTCAGCAAGTCGGTCAGTGTCCATCTATTTGTCTGTTCCTCCTATCTCTACCAAACCTTTTCTCCAAAAAAAAAAACGGAGATCTCGTGACTTTCTCGTGTTCCATGAAGATCGTTGCGCACGACTTTGGATCATCGTGGATTTTCACTCTCTGCTGGTCGATTAAGCCTCCACGCGAGTTTAGTGGCGAGATGGACTCTCTAACGGGAGCGAGACTTGTTTCACATCTCGCGCCATCTTTATCCTTCAAAAGAAGTCTAGAACAGCAACCTGTGTATCCATTAAGTCGCAAAACTCAGTGAAATGAACTAACTTCTATGGAAATACTTGTGGCTCGTGTTACTTGTAAATCCCAACGTATAACGACTTCTGGACAAACTACAGCAAGGTGTAGAACTTCATTCCAGCGATCTGGCTGCGTGTGGTCTCTTGGACCCTTCCGAGGTGGAAGAAAGTCGCTGGAGAGGTTCCACCTAACACGATTCCGTGTACCTTTGGAGGGGCGCAGAAAATTAATGGTCAAGCCTATCCAGAAATCCTTTTTGAAAAAAAAAACGAAACGAAATGCACAAGTTTCGAACTGAGGATTTATTTTCGAGGAACATCTTACCCATAACACTATATAACCACAGCCTCCAGTTGTCGAACTCATTAAAAACCGAAATTTTATTCAATACACCAAACAATACCCGTATCGAGTGTTGGCGAATACTTCGCAGTACATCAATCACATAATTTGAGCAGAAGCCACTTAAAGCACCTCATTGATCCATAACCTCAAGGCTTTTACTTACTGCTATATACACTATCTACTCACTATCTATCTACGCTGAAAGAACAGTACAAAATATGTCGTGGATTTAATCCTTGCTTAATTGGCACACGTAACCATTTCGATCGATACGTTGGCGAAGTTCCTCAACGGTTCCACTCGACGTTATCCCATTAAGAAAGGATAGAGTGGATGAAATCGCTTAAATGGCTAACATTAACTAAATTCAACAAAAAAAACAGCGGCACTTGGCCATGTCATTGTGTGCACTATGTACATTGCAAAAACTTGGCGTGGACAAATCCACCCAAAAAGGCAACAATGGGATTACAGGGACATCTCACCGTGCTTCCTTGAGCTGCTATTTGCCAACTGTTCCCAGCGCGTCTTTAGATGAGAAACGGTGCCTTGAGGATCCCCTGGATCGGTCTGGACCAAGAAGCTCACATGCGGTTCGAGCATGGTAACGATCTAAATCGATATATCGATTGAATCATTGGTGACATCGTAGTACGTCGCGTTGCCATTGCATAACGCTTCTCTCTGCATGGAACGAGAACTGGTCCCCAACTCTTTAAATATGAAGATGTACGAATTTATTTCGAACGTAATTTCACAAAATAGATGAATACTATGAGCAGCCGTTCAGTAACGAATGAACTTCGAAAAAAATTCCGAGAGATAAATACCAATATAAAAAGAACATAATTTAGGGAAACTAATAAAGCGAATTACTCAACACGAGAAAGAAAACCTAAACTTGAATACAATGTGAATGTCCTCTTAAAACACTCGATGTGCAATAAAAAAACTGCTCCAACTATCTTAACCAGGCTCTTTAGCTATGCTCTTCCTAACTGCGTAGTGAATTACCTGCGAGAAATCCGGCCTCGCGACAGGATCCGGATGCCACGCCATTGGAAGGAGCTCAAGTATCGGTGCGGGAAATTGCGCAGTTGGCTGGTCTGGAAGCGGTGGACGTCCTGAAAGGGGCATCAATTGTAGGGGGTCAGAGCAAAACACGCCAATGTAATGCTGGGTATCCGGGAAAATACCTCGTTTGTATGCCATTTCTGCAGCTGCAGCCGCTGGTTTCAAGTGTGAGAAAGGAAGTTCTGCGGAATGAACCTCCCAAACGACCAAGGCAAAGCTAAAACACAGTACTGCTGATGGTACATGCATATGCGGGAGCCAGAGGGTAATTGCAGTTGTAACGGTTACCTAAATACATCCACTCGGCGATCGTAACGACCAGATTGCGAGAACACCTCGGGTGCCATCCACCGAAGATTCTAAGAAAAAAAAAAGTTCACTTGAGATTCAGAGAGTTAAATATGTCATTTAAAACGACATCAAAGATAGTGATAAGAGATGAACTCGGAAAAAAAAGATCTATTCAAGTTTGTATGGTATGTGCAATCCCAACAATTGTATTCGAAACGAAATGTGAAAATAAGTCAAAGGTCCGCAAAACTGTATAAGAACTACGATGAAAAAGTTGCGGAATCTAACTAGAAGCTCTGAAAATTTGTTCACCCCTGGTTGTTTCGTCATATTTTCCTCTTCTGTTTGGCACATGAAGCGACTTTCGCCAAAATCAGCAACCACGGCACGACCATCAAGATGAATCAGTATGTTGTGACTATTGAGGTCTCTGAAATGCCACATAACATTATTCTGGCGCACCTTCACACGTTTTTTCTGCCGGTTTTCAATTCAGTATTACATTTGGAATAGTTAAGAGGAAACTCGCCTATGGATCACAGGTTTTGCTGCGCTTTCGTGAAGATAACGCATGCCTTGTGCAACATCATAGGAAATCCTTAGCCGAAATGGAGGATCCAAAACCCTAGAAAACGAAAATTTGAAGAAAAAAAACTTCCGAGTGAGAGGACGAGACTTACCGCTTCTGCTCATGTAACAGTGAAAACAACGAGCCATTACTGACGAACTCGGTAATTATTGCAAATTGCTGAAAATTGTGATCGAGATTCCAAGGTCTAATGACCACCCACGCGTTTTATAGGATGAAAAGCTCACACTGGGGTCATCTAACACTGCTCCGACGAAGCACACCACATTCGGATGGGTCAACTTGGAGAGTATCGAGACTTCACGGCAAAGCATTTCTACTTCAGATTTGCAACCGTATACTGCTGCGCGGTACCTGAAAATATCAGTTGGAAAAGAGAAGAAGCTATCACATATTGTGCTATTGGCGGTTCTTGCTCTCATTTCCACATTTGGTAAGTATTTAAGAATTGACGAATGCATCTTCACTGTAGGAGGGAAAGAGAGAGCAAAACACGCTCGATCGTTAAATATTCGATTATTGTGTTTGAATGCTCAGAAGCAGAGAGGGGTGGCAGAATGAGTAGAATTCCCCTACAGCCGATTACATCCTAATTCTCCTTGCCACCATGACTGTCACTAATAACAATAAAACCATTCATTGAGTTGTACTAACACCGAGAAGACTGTCAGTAATTCTAAGATTCCGTAATAATGAGCGTGTCAACCTCCGGTCAAACCTTGATCACCTTGACTCCCGTTGATCTTCGGATGTACCGAGCGGGCGCCAGCAATCCTTCCATTTGTCCCTCTCGCGAGCCAGAGTTGTCCAGTGGATTCTGTCCGTTCGAGGGACACGAAGAGCATTATATCTTTCCTTGAAGGACTTCGTGAAGAAGTCTGACCATCGGGTCGGTGGTCTTCCTGTCGTGCGCTTAACGTCCCGTGGAGTCCAGTCGCTGACGGCTCTTGTCCAACGGTGGTCGTTAAGACGCATCACGTGTCCGGCCCACCTGATCTTACTCAACTTGGCGTAAGCGGCAGCGTCCCTGATCTTCGACTGTTCACGAAGGGTGGAACTCCGTATTCCAGCCCTCACTTGTGTGAGGCGGGTTATTCCTAGCATCACCCTCTCGATGGAGCGTTCGATGACGTTGACCGCATTCTCATCCTGCTTGCGTAACGCCCAGGTTTCCGAGGCGTACGTCAAAGCAGGGAGAACCGTTGTATTGAAGAGGTGGGCACGGAGCCTGGTGTTCTTCGTCTTCTTCACTACGTCCTCGATGCTCTTGTAGGCTCCCCAAGCCGCTCGCTTCCTCCTGCCCAGCTCTGGAGCGAGATCGTTCATCATGTTGACTTCCCGACCTAGATATACGTAGCTGGAGCATTCGGATATGGTCGTTCCGTTGAGCGAGAATGGGGCATCCGGGACCCATCCGTTCCTCATGAACATCGTCTTCGTCAGGTTCAGTTGGAGACCGATCTTTCCACACGCGTCGTCAAAGTCGGCCAGCATCCGTTCCGCTTCGCCGATAGTTGGTGTTATAAGGACGATGTCGTCAGCGAAGCGAAGGTGGTTAAGTCGCCGGCCATCAACTTGCACTCCCATGCAATCCCATTCCAGTCTTCGCATGACGTCTTCGAGAGTGGCGCTGAATAGTTTTGGCGACACGGTGTCGCCTTGTCGAACCCCTCTCTTGACGTCGATAGTGATGTCGTCGTAGAATGGAGAAATCCTGGTCGTGAAGTTGCTGTAGAGCTCACGAAATATCTTGATGTACTGAGTAGGTATGCCCTGGTTGCCCAGGGCTTTGAGGACCGCCTCTGTCTCCACAGAGTCGAAGGCTTTCTTCAAATCGATGAACGTGAGACAGAGAGGCATCTTATACTCTCGCGATACTTCAATGAGTCCTCCGGTCAAAACACAGACAATTTTCACCCACTTCTCAATTTTAACTGAACTTGACAATTTTTAATGTAATTCACTTACTCCTCTTTATAGTACTTATGATACTTTATAAAATGAAGGTCATACCTTTTTATAGCCACAATTTTTCCTCGATAGCTCCCCTTGTAGACTTTGCCAAACGAGCCACTTCCTATCGCCTCCTAGAAATTGTGTTTTAGCATCGCCTACTGATCTCACTTATGCACTATATAACTAAAGCAACTGTTACAATTCGACAGCAAAAGAAGATCCATAACCATATGAAAAAAAATAAGAAAAGTATAGATTCACCTGAAAGTCAATGTCAGCTAATGACAGATGAAACATAGGTGGAAGCGTTGAACGAAGTTGGAGAACCTCAGCTTTCTCTCTAGTCATCGAACGAAGTCGGCCCATTGGGGAAGGTAGTGGTGTGTAGGAGGAATCCCCGGAACTAAAGAAATCACCATTAAGCGCTCACCAACAGAAGAAGGGGTGTGATTTCAAAAATAAAAAGACTATCAGAAAACCATATACTTCCGTACAACTAGAGATGATACAATGTGGAACAACAACTTGGAAAGGTACTACTAGGAATAGCAAAATATGCAGACAAACCTATACTCGCTACAGACATCAGCATCAGGCCGTTTATTCGCGTACTGTTTTAATAATGCAACTATTCGATCGTGCCCTTTCTCGTAAGCCCAGATCACCGGTGTTTGTTGATCCTGAAGAAAATTTTGCACATCCAAACAAGGCGAAGTGATAATAGGAACAGGAGATAATCCTACTTCAACAGAAACCACTGAGTCACGTGATGAAATGCCTGACAACGTCTCCGGCCGATTCAGCGCCATTATAGCCGCAGCAAAGGTAGATTGTGCTAAAAGGAGTACTCTTTACTGTACTTTTAGACTTTTGCTGCGAGAAAATTTCCCAAGCATCTACATTAAAAGTGCAGAACCAGAACATCTCAACAAAGAAAGCTGTCAACTCACGTGCACCCTGAAGAGTCGCCGGTCTCTCGTTGGTCCGAGCAGCCAGAGATTGATCCGCTCCGTTTTCGAGCAAGTACTGTACAATTTGTAGGTGTCCATGATAGCAGGCCGAATGTAAGGCTGAAATTCGTTGTAATCTCAAACAGATTTCGGCCGATTTTGTACCAGAAGCTGTGGATCAACTACAAATTAAACCACATTACATTTTCTACGAGAATAATTATGTGTGTTGGTCTGCGTACCTTTTTAGCTACCACCAAAAGGAAAATGAAGATGTATTCTCAATTCTTCAAAAGCACCGAAAATCACTGCGCTAATCTAATCTGCTTAGCAAATAGTACCCCTCAACTGGAACTCTAGCGAGTCCAAGTCAAGATCTCTACAGAAAAATACTAGTTTTCCACACGGCAAAAAACTGCGTGGAGCAAGCGGACATACTAGAAGACAATTGCATTAAAAAGCAATTCGTAAACATCCTTCGGAAATCTGTTTTTACCAGGGAGTAACACCACGCCCAAGAATCCAGAGGTTTCACTGCAGATTTCCAAACTGAACTTTTTGGACGAAATGTCCAACATTAGAACTCGAGCTCAGAATCAGTAGGTGCACTAATGAAGGTCTTCGAACTATTTCCTCGACAAAAGTTTCGTGCCTCCTCTCTAACAGTGTCCGCAGGCAACTGTCACATAATCCGCCTGTCATGACCCATAAGTAGATTCTTTCATTTCCATTCAGAAGCTGCAGGAACCCACCTATAATCTCCAGCACAAATTTAGGTAGGGAGAATAGTAGCAAACAACAGACGGTAAACAACAAAACTGCTCAGTTCACTCCTCCCTTTAAGGTATTCCAGCAGAAAAAAACCGAAAAATTTTGAAAACCCGAAAATTTTTGTGATTCCTCACCGGTGTGTCCGTCATGTCCCTGGTAGTTCGGATCCACACCCGGCTGCTTCATTAAAAATGCAATCAGCTCAATCGACTTCCCACCAGTACAAGCCGCGTGGAGTGGCGTCTCAGAGAACACATTCTCCTACAATGATAGCATACAATAGAAGTAAAGACGGGTGGTCGTGAAGCCGGTTGAACAATGGAAATTCATCCTGGCAAAATTGTTAAAACGAAAAGGATTTATATCCAAGAAACGACTGGTTCTAGTCTGAAAACGTGTGTGCAAAAAGAAGTCTACTTACGGAAACCATAATATGAGATCCAGCAGCAGCAATGAGAGTTTTTGCGGCATCCAGACGTCCTCCATAACAAGCCAGGTGAAGCGGTGTGTCACCGTAGACGTTGCGGGTAGCCACAGTCTGAAAAGTTAAATATCCATTCATAAGCAAACTAGTTATAGATAGGACCAAGTATAATCCATACATACTCCGCAGAAACAGCTCAGAAGAGATAGCTTCAATTAAACTAGTAATTATGGATGAAATATATTTAGGTTAATTTGATTTGATTCATTTGGAAAGAAGCTTGTTGCAACGTAAAATGAAGAAACTTTGAGAAAACTGTTGAAATTTCATGCTGTGAATAAACATTTCCAAATCACTAATTGCTTCGGATAGGACCCTCTATACATGGATGACATTTCTTGGAACAAGTACGAATATAGGCAGAACCGCTCTGACGCTAGCATAAGGCAATAGAGTTCAAAAACAGCATGATTTCCACCAAAAATCAAATCTACACAGTTACAGTAACACAAAACAGTAGCAAAATAAAAGCGGACCTAGTCCGATCATAAGGCAAAATCATAACTATTGAGAAATAAGTAAAAATTTACTGCCAATGCTTAATGCAATTACATGACCACACCAGCTCCAATGCGTCAGCAGGCGGCCTTGTTTCTTGAAAATAGATGAATGTTTATTTTTCTAGTGGAAGAATAGGCATCTATGATTATTTCTGCCTCATTCGCAGCAGCTTTCAAGCTTCGATTTCGAGCACGGAAATGTACGGTGACGCATCTACGTAGGATAAAGTTTTTTTTTTCGAGACAGCAGTGCTAACCAAACACTCTTGTGCTGTGCCCCGATTCAAGCCTCAGCTTGTGTCCGTGCGTGCCCTATTCGGCAGTTCTAACTTGAAGGACCCTAGTAGCTATTTAGTGTGCCTTTGCTTACGCGCGATTTTATGCTTGATTACTAGGTATAGTCTGCTAGTACATAGAGGGCCGATGGAGTGACTTTGTCTGCAATTACGATCTCATCACGGTCTCGGCTAACTTATCTAATTTTTACACTTTTCATATGTATGTGGTGTAATTCCTTTGATTTTGATGTTTTACTACTGTCATTTAGTAAAGTCCCCTTCCGTACGCAACCTACAGCGTCCTGCCTTCGATGAAACCAGTGCGGTCATAATTGCAGACAAAGTCACTTCATTGGACCTCTCTGAGCTAACAAAACATATCTCCTGCGACCGCTTTCAAGCTTCCTTTTAGAGTCAACAAATTTTACCAGTTATCCTTCAAGTTTTTTTCCATGCAAAAATGCTCTATCGTTCCCCCTCCCCCCAAATCTTTGGAGAGAAAATGCAAATTCTCCTTTCATTACGTTTCCCTCTCGAAATGCCTGCTCCCCTCTTCTACTTTTCTGTCGTGAAAAAGAGAGGGAAAGGAGGTAAGGGATCAGATCCCCGAGTGATGTGTAGTCCATGTTTACCAGCCTCTTCTTCTGAACCAACTAGTTACCCCGCGGCTCACCGCGAATTCTTAGCGAGATGTATACAGTTCGGAACATAGTTTAGCCCCAATGTTCTCAACATTTTAAACAACATGATATCTAAGTACACCTCTGAATCAATGTGATTGTATAAAAACCTATGTTAGAATTGTTATGAGAGGCAGAGAGCAGATTTAACGACAACGTGGAAACGCAAAGAAGCAAGTGGCTGTCAATTATTTTAATGACGCACGAGCATCCTGTGTACAAACATTCTAACAGATCGTAAACCTTTCCGGTGTGAGTCTAGAATGATTCAGGCGAAAATGGCATCACAAAAAGAGATGGATGCACTGTGTGAAGCAAAATGGTATTTTTTGACGATTCGGTGATATCACCCACCCATTCCATCTGACAACACAGGTGTTTCGGCCGTAAATCATTAGTCACCTACGTGACTCACATCTGCTACATCGTTGCAAGGTCATTCTATTCATGAAGGTGAAATTTATAACTAGGCAAAAATCATCATTACCTCTACCACATTGCTGCTGCTCCTGAGAAGAATATTCAGCACAGCCATGTGCCCGGTTTTTGCAGCAAAATGTAATGGAAGATTACCCTCATCATCGGCCAATTGCGCTGGAATTCATTTTATCCTGTGGTTAGCGAGAAAAAGTGACGGATAGGCATGAAGAGAGAGATATGCAGTAGCTGCAGTATTTTTAGAAAAAAACAGTACGATGAAGAGCAGCACCTGGGCATTTTAAAGTAAAGTAGGCACTGCTTATCTATAGGAAACATCCCAAAAAGCGAGAAATGCAGCAGAGGCACAAACAAGGGCTAAGAACGTACGATCAGCTCCTGCTTCCAGAAGAAGCGAAGTAATGGCTGAAAGCCCTCTACTCGCAGCTAGGTGTAGTGGACGGTCTTTCACACCGCCGCATACGTTTCCGTCGGCACCACAGCTTAACAGACAACGAACTACCTAAAACATGTCTATAAATGACCCTGGCTGTTGAAAAACATATGAACACTTGAGAATCGTGCGATAAGCAAGAAGTCAAAGGCAGAAATCACCAGCTGGAAAATCACCGGCTCTAAAATTTCGACAAAACTCGCATTAAAAGCAAATTTCGAACAAACAACTGATTGCATCTACAATTCGAAAACCTTTACCATACTCTCTACAAATATCCACAACCGCGGATGCTCAGTATAGAATGAATAATACTCAATTCGTTCGAAACAGATAATGCCACACTAGCTAATAGTTGGTAAACCTACTTGCTCGTTAGCGAAATAGGTAGCACAATGAAGAGCAGTGAAAAGAACGAAGTCATTGGCAGCAAGAGAAGCACCTTCAGTTACCAGAGCCTAAATATCAATTCAAGTATTACTGACGCACCAATCACAGAGAGTTTGGAACTTGAAAAGAATGTGAAATGTGCACTTCTCGTATTGTGACGAGTTATTCAAATTGGGTTGACGAAAAATACCTGAACTATAGAAGGACTTCCAATCATGGCAGCCAAGTGAAGAGGAGGCAGCTGATGTTTCCCTCCGAGGCAAGGATCGGCGCCCTCTTCCAGCAGACATTTTACCAGCGATAGATCACCCTTAAATGTACATGTTCACCTTCATTTCAGCTCACAATAGCGAGCGTATTAGCTAATATGCCATTTTATAGAAAAATGAAAGTACAGTGGACGTCAATGGCGTTGGCCTATCCGCGACCTCGGGAAGGACGTTGCGCAACCGCGCCGCGCGCGCCGTAACCTATGTATTCTGCTGCTTTTATGCAGTTTCTAGCAGCTTTTCTACCCGATTTTGAGGATTTTCGAGCGAATCGGGAAGAAAAGACCCTAGAAATAGCATTTCGGCGACGACGACACCTATCCAGGCGCTCGCGGCGCGGTCGCTCTGCGTCCTTCTCGAGGCCGCGAATGAGCCACCGCCAATGCAGTCCACTGTAGAAGAATGAACAAATTCTATGCAAGAATGAACTCACTTTATAAACTGCGATGTGCATGGCGGAAAAGCCATTGTTGGACAGATGCGACAACAGACTATTCTTTTTGGTCGCATCTCCTCCACATGCTTCTTCCAGGAGGAATGTGATTTTTCTCACTTGCTGCAAGAATCCTCGGATTAATTGAGTATCATGCGTGGCAAACCAATCCACTAACTGCATCGCTTTGACCAGCGCAGATGACGTGAAGGAGTGAGAGATGCTGGGGGGTACGGCATTCCACAGACTCCGGGGTTAACAGCCGGATAAAGTCGTCGACAGCTCCATCACTTAATAGACAAGAGAATATAGTAGAAGGGGCTCGAATTCAAAGAAAGGAAGTAGGAGCTGATACTAGGCACTGTACCACCGCTAGTTCCGTCGTTTTACGTAGTGCTGTTACTCTTCAAAGGTCACAGCATATTGCCAGGATCGAATTTCTCAGAATCTCGTAAAACTTCACACAGGACTGTTGTGACGACGGAAGCGTAACACTACTACTATGAAACGAGCAAAAAAAAACAGCCAAACAATAAATTGCCTGAATTGGTGGAATGAAGAGAAAATTATTCAAACTGACAATGCAGCGATCTGCAACGGGGTCCAAGCCGAGTTTCTCGCTTTAATGTCGTCATTCAGCCGGCTTCGCACAACGGCGTAGCCTTCGCTGATTTTCTTTTTCAGTTCATCTGCAAAAACATTATAAAGAAGACAAAATGAAAGAAACGTTGGGACAATTTGTAATTCTTGCAGTAAGTTCTTCTTAACTAGCCCGATTTTTGCTAGGATGTCTACATGAATCCCTAGCATGGTTCAAGACAGCTGTTGCAGCTTGACTTGTGAACAAAAAAACTTTGGATACTATTACGGAACATCAGAGGACGAAGACGGGATAATGTATAATGCTTGATGGGGATGTAGAACTCGATATGCATTTCAGTCAACACACATTCAAGAGCGATCGTTTAGGAACTGAATAAAACCCAACGAATACATAGCGCACGCAGCAACACGTTGATATCCTAGTATGCAACGTAGTGATCTTAGAAACTTTCTTTCTCTGGATAACATGTTTGAAACATCAAGGAATGTTCTATGAAGAAACACATATGGCCTCCTAATCTTACAGGTTCCCTCACAAATCTCGCTCATAAACAGCCACATCAGAGAGAGATCTTAGGACCGTGCGCCTCCGCCATTTGATAGCGAACAGTTGGCTGTTTATTTTGCTTGAAAATAAACGCACCTGAGCACGATGTTGGAGGTCTGGATTTATAGTTTCCCATTGAACGGAGTCATCTATGTAAATTTACATCTCAACAATGGATCCGAAGTGCTACGCGCCTGAAAACTATTTCATGAAAGAGAATACATTGTTGCTACAAAAATAATGAATCACTTGATGAAAAAATAGGTCACTTGCAACTTGAAAATTCCGGGTAGCAAAAAAAGCAGCTAAACAATGATGTGCCTGAATTGGTGGAGACTGTGGTCAAGAACGATATTATTGCAGCCCAATGATTGAAATGATATGATTACAGCCTAATTGAAACCATGAAATAACCCGAATATATACTCGTGTTTAGTCTTCGGCTGTTCTCTCTAGATCAGATTCTTACACTTTTCGAAAAGGAAAAATTGACAACAGAGACAGCATTAAAATATTAGTATAACTTTTCCGACCGTTCGAAAAGTTTTAATGAGAAAACAGTGCTTCCGACTCAAAGAAGGGGTACTAACGGTGCCATTCATTCCTTTAACACCAATCCACTAGTCAAAAACATTTCTGGACGGGTGGGGGAGGGGGAGCGGGAGGCGTGGAACGTTATCTGGAGAGGGCGGTGCAGTCAGCACTGCGATTGGTCAATCCATCCAACTAGCCAACAACTGAACCCAACTGCATCATCCTTTTCAGATATGAACTTGACTCCGACTGCATATGTGACGGTCAGCTAAATCGGCAAAATTACGGCTCTAGTTGTCGAAGTCTAATTGGCTTCCGCAAGTTTGTCAAAATATAACTATACAAATAGATGCGTCTATGAAAATCATCACAGAGTTGCCGTTATTTTGACATATTATACCATATCACTGCGAATGTAAGAATGGAAGCACCCCATGGAAACTTTCGGAAGTACTCCGAAAATTTGAAGCTGTTCTCATGAAATTACAGGCTTTACTAGATATTAAAGAACTACTTAAGTCCTACAAGTAGGGCAGTTTGACTGTCATTCCTCAACTCATAATGCTTTGTTGAACCACCGAAAAAAGACCAGTTTCACTCAAAAGTTACTGATTGGATGTGGCACTCAAAACTATTTGACCAAAACGGCTAGAATTAGCCTCCGGGATCCATCCGGCTAAGAAATCGTTTACTGCATTCAGTCTGAACAAGTGACCCTATTCCAGGTTAGCTCAACCAGCCAGATGTACTCAGAACCAGATAGCTCTTAACAGATGACGATGACGTTTGTATATGTATATGAGGCCCTCTGGCAAAATAGATCTATGGCAAGCCTGATCACATTGGTCATGCCCGAATCTACCTTTGGGTTAGATAAAGTGGTGAAAACGAAGATTCTGGAGGAAGGTGGGGGAAATCAGTGAGTGTATAAGCAACAGCACCTAAATCAGTGTGATGAGAAGCAGCAGACGTTAGCAGGACTGGTGTCGGCTTGTTGGCGGCGTCGATTGCGCCTGCGGTCTCTCCGCGGAGTTGTCGTCCCTCCCGTACACTGTCTCTGCTCCCCTCCGATGTTCACTCAGCCACCGCTCCACGATTGTCGGCGTCTCTCCGGACAGCATGCTCCCTTCACGCTGTCTGACTCTTCGTTTGCTCAACGCCCATTACAGCAGCCAGATAGTCTCAAGACGGCTGCAAAGTTCACTTTGGCAATGCGTCATCGCAGCTTACACTATGAAGAATTTTCATTAGCTGTTATATTAACAAGCGAAACCTGAAAAAAAGCAGTAATAACGGGAGCAGAATATTTCTTCGCATTGGCGGAATAAAAATACATCTTCTTCCTTTCCTTGCACTACTATCTAGCAATCTATGATACAAGTGCTGTGTTCACATTAAGTTACTTTTGATGGTTTCAAAATATTAGTATCCCATGATATTACACTTTACTTGTCATAATGTACGAAACTAATAAATAAGCAAACAAATGCGAATACGCAGAAGAGTCCATTATTAATACGGCTTGTAACGGGAATAAGATGCATATTGTTTATATCCTTTCTTTAAAAGACCGGTTCAAAGGCAGAACTCACGGAAATTTTTGGGTTGGAGATTTCGCTGTATATTGGGGTTTTTAGAGACGATGAACTCATTGACAACGATGAAGTTGCGTGAAACACCCGAAAAACACAGGAAATGATTGCAGTATTTCATGTGTGTCCACGGCGTGGACGAGTATTCCGTGGTGGGTCCCACCACGGGACCCTGCAAATGGTACGAATTTCATGAACACGCCCCCGCTGAACCACACACGCACACCCTGTCAACGGCGTTAGGTGGCGCGACGAAACCCTAATGTCCAGAGCAGCAGATGTGTCCACGGCAGTATCTTTGCAGTAGGCGGCCATTCAAGGTGTTCAACTTACTGTTGCGATTGTCTAGCGGCCCGCTATATGGTAAGCGACCCATTTCAGCAGTGAAAATTTCCGTGAGTGTTGCCTTTAATCTCTTTCACTGGGGAAGATAGTTGGAGAGATGCCATAGAGAAAAACAGCGCGGGAAAGAGCGCACGATTTGGAAAGAAGACAGAAAAAGATGGCTGTCTGCATGAATACTCAACTACCATTGCGTTTAATATCAGTGGCAGACGCAGGGGGGGGGGCGCCCCCCCCCCCGAGAATGGGTCGCCAAATTTTCGAAATTACTTTACAATACAAATAAAAATCTTGTGTTAGTTTATTTTTAATTGTTTATTTTTATTATTATTTTTAATATATTTTTATTTATTGTTTATTATTATAATTAATATTATTATTAATTTTATTTTCCGTCTGGGTCCCCAAAACGGCGGAGACCCCACTTTTCTTCCCACGCCCCCCCCTCCCGCCCACTTTCTGCGTCCGCCACTGTTTAATATAGACTGTAAAGTCCAGATTTTTCTGGCAAACTACATAAATGTAAACACGTAAAGCCTCATAAAAGATGAAAGCGGCGGAACAAAAACGTTAAAACGCCAAAGAATAATATGGAGGAATTAATTTGAAAAAAAAATGAAAATCTTCTGAGAAAACACCCACCTAGAGGACTCATTTGGTTCAAATGGCTGTTCACGTGGTCAGATGTGGAAGTGCAAAACTGATTTATTGTTTACAGAGCTGTGTGTCTGAATAAACACGACCAACACATTCCCTGAAATAGAAATCAATGTTGATATTTCGCATGAACAGAATGTGTGCTTAGTGCGAATGCACAAAAATACCGTGCATTTTTCACCTGCACTCGAACTCTGTGAAGCAGCTGTTACAGATTCCAGACTACTATTTAGACGAGTGCAAAACACTTGTTGCAGTAACTCACTCCTCCGGAACATAGTTGTAAAGTACATCCTTCCGGAAACCATACATCGATAGAATCAGAACTGAACCGTAGAGGTCTCATACCGACACAGTGATGGTCCAGAAGCGAAAATATTCAGTAGCATTTTGCATTATGAGGCACTACACATCAGGGATGAGCGGAAACAAGATTTTCCAAGATCCGGATAACGGTACGGATGACGGAAAGGCCAAAAATGACCGGATAACGGATAACTTATAATCAAATGAGCTTATTGCCTCACATTGTCGGACGACACAGAAGACTAGAGCAAGAGCATTCCTTTCTGGGAGCACGAATTTAACAGACTCACTCTGATAAATGTGTGCTAGCGCTCCACTCCGAACAGCGTAACACGTACATAGGGAGTAGAAACCCCGGCTGCAGTTGCTTCCAGTTGCTGCCATCCTTCCTTCAATTGCTGCAATCCTTTAGCAATTGATGCTAAAGAGATGAAAGCTTGAGCAGCGTGACACCATATGTAGGTGGAATACCCCGACAGAAAGGCTCCGCCCACCTTAACTTTCAGGCTGGCGCCATGGGGGCATCACTCTGGAAAGGGAGGAGGCGGATCGGCACTATTCCACATGTTCTGCCCCAAAATCTCAAAACCAAAAATTCCTCTGAAACCTCGTCCAGGTGCGTTATTTGACATGCTGATCACGAAAATGACACTCACTTTGTGCCGTAACCCCATCTGGGTAAGGTTATGGTCGGGTTTGGGTAAATAGGGTATCACACACAATCATCCGAATTTTTGTCTTAGGGGGTCATTTGATATGCTTATCACGGATATGATACTCGTTTAGTGCTGCAGCCCCATTTGGGTAGCGTTACAATAGGGTTAGGACAAATAAAGTTCATAGGAAGACATCAAGTTGTTTTCAACTTGCAAAAACCAATGCGAAATTCGTAATCAGCATGTCAAATACTCCTCTAGACAAAAATTTAGGTGATTCCATGAGATAGCTTACTTACCCTAACCCTACCGTAATTCTACCCAAAGGAGTTACGGCACGAAACGGGTGTGATATTCGTGATCAGCATGTCAAATAACCCTACTGTACGAATTCTCAGAGAAATTTTTGACTTTGAGATCTTGGGGCAGAACAAGTGGAATAGTGCCGACGGGTCGGAGCATCAAGGAGCAAACCTTAGCGTATACCCATAGAACCGTACTTTTTTTCGATACTCATCCTTTCGACCATGACGGCCTTCCAACCGAACCCTACTTTTCCATTTTCCAGTACTTAGGCAGAAAATCGATCCGTGACGGGGAAAAACTTGTGCAAACATGTTATACAGGGAGCGTCAATCACCATCGCTACTCTCGCAGTATGGAGCGCCGCAGTACCCACGCAGCGCTGGCGAGGCAGCACTCGAAATCCACAGCATCCAGTAGCGCAACGTAGGTGATACCACGCTCCAGGCCGCGGGAGTAGCGATCGCGACTGGCGCTTCCTGTACATATATCATTCCGGAAAACCTTGAAAATGGCCCCAAAATTCAAAAATCCAGAACTGTGACGAAAATGGCAGCGGGATAGAGGCTCTTTCATGCAATGAGTTGTACAGTCCTCAAAAATGGGGTCTCTCCGAAACGACGAATCCGCCCACGCACGTGAGAATTGAGAGGCCGCCACATTTGCCAGCGCTCCACGTCATCATCTCTAATCCGAGTATCACGTTTCATCGTTATCTTTACGGTATCGACCAATGATTTGGCTCTGACGTAGGCGACTTCGCAGCTAACAGCACACGTCCCGCCTCTCGACCCCCACGTGCGTCAGCGGACTCGTCGTTTCGGACAGACTGTACTTGCCTCACGCTTCACCGCCCATCTGCTAAGCCGCGCCGGATCACCTATGCATTATCATACGTGGTGTGAAGTGGCTAAGCTGACAGGCGGTTCAGCGTGAGGCAAGAATTTTTGAGAAAGACGGTATATCTCCTGATGGGCTATAAGGGGCCAGCAGTGCCCGACCTCACGGTCGCGCCCTTTGCCTACTCAGACATCCGGGCGTTTGGAGCGCCGGTGAACCCGCCCACTTTTGGCAAATGACGCTTCCAGCAGGTAGTCGCGAGTGGGGCAGAAATACTTGCTGAAGGTGCGGATGGAGCAGGAAAACCTGCTCTGAGCGCGCATGAGGCAGGAGATATGTAGGCATCTGCACCCTCTTTTTTTTTCTCCATTGTCACGTGGCACCTGAAGTGTATATAAGTCGGCAGACGGCTGTAAAAGCTTAGTCTAGTCTCCGCTCTGGCGAGCTCTACGGGACTTGTCTGGTCAACTGACGCCCGGTTGAAACTGTGGCCCAGTGCACCATTTGGCCAGACAAGATGCGTGGGATGCGGTCGCGTGCCGACGCGGCGCAGACGGGAAAATCTGCCTCACCGCAGATGTCCGGCTCGTCGCGCTCTGGAGCAAGGAGCACATACGTGCCGCGAACTTATTTCTCAACTATTTTTGTAGTCACCGGTTGCAATACAACATGATCTGACTTAAAGGCAGTGTCTCACCTCATGTTGGGTATTGAGATATCCACATATTCAGGTGCAGCTCGAGACGCTGATTCCAATGATGTGCTTGATGTCAGAAAACACCCCCCAAAAACCCGTACTTTTAAGGCGAAATTAGGTACAGGAGCGGACGAGTTTCCTTGCCAGGAAGCTAGCAAAAGCGGAGCTGAGAAGCGGAGGTTGCACATTAAAATGAACTTCTCAGCAGCAGCTATTATCAAACAAATAAACATTTCCATGTTGAAAAACCCATGCTGCACCTCAGAAAGCTCTTGCTGAGGAATGAACCCTCTCGTCGACTGGCCGAGAATTTCAAAATTCTCGGTCAAAGAAACCCGTAACTTATGGGTTTTCGACGCTTCTACGAAACTCAAAGTACATCTTTGTGCTCAGCGGCTCGCGTATTATGTTCGACTGAGATGGGAATCTCGAGTGCGGACCATGAGCTGAGACACTGCCTTTAATCCTGCTATCCCCGCAGCAGGATCACAGCAGGTCAAATGCCGGCGCGCCAACTCCGCCCACTTTTCCGTTTGTCTCGCAGGTGTTATGCCGCGAGAAACGGTGTGGACCGGCGCTCCAAACGCCCGAATGTCTGAGTATATAACTCATATAGTTGCGAGACGATGCTCACCGCAAAGCCAACGTTCTTCTTCAAGATGAATAAAGCGGAGCCTCCGCACTTTCCAGGCAAAAACATGACTACATCGTTCCTGAAAATTGAACAATACTGTGCTGCCGGGGGATGAGTCTTCCCAGCAAAGGGTGATTGGCACCCAAGAAAACAGTGGTTCAGTGGTTACAAATTTATCCAAAATTCACAACATAAAATGCCGACCTTCGGTCGGCTGCACAAAATCAACACTGCCTGTTCGCGACATCTGGAGGCGGTTCGTCTTTACATAGATACAGGCGACACAAAGGATGAGGTATAAACAAAGTGGGTAACAGAGTGGGATAATCCACATGTTCTGATGCCCCATCAGAACATTCCGGCGGCGCGGCAACAGCAAGAAAACAAAGTAGAGATTAAAATCACGGAAACTGCAATAACACTTCAACAGTCGGCTAATCGTGATACGGCTTGTGGATTGTTCGATGTTGACGTGGTGGACGTTGAGTGCATGTTGCTGTGGTGAATCCGTGGTGCAGCTTGAGTGGATCCGTGGTGCAGAAATACGGAGTAGCTATTGAGACGACGAGGTGGGGAGATAGACGATGTGGGTGGGGGGAGGGGTGAGGCAGCATCAGTGATGACGTCTTTTGTAAGGGGCTCCAGGTCGACCACGGCTGCTGCATAGAAGCGTGTTATGCGGTAAACCGCAATACACGCAACTAACGCCGCAATCGTCAATGCCGTGCTTCGGCTTGAGGCAACGCTCGCACAGGGCTAGTTTTGCGGCCTGGAGGGTTCTGGCGACGGCGTCTGGGAAACGGCTGCAGCGGACCGTCTGATGCATATCGCGGTTCTCCTCCAACGTGCAGAATGCACAAGATGAGCGTGGTTCTGAACGTTTTAGGAGTTCACTGCACGCGTCCTCGATGGTATTCAGCTGGCGCAGCATGGAGTCGTGGTCATTTTCCATGCGGTTGATCAGTGCACGAATAGCCGCTGATATGGGGGCAAATGCTGGAGTAGTGTCGATCTCGTCGAGAAAGTCTTCGAGATGAGCCATAGCGACAACTAGATGTTGATTAGTTTTTTTTTGAGTCGTGCTTTTATGCTGATGTCCAGGCTCCGCCCACTATGGATAAAATCACATAAACAAACTTGGGAAACATATGGACAATGAACTCTAAGTGACTTATATTGGGCACAAGGCTTAACGTGAGAACGGTAATAGTTTACAGTAATCTGATACTGTCTCCTACACTCTTCTTTTAGCGAATATTGCGCAACACTTGCCTATACAAGTCACAATGAGTTTCGAAATCAAAATTACCATTGTTAATAAGAATTTAAAAATATGAATAATTATTTTTATGACCAATATAATGATGGTGGGTTCCATGATGTAGGTCATGACTGTTGTTATTGCGAGTGCACCCAATGCTCCGAGTACAAGCTTCCAGTGTTCCGTAAATAATCTTGCGAGTGGTTGTAGATCAGGTAGATCAAAATTTTCGAAGAGGGTTTTTGACTCTTTTTCGTCGTTTTCTGCAGGAAACAATTGATTTCGCTTGTATCTTGGGTGGTATACTAATGTGCCGCGTAGATCAAACGTAAGTTCACGCCCATTACACAACGTGTGACACCTTTGTTGGATTAGAGCGCGATTAAACTCGAGTGATACCACATTGGATCTATTCGATGGACCACATTGGATTGAGAAAACCTGTGATTCGCATTCGACAGTTGCCCATGCAGCGATATCGGTTTTACAAGAGACATTTACTTGTGCTCCTTCAAAGCAACTGTAGCAACCCCTTATTTCTTCGAAAGTGATGTCACAAGGCTGTTCAATTATGTAGTTAGAGCTATTTATCATAAAGTTAGACTGCAGTACAATAGTGATTTCACCTTCTTGCGAATAGGCATTAATATCTCCACTTTCTGCCCTGATTTCTGTGAATGGGGTTTTGATTGGAAATATATTCGTGATGTCCTTACGTAAGTTGCGGATAGAATCTTGTGGACATTTGCATGCTCTGGGAGCTTTTAGATTTTCGCATACACAAATCATTCTATTTACGCATTTTGAAAATTCCTCTTGTGCCTGTACTTTCGAATCACATTCTACTGGCAGAATATAATCGTCGGGCAAGGTTAATGCTTCACTTTCAGAGAGAGCGAACCTTCTGTCCATTAGTGGAAAATGAGGTTTTTGAATAGAAATTACCGTAATTGATAAATTATCATGTTTTTGAGTAATGTAGGGAACCAGATCCATTGATTTTCTGCTGCCTCTGTTATACATCGTTATGTCGATGTCAACTTGCACTACGGGTGTCCATTCCATGCAGCGCACCAGTTCATAAACTGACCTACTTTTCGGAATTTGTGCGAGTCGCAGAAAGGAGCACGCAGGGAACGGGAGGAAGCAGCCGCAAGCAAGGCCACCACATGTCTGATCACACGTTATGTATCCGGGATACACAGATGCCATCTCCAATTCTGGTATGGTCCCATTTGAGTAGATTTTATTGCACATGCCTCGAGTGCATGAGCCCATCTGCGGACACCTTGTCGTACGGAAAAATTTATGCATCGTGTCTCTAGTAAAGAAAAGTGAAACTTTGTTACAAGTTAGTTTAATTGGTCCATTGCTTATCTTTATCACTCCCACTGTAGTATTGGAGTGGTTGATTTGAATGCAAAGTTCTGGGCTAATTTTGTTGAAAAGGATTTCTTGATTGAATTCGTACAGACATTTTCCTCTTGATTCACACACCATTTCCACAGTATGCCTCATGTAGCCATGTTGACAGCCGGATACTAGCGCTAATATGCTGAGCATTACTGTAGCACTTGCAATCAGAGGAGATGGTCTGAACATGTTCATTTCGAATCCAACCTCTACGTTGAAACCTTGCTGTTTGCGTTTCCTGTACAAGCTTACAGCCCAAATTATGCTCATTACTGCCGCGATTATGGAGTAAAAGGCAATGGTTACTGTAATGACTGCACCGACTGGCCAGCAGTGTGGATTACCTATAAGGTCTATGCTCAAGATCGATGCCGTTTCTGCGCATACGTCTGGCGGCTCGCACCACTCGACTGTTGAGATTACCCCGCTGTGCTGTGTCGATCGTATTTTGACTCCAACTGCATGCCGTAATGGTGATATTGGTAAAGTGAACTTCATTTCTTCATTAATGTCGGTAAATGTTCTGCACTCTTGGTTGAAGCACAGTTCGAATTTTCCTTTCGGTGGTGCTATAAACACAGTACCGTTGTAACATCTGATGTGGTCTTCTTGCGCTGCTGCAGGATCGATTACCAATATTGCTAGCATGGCCATAACTAAAGATGATACCGATGAACCACCAGATGTTGGGGTCGTAGATCTATCAAGATCAGCTTCAAATTCCCTGATATTATCCAGCGCACGAGATTTCGAATCTCTGGCTAAGTGACCTCTTGTTCTTGGTGGAGGCGGATTTTGAGGAACATGTTGTATGTTGTTTGGATTTCGTTCCTCGGAAGGATCAGATAGTGAACGGATTTCAAGTGGATATATTTTATTGAGTGGCCTCTGCAGAATCTTGTGATTGGGCATGAGAATTTTTGCTGATCTTATCATTCCATCTGCGCTCTTAATCAGCTCTTCTATTTTGCCATATATCCACTGTCCTCTCGGTAGCAGTTCTTGCTCGATTAGAACGATTTCGCCCACGAGTGGAGTCTTATTGACGTGGCGTGGTTGGTTTAATTGACACCTGTGGCTGTCACGTAAAACCGTGAGATATTCAAAGTTCCATTTTTCCCAAAATTTTGACGCTATGGTCTCGGAATATGCCAGTGCTTCGTAAGCTTGTGCAGCCGTTTGTATTATTTCAGTTTCATAAAGAGGGTCATTTATGAAAATGCTATTCTGTGAACTTGGAATTGAGAACTTCAAATTTCCTTGCAGAAAATCGATAGGTCTGAGAGGAATTTCTGAAAGATCAGATGAACTAAGCTTTGTAATTGGGCGAGTATTTATGATTGCTTCAATTCGGGTTATAACTGTGACCATTTGTTCGAAAGATAATTTTCTTCTCCCGATAGATTTGTGAAGACTCCTTTTTACTGATCCGACAAGTCTCTCCCAAACACCTCCCATCCACGGAGAGGCAGGTGGATTGAAAATCCACTTAATGCCTTCGGAGGCGCTGTAATTCATCACAGAATTTCCCGTTATTTCATTCTGCTCGAACAAAGTTTCGATTATTTTCTGACCAAGTTTGAAATTTGTTCCACAATCGGACCTCATCAAACGTGGGACTCCTCTGCGCGAAACAAAACGTATAAAACTGTTGAGGAACGCTCCTGTAGAAAGATTTTCCACCACTTCTAAGTGGACTGCTCTCGTTGCCAAACATGTGTAAAGACAGATGTACATATTTTCATTTGTTTTGGACTGAAATGGACCCATGAAGTCACAGCCAACATTTCTAAATGGTTTACTTATTGTCACCCTGTCTGGTGGCAAGGGTGGCATCTCAGGCGCTCCATATGGTAAGCCATGACATCTCTTACAAGTAGGGCAATTTTTGACGAATCTTCTAATTGCGCGTGATGGCTGGGGAATCCAATATTTTTGTCTCGCTAATGACAATATGTGATCTTTGCCACAGTGAGCATTCTCGTAGTGCAAGTCGATAATTATGAGTCGAGCGAGGTCGGAGTCGTTAACGACATAGATGGGCATTCTTGTATCGAATGGCAGAGCTGCATTTTGTATTCTTGATTTGTAGCGAATAATTCCAAACTCATCCTTCAGTATTATCTGATTTGGAAATCGTTTTTTCAGTTTCTGTAAGTCGATATTCTTATGAAGTGATGCTATTATCAACTTCTCACTTAGAGTGATTTCGTCGCAGGTAATTACGGACTCTGGGTCGTAGTCTTTGATGAACGATGTTGTAATTAACGTTGATCTTGCTGAGTTACATCGATCGATCCACTTACGGAGTAGTTTTCCGACTCTGGCTACAGTTCGCAACAGAATTTTGAAGCGTGAAAACCTCGACAAATCAACCAAAGTTGATTTGGATTCCGCATTTTGCTCACGAACTTCGATAGTAGCATGTTCCCACGTTACATTTTCTTCAACATGCTCAACTTCACTTAAAATGTCGATGGAACGTAATTTCCAGTTGGAAGGTTCCAATGCCAGCCACCGCGGCCCTCTAAGCCAGTCATGACTGTTAATCTCTGCTGCTTTAAGGCCTCGCGTTCCTGCATCGGCAGGATTAGCTTCTGTAGGGATATGGAAGAATTTCACCTGAATCCCCTTACTCTCAACATAGGATCTGATTTTTCCTATTCTATCTTTCTGGTTAGAAACAAACGCTGGCAGTTTTCTGGACGATTTAATCCATTGTAAAGCTATTTCGCTGTCACTGACTATATTCATTTGACATATAGTAGAATCAAGATTATCTAAAATATTTTTACCCAATCGCATTCCAATCAGAATGCCAAGCATTTCCAAACGTGGTATTGTTTGTCTGCACTTTTTCGGAGTGAGTTTTGACTTTCCGCTAATCAATTGCGTGACCTCTTTGGTGTCATTATCCCGCAGGAAGGCACAGGTCGAGATCGCGAGATTGCTCGCATCACAGAACATCCAAAGAACTGCCTTTGAGGTGTGAATGCCTCGAACATATTGGAGGGATGATCTGGGGAATCTAACGCGTACATTGTTAATCTCATCACAGACAGAATTCCATCTTCGGGTCAGTGTTGTACTGACTACTTCGTTCCAATCTATTCCTGTTTCGTAAATTTCTCGCATGAGTGATTTAAGTTTAACAATTAGTGGTGCTGTCACCCCGAGTGGATCATAAACCGAGTTTATGAGACTGACAACATCTCGTTTCGTCAGTCTTGCTTTTGTGGGCAAGTCAATTTTGATACTGAATTCGTCAGTTTCGGTGTTGTATGGTAAACCAAGAATTTTAATGTCACCTGACGGTGATCTATCCGGATCCGGAATACATTCATTGACTTTTTTTGAATTAGACACATACTCGCGTAGATTCATCCCTATTTCTTTGAAGAGATTTTTTGATTCTGTGTATTTTTCCAAGACTTCAGTCTCATTTTCGGCTGTCAATAAGATGTTGTCAACGTAAATATTTCGTGCTATCTCATTTGAAATTGGGGTGTCTTTCATGTTTAGATAAGCAAGTATTGCCATATTTAAGACACTCGGCGATGCGGTAACGCCAAATGGCAGGCGATTGAATCTGTAAACAATTATGTTGTCCTTTGTCGGCAAGCGATTGATGTCTTTGATCCAAAGAAAGCGACAAAGATCTTTGTGTTCATCTATAAGGCGAATCTGAGTGAAAGCAGCCTCGATATCGCATGTCAAGATGAACTTGCTAAATCTACACCGAATCAAAATGTCATGGATTTTGTTAACGAACGATTCTCCAGTGTGAATTACATCGTTCAGTGAAAGTTTTCCTCTTTGTTTGGAAGAGGCATCAAACACAATTCTGAGCGGCTTTGCTTTTAAGGGTTTCCATACACCGGAATGGGGCATATAGTAAGTGCCGGCCGAGCTTTCGATTTTATCATTTGCTTTTTCGATGATACCACTTTTGAAATATTCATCGAGTATTTTGGTGTACCATGACCTCAGTTCTGTGTTGGTGGCCAGCTGCCTTTGCAAAGCCTCGAGCCTACGGTAGGCCATCCCGTAATTATCGGACAGATCGATTACATTATCCTTCAGAGGGAACGGTGCGGTCACCACACCACCATCAAATGATATGGCTTTCGAGTAGTTCTCAAAATACTCAAATGTTTTCTCATCGTTCGTGAATTCGTTTGCAGAAATACCTAATCCATCCAGTTCGAAGATTTTTTGAAGTATTTCTGTCTCGCTTGACTCCTGTACAAGTGTGAGAGCATGAGTAATATCTTCGCTCCCTTTTTCGTCTGCACAAATTGACCCGCGCCCGTGAAGAGTGGGACCAAGAACTGTTCTAGCCACATACAATCCGGATGGCAGGACTGTCTTTCTGCTGCTCATAACGAATTCATAATAGTAGTCTAGTCCTACTAAAATCTGCGGATTTTGATGTTCACCCCGTATTCTCGGGTTACACAAACAGATATCATTCTCCTGCAGATATTGTTTGTCTTCTTCCAAAAGATGCGCGGAAGGAAATCCGTTGGTTATTACGGGCTTTGTTTGTGCAACCATGTTAAGTTCTCTCCCGAAAATTGTCGAGATCCTCAAGGGCACATAAAAAGTTCTGAATTTCTCAATATGTCCACCAATACCCGACATCGTGCACAAGTCGCTCCTCTGTTTTGGAAGGCCGAATTCTTCAGCAGTTTTCTCGAGTATAATCGTCCTTTGAGCACCAGTGTCGAAAAACACTAAAACTCGTTCGAATTGGCTCGTATTGTGATTCCAAATATTGGCTTCTGCCGTCATGAGTACAACTTGATCTCTTGTGTTTTTATCAATACTACTTTTTACTAATGAGCTAGTATTGGTTAGTTCTGCGTGTAGGCTTGAAGTTTGGTCTCTCTGGCGAGCGTCATTTGAAGCTCGATTGCGCCATCCTGGAGGATTTCCTCTTGTTTCTCCGGCAGGGGGTCGCCTGCTGGCGGCCGGTGTATTGGCGAAGCGAACTGCGCGATTATTCGGCGAACCTGAGTTTTCGGGTGTTCTTGTATTTTGGAAGCACAAACTGATGTGGTGCATTCTTGCACAGTTGGGGCAGTTAGGTCTGCTACACTGATTGCTTCTGTGTTGGTCAGTAAAACATTTCCAACACCGTTTCGATTCTATAACTATGTTTCTTTTCTGCTGAACATCAGTAACGGCTCTGCAGTTCGATGGAAAATGTTCGCAGCTGTCACAGAAAATGCACGTTTTCTCTCGTTTTTGTACCTGCGATTTCTCTTGAGGTTGATATTTCCTAAATTCTTGAAACTCGGTTTTGGAGCGACCTTTTAGTCTCGATTCTACGTACTTCTTCGCATTAATTTCTTTATCAAGTTGTTCCATGACATCCTCGACTTTTACTTCTTCCATTTCTTGGATGGAGATTAGCACGTTTTTTACAATGCTATATGGAAATTTTTCTAGAATCTTTTCTGTCCACATAGCGTCTTGCATATTTGGAATATCCTGCCCAGCGGACACCATTTGGTTAATGAGCATTCTGATCTTGTCGAAAATAAAGGTGCAACTTTCGCCATTGTTCTTGGCTCCTGGAAGATCAATGAGTTTTTGAACGATTTTGGCTCTATTAACTGGTTTGTTGCCATACTTTTTCTTTAGAGTGTCAACCATCCATTTATAGTTCTGTGGAATTAGTTGTATTCCTTTTATGGCCATTTCAGCCCTTCCTTTCAAGCTATCCTTTAATAGGAGCATTTTTTCGACGGTGCTGAGCACTTTGTTTTGGTGGACGAGTGTTTCGTATACTGCCCAGAACTCTGGGAATTCCTCTTCGTCTCCCCAAAATCTGGGAAGACTCATTTGTTTTGGTTTGAGTGTTCTACAGATGAAATCTTCTTCAACCGAGTCTCTGCTACCCTCGGAAGTATCCTCTGACAACCACATTGCGTCATTCGGGTCGATAACCTCATCACCATCCTTAATCGGAACTGAACTGCTGCTTCCTGGCTGGCCGGATTGATTGTATGCAGGTTCTGGTTGCCTCAAAGCGGTTTTGGGTAATTTTATTCCCATTTTGCGTGAGAGCATTTCAGCTTGATTTTTTGCCTCAGTAAGTCTTGCGCCTAGCATAAATTTCATTTCGTTGGCTTTTGCAATAATTTCCGTGAACTTGATTTCGCTATCGATGTCTTCGACCTCTTTTTCTAGTTCTTTTTTATTGGCTTTTGTTTTAGCATCGTCAAATTCTCTTTGCAGTTTATCCACGAGTGATTGCAATGAACTTCTACTCTGTTCGATAGTATTGATGCTACCCAGTATGAGGTTGATTGTGCTCAGTAATGTCTCGCATTTTTCCTCATCAGATCCCACAGGTTTGATTTCGCCTGTGTAGGGTGAGAATTTCTCCAGAAGTACTTGGAGGGTTTTTGCGCTATGCGCAATAGGTTTTCTATGGAAAACCAGTGACATCGTAAAGATGTTACACAGCTATGGGGCTTGCTGTGGGCAGCTTAGGGGCTTGCTGCACTTTCTCGACACTTTCTTAGGTCGATGCACCAAAATTGTGCTGCCGGGGGATGAGTCTTCCCAGCAAAGGGTGATTGGCACCCAAGAAAACAGTGGTTCAGTGGTTACAAATTTATCCAAAATTCACAACATAAAATGCCGACCTTCGGTCGGCTGCACAAAATCAACACTGCCTGTTCGCGACATCTGGAGGCGGTTCGTCTTTACATAGATACAGGCGACACAAAGGATGAGGTATAAACAAAGTGGGTAACAGAGTGGGATAATCCACATGTTCTGATGCCCCGTCAGAACAAATACATTATACCAAAGTTGACTAACAAAACCTGAAAACTTACTGATCGTTGAAGCAGTGACCGAGGTATGTAGATGTTGTACTGGTTACGACACGTGACGATTAGGTCATGAGTTGTGAAACAAAATTGCCCTAAGACATAGTACATGAAGGCATAGTAGTACATGAATTACCTGGGCAGGCACATAAGCATATCAGTTGGGTCATGAATAATGGCCCTCATCTGGGCAATACAGAACGGTATAAGGTACTACAGTTTACATCTAAAGACGGTGCCGTCTATACCGACACACACTAGAAATAAGTAAGTAAATAAACAAATACAAATATAAATGAATAAATAAAAATAAAAACAAATAAATAAATATGGCCATTGAATTTACACTTGCTAAAAACTAAAAGACAAATATCCCCCTCCCCTGGCCACCCATCCACCTTATGTACGAAGTCACCGCAGGTTCTCATGCCCTCATCTGTGTGAGAGATAACCTTTACGACAACCTTCACTTTTGCGAAGGCCGTCTCCCCACCATTCCAGCTAAGCGTGATATACAGCCTCAATGCATAAATGTGTGAGATTCCAGTGGCTCTGATTTGCTGACCATTCCACACCATGAAATGAATCGAAAATGAGAACGGTGACGTCAGCGAAATGCACGGATGCGCAGACAATCAGAAGACCAAGAAGAGCATGTTGCAGCACAGAGAGCGGTTCCGGACCACTGAACCCTCTTACGGCTTCGTTAGGGATCAATTCCATCCTTTGTTGATCATTTGGGGCTTCACAAGTTCATAATAAGCATAATCCTTGTTCAAATTCCCCAGGCAACTAGTGAATTTTGTTCGTCGGAGACTCGTTCAAAAAATTCGACTGGTCTCCCAGAAACCACTGTGTGGAAAAATACAAAAAAAAATAGCTAACAAGTGTTTTGTTCCTAGTTATTCAGATATCCTGCGAATCTACCTGCAGGAAAAGTGTCCTTGACCACGAAATACCACTAAGGGAATCGAAAGGATACCTTGCCACAGCTTTTGTGACATATTGGCATGAATATCTGTTTCCCTGACGCGTCAATGGAGATGTTTTCTTTACATGCCTTGAATTCCGCAAGCTTGGCCTTCGGGTCGTTCGGTAATTTTTAGATAGCATTCCCTCGACTCACCTGGTGGGTTCCTATCATAAGGGGAAGGCATGCTTGGCGACGGCGATGTTGTCGCGGGTTGTTGGCACGATGCTAGCGACACGATCTACCGTTGGCCGCCCATTCTTCACGAAAAACTGCACATTTTTATGGGGTCGTCACCTTTGTCTAGTCATTGAAAATCAGGGTGTCGCGATGACCGAGCATGGCATGGGAGCAATGTGTCCGCGATGTGATCGCACGGGATAGCTGCCATATTTTCACCAAAGGAGCGGCACAGCCGAGGCTGGTGTGTGCTAAAACGGCGGATTTTGAACAGATTGCGATCACTCCGCGACGCGATGGTCGCCAAGCATGCCTTCCCCTATACGGGGTCGCCCGGTGCTTCTTCTACATATTCCTCTCGGGTCGTCGGTAACAAGCCACGCCCACTGGTTTGGTAACTCGGGTGGCCGGTCGGGCCGATTTGGCCATCCGCTCCTATGGTGTTGTTGCCTGAGAAGTTATTCTAATTAGCTAACGCGTACCGTTCCAGGGTGATGGGATGATGACTTCACATGCGATCACCGAATTGAGTTCTGTTTAAAGGAACCACCCAGGTTATTTGCTAAAACTGCATTTAAAGGACGCAAATGTCATCATGCGCCTCCTCGCCCTCATCAATCTCTCGGCAAACACTGCCGCTCTGTCACTGCATTAGTCAGTGACGCAGACAATCTTGTGATAATTGTCCGCCGTTCCAGAGTACCGCGTATCGAATTGGGTTTCGACGTCATTCTTCTGAACAGTTGATGTGTTTTATGGCTGTTTTTCATTCGTCCCCGAATGTAGTAGTTTTTACATCTCTCCACTTCTAGTACGTTGAGTTCCTGTAGTCGCGGCATTTACTCGCGTTTTAGTGATCGCTTTTGTTGTAAGAAAGTATGGAGTTCCCGTGAATAGCTTTGGCTTTTACTCCTTTCTGTCCGAATTGTGGGGCCTTTTATTATTCCATATGAAATTGCTTTTAACCATTATAGTAGACTGGTATGGGTGGGTATGGGTTTCTTCGCATTTGCTATGCGTGCTTGAGCTTAACTTGGGAATCCTAAAGATTGCTAATACTTCGTTTTTTTTAAACTCGTTCTCACGATTGTACATCCGTGTATACGTCTTTTTTTAAGGGAGAAAATGAAATGAAGGGGAGTCAGTTAGGTTTATGACCAAAGTCCGTCAGTAAGCCTAAAGCTCATTCTAAACCTGCACCACCATTCTAAGCCGCACCATCCAACTCCAAATTCCTTTCCCAATTGAAGTTTAAGGCACACATCTAGAACCTTATTAGACCTGCTGACAAAGCTGAGTCTTTTATTCGACTCGAAGCCACAGCATACGCGTCAGTTCTGTCGTTCTTTTGGTGGTCATATCCGAGAAGGGATCCTTGTAGAAAAAGTTGAACACAAAGGAACTAAGAGTGAGTGTTATTAAGGATGAAGAAATCTAAACATTATGAAAACAGCAGACCTATTTCATAGTATTGATTCGTTAGAGATAAAACGCTCGGTTCTCATTTAGTTAATTAAACCGCCAGTCTCTCTGGCGCTTTGCTTCTTTCTTCACTTTCAAGCTTTTCACCTTTCACTGTGAAGGTGCATCTTTTCTTTTCCTATTTGGTGAGCAACTTCCAGATTTCCGCCGAATTCTTGATGAACCACGGGAAAGCGAGAAATTCATATTATGAGTAGGACTTTCATCAAGATACGGATGCGGTTCAGGTCGCAATGTCATTGAAGTGGTTAGGGAGATTGTGGGTAATGGGTGCAGTATGCTTTGACATCTTGGAAAACTTCATTTCGGTTATACTGATCTTCAAATTTACAGTACCGTGCCTATTGTTATTATCACTTCGACAGTCGGTTCACTCTAATTTATGTGGAACTGGCGTCTCCTATGGACGGCAGAAACCACATAACCAACTTAGTGGATAGTGAACTGAAATCCATAGTAGAATCTGGAAGAAACCCGAGACCTGCATTGGCTGAATTGCAGAAACAGGGCGAGGGATCTCTGATGTTCGTTAAAGGCAGCAGGAGCTGAAATCCTCGACCACGAGCTGAGCTGTGGGTGATGAAGTACAGACTCAGCACATCATAAATGTGAAACGAACACAGACAATGATGGCTTACCTGCAGAGAAAATGGAACATTCGTCGCGAACACGCCTGGCCGTGTTCGCGCGCGGACGAGTTTTCCCCGGCGCAAAAAGCCATTGCGGTGCGTGGTTTGGCGCAAAGGGAAAACGTAATGCATTCAGTTCACAGGGTTTCATGGCGGGACTCGGCCAAAACCACGCGCCGGGGAAAACTCGTCCGCGCACGAACACGGCCAGGCGTGTTCGCGACGAATGTTCCATTTTCTCTGCAGGTAAGCCATCATTGTCTGTGTTCGTTTCACATTTATGATGTGCTGAGTCTGTACTTCACCACCCGCAGCTCAGCTCAGAGTCGAGAATTTCAGCTCCTGCTGCCTTTAAGCACTGCTTTATCTGTCACTTGCTGTTCAAGCTCGCGTGGTACAGACATCAGCATGATATTGACGGGAAGCTTGCATCAATAGACCAAGCGTTTGGTTTTCTCTGTTGAACTCAACTGGCACTATTCGGCTAGTTCTGCCCCAAAATTTGGAAGTAAAAATTTTCGCCCAGACTTTGCATAAGGGAATTATTTGAGGTGCTGAACACGAATATCGTATCCATTTTGTACCGCAACTCTGTTTTTGTAGGGCTACGGTAGTCATATTGTATATACGGTATCTCATAGAATCCTCTCAAATTTTGCATAGAGGGGTTGTTTTGGGCACTGATCACGAGTGTAGTATCCGTTTTGTACCGCAACCCTATTTCCGCAGGGTTACGGTGGATACACGGTAGGAAATTCAGAGAAAATTAATATTTCTGGGAGAAAACGAAGGTGGCAGGCTAGATTATGTTGATAATTGTGATCAGCGCCTAAAACAATCCCTCTGTGCAAAATTTGAGAGGATTCTGTGAGATGCCTCATTTATAGTATACCTACCGTAACCCTATAAAAACGGAGTTACAGTCTATTAGCTCACAGAGGGCGCCCGATCTGACTTTGTCCGCAACTACGATCTCATCATTTTCGGCTAACCGATCTATTTTTTGCACTTTTTTGATTTGCGTATGGTGTGATTCTTTCCATTCTTATGTTTCCCTACTCCCATTTGCTAAAATATCCTTCCAGACGCATTCTGCGGGCAAAGTCGTAATTGCAGGCAAACTCGGATCAGGCGCCGTCTGTGAGCTAATAGACCATACAGCACAAAATGGATACCATATTCGTGTTCAGCACCTCATATAACTTCCCTATGCAAGGTTTGGGCGAAAATTCTTACTTCGAAATTTTGGGGCAGAACTAGCCGAATAGTACCTTCAGTGGCGAACTGAAGGCACAGCGCGTGCTCCCTATTCGATGCCAAAACGCTTATGAATTCGATTTTGATGAACCTTCGCGCGGAGGAGTACTAATCTATCTAGATTTGACGATAAATCTTCTTTAAGCAGGGAATGCCTGAACTACAGGAATATTCTAGAAAATTGGCCTAAAACCGCTTGTGTTGAATCACTACAGCACTTATCTAACAATAAGTATCCCATCTGACTATCTTCTGAGACACGAATATTCCTCTTAAACAAGTTTAATCGCCAACCACGTGTTAAGGAAGTCAAATCGCGCTCCCAGTATTGGTTTGGGTTTGAATATGGAGCCAGTGGTGCACTCGCAGTCCGCCAATGCATTTAATTTCACGCCTAAGTTACGGTCAGACTGGACGTCGTGGAGAATTCATCTTCTGCGCTTATTCTCGCCTACTGATGATATTGGTGCTTACAATTTTTTCTGTTCTTTTTACTTGTCCTTATTTAGTCACGCTTCTTTACCATCAGTGAGTAATCAATCAATGTTATGTAATCGACCAAGTCGTTTTTATCGTAGTTACATGTTTACTTAGTTCATTATCTAAAACCAGTCTGGCCGTCCGGCTGACGCCGGACTTCCAGACTTTTCCTAATGCTCGCTTCGCTCGCATGGCTTCATCCCTTCTTCATTGAAATAAAGTCACAGCTATTCCACATTTTTGCTATAATGTGTCCCACACCCTTTCCATTGCTTTTTCTCATGTAAAAATGCACTTATCAAAGAGGATTAACCTTCTCGAAGCAATTTTATCATTTGCTCAACTGAAGTAGCTTTTTGTAACTATATATAACCGGTTCAACCTGGATTGACCGCAGAAAATGGTCTATCATTCTTTGTTTGTTATAACTGGTCAGGTGATAAGAGTCAGTTAGAACATATAAAAGTGGAGGGTGCGGTGTGTTCATAAACAAATGAGAAGAGAAGAACGCGGGGGATGACGTAAGGAGGAAGGATTCACACGGATTGCATACTAATCCGCGCGTCTAGTTTTTTTTTTAAAGATTGATGTTAGTCTGACATCTAGTTTTTTTTAACGATTGATGTTAGACGCCATCGAATCGATTTAACAAATATGGACCTAACTCATGACATTTCCCTGAGTAGTGGACACCGGCGCACCCCTCCTGCATCAGTAGCTATATTTTCAGGCACTCCTCCACTTTTGAGCGCAGGCGCAGCCCTATCACAGCAGTAGACCCGTCTCCCCCCACTTTGGGCGCCAGCGCACACTTGTCACAGCAGTGGACCCGTCTCCCCCCACTTTAGGCACCGGCGCACCTTTATCACAGCAGTGGACCCGTCTACCCACACTTTGGGCGCCGGCGCAGCCTTATCACAGTGATTGACCCGTCTCCCCGCACTATGGGCGCCGGCGCAGCCTTATCACAGTGGTGGACCCGTCTCCCCCCACTTTGGGCGCCGGCGCACCCTTATCACGGTGATGGACCCGTCTCCCCCCCACTTTGGGCGCCGGCGCACCCTTATCACGGTGATGGACCCGTCTCCCCCCACTTTGGGCGCCGGCGCACCCTTATCACGGTGATGGACCCGTCTCCCCCCACTTTGGGCGCCGGCGCACCCTTATCACAGTGATGGACCCGTCTCCCCACTTTGGGCGCCGGCGCACCCTTATCACAGCCGTGGACCCGTCCCCCCACTTTGGGCGCCGGCGCACCCTTATCACAGCAGTGGACCCGTCTCCCCCACTTTGGGCGCCGGCGCACCCTTATCACAGCAGTGGACCCGTCTCCCCCCACTTTGGGCGCCGGCGCACCCTTATCACAGTGATGGACCCGTCTCCCCCCACTTTGGGCGCCGGCGCACCCTTATCACAGCAGTGGACCCGTCTCCCCCCACTTTGGGCGCCGGCGCACCCTTATCACAGTGATGGACCCGTCTCCCCCACTTTGGGCGCCGGCGCACCTTTATCAGAGTGGTGGACCCGTCTCCCCCCACTTTGGGCGCCGGCGCACCCTTATCACGGTGATGGACCCGTCTCCCCCCACATTGGGCGCCGGCGCACCCTTATCACAGTGGTGGACCCGTCTCCCCCACTTTGGGCGCCGGCGCACCTTATCACAGTGATGGACCCGTCCCCCCCACATTGGGCGCCGGCGCACCCTTATCACAGTGCACCCTTATCACAGTGGACCCGTCTCCCCCACTTTGGGCGCCGGCGCACCCTTATCACAGTGTGGACCCGTCTCCCCCCACTTTGGGCGCCGGCGCACCCTTATCACAGTGGTGGACCCGTCTCCCCCCACTTTGGGCGCCGGCGCACCCTTATCACAGTGGTGGACCCGTCTCCCCCACTTTGGGCGCCGCGCACCCTTATCACAGTGGACCCGTCTCCCCCACTTTGGGCGCCGGCGCACCCTTATCACAGTGGTGGACCCGTCTCCCCCACTTTCACTTATCACAGTGGTGGACCCGTCCCCCCACTTTGGGCGCCGGCGCACCCTTATCACAGTGGTGGACCCGTCTCCCCCACTTTGGGCGCCGGCGCACCCTTATCACAGTGGTGGACCCGTCTCCCCCACTTTGGGCGCCGGCGCACCCTTATCACAGTGGTGGACCCGTCTCCCCCCACTTTGGGCGCCGGCGCAGCCTTATCACAGTGGACCCGTCTCCCCCCACTTTGGGCGCCGGCGCACCCTTATCACAGTGTGGACCCGTCCCCCCACTTTGGGCGCCGGCGCACCCTTATCACAGTGGTGGACCCGTCTCCCCCCACTTTGGGCGCCGGCGCACCCTTATCACAGTGGTGGACCCGTCTCCCCCACTTTGGGCGCCGCGCCCTTATCACAGTGGTGGGAGCGCACTTTGGGCGCCGGCGCACCCTTATCACAGTGGTGGACCCGTCTCCCCCCACTTTGGGCGCCGGCGCACCCTTATCAGTGGTGGACCCGTCTCCCCACTTTGGGCGCCGGCGCACCCTTATCACAGTGGTGGACCCGTCTCCCCCCACTTTGGGCGCCGGCGCACCCTTATCACAGTGGTGGACCCGTCTCCCCCCACTTTGGGCGCCGGCGCAGCCTTATCACAGTGGTGGACCCGTCTCCCCCCACTTTGGGCGCCGGCGCAGCCTTATCACAGTGGTGGACCCGTCTCCCCCCACTTTGGGCGCCGGCGCAGCCTTATCACAGTGATTGACCCGTCTCCCCGCACTTTGGGCGCCGGCGCACCCTTATCACAGTGGTGGACCCGTCTACTTTGGGCGTCGGCGCACCCACAGTGGTGGACCCGTCTCCCCCCACTTTGGGCGCCGGCGCAGCCTTATCACAGTGGTGGACCCGTCTCCCCCCACTTTGGGCGCCGGCGCACCCTTATCACAGTGTGGACCCGTCTCCCCCCACTTTGGGCGTCGGCGCACCCTTATCACAGTGGTGGACCCGTCTCCCCCCACTTTGGGCGCCGGCGCACCCTTATCACAGTGATGGACCCGTCTCCTCCCAATTTGGGCGCCGGCGCACCCTTATCACAGTGATGGACCCGTCTCCCCCCACTTTGGGCGCCGGCGCAGCCCTTCTCCATGGACTCCATTGACGGACCCGTTGTACACCATCCCACCTTCTGTTCGATCTCATCCCTACCCCACTCCACCACACCACACCCGTTCCTAGCCTTTTATATGATCTCACAATCACGATCATTGACCAATCGTAGAATTTCGTAACGGTCTGACACACATACTTACATACTTACATTCTTACATACTTACATACATACAGACACACATGTAAACAGGCTAAGCCCGTTATTATATAGAATGATGTTCTAGATGCTGCGTACTGCCTCGTGTGTTTCTCGCTTGGTCTCCAGAACTCTTTCTTTCTCAGCTGCAAGAGCAGCTGAACAGCCTACAAAGAAGGAGGTAGACTAATTTATCTCCTGTGTTCAAAGTGTTTGTATTAGGTTGGTGCGAAATCAATTGCCGTTTTGGGTATGCACAAATTAACTTTTCTCTTCTGTGGAGTTTGAAGAATTTCAAGCCAACTTGTGTGATCTCCTGAAAGGGTTTTCCCTCCTCTTTCAGAAGCCGCTTGAATATTGTGACGATCTCTTTTCAGTACCTTTTTGCAGAGCCTCGAACAAATGATGAGCCGACAGAATTCCGGGGTGGTCGTAGTTAATGACTTCAAACTCGAGCACTCTAGATCGGATGTGTCCGGCGATCTTGTATTTTTTCAAGTTGGAATCGCCTTCTCAAGAGACAGTGAGCCAGGGGTTCGCTAAGTTCTCTTCCGACGATTCTAAACTCAAATTTAACCATGGTCGTGGTCGCGGGATGTGGCTAGACAATTAAACGCTGATTACAGCCGTGGAACCTAAACCGGATCTTACCAACCGGACAATGAGAGCAGGGATGGGCGCTCACGATACTACAGTTTCAAAACAAAACCAACAGGGTAAGAAAGGTGTGGACGTGAACACCACACGATCTGACTGTTGACCAGCGCCTTACCTGATATGACGTCTTTTCTAACTTGAACTTCTCTTCCCAAAACGGCCCATTTCTAGACCACGTACTTACTGTAGATGAAGCTCAGTTTCTGTACAATAACAAGAGATGCGAATGGGTATGGCTAGAGACGTGTTCCCATTTCTATGTTTTCCTAAACCAAATCTTCTCACTGGGGAGGTTATTTCAGGAGTTTGGTAGTGCTGTAAGGGTGTGATCCACTGCAGCCTTCTCCAACCTTGTTAAACTTTGCAACAGAGTCCTAGTATTGTTATTCCGATTTAATGTCTCGAAAATCTATTACAGGTGTGGTTGGCAGGAGTGAACGAAGTCAGATTTCCCCGCTCTGCAGAGTACCACTAAGCCTCTCACTGAAAAACTCACCCGGCAAAAACTGGTGCAGTAAGGCATCGAGGTTCTCATCCATTCTTCTCATTCCACAGGCCTTTCCCTTACTGAATATCACTTTTTCCTAGTCACAGTTGCAAACCTGCGACAGCAGCAGATTGGTGATCTAGAGCGTGCCGAAATCGCCTACCTAAAGTTTTTAGGTTTTTGCGACCTCAATTTTTATAAAAGAGGCATAGCGTTTTCACTGTATTGTTGGAGAGGATTTGACAAATTAAACGAGCATTAAACTGATTAAGAACGTTGAGATTAAGCCAAGTTATAACGCTTTCGACTGGAGTGTTCGTTTCGGCAATTAATTTCGCACCAACCTAATAATTGATCTCATATGATTCATTTTGGGACCCTTTTTCCGCTGCCTATGACATGCTTGCATTCAGGTTGAAGCATTATTTGCTGAGAATCCACAGGAACGACGAGGAAATGCGTACAGGTCCGGTTTCGCTTATACACACGCATTGTCTGTTTTGATCTACTCCCATTTTGAACAAACGTCTTTAGCATGAACCGCGTGGAAATTGTTGGTGGTGTTGCCAACGACCCCGTTTTCAAGACAGCGAAAAACGATCGCCCCTACACGATCCTCAACGTCATCACAAACTCAAGGCTTCGCTTGGCCAGTGGAGAATTCAGAGATCAAGTAGGTTGTTCGATGCTTATCAAGCTTGCTCTTGAGAAAGAACAATTCTGTTGCGGTTAGGGGGCACCTGCACAGTTTCGAGAAAACTTACTTTTTCTTGATATGCAACGATAACGATGTAATGCGAGACTGTATATAAATATTGTAGCAATTTGTTGCACTACGTCAATGTGTGCACATCGTTCTTGGATTAAAACGATATTTACTTTGTTTCTATATTGCTACGTTATGAAATGGTTGTTGATATTACGCTGCACATTCAGAGTGAGCGACACACCATCACGGCATTCGGAAGAACTGCTGAGTTTGTTGCGAAAAATATAAAGAAAGGTTAGCTGACTTCAGGTTCAAGCTTTTTCTTAACTTTATCGTCGAGGCGACCATTCCTATCAGACTTTTTAAATTCATAATGAAATGCTTCTTCATAGTTATCACAACTTCTTCCGAGCAAAATCTCCTTATCGTTAAGGCCAGCGGGTACTTGTCAATGGCCGCCTCCACTACACTGGCGGACAGCTTGATGACCAAGGAGTTCGCAGTCCGCGACAAACGCATATCCATGCTGAAACCGTCCAGCCATTGGCTCGTCGCGGTGGTGACTCACATGGAGATTCTTAGGCTTCCCACTCTTTAGAAAATTGTCGCATTATGGATTGATCTTTCGAACAAATTTTCTATTATACATAACCTCATGGCAGTAGGATAGGCTTTTTGTTTACTTATCATCCTCGCTTCTTCTGTGTTCTATTTTAGACAGTTTATGTTTGATCTTCGATGAGATGTTGAAATTTTAAAGACCTAGCGATCGATGGTAGGATTATTTAAATTGTTAGTGTTGTTGTCATTGTTGTTGAATCAATTTTGCACTGTTGTTGCGCTATTTTGAAGAAGCATTGTACGTTCTTGTTTTAGAGGAATGAAATACTTTGCGCCTCATTTCGAGTGAGTTTTCCATGGAGTTGTCGCTCGAGCATGCTTATCGACTTCTACTTGCAAATTTTATTGTGATATTTGTCTTTATCTCTATTTATGGCTTCAGTGTCTTGCTGGCTTATTGTTAGTTGTTACTATCATTGGCTTAACAGTGATTTATGTTAGAATTCTTATTGTTTAGGTATGAATCGAGCAGGGGTATTTCTACTGGCATGCGTTCCTCGACAGACTAACATTGTTCGGCAGAATATTTCGAAGTGAGCCAGTTTTGCAGCTTTTGCGGGTGACTAACTTTTTTCTCGAAGTTGTGTGTGCCTTCGTTTTCTTCGTGGCTGCTGTTTGCTCTCCTTCTCAGTAGAACTAACATTGTTCTTTTTATTCATTTTCGCCACCTATTTGAATATTTGCCTTCCATTTTTAGTGTTTCTCATCTCCTACAAGTAGTATCAATCGGGTAAAATCTGCTCACTTGCCCCTGCATAATTTTCGAGCAGCTGGCTTCTTTTTTGCTAGCAGGATTTGATGGTGTTATGGGAATGATCTGTTGCGATTGGGAGACTTCAGGAGCAGTTTTCTTTGCCCCTTCTAAAGACAGCTTTTCACTTTACACTCGTGCTCCTCTGTTCCAGCTGACTTTTTTTGTGAGCTGTTGTTCCATCAGATTGCGCCAAAACGTTTCTAGTATATCCTCTCCTCCTTCGTCGGTAGCATTGATTCGTTTTTAATTGTTGGCTTTTGGAGGGTTCAGACACTACAGTTCAAGTTAGAATTTCCGTTTATCTTCGCTACGGATCTGTCATGTTTTTGTTTTTCATGCCGTCCTTATAATGTGACCTTAAAACATCGCGTTCTTCTCCCTGCACTTAATTTAATCCATTGACGACCGCGCCCCTTTTCGCGCGTCAACATTCTCTCAAGTGCTGGCTCCTTCCTCTGCTCCGAAATTTCATCTCGATATTGACTTAGAAGTATTCTTACGTTACCATCTAAGAAAACCGCTTCGACAATTGAGGCTTAATGATCTTTCAAGAAGAAGGCGCGGCTCATCTGTGATTCGAGCGTGTCTGTCCTAGGTGTCAATTACTTTTGGTTGACATTGCAATTCCTTACATTCTCTAATCCCGTTGGGAGGTGCGTTGCCCCTTCTCCATGTCTGATTTTGCATTTTATCTGTATTGAACAATTTTCCTGTTTAGTTTCCACTATTGTTTACTTCTCAGAGGAGCGAGCTTGCCTCATTACTCAGACAATAATAGCGTGCGGCCCGCGTGCTATGGACGTCAAGCGTGCGATCGGACAACGTTCACGCCGATGGCACGCTGATAGTTTGTGATAGCTCAGACAATAATAGCGTGCGGCCCGCGTGCCATGGACGTCAAGCGTGCGATCGGACACCGTTCTCGCCGATGGCACTCTGATAGTATGTGATAGTATGAGTACGCGGGCCGCACGCTTGCCTAATCGAGAAGTTTCCATGTTGGTAGTGCGGATCGGCGTGCTTCAAATCAGCGGGCGGCGTTCATTCAGCATGCCATCGGCGTGACCGGTGTGCGATGGCACGCAGTTATTTTCTGAGAGTATGAGTACGCGGGCCGCACGCTTGCCTAATCGAGAAGTTTCCATGTTGGTACTGCGCGATCGGCGTGCTTCAAATCAGCGGGCGGCGTTCATTCAGCATGCCATCGGCGTGACCGGTGTCCGATGGCACGCAGTTATTTTCTGAGTATGTGGAAGGATACAGTTACCGGTTACAATTACTGCTTAATGTGCAATAGATCTTTCTTTGGAAAAGAGAATTAGCCATCATCTTTTGTTTGCGATCTAGATAGGTGTGACATGAAGAAGTTAACTACATTCAATTTTTTACGGGAGAGCTCTCGGGTACATCGTTGCTGGTTTAAAGTCAGCCGGAAGGCAAACTGAAATCTTTCATTCCTCCCATGATGTCTTCTATTCAATATGTCTACTTCCTCATCGCGTGCCAATTGTTTTCCTTTGGTCTTGTTAATAAAATTGATCAACAATCGAGTGTGTTATTGAATTTAGCTTTCATTGCTTATCAAAGCAGGGTTTCTCGTCATGCTCTATTTCTGCGTCCTTTGTTTTACTTTATTTGTCAGTTATTTACCTGCGTTCAGGTCCATAAAGTACTGCACCGCATCAATGGCCCCAACTGTGATTTCACGGGAAGATGTGCTGAAATACGACACATTTCTTTTTGATGCCGACGGTGTATTGTGGACGGGTGAAATTCCGATTCCTGGAGCTATCGATTTCGTCACAACGCTGCTCAAGTCGGGAAAACGGGTGTTCATTATCAGTAACAACTCCACGAAGACTCCAGAGCAGTACCTGGCGAAGATTGAGCGAGTGGGATTCAAGGGGATCTCTAGGGAGCAACTGATTACTCCGGCTATTGTGCTGGCGATGTACTTCAAGGATCGACCTGAATATACTGGACAGCCGATTTATCTGATGGGTGTCGATAATTTGAAGAAGACATTGGAAACCATTGGTGGAGTGCAATGTTTCGGAAATGGTCCGGACGTTTTCTCTGGTACCGACCAGGATTTCATCTATAATTTTGACATGTCCATAATACCGAAAGCCGTTGTATGTAGCTACGACTGTCATCTCAGCTATATGAAGATCATGAAGGCGGCCACTTTCCTGAAACGAGAAGAGGTCGAGTTTTTGGCGACGAATGAGGACTACACTTTCCCAGGTCCTAATCCTAATATCGTTGTACCTGGAGCCGGTGCGGTTTCGTCCACTGTTCGAGCCGTTTCTGGACGCATCCCTACTGTATTCGGGAAGCCTTACAAACCTATTGGTGATTTTCTGAAGAAGCACCATCATATAGACCCATCGAAGACGGTGATGTTTGGTGATCGCCTGGATACTGACATCAAGTTTGCGAACGATAATGGTTTCACAAGTTGTCTCATGCTTACTGGAGTGAATACGTTGGATGATGTGAAGAAAGCGGAGCAGCACGGCGAGAAACAGCTTGTGCCGAAGCATACGTTCTCCTTTTCTCACTAAGCAGTAGCTCTTTTTTTTTCTAGGTTCAGTTTAGTATGTAACTAGTCTGGTTTTCTTTCTATAATGTAGTCGTACTATTTATGTGGATTGTCTATTGGTTGCTGTCAGTGACATGATTTGCTTTATTTCTTGGATGAGGCCTTGAAAGTCCATTATATCCTTCCAAAAGCTTTTTTGCCCCATCGTGGTAGCAGTTGTTTTCTTTTTTAATAAAAGGGACATGTGGCACGTGAGCACCGTTGTATTGAGCCAGGAAACACCATCTCAGATCTGAAACGGGAGAAATGCAACTTGGTCTCATGAGCCAGTTGTTCGCAGTTAAGCTAAACTTGTAAAAGCTGCTCTAATATTCCGTAGCGGTTTTTCGGTCGTATTCTCCTTAGAAATCGTTGTGACAATACATTATAATGTTCTTTCTCTCCGCAATTCCTCCCTCTCTGCTCAAAAGCATGCATGGTATTTATTATAGACGCGGGATTATCCTGAGACTAATTATCACCTCTCGTTGTTTTCTGATGAAGTGTTTAATATCTCATAATTTCTTTCTGTAATGGATGCTCTTACAAGTGTGTTGTTTCATGGCTCTCCCTTTTTCAGTTGCATTGTCTTGCTTAGTATAGTCAAAATAAAATAAATTTTAGATTTTCGACTACCAATGTTGCCTGGAAGAGCGAAGATGGAAAGGATGAGAGTGGAGAGAAGTCGGACCACCCTCCCAAACAACAGGGCTGGATCAGCAAACTCTTGGTATGCGCGGTTTCTAACATTTTTTTTCGAAAAGGAATCCGAACTGCGATTGATGTGTATAATATTATAAGGTTTTTCCTCTGATTCATTTTATTTCTTCGATTTTTATAATATTGACTTTGGGAAATTGCTGTTTAGACGGGTCAACAAATGGATCCCAGTGGGTGGCAGAAGCAGAGTCACTCCAGCCTTCTTAGCACTTCCGAACATATTTACGAATTTGCTAGTATGCAGTTGTGTTATTCCCTTTTTCTACATAATCCTTCATGTTGTCCTTAATTTATTCTATTCAGCTCACAACTATCGCCCAGGGGAGAAAGAGAAATACCTCGAAGCTTTCGGTAGGTACAAGCAGGAAGTGAACAATAAGGTATGCTGTTCTCGTTCTTCATAAATTGTTCTGTGATATATGTACTATTTTCGGAACAAAGTCCAATTACTGAAAGTTATTTTGTTCTAGATGAGCTCATGTTTGTTATGTAGTTTTATTTGATTTCTCAGCTCCCTTCTGTTGCGTTAATCGGGTCATGGACGGTGTCTTATGGTAGGACAAGAGATCAGGCTGTTCATTTGTGGCGACACACAAATGGATACAAGGACGTGGATAGGTTAGTTTCACGTTTCGTTTTTTTCTTTCTTTCATAAACTTGACGTTAGTACTGTGTTCTGTATCCGGTATGGTGAGAGCCTAAGCTTTAAGTTGGAAATACTTAGCTTTGAACACGCTGCTTTTTTTCGAAGTAGTAGCGGTTCTCTAAGGAGCAAAATTGCCTCTATCCTAGTCTGTCGTTTTTGTCCTGCTGTTATCGTTGTCCATAGGTAAAGTGCAAGTCCTTTTACGCTGCCAACAATGGATTTTCCGGTGCTATTTGATTGAGTCAGCGCCTTTTTCGTTATTACCTCTCATTGTGAGAGACATTGTTTCCGAATATTTCGTAATTTATGCGATTGATTGAATGAAATATCTCCATTTCTTTGATCAGTTGCCGTAACATTGTGTATTGAAAATTCGATTTCAGTTCGATAGAAATGCATTCGTCGGCTGGTGCTGTTAGTGCTGCTGACGCAGAGGTGGCGAAGCTTTGCGGTCGTCGCAAAAACATCATTGTCAAGTCATTCAGCTATTGGCGCGAACCAGAACAACGACCTCCTTCTCATGTATACGATCTGCGTAGCTATGTACTTACTGTACGTTCCATGGATTCTTCAGAAAAGTTGCTCTTCAGCTGTTATATTAGCAATTCTTCAAGTTTATAAGTTTCTCTTAGATATCGTGTTTATTTACTTGTTCATTTACATTGTTTTATTCCTAGAGGCTCAATTTCAGCCAGGTTCAATGATTGAATGGGCCAGCGCATGGGCCAAAGGCATTACGTTCAGACGGGATGCTAATCAAGATGTAGGAGGATTCTTTGCGCAGGTTAGGAGGGTTTTCTTTCACGCTTTCGTCAGTTTTCTCAGGTTTCAAGATTGGTTCTCCCATTGTTTTCATATTTTGCTGAACATATCACTTATTTAGATTGAACTACAGAACTGGAAATAACTGCTTCAGAGATAAATAGCTATTCTTAAAAAACGTAGTAGATTATTACTGCAGCAACTTCAAATGTTTTTTTTTCTGAAATTCTCCTTGCGCTGTCTTAGACCAAAGACGTTGTACTTACTACACTGAGGCCTCATAATGACTAATTCCTTCCGAGTTTTTTTTTCTCTGCAGTCAATGTTCCCTCTTTTCCTCTGCATGATTACTCATTGAATGACATCACAACACGGCGAATATTCACATCTGTCCAACAGGTTCATTCTGAATGAAAAAGCGTAGTGAAACCGATTCAGTGCACACATTTTGACTTCTGTTTCCTAATTTTGGTTAAAAATACTCATCACAACGACACGCTTTGTAAAAAATTCACCACCTGAGAGTGAATCAGCACTTTTCTATCCTACATGTAACATTGAGTGGTAGTTGTTCTCAGTTTCGTCGACGTTTTAATCTTACGCGGTATACTTTGCGACACTGTTGTTAAAGACGATTATCGTATGCGTGGCGCACGCGACGATTGAAAAAAAGCTTAGATACCATTTGGTCACGCGACTCACAGTGAACATTCCTTGGTGTGTTTTATGTGTAATAGATCGCAATCGATTGTTGCCTTCCTATACTTATCCATAAAAAGGGAGGCTGCGGTTTGCGCGTAATATCTTTGCACTTTAGCAGGCAAATTCATCCCATCATTTGTTCAACGTTATTGGTTAAGTTGGACAGGTTTTTTTTTCTGGAACTACCGTTCTCTTTTCACCTTCGATATGGTACATCAATGTAAAACTACATCGAATTTACAACGGAAAGAGCACATTTTAAACGAATTCTAGTATTGTTGCTCTTTGACATTACTAACGATGCTTTCATCGGCATCTTATCTTCGTTGCATCAACAGACATAACATCCTCTTCGTGCAAGCAGCCACTGTTCCATCATCAGAGTTGTTCATCGCTTTCTATCTTATTCTTGTCATGATCAGATGCCTTTCAAGTTTATATCCTTCTGTATAATAGCAAATAGACTGCCGCAAGTTCTTTAGCAGTATTTCTACCAATCCTGAAGGTCGAGGTTGAATATCATTATAGTAGGTGCAATGCGTCCAAAATGGAAGATGCACCGTATTAAACTTCTCCTTAAATTACGTCTCTAATTTATTTTTAATCTCTGCAGTAAAAATTTCTGTTTTATACTAATCTTCTCCCTACAACTTGCCCTTTCTTTCTTTGCCAGTTATTCTTGCCCATGATTTCTGACTAATTTCTTTTGTTGCTTGAATGGCGCTTCTCTTCGACCTCCTCTGCTTTCCATATATAGAACAGATCTGACCAAAATTTTTATTTTTTTCACTTTGCTATGCAGCATTTGATTGAATGAACATATGTTTGCATAGGTCGGCCAATTGTACATTGTGTACCACATCTGGGCGTATCCATCTATGTGTGCTCGAAATGAAACACGACACGCAACATGGGCAAAACCTGGCTGGGACGCAACTGTGGCGTACACCGGTAATTTTCCTTGTGTCATTGTTATTTTTCCTTATGAGTTTCATTTTTTGGAGAGTATCTCTTGCCTTAGTCCCTTGTGATTTTGGGTCCTATTCGGTGACGTAAATGTTCATTAATGTTCGTTTCGTATCTGGTGTTTCCGCAGTGATGGGGATGCGCTGTAGGGGAAGCCGATTTGTTCGGAGAATCGTTCGACATCGATATTTTCTCTGTATTGCCTTCCAACATTCAAGAACATTTTCTGTCTGAATGACAAATCTTCGATAATTCTGCCATCCATTGTGATCGAGAACATTGCAGAATCAGGTTATTCACGCAGTTTTGCCGTAGAATTTTCGAAAGTTGAAGTCTTATATTTTCTGGAGTTTCACACCTTGTTTCACTCACGGGGTTAGCAGGCTTTTTTCGCTATCCTTTTTCATGTCGTGTTCAGGTCGCGTTATCGTTAAGAAAGGATATGCTTATTTGCGAGCGGGTCGGTTACACTGATTAAGCGGTTCAGAACAGGTTTTTTGTTTTGCAACGATGAACAGTTTCGCACCGTTTCCTTTTCGTGTCAGTTATGGATTAGCAATAATGTCAGCTCTGCTAATATAATTTTGACAGGACTTTACTCGGAGCTTGTTGCTCAGTGATCAAATTGCTGGTCTTGGATCTCTTTTTCTCTTAGCTACTGGAAATGAGCTGTTTAGGTCAACATCATAACGGTTACCGTACTGTGACCAGGTTGTTTGGCAACGTTAGCGCTATTAATTGTGCCAAGTCACACGTTCTGCATAAACACTGGAGTGTTTATGATTCATGAATGGGAATGAAGAACGGTCTTTCGCTTTCGGCAATAGCACAGTTGAACGCTTTTTCGCTTCCGACCAAATAAACTTTATTCAAAGTCTTTTGATATTGAGCTACATCAACTTCTTCGACGTCAACGTTTAGAATTGCTACTTTGGAATTTTGGGTCTTGAATTTGGGTAGTTCATATAAAATTTTACCCGCTTTAATCAATGCAATCTTATGAAGCCCCGTGTGCCCCCTCTCTTTTGACGTGGATTTGTCATGCATGATTGTTCACATTCTATTTTCCTCTTTTTGAAAGAAATTCCAATAATATTTAGAATTCAGAAGAATTCTGACAAATTTGATTTGTCAGATGTGCTGACAGAATTTGAACATGTTTCTACCTTGCTTCATTTCTTCTTTCGTTCTTTTCACCGTTTTTTTGAAATCGTTGGGGAAATGGCCTTGGAGGGTTCTACGCGCTCTTGCCTTGTAGACCACTGAGAACCTATCGTAGCTTTTCTTTTCAAGGAGAGAGTACTGCAGCGGAGTGAACAGGTTTCTATTATATTGATGGCATTCGATAGAAAGTCCCCAGGTTCCCCACGCAGAACGCTTGTATTTCAACCCATTCCATGCCATTCTCACCTCTTTCTCCGTTTGCAGCGCGTTTCCCGCATTCTTTTTCTCTCCGATGTCTCTGTAACCATCTTCTCTGGTTGAGTGGACCGTAAATGTTCATTGCCGTTTTTTTTTCTGTGTAATTTTCGCTGGACTCGAAGTACTAAATCATTCTATCATTCACATTTGCTTTTGCAGTTCCACTGATCAAAAAGATGCAGTCGAAGATTCTAACGCCCACGAAATACTCACAGCTGCAGTGAAACGCCTCGTTATATGCGAACTTCCTCTGAACGACCTCGATGATATACCCTCACATTTTTTACATTGTTAGGTTTTATTGACTCATACAGCATTATACCTTGTATTCGCATGTATTTATTGATAATAACTACTAATAAGTGCAAATTTCTTTTTACGTTGTAGGTAAACGTGTGCAACTTTTATAATAATTTTAGCGGTGAATAAATGTAAATATTGTATCATTTTGCTGTTGTCTCATTTGTTTCCACCAACAATGTACTTCGAACTTTTAGTGCCGTTGATATTTCTTATCAATTTATGCAGCCAAAAGTTGTTACTTTTAGGTTCTCTCAGCATTTTAGGTCTTTCTGTGTAATAGCTATGGCTAATCCGTTCGATGATGATTACAAGAGCAGCAGTGCGACTCACAATAGTGGGTTTATTTAGCTTAAACTTTTCCTTATATTTTATCCAACTTCAGGTAATCTAGTCTTGTTTTCGTTGCCAGTTTTTGTATGTTTTTTTCTCTATAATGAAGTATTCGAGAAATTCGAAATTAACTGGCTTCTTATTCTGTGGGTGCAGATTCCGAGCGATTGCCATTTACTTTGTCATTTTTCAGAAAAGTTGAAAAGTTACACGACGCGATCGGATAACATCGAAGATGAAGCTGATTACTATGAAAGGGAGATAGAGAAGTACATGCAAGAGTCACTAGACAGTACGGAGAGATCGCGACGTCACTTGGAGAACTCTGAAAAACTTGGAGCTCAAACTGCTCAGGTCAGCGGAATCTCATAATATTTTGGCAAAAACCAATTCCGAGTGTTTTTATTTCAGTTTTCAATTTGTCCTGATAAAAACTCAAGTTGCTATAGATCTTTTTTTTTCGATTTTAATTGCATACATTCCAAAGCCTTAATTATGGTATCCTTGTGTCTTTTTTTGTTCATAAACGTGATGAAAATTTAGGTAAGCGTGTCGATAGACACAGCACGTTCTTGAATTATAGAAGTATTGTTTCTGACCTGACTTGATATGAGTATCGTGCGTTCCCACGCATAAATGCTTTTGTGTCCATGCGCCCCTCTACATTTGATATCCAACCAGTGCACCACCGAATGAATCACCTATAGCCACTATTCTTCCCTTACTTGCTCACCACAAAGGATGAATGAACGGTTTTGATTCGCTTAAGTGAGAATATAAACATGTGTTGTACTTTCACATAATTACACCTAGAACTGCTATTATGCTGAGTGTTGATGTCAAATGTGCTCCTCTAAAATGTCTCTGTCTACAACTGCTCAAGTTTTAATGCTCGCCCTCTTGCTGAGCAGTAGGGGTCCCGAGAGTTGGAGTTCCCTGCACACAATGCATGTAACGTGGACTCACATAAAAGGGTATCTTTGTCGGCAAAAGATCAGAGTGACTGATTTAAAAACCTTCATTGATGTGTTTAGGATCTTCTGGAACAACGCGAGAAGTTGGAGAGAACGGAACGTAATTTGGACGAAATCCATAGAACAACACAGGTATGAGGTGGTCATTCTGAATATGCTTGCCACAATCACTCATTTTTACATACTGCTTCCCTCTCAACCACGTTCTTTAGATTACGCAACGTAACCTCAACAGTTTGAAGTCAGTCTTCGGAGGGTTTTTCAAGAATAAGTTCAGCCGCAAGCCGCCAGACGCAGTTGCTGAAGTGAGCCATTGCAGTTATTTAGATCCAGTCTTTTCACAATACGATTATGTGTTCACTCAGATGCCGCAGTCTAAGTCAGCGTCCAAGCTGGCCGACACCGTTGGTGAGATGAATACGGGTGGTTCTTCAGCCTCTTTCTCAGGGACGGCCAGTGCACCGCAGACTACATTGAGTGAATCGAGTAGGAATGCGATCAAAGGGACGCGCTGGGAGGCAATGGATAATCAAATTGATGAAAATCTTGGTAAGTGGTTTCAGAAAATTTCCATTGCGTTGCCCATATTTGCAAGAATGTTAGCATTGTTTTGTTTCAGATGCTATGTCAAAGAATCTTCGCAATTTACGACGTTTGGGTGAAGACTTGGGCCGTGAGGTCGACGAGCAGAACCAAATGCTCGATCGAATCCAGACTAAGGCGGATCGAAACGATGCCATTGTTCGTGTACAGGATAAGCAGGTTAGCGTTGAATAATTCGAAGTTGTTGCGAAGTTTTCATTGGTGACGTTAGTCTATAATCAAAAATGGCGACAGTGCGGTGTCTTGCACAGACTTGGATTTAATACCTTGCAACATACTGCGAGCATTCAAGTTCTACATTGTCACTCCACCATGTTCATTTCGTTTCTCTCTCTCTCTCTCTCTCTCTCTCTCTCTCTCTCTCTCTTTCTCTCTCTTTCTCTTAACTTTCATTAATATTGAAGCTGACTGTAAATAAAACACGTGTGCAGAAGATAATTGCGCATCAAATTAAGAATTGTACCCATATTTATCAATGGCGAACGGAAGGGGGGACGCTCACTTTCCACGGGAATGGGTCGCCGAATTTCCGAAATAACTTTGTTAAATATAACAAATATCAATCTTGTATCAGTTTATTTTCAACTGTTTATTTTCATTATTATTTTCCATATGATTGCTATTAATAACTTAATATTTGGATTAGTCCTTTTATTTAATTTTCCGTCGGGGTATTCATACGGCAGAGACCCTACTTTTTCCCTTGCCACCCCCCCCCCCCTCTCTCCTCCCCCGCTCCACCTCCGGCACACTTTCTGCGTTCGCCACTGATATCTATGGATCTGTGCGCTTAACATATGTTTATACGCACAACGTATAAAACGTATAGGAGAGGCTGGTTTCATTCCACTTCTTTTTTTTTGTTACCAGAATATTATGGTGTTGTTTTTCAGATGCAGAAGATCTTAGGATCTGAAACCAAGGCCGAGGAGGCAGCTGGAACAAACTACACGCCAAAGTAAGTGCCTGGTGTTGGAATCATTTTGATATTTCCCTTTCATTAATAAACTGAGCTGGTCCTTGCTGGGGCTTAATTATTCGGTAAATTATTTAAAGTGGTGAAACTGTCAATTTCATTTTGCGGTTGCCCCTGTTCTATGGTGTTTTACTATGGGGCCTCTAGAATCGTATGGAGCTCCTAGAATCGGTACAGGAAAACGAACTTAAAATGAGGAAATTCGAAGTTGTTCCTTACACACGATTGTTTCTGAAAATCTGGTGTAGCCGCTAATTACAACTGTCAGTAATCTGTATATATAAAAGTGAAAGTTTGTTTGTGTGTTTGTGTGTGTGTGTGTTTGTGTGTTCCGAATAGAAATCGCGGAGGATGAACCGATCGGGACCAAATTTTGCAGGTAGACTCTCCACTGGCCGGCGGAGGTTATAGGCTACTTTGCACCTGGGATCATCGATTGGTTTATCGATTTATTGATTTCATTGATTTTTCGCTCTTCTTGACCTGGGACTAGCGAGAACATGCCTACTGGGGTAGCTCAATGCGCTGAACGCGAATATGACAACGATTTTGCGCCAATTTATCGATTTATTGACTTTATTGATTTTTCGCTCTTCTTGACCTGGAACTAGCGAGAACATGCCTACTGGGGTACCTCAATGCGCTGAACGCGAATATGACAACCATTTTGCGCCAATTTATCGATTTATTGATTTTATTGATTTTTCGCTATTCTTGATCATGGGGTGGTAAAGACAGGTCTACTGGGGTTCTTCAATACGCTGAATAAGAATGACAATCATTTTGCACGAAATATTGATTTTATCGATTTTTCCCCATTTTCGCTCGGGGACGGACAAAGACATGTCTTCTTGGGTTTCTCAATACGCTGAATAGGAATATGACAAACATTTTGTATGAAATATCGGTTTATCGATTTTATTGATTTTTGGCTTTCCGCCCAATGGAGCGGTGAAGACATCTCTCCTAGGATTCCTCGATATGCTGAGTATGAATATGACAACCACTTTTTACGAATACGTCGATTCAATGTCACCGAAATAGCTTTGCTAATTTTTCGCCCACAAGTCGATGGGAAACGTCTACTGGGCTTCGCTAACATGCTGATCACCAAAATTATGGAGATTTTAATGAATTTGTCGATAATAGTAATTGGCCTCAGCAGTATGATGTAGCCAAGGTAATAAAACACCCGAGCGAAGCCGGGTACGGCAGCTAGTGGGGTATATAACTGTCCTTGTCTTTACTTGACGCCCGTTGTCAGAAATAAGTCGGCGCATCCTCACATATAACTCGTTCTTCACTACTTATTTATTACCTCAGATGGGTATAAACCTCGTGATTAAACAACGGAGCTAGTTAGATGAACACTGACGCTACGAGGAGACTATCTTTTCGAAGCTACTAGCTAACTATCTCTAGAATTTTAACATACTGATGATGTCCTTGGCCTATTATTTGGGAATAACTGAGAGTGAGAATCGAATTCAGGACTTTGACAGTAACTATATTACGTGCGAGCATTTTGTGTGTGGTAAGAATCGTTGCCTCACTCTTACAGAATTTCCATTCCATTCAAGTTTTGATTTGACAACTACTGACGAAAGATTTAACTCTTCGAGGATAGAAGCGTGACCAGATGCGATAGATACAATGTCCCTGAGGTCCGTGTCTGTGCTGATAGAAGCATGACCAGATGCGATAGGTACCAGTCCTGACCCACCTACCTTTCACTAAGCAGTTTATAGTTGACCATGTCCAGGTGCAACAGACATGTCACAGTCTAATTATTATCAATCTTTCTAACCTTTAATGAAATTTGATTCTGGACTTTGCCTCATTAATCATTTCCAGTCTGGATCCCTCGACGAAGATGTCGCTGGCGATGAAAGCGACCAGCTTCTTTCGCTAAGCCCATCTAACTTCTTGTCTGAACAGATCGCCGGCGACTACAGTTCATCTTCTCATTCCATTTCAAGTCGAAATGTGCCGTCTTCACCTGTTTTCCTCTATATCCAGTGATATACAACATGTTCTGTGATCATAGAATCTTGAAGAATTTTCTTCCCAATTTTTTAAAGTTATTCTTTTTTCTTTGTTCAAACCAACAACTCTTCTAATTCGATGTTTGTATTTACGAGCAATACTCAATCTCTGCTACTTATCAGAAGGGTGGGATATAACAAACAAGCAGTTGTCCAGAAAATGATTTCCTACTGTGTGAATAAGATGTTTAAATGAATAAAAAATACGCTCTTTATTTTTCTTCCTCTTCACAAATCGGATACAATCGGGGCAAAGGCAGATAGGCTGAGCAAATCAACTTTTCTGAGTCGAATACAGTAAGTAGAAAAGTAAAAAAAATAGGGAAAAGCAAAATACAAGATAGAATGAAAAGTAATTCTGGCACACAGAGACGTATTTTGTTTAGCACAAAACATTAAAAAAAAAAACTCGATGGACAACGGGTGTAACTAGCACACAAAATCGATTAGTTCTGCTCAGAAGTGAACGTCTTCAAAGTGAAAAATAGCGGCGGCTCTGCGCCAGAAACGCAGCATAAACGAAACACACTTCGAAAATGTACGAAAAAATGCAGACGATAAAAAAATACAAATCAAATCACCGTTTGTTTACGTGTTTATGGATGTGCAATTGGATGGGCGGGGTGGGTAGATAGGGAGCATAATAGCAGAGGTCTGTCTCTCATGCATGGATGATGTGGATCGTCGGCGAGGCAAGTCGACCGCTATTAGCGTCGACGATCCATTTCTTGCTCACGTTTGTAGCTGTATTCTTGAGAAGACTCACTGAAAATTCGTAATACTAAGAAGGATTAATCAACTGCACCACAGTATAAAGGTTTAGTTGTGCGCAGATTTCAAACTACAGGGGACTAATTCAAGGGTGTACACTAGAGTTTTGACGAATAGAATAAAATTCGAATATTTATTCAAAAATTCGATGACTCTATTACTTGGAAATCCACAAATTCGAATATTTGAAACTTTGAAAAATAATTTCGATTGTGAAACCATTGGTGTGGAGCATTGTAGCTGGAACAGACGGTGCCAGTCCTGCTTCACTGTTGGCCAAATGAACGCAATGGCCAATCCGAGAGCTTGGCTACACCGCTCACTCTAGTACAACGCATTAGACCCATTAAGGACACTTTCAAAACTGACCTCCATCACTATTAGAACTTCCCCCGATAAGAAAGGTTGTGAAGTGATGGTGCTGTCATCGAAGACAGCTCCTCTAACCAATAATTTCCGTGTGAAATGTAACGGAATTCTGATGAAAATCGCACCTATAATCTACAGGAAGACCGTCTTTGCCGACGCGTCTGCCGGCATTGGCACGATTGTCCTTGTGGAATGTCTCATATCCTCCGGGGATCTGCTCTGTTCGATAGTCTCTTTCATGCCTGAATTAGAAATTTCGACTTCTCCTCACAGTCTTAGGTTTGTATGCTGATACATATAACCCTTACATATTGCCGTTCGGGAGCGGCATTAGCAGCGAATCACGAAACTCGGCTTCAAGGCGGGACATGTCATCATCATAGCTGAAAATCTTATCTTCCAGCAAGGCAAAGTCTACTTGACAGATTAACTCACCGTCTGACTTCTCGTCCAAATCCAGCCCTGCCCATGTCATCCCAGTCCGCATAACTGCGGCTCTTGCTCACAGGCCGATAGCTGTCACGCTCTGAGCTGAAAACCAAAAATATTATTTAATCCTTGTTGAAGTTCAAACTATACCATAAATCCTACCGTCTTGGCAAAGTGGGTGGGAACTCAACGAAGGGAGACATCTGCTGACTCCCTCGACGATACGACGATGTCGAACGACGATCATACTCACCTCCACCGAATACATCACCTGAAAATATTGTAATTCCCACTGGAATCCATCACTAATCAGGGAACTGGGAGCTACCCACTAATTGTTAACCACAGTTCAAGTACTGCTGTAACTAAAGATCTAACTAGGTTTGAAAATGTAGTCATGTCATGCGCCTTACGTGACGACTTTTTTGAGAGGAAATCTGAAGAAAACAAAAATAAATAAGTGGTTGCTCGTAATTTGCAATTCTAATATGGTTGGCGACAAAATTTAACCAAAGTCGAAGAAGATGTCTTTCGCATCAAGCTGACAAATCGAAAATAAGTCGACTGTATAAAGAATCGAAAAGAGGTCATCTGCATGAAGAAAGTCATTGTCCGTGGTCGGAACTTTTTTAAAATGAATGTTATAGGCATATGTAAATTGAAAAAAGGCGCAAACGTCGCCTGGATTGATCTTATTTCTCTGGATCTCTACATTGTACTGTACTGGTGTACTTGTACTGGTCTCAAATGGAACCAGGATACGCCTTCTTTTTGTACTTTCTGGTTTGCTAGTTAGGTGAACTCTGTAATTTCCTCAAGTACCATAACAAACTCACGAGTGGAGTAGCTCTTGTGCATATTGCCCATTGCTCCGCCACGACCCTGCTGGGTCTGGCTCCAGTGCGATTCGCGCACTTCGCCGTTTGGTATATACTTGAGCTCGCCACGACGCAGCGAATCGCTCAGTGATCCGTAGCGGGCGTGAGCGATTCCTCTACCAAAGTGGTCATCCTCGTATCTCTGGTTCTGATCTCGAAGGTCACGCTCCCTTCTGGTGGTGGTCTGGCGATAATAGCTCTCTTGACTCGAAGGCAGATAACCGTTCACGGCTCCGCCACCACGCGATAGCGAGTTGCTGCGCATTCCTGAAACGAAAACTGATGAGTTTGGGGGTAGAACTGAGAAAAGCAGGGGTTGATCTCCAAACTGATAGGGTCAGATACAGCAATAGGGAAGGAACGTGTTTGAGGTGAGTGCACTGCAACATGGAGGGTGAGGATTAGAGAGTTAGCGGATTTCTGACAGATTGTTAACAGCACACAAATGGACGGTCAGCCAGTTGGACAGACAGACAATAACGTACGATAGTGCTCACGACGAGCCTCATCGGCTGCCTCGTATGCCTCACGGACGACTTTGTCGATTTCGGCGTCGCTCATGGCGCGATTCGATTCTTGATAGATGATACGTTGCGGAGGAACAGAAGCGATGCGACGCTCTAGAAACCTCCGCAGCTCTGATTAGCCTCGACAACAATGATCATCATCAAACAACACTGACCCTGAACCCAGCCAACCAACCAACAGAAACACTATCACAGACCACTTGCAAAGATCAATAATAATCAAAGCCTACTAAAGGCGATAAGAATGAAATGATTATTGATCTTTGCTGGTTATCCAATACCCACAAAAACACACCACTGCCAAACAAACTGAGAAATGTTGTGTGCCTGTGATAGGTGATGGAACTTAGCCTCAGTGTATCAAAGATGAACGGAAGTCAAAAACGCATCGCGAACGAAAACATCAGAAGATCACAAGTGAACGAAGGAATGCGGAAAATTGGTAGCTGTGCGCTCTGTGAAACGGTTCTGAGGTCGAAAAGAGCACAGAAATATCAAAATCCAGATCGGATTCTTCCGAAACTCCTTGAAAAGTCGTCATGCACTATGGCAAAAAAAGCAATTTGATACAACAGCTAAGCAGTTCCGGTTTCCACGTAGATTGATTGGTGCAGAAAACTAACAAGGGAAGTGCAAGAGGCTAATCCAATAGGTAGAAATGAAACTTTCTGGTTTGAAGCTTTGCTTAGCAAGCAATCACAGTGCAGCGACTCTATGCCATTTCTGCTCTCGAGTCTTGAGAAACTTTTCTGACCTAATTTTTCAATCACCTCTCCATTTTTGTGCATTTAGGAACCGTTCCACCTCCGCTCATCTTTGACATAGTGTGAGATTCTAAGTACTGTGCCTTATATAATGAATATTACCCAAAGTCTGCATGCATATTGTGTTTAAAATGTCAAATGGATCGACAAAAGAATCAGCACAGATGTAGAAGCTTACCAGAATGATAGCCGTTCTCCCATGCTTCACGAGAACCATGATGACGTGATGAGGAGTGATGTCTGGAGCGACGATCGCGGCGCTCCTTTCGCTGTACACGTCGCTCTACCTCTTCTGTTCGACGAGTTTCCTCGAAGCGTTGCACTGTTTCTGTGACCGAGGGCTGCAATAAACGTAGTTCTATGTATACCGACCTTATTACAGCTAAAAGCTCCAGAACTCACCTTGTTGCTCACATTACTTTGAGTTCTATGATACTGTCGGTGTTCCATGATCTGATTTTCAGCTGATGGATGCAGCATTTGATCTCTGGTTTCCAGCTCTCGCCGTTTCATGATGCTCCTCGGCTTGTCATCCTAGAAAATGAGAAAGATTTCAGAGCAGGTTATGGTTTTAATGTTAAAAAGCGTCGAAAATGCTAGTTGTCTACAATGTTACTGGTTAGATCACAGCAAACGAGCCTTCACTCTAATATAAGCACGATCTGCTGCACTGAGTAGTGGCATGGACGCGAATCGTTCCACTTTTCGATCGTACACCTCTTGCATTTGTCCAGAAGACCTTCCAGATTCCGCCACCGATGTGGACTCTTGCGCCGTATACGGCCACACTTTATCCCTCTGAAAGCGAAGCGCAAAGCTTAGGTTATGCCGTCATGTTAGGGCAAACATGAAAAAAAAGACGAGAGAAAACTGTTAGTCAGAAGAGTTGTCTACACTGGTTGGTAGAGAATATAATTGGTTGGAAGTTGGCAGACCTTGAGAATGTCATCTCTTGCACCATTCACTGAGACAATTGATCGCGGCGAAAAGGATTGTGCAGAAAATTGCCACGTTGCTGTTGAAACATCCTGCAAACGCGTGTTAGTAAAAACAGTACAGCACACTGCCTCCTGGAAAGTTGCATGTTTGTGAGCATCCTTTCCAGGAAGCGATTCTGGTGAACGCAGGTAGGTTGTTAGGTCACTCGCACGCTACTAGGCAAAGCAACAGCTAGAATACCGTGACATATCCTGAACGGTCATGCTCCTTCGTTGTTGACGTCTCAAGTGAGTTACGCGACTCTAGCAGATCGCGAACTTGATCCTGCAAAATCAATTTTTAAATGAATGACCGAAATTGCACCACAACTGGTTACTTTGTCGGCTTAATCAGCGCTTTAAATGAAAACTGGTTTGAGACTGCTGGTGCAGCCGAATCCATAGTTATTGACAATATTAACAGTCGTCTCCACATGAATGTGAATTACGAGACTGTCAGAAAGCCGAAAATGATTGCTCTAGAACCTATCCATATTTACATCAATAAAAAGGAAAGGAGTGGAAAACCATTTTAATTTTTTGCTCTGAAGCGATTGGAAGATAACATTTGGCATATTCTCAATTCTTAACACTTTTCTGCCAAAGAAGTACTTAATATCAATAAAAGTGATAAAACGCTTAATATCTCTTGGTACATAAAGAGGTGATTTTTGATAAGTTATATAACGCTTCAACTCTTTCCAAAAATGGTTCAACTCATCAAAACGAAATGCAAAAAAGAATGCATCTCACCATCAAGAAGTACTTCGCTCCTTAGTTGCGATTCTTTGGTATGTTGAATCAGATACAGAAAAGGAAGGTAGCCCCGGCTCAGAAACGGTGAAGGTCACGCAGGTGTTGTGCTTCGCGTGGAATATGTTTAGCAGAAGTATTTGCTTCTCAGTAACGAGAAGTATGCCGCATGAATGACATGTACTAGCATCCCGCCCTCACCGTTACAACGCCTCGCACCAGCTTTTTTCTATCCTACTTGTTTTAACTATTTCTAGCAAGTGCAAGTGTCACAGTGCTTTTAGCAGCCACTTCGCTGAGCGAAGAAACCAAAGGCTGAGATCCGGTTTGTCCATCACGGACCTGTTTGACCTTCGAGATTCAACCTACCTACAAATGTAACGCAAACTTTGTCGGAACAAATCTAGACTTGCATATATTCTGTTCGCTTCAGACAAATTTAGTTAGTTAGCCATTAGGTTGTTGCGAAAGAAATGGCGCAAACAATGGAACTTTGTTTGAACATAGTACGACATCCAGACATGGTTACATACTCATAGAGCAAAGTAAGCTCCTTCGTGCTTTAGGTTTGAGAGTTGTTGGCTGAAATTAGGAGCCATGAAACAAATGAAAGTTCTCAAAGACCCCGTCTTCGATTTTCCAATTTTTGAGGATTTTTCTGCAATATCACAAGCAGCACAGCCCAAAACATCAATAGGTAAAGGTTCCTGTTAATCAAAGAGATGGTACCGTCTGTCGAGACTACCCTTCATTAAAATTGTGGGAAAATATAGGTAACACAAAAAAAACGCGCCATTTCTTTTCGCACCACCCTAATAGTTTGAAGTTCTTGAGAACATCCTTTTCACAGAAGGAATCTCGACCGTCACCTCGCGGTTATCAGCAAAATTACTATTTCAAGCTGCTGGAAACCGCGACAGCTGCTCCCCTGACATTGGAGCACGCAGCGCGGTCGGTCAAACAGTTGACCCACGATCAGTACGACTTCCTTGATGAGTTTTTTCGTCTGTTCTCTTCTTCAGTTGTTCTAAGAGCTAAGAGAGGACAGAATAAGAGGAAACAAGCGATAAAACCCTTCAAAGATGCCAGATCAATCATGGGTAAACTTTTTGACCAACCGCGCTGCGTGCCCCAATGCAGGAGGGCCGCTGTCGCCGAAAATGCACTGTCAAAACGACTCCACTATATGTACGTATTACTTGCTTCGGTGCTTGAGTGACTGCAGAAAATGTAAAAGGTAGCAGACAAATTGAAACGAAAAAGAACTCACTTTAAACGCCTGAGGAACCGGTTCCGGCCCCTCTTTGACGATTTCCGAGTCGATGAGTTTGTAGCCGGCTCGACGCTCTCGCGATCGTTCCAGGAGCTGCTCACCCTTCCTTGCCAACTCATCCAAATCTTCGTTCTAGAGTGCGATTGAAAGCGAAGCAACAGCTAATTGTCAAGAGCAACACAGTCACTCTTCACGCGCCTCGAAACTGAGACGTGCGGAGGCAGAGAGCACGGACTTTTTCACGAACAGTACCAATTGAGCGTAAATGTCGAAAGAGAAATATGACTATAGTCGATTTCACAAAGTAGGGGTCGCGACATTCTAAGGGAAACGCTGTTGCAGGGCGCAATTTCGTGTCGGGACCCAACCGTAACGTTGACGCGCGTCATTTTGCGAGCGGTGCTGCATTTTCTTAGATGATGCTTCGTGTGTTCATCTTTCGTTGGTGGGTTTTTTTTTTGAGATGGACATTCCATCAATGTAAGCCTTCTAACCAATTTTGTTAAGATCGCTTACAAACATCTGCCACTCAGATATGCAGCGCCAGGTCGATCGCTACGACGATACGACGAAAACGGGTGGTAGGTGACCGAAATTTATTTTGGATCAGTGGGTGGCTTGTGCAAATGTAGACGGCCTCAAAAATAATGAAGGCGCTATTCTGTTATCTAAACGCCGAAAACACTTTAAAAAACTTTTTTCACTACAGTTTACATTTTATATCGTCACCCCTTTTTTCTAGGATTATTGTTGGCTAACATAGTGGTATAGTCTCCTTCACTGTGGAGTGAGCATTGTCACAGAATACATGCTTACTCAAACATACATAGTACATTCCTTGCCGAGAAGGTGGACGGATCGCGCGTGCACTTCCACAGTGTTGCGGCCACAGAATCGCGGCGAGACCTATTAGACCCTCCCACTCTCTCCGCATTCATCCTGCAAGTCACATTGCGTCTCTGCAGTTAAAGAATCTGTCTCTTTTCGAGAAGGACTGCAATTTGACCCAAACTGGGATTGTCCGTCCACAAAACTGTGATTTTACCCAATCAACGAAATTACTGCTCTGTTGCTGAGTAGCCCATTGCTGTTAGAACAAGCCAAAAGAACTAAATAAGGCCAGGACGCTCCGATTTTTTTCTGCGTACTCCCTCCCTCGGTCAATTTGTGCAGTTCGTGAAAAAGTCTGTGCGATGCGCCAAATTGCTGCAGAGAGCGTTGAACCAGTTATATTACGATCAATGAAAAAAAATTTCCTCTAGAACTACCCCGCACGTCCCTTTTTCGAGAGTTAGATCACGTTAACGACGTCACAGTACACACACGCTCAAACAAACACAGCTCAGCTTACCTTTGGCGGTTGATTGGCAGCCTGAAAATATGGCTAATTATCGAGGTTTGGGTACACCTAAACACATAACACAACATTTAATTTCAAGCCACATATGACCTCTGACCCCCTGAAATACCTGAAACTTTGGAAAATATTATAAAATGACTTTGAATCGTCACCTGCTGTGGTTAAGCGAGAAGCAACACGCGGAATCCACACGCAGCAGTGATAAGTGCAATAATTAACAAGAACTATCCAATGGGTAACACTTACAAACTAACAATGTAATTTCAAAGCTAAATTTTAACAAGCAACTGAATCGTTCTGAATAGACTTCTGTGATACTATCTAGCTAAAAATAGTTACAAGTGATAATGAAACATGAAAGGAAGGGAAAAGGAGAATAACAGCACCGTTCAAAATTTCCTTCAAACGAGGTTTATTTGAGAGGTTTTAATAGACGATAAAAAAGAAATGCAACACTAATCTCGATTAAATCACTTAAAGATACTGAGAGCTAGGACTGAGTCTACGATCTCGAATGGGTTGGAAATTATTGGGATCAAGACGTTGCGTAGACTCGGCCATGCTACGGATCATCCGTTTGGTATGACCAGGCGCAGGGGACACTGCCCTAGGATCGGGCATTGGGTCTCCGAGCTGAAAGTGAACCTATCGTTGAAAAACTACTAAGGAAAGATGACAAAGTGCCTTAAGCTGCTGCTACACTTCTAAGTCGCTGCAGCGGCGGCTACACTGCCTTTGGTGCCTATCGATTGAGCCGGCGCATGGCTTGTCTTGTCGCTCTTGCTGTCAGCGAACAATCGATACGCATCAAAATCACTGTCGCTGCGGCCGAAGCGGCTGAGACCGTTACACTCCTCGAAGAGTCCAGTAGCAGTCAAAATTGATTGTACTAACCCTGTACCCAGGAGGCAGTGGACGTGGCACGTACGACCTGGCTCTATCGTACGATTTCGGAGATGGGCCGGGCGCTGTCACTTGGCCCATCTTCGTTCGAACTCGAATCGCAGTCGGTGTGTCGGCGCGAGACGCTGGAGATACTGGGAGGGTGGACGGTGCGCGACTGTTCTGTCCCGAAGTACTGGGATGCTCTTGATGTTGCCGGCGCTAAAACAGATGATTTTGAGCACTTGTAAGACCATAGCTACATATGTACTTGTAGTTGCTTGCACCATGTCTGCATTGTCTTCTCGCTTATGGTTCTGGTGATATTAAACGAATTTGAATCTTGATATCGAGTTATACAGTACCAGATTTATTGCCAGTAACTGTTATTCGGGCACATGTAGCGTCACGGGAGCTGGCACGCTCAGAACTCGTGGTTTAATCCTCGCCCAGAATCAGCCAGGACATCCATCCCTCAAGGCTAATAAAATATTGGTCCAGACCACTTCGTCTATTCTACATTATTAGTTTGTTCGCTTGAATTTTGTAAGAGGTGGATCTAACCGGCTGCAGCTTGCTTTCTTTGGCACTATTGATGGGACCAGCCAAAGAAATCTCGATGCATGGCATATTTACAGGAAGCTCCAAATGTCCGCAGTCAAGAGGGCGTGGCCACGGTGAGGCTCCTTGATCAGACACAGGCGCTCTCTATGCTGCCTCTGGCTTCTCTGACTCTGCAGCCAACCAGTGGCAGCATGCCGAGCGCCTGTGTCTCTGTCTAAAGCCGCGTCGTGGCCACGTCCCTCTTGACTGCGGACATTTGGAGCTTCCTGTATGTGGTAAGAGCGGCGGTACACTTGGGACTTTCTAGAGGAAATGACAGTTCTCCTGTCTTTGTTCAAAACAGTCCAAAAGTATATTTTCATAAGGCGCAGCAAGTAGTTGTGCGACCAAACCCGGCTCACTATTGGAGAAAAGAGTGGGTAATGATCCAGCGTCGCAGCGAACTCAAAACTGGGGTAAGGCCTTAACGGCAGAATCTTAACCCGTTTTCTTTTATGAGGTATTATTAAAGAACCTGCTTGCCATCTCGAATACAATGTTCCACGTGAAGTTCAGATTTGGCGAAAAAGTTCTTTGGTTCTTACCGAACGTGTTCAATATGCGTTTTCCAAGACGAAGATATCGAAAGGGAGGGTATTGCAGTGTGAAAAACGCATCACAGCAGCTTTGTGGTAACTTATACAACATCTTCTTCAATAGGCGTCACGTCGAATCCGCAAAATGTTCCATAGATTACAGGGCTTTGTATACCATTGCTTCCTACTGCTCAAACGAATTCGATTTCTGCAAAAAAAAAGGGGGAGGGGGCTGAGTGGGGAGGAGCACTGCGACTGGTTTCTGCACGTATGAGGACTAGATGGTTGTTTCTTGGACTAACAGCTAAATGGAAGCGACTAAACACCCTGAGTCTAACATGCGTAACTCGGCTGGAATTGTTAAAGCTTATCTACGCACAAAACTCTACGAGATGAACAGAAGTGATCGAACCTGAGTTGGTTGGCGAGAACTAGAACTCTCTCTTCTCCTGGAGCTGTGCGTCCGGTCGTTCCGAGCATTAGATGTCTGTGGACTAGATATATCGTGCATAGAGCTGTGGTGGAGGTGTGGCAGAGACTAAAAGCTATCGTAAAGCGGACACACTTCATGCAGGCGTAATTCAAGCGCTAGACTTGGAAATTTGAAAAGATAGAGAGTGTTGTATCTTGTCTACTATAGTTGAAATGGTTTTGTGAATGCTGGTATAAGCGTGTGCACTGCTCGTGGTAATTGCCCATTGCAGCAAGTGACCTCTTAATTACAACTGAACGGTAAATTACAAACGAAAACCTACACCATCCATGCTGTAAGACCGGTGGGCGCTTTCTTGACGACGTTGGAGACTCTGGACAGATCCTTGGAATTGGGAAAGCCGTCGCTTGACGTCGATATTGGTTGGTACATCTTTACCAACTATTGTAGATGAGTGAGGGGGTAAGTCATAAATCTTCTCCCAATCGTTCACATCTATAAAAACTATGGCAATTCCTGGGAATGTTTGTTGTAGGATTGTGCCTTACTTGGCTCAGATCTTCCAAGGGACCTTCTTCCATTGCGGTCGGCATCATGCGGTGAGTCACGGTAGCCTGTAACGATTAGCGCATATTCTGGGAAGTCCAGCACTGAATCTCTTGGTGTTACACAGTCAACTAATACGGAGCGGAGCTCCTGTATCCAAACCTTGCTGGTGGTAGTGAAAATCTGCGGGAGTCGCACCTCTAGCAGGTGTGTGGTAACTTCTTTGGTGAATAGTTTCCACAACTTCCTGTGTTCCGTCGACAGGAGCAAGTAGTCCTTGCGCTGAAGCTGGTCGACGCTTCACTACCTTAAACGAGGGGATATTATAGCGCGTCTCATAAGGAAAACACTGCTCACTAGATAAAACGGCTCTTTGATGAACATAGAAGACATCAACTCCGATAATTGTGCAGCACGAACGCAGCTCCAACGGTGTAATGGTTCGATTAGAATCCCTAGCAGCAATGGTCCCCGGTTGCTGCCATCCTCCCCTCCATTGCTGCCGTCCCTCAGCAATTGCTGTTAAATGGCCGACAACGTGAGCAGCAATCGAGGGGGAGGATGGCAGCAAGTGGCAACCGTTGCTGCTAGAGTTTCTACACGAACCATTACGCCGTTCGGGATGCGTTCGTGCTGCACAGTTATCAGAGAAGATGGAGAGCAGCGTACCTTCACCGCATTCGGAGCGTGCGGATAAAATCCTCCGCTGGGTGCTTTTCGCTCCTTTCGAAATGCCGGTTTTGGGCGATGGCTACCATCTGGTGATGGCTGGAACAAATTCTATCATTTCCAAGGATTTCAAGGGTTGACCACCTCTTCTTACCTGTATAACATATTTCGTTTGTCGCTTCGCAACCTCATCAAGCGGTCCAGTACCGTGCCCTCTTCTTGGTGATAATGGTGGGCTATTAGTGGGTGTGAAATTCTTTCGCTCCGTTTTATATCCAGGCTCGGTAACTATGGGAGCCCAGTGATACTCTGCGTTATCTGCGGATCGTGGGTAACCTAAAATGCGTACAGTTTAAATTGTAGAACTACCCAAACACGGTTATATCTTACCCGTGTTCTGGTCGTTGTGGGAAACACTCATATCGACAGAAGCAGCTCGTGGAAATGACGGCCAGACATACGGTTTCTCGGGTGGTGGCTGCCATCTTCGCCCTGTTCGTATTATTTCCGGCTTTTCTTCGGGTTTCTCGACAAAGGCCGCTCGTCGCTGAAGAATATTGAAAAGATTATTGGTGTCATATGTATCTAAGAAAAAACTGCGGTGGATGGCTGTCAAAATCCGAACCTTCAATAAATCCACATCGTACTGATCCTTCTCCAACAGCTGTTCACTGCTTAGAATTTCATTCTTCGCAACCTGCAAGTAGAATTCTCCTTCCTGTCTCTGTTATGCAGCTGCTATACTCCTCCTATAAGCATAACCGTCTCAAATGCCGCACGCGTGGCGACACTGGTTTTGATGTGTATCGATTGCCCACGAGGGCGGCCGCACCACCGACGCGCCGCCCACAATCGATACACCAAAATCAGTGTCGCCGCCGCCATAGCGACCGAAAGCGCTATACTTCTCGAGGAGTATAGTGGCAAAGTTACGTCCCTGCTACCAACAGCCCAAACGCGACAACTTACTTCTTCCGGTTTCTGCACAACATACGTCCTCTTCCAAGTGTTGTGTAGACCAGTGTCTGACATCTCCGAAAGTGCCGAAATTGGTCGAGTCTCATAGACGCGCATGCGATGAGGATCATAGCCATAGTCCTAAATGCCATCACAACTTGGAAGGTCCACACTCTCCATCTGCGGCTCTGAACTCACCGGCGACATATGATCTGGCGCTGGCGAGCGAGTAGGATACCTAGTCGTGTACTGTTGCTGTGGTGGGTACTGCGCACTATCCACAACATCGATGAACTGTACTGGAGATGTAACACCGTGCTGTTGCTCGTAGAGACGTTGTTGTTGTACTTGCATCGCTCGCATCTACATTAGGAATACAGTAGTTATCGGCAGTTACGGTGATGTAGTACTTCCGCGCCAGCGCTGACCTGTTTGGTCATAGAAATCACCTTCTCCTCCTCATGTCTTCTCATTGCCTCTTCTTCCATTTGTTTCTGTCTACGGTACTCGTTTATTCGTTCAGGATCTGCAATCGATATATTGATTATCATATTGATGCATTCATTTTTCGCTGACATTGAGGCAGCTCAACTCACCAGTTATGCTCCTGGCCATTACCGACTGGGATCGCGGCTTCTTGTCAACGAGCGGCGGCCAGATTACCACTGACGAGTCCTATAAGGATAAGGATAAGGTGGTCGACGTTAATCAATCCCGTCACGAGGGATGCGCCACGCATTCGACTTCATTTGAGCATCGTAGAGGCGTTGAATGCGTATGTGCCCTGTACAATGACTTGCGGGGGGCACCCGATGTACCAAGTCAGTGCTTCATCCTCCCAGACTCCTCTGGTACCAATTTACCGACCGCGGAGGGATGGAAGGCTTGGTTGGCCTCGGGCGGGATCGAACCATCGATCGTGTGCGTGCGCAGCGAGCCTCTTACCACTGCGCCACACGCGCCCTAAGTCAATCTATAACTGCGATGATCCGAGATCTGGAACCATGCCATGAGGTGCAAACGGCATGAAACGACTGCGATAATTGCAGCATAACTTCAAATCCTCAAAATTACTATTATATTTCTAGTAGTACCACAGTAATTGGCACAAATATTTCGCGTTTTCAAGCAGAACCCGGATGCATAATCGGAAGGGTGGATATTCTCATGCTTAAAGCTAGCAGCTGGATATCGGGATGTCTGACGAAAGGGTTTGGTCGTAAAAAAAGACGGGAAACATCGCAATATTGGGCACACAACATTTTGTTTAAAAAAAAACAGTTCCACAATTAGAGAATTCCATCTAAGAAGGGATTCGTTAATGGCTTAGAAAACTCAGAAAAGAAGAATGGATGTGGTATTGGAGATGAAGAAAAACTTCTGTGTTAGCGAAAGAGGCCTAAGCTTGGATGTATCACTGAGATTACCCAAATCAAGCATGTTGACGTATTCAATGCTACGCTTTTCATGGAACCCATCAACATGTTCACCTAGGCGTTGCTAATATCCAACCTTCCCTCATGGGTAATTATACCCATGAGATTACCCTTATTTCCAACGATGCACCGGTGCCCTTATGATTGTGTTGTAGCATCGGGAGCCTCAACGAGGTGACTGTTGAAAAGATTCGAATCGCGTGTAGTACAATTTATGCAGTAGGCAAAAGAACAAGTTACCCTAGTGGATCAATGTCGAATTATTTTCGGGTACACATCTTTCGTAAAAAAAGCAGAGGTGGAAGATACGTGATAACACCCCATAAAAGTTCATGGAACGGGAAATATATATATGGGGTGGAAATTTGCTACGGCTTATTTTTTTAGAACTCAATACACCCAAAAACTGAACGATTAAAAAAATGAATTTTCGGTGGGAGGTTCCAACGAACTAATTGTAGCTCACTTTAATCTGTGCCAGCTCCGCCTCTGATGCAGATAATGCTCTTGAATCGGCAAACGACGCTCTGCTGTCAGTCATCTCTCGCTGTCCGTAGTCCGGACCTCCATTGCAGAGCACAGTTTCACTTGTTCTAGAAGTGGTAGAGCCATTTACGCTGAAAGGGCTAAATCTAGTCATTTAGTAAACCTACCTAGAAGCGTTGACCTCTTCTAGTTTGAAAAATGGCCCGTTAAACGAGGTAACTGGTGGTTTCGGCGTGATAGCACGTGTTCTTCGGAGTCGTTCTAGATTTTCTTGCATTATACGGTAACGCTGCTCCTCAGGGAGGTCATTGAAACTGGCGCTTTTTCCCTGAACAGGATGGATGCTAAGTGGAGAAGTTGAATGACAGCGGTTGTGTGTGGATTACCTGAGAGACATCCGGATCTGAGTGCTCCATCTGCATCGAGCGACTTGAGTGGAGGTTTTGTTGACTACTGTAATGTACCGGGTCAGTGCTGTAATCTACAGTACAGTAATAGTACAGTATTATACCTGTAATATCCCTGTTTAATTATCGATCGTGGTTCCCTTGTAGGGGGTGGGCTCATCAAACGCTCCGGGTAATCCTCGTCGGGGCCCCGGGAGACGTCCTAAAGTACGTAGTACTGGCAGCAGTACAATTGAGGAACGGAAAGCAGTACTCACTCGTGATCGTGCTGTACTCGCTGACTGCTGCTGATGTTCGTTCGTCACTGCTTGTGTGGTCACATTCACCGCTATTACTGAAGGCGCCGTCTGCAAGAGAGTGATCCAAAGCAGAAGATCAAAAAATCAATATGTGTCAATTACATGTGATTTGTCGGCTTGGCGAGCAGTAGCGATGGGTTTCTCGTGTTGTGGTGGTAACGAGTACGGTTGCTTTGGTGGAGGTGGTGGTTCGAAGCGGAGCGCTCTGGTTTTGTCGCTGCTCGGTTTGTTAAGGGCAGTCTCCGAAGTGGTACGATGAGATTTTGTTAGGCGTCTTTCCTGGAAAAATGGAAATATAAGGTTCACGATTGGAAAGTGGAGCAAAATCTCTGAAAATGTTGGTACCGTCTTCTTTTTTTTTATTAAAATAGGTGTCGGATCTATATTCCATAAAATTGAAAGATTGCAAACCTTCCAAGAAAATATTTATTTATTCAATAAATAAATATTTAATTGCCGCGAAATTGAATATTATCAAAAAATCTCTTTTTCTTTCTGAGCGAGAAATGTTCCTCAAGAGAAGTAGGCACGAAGATGGAGTGGACAAAAATAGGGGCGGATTTTGGGAATCGCCTTCTCCAACGACAACTTGGCCTACCGAATTGAATTAATGACAAGCAAAATGTGCGAAGATCGATCCGAAAATTTCAAAATAAACGGCACTGCGCTTGGGGACCATTTCTCGCGCAGTAATAACCCTCCATCCTTGTTTTCCCCAGTCTCTGTGAAGAGCCCAGAATGTGTTTGAATTGTTTTACCTATTGCACTCAAATTCCTCTGACCCTCCCTAGAACCAGACAATGTGAGATTGTTTTAAAGCGAGAATGGCTTTGAATTAACTTGGTTTTCAGTACTTTTCGGTACCCTAGTTATTTCTTGAAAGTTTCACTTAAGTACTTATATGCTTCTTGTCGATGGTTGCAATGGCTCCAAAGCAGGAAGAACTTTCAATCAGGTGAGACTGTGGCGTAAGAGCACGATTGTCCCTGCCAATCACGACGCTCTCTCCATCTGGCAAATGACCATTTATTTTCGTTCATTATTATTTCATTATTTTTATTTTACACTGAACAAATAGTAGTGCGTTAGATTGAGACCAAAATATCTAGACTTCACCTCACAGAGGTGTCCAGTTTGTTGGAAAAGAATTTTCTCGAGAATTTCACTCAAATACGTCTCGATTGTGTTTTGCTGTTCAATCAAATCTAGTTGGACTAGACAACCGCAAGATAAGCGTTAGTCTGGGGAGAAAAGAGTGTCAAGGAAAAATGCTGCACTCTAGTGAATTCTGGTCAGATTTTCTGGACGAATTTTAACGACACTTTCGCTCAGTGCAAATGCAAGCAACTCAATGGGTGAGATAGAATGCTGTGAAGGGGCAGAAAATTTTCTTGTCTAAAACCTGTGCAAAATAATTTGTTGCAAATATCAATAGCTTAGCTAATATACGAGGTCCGTACCGATAGAAACGTTCTACTGTTTTCCTGGTTTTACTGGATGGAGCATCCAGTGTTTTTGCTCAATTGGCAGAGCGGATTGTATTTGAACAATGCTGCAGATCACGCTTCAAAACACATACACTGTGCAAATACTAGCAGTTAGGGTGCGTATTCGTTGCAGTATTCTATAAAGGACACCTGGTTTAAGCATTACAGTACCGCGGCTGATTACTAAAGTGAGAAGTGTGGGATATTCTCGTCTACAGGGTGACAATAAAGTCTTTGGCCGAATATAACAAATTGTAAAACTGGGATTAGAGGGGGTAGCAATCTGGAAATTTACCTGGGCCAGGTAGAGTTCATGGGCTTTGAGAATCAACTCTTCGGTTTTAGATATCTCTCTTGACTTCTCCGTAGAGTTGACAAAACCGTCGTCGACTGCAACGCGCAAGGGCCTCAACTTGGTCGAGCTTTTATGGTCCCGCTTTCTCCTTAGGTCTTTACAAAGGAAGCTAGTACTTCAACAAAAGTGAGCACTGATCCTCCGTTCTCAGAACTGCCCCTTAGAGATCCAGATGCCTCCGTTTCAGGAAGCATGCTAATTATTAAGCAAATATGACGGATTTGGTGAAATCAGAAATTGGGGTCTGAACCAACCTTTTGCTGCTTTTTAATTCAAAACATGGAAGAGAACTTTTGTCAGATCTCCATCTTACCTTAATCAGATGTGCTGATGCCTAAGAAACAACATACTTCTCAGTATTTCGCTCTGCCCACTTTTCCCGTTGCTTTGTGAATTTTATTGGCAAAAAGTGATGGTTGCAATTTATTGACCTTTTCCGGTAGAGAAAATTGGTTCAGTCACGGATCTCCTTAGTATAGAAAGCTTCTCCCATCTCGAGTACTGGAAAGAAAACTGGTGATTCGAAGAGCCAACTGAAAGAAGTTCTTGGAGAAGATGTCGCGGGGACCCTACTCGCGGCCATTCCCATCTCTACCTCGTTTTATGTTCGCAGATCATACAAGACTCAAATAAACCTAAGGACTATGGAATTTTGCATGTGTTTTCGAGACATTTGGATAGTCAACGCAGATAAAAAGTCATGGGTTTCCCGGCAAAGCGCAACGAATAATTGCTACAAAGTCCTTGGCCAAAGACTCTGTTGTCACCCTGTAGTTGGCTGGGGAGGGAGGAGGGGGAGGGAATTACTGTAGAGGAGATAAGTGAAAATTTATGCCGCTATCCTTTCTTATTCATGTTTTTTTTTTCATTCAGAAACATCTATGACACATTACTTCTAGGAGAATGTGCTCATTAATGAAATTTCTAGAGCTTAATAACAGTGGTTTGTATCCCAAAATCCTTAAGGGACTGTTACTGGTAGTTGCACACTGCGCTCCAGCAACAATATTTGACCTAGTGTAGCTGCCGCAAAAGATCAAGGAAGAAAAGTTCCGGTTTCATGGAGTATTTCTATGAGTTGGTGGAGATCGGATGCGGTGTAGACTTGAGCTTCACCATTCTGGACACTAGGTGTGACGTATTACTTGACGATATTATGTTATTATTACATTGTATTATTGGCATATTATTGTTTATTACACCTAATGAATAGGTCCGTAGTTCCCTTGAAAGGATCGTCATCATATGGAACCTCTGACACTATATTACAATAGAGTTAACAAAAATACAGCCCTTCAAAATTGTGGAACCCTCATACTGTTGCAGAAATTAGGACAACCAAATGGGAATGGAAAGCCCGTGAACGAGCGCGAAAATGACAGAGACTGAATGAAAAATGCAGAATAATAATAATGAAAGTTTGGTAAGAATATCGTACTTTTTTGCTTAAGGAAATGATGAGAAGCCAAATGATAAAGGGAAAAACAACTGGGTGGCATCCACGAAAGCACGACAACGATGTTCTTGACACGAAACCAACAAATAAGTAGGGGCGAAATGCCATCCCCCAGACAGGTTAGCCCGTGGATGCCAGCCAGAAGAGGCTTTACGCAACAACCGCATCACCTCATCCTCATCCTCTGGAATAAACGGCAGTGACGGTGTTACAGAAGCAGCCAAAGGAGTGATACGTCGTGGTGGCGGCAAGCCTGTGCTGTTGGATCCACGAACTCGATCCAAGTAGGCTTGTCGAAGTCGTCGAACGGAGAACGGCGGCTCATAGTCGTCGTCGTCCTCCATGTGGAGGCCCGCCGTGCTGGTGGACGCTGAATAGCATTCAACGTATGGCGTTCGATTCGATTATTCGAGTCGAATTGCGAACAATCGACGTCGAGACGAGGGTGAAAACGAGGCGAGAGCTGGATAGAGGTGGTTGTGGAACGTTCAATAGCGCAGGCGATACATCCACATCGATTGAACGTGGCCGCGACAAGCGAAATACAAACAAAGAAGATTACTTGACTCCGGGGGTACTCAGGATAAGAGAGGGAGCCTAGCGGCTGGAGAGCGTCGGATGCGGGGGCGGGGGCGAGAACGCGCGGAGGGCGGCAACTTCGTGAAACTGTGCGCGCTGACTAGTGTGCAGCGAGCGGAACCGTAAGCTCGCTAGGATTAGTGCGTTAATACGTTGAATGAACAAATTCTGCGACGCACGAGGAGAAGACGTGGTGGACGACGGCGGTGTCGGGGGTTGCAGCTGCCGGCGGGTCGAGCGCGGGGAGCAGCAGCAACTCGGTTGCGCGCGTGGGCGACAACGAAGACAAACAGAGGTGAGCACTCGGCTCGAGCGCAAAGCTTTAGCGAAACGAGTGCTGATAAGCCATGAACACGGTGGTGAAGTTGCAAAATTCTCAAATTCATGGACAAGCAGGGGTCAGCTGCGGTAGATCCGGTCAGCACAGGCCACCGGAGCAGAGCCCTCGAAAGGACCTTGAAATTGCTGGAAAAGACCTCGAAAAACGACCATTCAGGAGATTTTCCATCCGCGATCGCCCAATAAGGCCCGCGCAAGAGTCACGAGCGAAGGACAAGTACCCGAGCCAAGACGCGGACCCGAGAAGAAGTACAAGCCGCGCTCTTTCCACCCTCTAGGTTCTCGAGTGCAGCCAGCCAGCCAGCTGCATGTGTTTGCATGCGTGACCCCGGTTGCGAACGAACGATTGCGCGCTGGAACGAGCTGGAGTTGTTTAACTGAAGACACTCTTCTCTATTGATGCGGATCCGTGAAACAAATACGCACTGGCACGTACATTTTGATGTGAACAGGACAGTTGATCACGGGAGCTGTTGGAGGAATTTCATGAACGCGGAAAATCGCTGGAATTCAAAAGTAAAACACTGGATTATTTCTCGGAGGTGTTCCTGCGAAGATCTGATCGGGGACCTCTAATAACCCTCAGGGAAACAGTGTCGGAAACCGAGCCTGAGCCACGGAGGTTGCTGTTAGTGTATACCACTGATTCCGGAAAAGTCCAGAACCACATAGGCTGAGGAAAAAGGTCCTAATCCTTTTTTATCTCTGCTATACTTTTCAGAGAACTTAGCGGTTTCGGTCGCTGCGGCAGTGGTTTTGGTGCATATCGATTGTGAGAGTTGCGCTATCGCCGGCAGCAAATTGATAGGTATCAAAACCAGTGTCGCAAAACCGAATCGACTGAAATCGTTATTCTCCTCGAGGAGTATAGCAGCAGGATAGAAGCCTAGCGATGAAGTTGGATAATTGCAGTCACTCGATTATATCAATGGATTTTCAAGGACAGAAATAGTATGTTTTCCTTGGACATAGAAGCACACATCCAGATATGCCAAAAAACCTCCAGATATGCCAAAAAAGGAAAACCTGAAAAACAGGATAGCCAAAAGTCCTTTGTTTCTTTACATTTTGCTATGAAAGCAATACGTAGAAGAAGCGATGAAGAAAAGCTCATTAGGAAATTGCGGAAACGTGAGGGCTGAGCGAGAAATAGGAGTAGAAGGACCACGGCACGTTGTCCGTTATGGTCTTTTTGTGGTATGCTTTTTGGTTTTCAACTCCGAATCGGAACTCTCGAGTTCGAACAATAAAAATTTTTTATAGCAGTGTATTTAAGAGTCCTGCAAGTGAGATGTATCCCGACCTGAATTTTTTGGGAATTAGAGAAGAAACAACGAAAAACAAACATATGTATGTGGCGGTCGACACGTCGTTTCTTCGAACGGAACTTGGTCACAAAATGGGGACCAAGAAGGAAAAGCTCAACAAAAAAAAAAAGAATGAAAAATTGTGTCAGGTCAAAATCCGTCCATAGGTACGTAGTTATACCAACACACATGGATTTTGAATATGGTAGTACAATTATTTGTATTCCTTTCTCCAGCAATTCTTTGAATTTATTTCAAGTCCATAACAAGCAAAATAACTGAAGAAGAAACACTTGTAATCAAAATAAAGACATGGATTACTAGAAAATCTTCGATTACTCGAGAAAAAAAAAGACTAGTTTGGGAATTCGGGAACCAAGAACTACTCATGTTTCACGCATAAAAAGTCAATTACAACAATGTCTTTCTAGAGAAGATTTTCGGGATAGTTCTCCTACGTCGTATTGGTTATCCACCAAGCCGATGTGGCGTTACTGCAAGCTACTTTACCGACTTTGCTGTCTTTACTACTGCTGACTTCACTGCTTTACAGATCCACTGAAGAGCTATAAAGACATCATTTCTGTTTCATTACTTTATTAAAGAAAAGCGACGTCCTTAGTATGACAAGAGATAAAATAAGAACATTGGCATTTAGCTAAAGTATTCTGTCCATTTAGCTTGAAAAATACTCCTTGGACGAGTTTTGAGATCTATAGTTTCGCCAACACAAAATTATTTTTGCTTGATTCCCCATTCTGAATCGGCTTTAAAGTGTTCAAGTACAAGAAGAGACACGGAGTCGTACATGTTATAGAACATGATAACTTACCGTAAATTGTGTAAGGTGGAATTCCTTTTGAAACTGCCGGTGAAGAGCGTCTGAGTGCCGTGGGGAAGACTGAAAGAACGAGCGTTGAGCAGCTGAAAACCTGCAGAATTCCAGGAAGGGGCGGCGCCGGAGGAAACCGCGTGCGTGAGCCGCAGAAAAAGAGGCGGATGTTTACTTCACACCCAAATCTCCTAGGTATGTGCGAAAAAAATTAAAGACTCTAAGACCCACGTTTTTTCTCATAATTAGCATCAAGAACAACGCTATGACATGGAGAAGGTCAAAGTAAAAATTGACTTCTGAGCTTTAAGCGCTGAAGAAGATGCGCCAATGTCGAGGCAAGAAAAGGTAAACTGAAAAAGCCAGCGCAGCAAACAAATGTGTCGAGCCCCGAACCCTTCAAGACCGCGCACGCATAAGAGCCGGGAAGTGGGGGAGGGGGTTTGATCCCGAAAGCATCCACCATATACCTGGATTTATGAGTGACAAAATAAAAGACTCACCCTAATAACATTTTTTCGACGACATTCCCGGGTTTCGACGGTTAACAGCTGATCGGCGGAAGCGGGTCGCTTTCGACTATGATATTCAGCATCTTGTGAGTATCTGGGACTTTTTTGTGAAGCCTATAATTGCCATAATTATCCGAATAAATTTGTCCATTTACTCATTTACTTATTTTCTTATCATAGGAAGACATCGGTGAAACAAATTTAACATATTGTTGTGAACTTGCATAGTGAGAATTTAAGTGAAGGAGAAAACGAAAAGGCAGCGGAAAGATGGATTTGTTATTAATTAAAATTTAGAAGAGCCCTTGAAGTTGCGACGGTGGTCCTTGTAACAGCAAGAAAATATGCTTTTGCGCGGAAATCATGGGCTACCCGAGCTGGGGTATTTTTGTCTCACTAGGAGCTAAGAAAAGCTGTGATTCAGTAGAAATTTCGAGGATTTTAACAGAGGAATAGCATCTGAGTCCAGTAGAATGCGCCCAGAGATGCTGATAGTGTCAATGTTGGTGAATTACTGAGATGAAAAAGATCCTATTATTGAATTTTCTTTCGATAAAAAATTGCTGATGCTTTTTTTTATGGTTTTTAATGATTTTTTTATTTTAATGATTTTTCTTGCTTTAAGAGTAGCATCATATGTTTGACGTCTTACTAGCAACCTGTAGTTTCTTCTGACGTTACGGGAGTTGACAGTCGTGTTTTTTTTTTCATATTTTAATTGCATCAGTTGAAAAATATCCGGAATATACGGCGTACTACACGATTACAGCTTTTCACTCAAATGACTTCACCCATCATGTGTGTCTACGGACACTCAGTATCCAACTTCAAACCTACTGAGAACAACTGTTAAATACAGTATTTGGGATGGGTATGGTCAATCTAGACCTTTTTTTGAGGGCCATAAATCATCATGAGAACACCTTAAAAAGAGAAGCAATTGGGAGACGGCCCTTCTGGACCGCTGTAATTAAGGGCCATATTATAGCAGCGCTGTGATTGGCTGGAAGATCCCGCGATTGGCTGCCCGCTAATGAGGTGCCAAGAGGTCATCTTGTCGCTTCGCGACGTTTACGACAATCATCTAAGATGATGGACGAGTTTCACAACTAGTCATACCTTCCAATTTACTTACCAATTTCTTTCGAGCTATAAGAGAGCTTTAATAAGTTATCGTTTTCCACACACATTGTGAATGAACAAATTCTTGTAAGCTTCGACCTCTATGTTTTCTATTTCTACTCCTAGAAAGCCAGGATTTCCTCGCGTGCCTTTATTGTGAGGGTGGGATAGACAGAGAAAAGAGGTAGTTCATACTCCCGATAACTAGAATTTAGAGCTTTTCGCGTAGTCACCGAATTACTAGATTTCCCACTCTTTTCGAGCTGTTCATATTTGAAGCACCTCGACTTTTTGGATTTTGCAACTAGTCGATAACTTCAAACATTTTGTTCACATCTTTACTCGATTTGACTCGGTGTAGTCAGATGTGTAGTGTGAACATGGTGAGCAAGTGAGGTTTCCGCTAAAAAAGAGAAACCAACTCTAGAAGATGTTGAAAAATTAGTAATAGGTCAATAGCAAAAAGAAGCTCATTTTTACGTATGTACGTATGTATGTCTTAGTATTTCGTTTTAGGATGAATTATATGAATCAAATTGTATGAATCATGTTTCGAATCGATACCGGTTTCTCTTGTAAGGTCACATATACCTGTGTGTAAATAATCCCCTGCGGCCCTGCCTGGGGATATAGGAAGTCATAGGTCACGGCATAACACGTGAAACCATGGCCTAATAGTTAATAAATTAGCTGCCTTCATTTAGTGGATGTAGTTGAACTATGTTGAAATGGTACTTTGAAAGGCTATTATGAGAGGATAACACAGTTCTAATTGAATTCCGAATACTGTGAACATTTCATTTCAAAAGGTAAAGCTCGGTGACAATTACATAGGGTTTGTCAAAAGTTTTGCGGAAGAGAAATCAAATTAGAAGCGAATGAGGAAACTGCATAATATGAAGCATCCTCGAACGCTCCAAATTATATAATTCTACAGGAAGGTTAAGGTAATTTTGCTTTCTGTTTTACAACTAGTTCGTTTTTCATACTATTCTCGATCACAATCGCAAAAATACTGCTCATTCGGACGAAAACTGTAAAACGAAAACGATAACTCGTCCGCATTTTGCCGCGTGCCCAGCCCATTGCGGGGTGCCACACGTAATGAGGGCGTGGTCGCCCTAGCTCATTAATTACGGGACGATTACGGTGGGACCAGAAGGGCCTACACCCGAAGCAATTCAGTAATTTCGCCATGTCGCCTAGCCTTTACGTCATACTCACGACATTGGCGTCCGCAAGCGAGGTTCTACATTCTACACCCGCGCTGTCTGATAGAAAGTGTCCGTTAAGCCATCGCGCGTGTGTTTTTCATGCACTTCATACAAAAATGCGAGACCGTCGATGAATATCACTTCAGTAAGCGATTCTCCCTCTTATCTGTGAAATACACAGAATGTGTAAACGTTTCTTTTTAATGTTTCATCTTATACAATTTGTGTCCTACTTGTTTAGTGAGTAAATATGGAAAAATGAGCGAATAAAAATAAATAACGTGCATACAAATCAAATAACGTCGAGAGTACATGAAAGAGATAGATCTACCCGTTCTGATTCTGCATAAGAAGTAAAATTGCTCATTTTACATTTCACTTCGTTGCTCACAAGCATTTGAATTGTCAGTAGATAGAGCTTCCGTATTTCAAGGCTAAATTACACTTCCTACTGCTACGCTGAGTGAAAAACGGAGTAATGTCACGAAAAGTGAAACCGTCTTCCCGCCATCCATCCTATTTTTCACTAATCGATTTTTCGTAATCTTACCATCTAGTCGTAACGAGATTTTACTATTTTACAAGACAAAATTCATGGGTTGTAGTCGATCGATAAACCAGTGAACTCAATCTCGCATTGTTTGGAACCAGTTGTGACAGATTTTGAGTGCAATTCGAAGCAATATGAGTATTAGGATGCTGTAATTATTAGCTGATGCCACATATCCGCCCAAATTCCACAGGAATGGATATGTTTTAATGGAACGTGAAGAAGTGGTTAGATATAAAAATGAAAATCGCGTAACAGAAAAGAGTAATGTTCAGAAAAGAGTAAGTAGTTTCCAACTTATGTTGGTAAGTCGTCAAGTATGAAATGTCGAAATTTGCTTAATGATCAGTTCGTTGGTCGGTCGGTATTCTAAAAGTTTCACTTGGTCAATTTTTATTTTTCCGTTCATTATGAAGCTCCCTGTTCTTTGAGCAGCATTCATATGTACTTTTTGTTTAAGAAATAAAAAAAGAATAGCATTCATATGTGCAATTAAGAAGCAACTTTCATGAGCGAGGACAATTCGAAACATCGAAGAAATTTCTAGAGTGAGAGTGGCTTAAAAAGGGACAGTGCATGGTTTCAGAAATTTCTTCTCGATGACATAAACATAAAAAGTGAGGTGATGGCTGAGCCTTTTTTGAGGGAAGTGTTCTGAAATGTATGCTAGAAAAGGAAAAGCTGAAAAATTTCAAGGATGAAATTCCATATCATCGAATTTTTCCCGTTATGGTTGGAATTTATTCAGAGAATTTCACCCATACTTGAATAAATGGGGAATGAAGAGGCAGAATAATGAGCAACAGAATCAACAAAAAACATAAATTATGGCGGCTATGAACAAAGATTTTTTTGGGGCGCGTGTGGCGCAGTGGTAAGAGGCTCGCTGCGCACGCACACGATCGATGGTTCGATCCCGCCCAAGGCCAACCAAGCCTTCCATCCCTCCGGGGTCGGTAAATTGGTACCAGAGGAGTCTGGGAGGATGAAGCACTGACTTGGTACATCGGGTGCCCCCCGCAAGTCATTGTACAGGGCACATACGCATTCAACGCCTCTACGATGCTCAGATGAAGTCGAATGCGTGGCGCATCCCTCGTGACGGGATTGATTAACGCCGACCACTTTATCCTTTATCCTTTATGAACAAAGATTTTTTTGAGTATGCTAGCTGCAAAGAATAGAGGAAATATTAGCAATTTCATAATAAAATATATAAAGAAATAAAACAATACCCAAGACCATAGATATTCCTCTCTTTGAACATGAATAATTTTCCAAAAATTATTCCAACCAACCTTTGTTTCCCTTGCGAATTCCTCAGGTGTACGAAGTGTCCTGAGGTCCTGCATCGAATGCGCACGAATTTTCTAAAATTCGCAAGATCCAACGACGTGCAGGAGTACGGGGCCCCGTGCCGAGGGCCGGACGACCCAAACATAGCAAAAAACTCACTCGTGCTCACTGGATTGGAAGAAGTGGTGAAGAAGAGTAGGAAGAAGTTGGAGAAGCAGAGGATGCATTGCAAAGGTATCTCCGGGGGTCAGAGGTCATTTTTTTTGTTCACAGACGGGACGGGTGAATTTCCACGAGTGAGGAACTCGTGTGACACATGGACAAGACACCACGGGGGACATTTAAAAGCACTGGGACACGGCCACACACAAGCGGACACCACAACAACATCGCACAACCGACAGTTCACACTTACCTTCTGGAGAGTTTCGATGGACTGGAAATGGAAATTATTGATTTTTGACAGAAATATGTAGGGGGAAGAATGTGCTGGATTACCTTCTTGATGTGCTCCAACTCACGCAGGCTTTCATCGTCGCTCTTCTGAAATTTACTGAATTTCCTGATATTCTAAAAATTACCCTAAAATTAGATACCTTAGGTCCTGGCCATCCAGGTTTGTTCCACGGTTTGTTGGCATCGCTTTCCTTTGCCTTGAGGTAGTCCCGCAAACGACTAGCCTCCATCTCACGATGCCGCTCCACACTTTCCGTCAGATAGTTGCTGGTAGTGATCGGACGAGATTCGACGCTCTGAAATTTTTTGATGGAAATTGGCAACCATATGGGCGGGGTTTGTTCCGCTCAGAATCTGGCTCGGCGGGTTTTTTCGGCAACGTCATTGAATGGGTGACTGACTAGTAGAATTGCTATTGAATGCGATGTGTCACCAGTTGGTGAAAACTGCTCTTCTGCGACTGCTGAGCGAGAAATCGAGCGTGATTGTTGTAAGCCACCATAAACCCGCGCTTATCCCTCGATTTCTACACAACTGCATGGAATTCTTGAGAGGCGGTGACTGTGGTGTAGCACTGGCCAATTATGGTATACACATCTTCCTTACATTTGATCTATTTTATCCGGACATTTACTGCTAAATTATTTCTTTACAATAATAGCTCAGATATGAGCACAGCAGTAGCGGACGCAGAAATCGGGCTGGAGAGAGACGGGGGCGGGGGTGGGGGTGGGAGAAAAAGTGGGAGCTCCGCGGCTTTGGGATCCCTCACCGAAAATAAATGTGATAGAAATACTAACTTAAATATCGAATAGTCGATGATGAATATTCAAAAATAATAGTAAAAGTGAACAAAAATGAACTTGTGCGAAAATTTCGTTTATTTTATGGAGTAGTTACGAAAAATCGGCGATCTATTCTCGGGCCCTCCCGCTCCCCCTCCCCCCCCCCGAGTCCGCTATTTGTCTATCCCCCACTATGGCACAGCTGGCGCTCTGATACTCATAAGAATATGTTCACAGTGCAATGTGTTATTATTGACTAATTTTTGAGAATTCGAGAATTTCTAGAAAATTTCTGGTAGAAAATTAGAAGAATGTTCAGAGAAGGGGTTGGCAATTGTTCACCCACGAACAGGTGAGGAGGAGGGGGAGTGGATCGTATGCGTGCCGACTTGTGAATTGTGAGGAGGTTCTCTGTTCTAGCGGCAGTTTTTATGGAAATCCTCGAACAACGCACCATTGCTAATCTCCACCAATTCCGCATTTGTTTCCATAAAACCACCGTAATGGACAAACGTGGACGTCTGATAGGAACGTTCCAGTTCAGGATGAATCTGTTCATGTATTTCTACTGCACGACAGCACTGAAGAGTTTGATCTCTGGATCAGCACTTTTCTTCCACGGCACTCCCTTGGTAACCAATCATGACATTGTAATTTCAACCCACTGACAGCCGAGATATTCCTGCATATGTACAGTGTTGAGAACTTCTGTTTAGATGGAGAAATGCATCCACCTTATTTTCACGTCTGAGATATTGGCAGATCCTGAATACTCCTGAACACTATGGACAATCTAATCTTATCCAAAGCATTCCACAAAATTTTTTTCTCAAGAATTTCGAGAAAAAAAAACCCTCTTGGACGCGAAATATAACCATTTGCTAGACCAGTAGGACGTGTTGCGCAGAGTGATAAAAATCCTAACAGTCGAACGTCGAACAAAATCTCTGATAACTGTGCAGCACGAACGCAGCCTGTCGTGACTGTCCGCCACGACTTCCTGTCAAAGGACGCCTTCGACCAACGTCAACTGGTCCCGCAACGAAGTCCGCGGTGCGCGCTCACTCTCAGCCGTATTCACTCGCGGAGTACGCCGCTGACTGGCCACGCCCACTGCCCAAAACGGTATAAATACGGCCCGTTCCATCACATGGGTTCACTCCACTCCACTTCACTCCACTTCGCCTCATTCGCGCTCGACTCCGCTTAGCCGAAGTGGCCCATGGTTCCATCGAAGATGCTGGTCGCCGTCCTGCCGTTCGAAGATGACGGATGCCTCGATCGCTAAGTCAACACTCCAGGAGATCATGTCGAGCCGCCGTCACGTTCCTGCCAGTCGCCGCGCGTGTCCACCAGGCCGGTTTATGACTTGACCCGATTCCATCTTGTGGTTTAGCTTTATTATTGTATTGATGTCATATTTGATGGGGAATATGAAAGTGGCTATTTACTCGGTGTACTGGTGTGAAGAAGAAAGAACATGCGAAGATCATCCATGTCTGGTAATGTCCGGTTGAAGGACACTAGTTATGTGCTAGGCTCTAAGATCAGCTCGGTCAAGGTTTCAGGCAGTCTATACTAAGTTCGCTAAGCTTACGCTCGCGCCCGCTTGCCGCTCGCTTAGGGTAGTAGGCCTCTCACACTTTGCCCGCTGGCTTGCGAGCCCACTGTTTCTCGGCGCCGCGGTACTACCCTCGTAGCCTTGTGGGTTCAGGTCAAACCCTCTTTTGTCGTGTCCGGTTCGGGTGCTACCACCGACGCCCGGACCGGGCGCGACAAAAATGGTGCATCGGGCCACGGTATCCTGAGAGCAATTGCTCAGAATGCCGCAACGAGCCCGTCATCACCGCCGCCGCATTGTAGTCACTCGCTTGCCTAGGTAAGTGCGAAGCACTCCCATGTTCCAATTGTAAAATATTTAGGTTGCTGGCTGTTTCCAAGCCAGCCGTAGGGTCGCACGCGCATTTTAAAGGGGTAGCCGCTTAGGTAAGAACCAATGTGCAAGGATCGCGACTGGGGTCTCGTCTCCCACCGTAAGAGGCCGAACCGGTGTTACGGGCAGCTGGATGGCGGGTGGCAGACGTCATCGAACTACCCGTACAATCCTCAAAGCGAGGTTGCACCGGAGCCTGGTACCCCGCGCTGGCTAGTAGACGCAATCCCCTTATGCGCCAGGCGCTTACTCACTCTGCGGGGGTAGATCGAGTTGGGTACGTCCCATGGCCTTTAGCCGCAGGGTTGGCTTGGAAGGACCCATAAGCCGCTGGACGCTCGAGGATCAATTGTCCTGGGGTAAGCGCACGCGCTAGACCGTCGAAACCGTCGGAGGTTCTTACATTCGCTAGGTTACTTCTTTAATTTCCGCATGTTCCCCTACTCCACCCCCCTTTCTCCTTGCCCGCACATCTTCCTACCCTTTGTGCAAGTTTTGCGTTCGCTAGCATTGCCGCGCGTTTTTTCTGCGCTGTCCCTTGCCGCGCTTGGTTTCTACCCGCTAGTCCCTAACTAGACTAATCATGTATTATCAGATATTCAAGGTTCGAGAGCCACCTGACACTGACTGTTCGTTTTTCCAGCTTGTGACGTTAATGGCCATAACGTTTACAACTGCGAACATTTCAGCCTCCATCAGCCTTCAGACTTCCCCATTTCAGGTAGCTTCACTACAATAGGGTAAAACCGCGCCTAATCACCACGCTTCCATTGCTAAGTTTGCGCTAACATCTGCAACTTGCAATTTCACCGCGCTCTGGCATATATTAGTCCAAACTATTTACGCGCGTATAGTTGGGAAAAATCGCGTGCTCCGCATTTTGTTCTTCTGGGCAATCCAACAACGACTCGCGTTATATTACATCTAATAGCGCCAAACATCCGCGATCGTCGACACGAAGTCGCAACCGCTTCGTAATCGAACAGCACGAAGGCGAAGTCTTCGCGCTGAACCATAACATCATTGGGTAAGCATCATAGTGCTGATTTGCAGCACAACGCTCTTAACATCAGTTCAGCGCTTCGTAGGTTAGTCTACAAATTTCGCTCGCCTAGGAAAACCTGCGAAATTTCAGCTGTTGCCGTTGTCGCTAGCAATCCGCTCTTTTTAACATCGTCCTCGCTTTCAACTCATTTGCTGCTTTAAAGTTGTCCAAACTGCTCGCAAATAACATCCGCCAGCAAGCATCTTTATCGCAGTAATAGTCGTGCCTAGGTTGCCAACGCTTCATTTCTTCAATTGCGCTATTTACATCCGCCTATTGCGCTTATGGTGCTAGTACATCCCATCCTAGTATTAGTCGTAAGCTTAGGTCGCGCAAGGTATAAATACCGCGTCATGGCGTATCTCTCATTTTCTACGAGCCCGTAATTAAGGTCGTTCGAACATCGTGATAAGCTAATCTTCCTTTAACATCAATTCAGAAGTTAAAACATCTTTTAGCTATCACTCGCCTTAATCAGCTCACTGAGATATGCGTTATGTCGTAATGGAGCCCGCAACCTATCGCCGAACAATACGAGGACCGCTACAGTCGCTATCGCTCAAGTCTTGATCCTCAAGGAGTACCCAAGGATCCATCAGGTACGTTTGGAGTTAGATCAGCTTCCTTTGGGGTTTGATAAGTCAATCAATCAACTGGAGGATAGTCGACGTCATGCTTTACCCAATCGGGAACCTTTGGTCATTTCCGCTTCTCCGCAGACGATGTCGCCAATATCGGATCGACGGCAGCTCCAGCAGTACACAATCCGGAAGTATACTGCTCGTGGACCTTTCCATCCTTGTCCCAGTAGTTGTCATCGCTCCATTGTTCCCATCTTCAAGGTGCTTCGTCGTCCGCTATTATTATTTGTGCTGCAACCATCTCGTTTGAGTCGTCTTGCAGCCGACTGTTCCGCTTCCAGCTGTAATCGTCGTGGTACACTACATCACTAACTTCTCTGTTCGCGTCATCCAGCTCAACATCTGTCTTTTTATCGTCGTCTTCGTGGCCGTCGCTGTTCTGCAGACACCTGCTATCCATCAAGTAGTCGTGGTTCGTTTAGAAACCCTCCGCAAGCTTACCAACATCGTAGTGGTTCCTTCATTCACGCCCACTCACTTCTTCAACTTCGACGTCCATGGACAACTTCATTCCATCACGTCCTAGTGGTTCACGTAGGAACCCTTCTCGCATGCTTGTTACCTTTGGTTTCTTCGCTCCACGCTCACTTACGTTGTCTACCTCGTCACCGCAGGGCAGCTTCATGTCGGACATTCCATCAGGTCTTCGTGGCTCGTCTTGGAACTCTTCTCGTGAAGCCTTTCATTCTCGGCGTTCCTTGTCTTGTCACTGCTCGCGGTCACCATTTCGACGTCGCTTACGCGACAGGGATAGTTTTCGTTCCACACGTTACGGTTGTACACCTCCGCTACTTCGTCAAGGCATACATACATAACATCAGGGTTGTTGCTACTTCTAGTCAGTTCAACACTCCTTCGGAACACCTTGGCGTTCTTCTCCGCTTTCTCCGCATCTCCGCCATTCTGGACTCGTTGTTCACCACACACGTCGCCGAATTGGATATTCTCCCTGGTGCTAACTACCTTCAAGAAGCTTCTGTAGTTGCTCCATTTTGTGTCATTCCTTCTCGTACGTGTTCTGCTTCAACGACTCCAGTTTGTCTCCGTCTAAGCGCGATTCAACCTTTTGACCACGTTTCGCCGATTTGGGTTCGTGTCCCGCCACATTGGCCGTGGGATAGGATATTCTTCTTGGCTTCAACCACTACCAGGATCCAGTTGTGGTTCTCCATCTAGCCTTGTCCCTTCCACTTCTATTGTTGTATAACATCTTCACACGTTCCACCTTCGCCACGTGGTTCAATTCGTTGATCACGCATCGTTTCCGTCATCCGCATTTTTTATTTTGTTTTTATCTTGTTTTTGTTCCGCTCATTTGGGAAGATGAACAGAAGGAGATTGAACAGATGGAAGGAAACATCCGGAGAGAATCAGAACAAGTGAAAGAGACGAATAGATTGAAAGAACTACATCGCTCCGCATATCCGCTACATCCCTTTTGCACTCAGACCAAAATGTCATCTGTCTTCTGCAATTGGGTGAAAAATCCGCCCACGAACCGCATCGTTGGACACCAGTCCAACACACTTTTGTACATATTGTATATATCACAACTATCTAGTTTTATTTTGGTCACCTTTCGAAGCGAACCTCAAGTTCCTTCACATCCTCATAGATCGTTGTGAGCATGACCCCCTCACCTGGGACTCGGGGTAACAAAACATCTTCACCCCGGCGTTGAGAGACCGCCATACCACCACGTTCGCATAGTTCTTATTTCCATCTTTCACCTGTGGGACTTGACCCCCCTCGACATTCCAGTGAGGTAAAACATCTCTCCCTCACACTTTCGCCCCCCCTGACGGCGTAAAAAACACGCTAAGTAGGTAACCTCTATTCGTTCCATCTCAATCTTTCGTCGAGGTTCCTGCCGATCAAGCCGTCAAATCAATGTCGAGCCGCTGAATCGTCGTCCGTGTCATGTCGAGCCTCAGTTCCAATGTCGAGCCGCTGCCTCCATGTCATGCCGATGTTTCAAGCCCACGTCAAGTCACTGTCTATGCCGAACAACGTCATCGTCATATGGTCACCTCCGCCAATAGTCTTATGGTCACGTCATGGTTGCGTCCTGATACTGACGCCAACGGTCTATGCTTCCATCCTGAAGAAGCACCGCCACCATTCCCCCGTAGGTAACTGTGCAAAAACGCCAGCACGCCTTCACCCGCAGCGAAAACGTAAAGAACATCATTTTGCCCCTACGCTGCAAAAACGTCAAACAATAGTAGGCCCACGTCAATGTAGGTAACCGCGCTACAACACTTAGGTTTTTTAACTCGTAGGTGTTGTATATTCCTGACGCGTAGGTAACGGACACGCAAAGCGCAAAGAAGAAAAAAGACGTCGCTGTCGTTCGAAGTCGTCAGTCGCAACGCCGTCGTCCACACTCCGGCGTCGCTTCGTCTTCTCGCGCCCGGAGTGTCGTGACTGTCCGCCACGACTTCCTGTCAAAGGACGCCTTCGACCAACGTCAACTGGTCCCGCAACGAAGTCCGCGGTGCGCGCTCACTCTCAGCTGTATTCACTCGCGGAGTACGCCGCTGACTGGCCACGCCCACTGCCCAAAACGGTATAAATACGGCCCGTTCCATCACATGGGTTCACTCCACTCCACTTCACTCCACTTCGCCTCATTCGCGCTCGACTCCGCTTAGCCGAAGTGGCCCATGGTTCCATCGAAGATGCTGGTCGCCGTCCTGCCGTTCGAAGATGACGGATGCCTCGATCGCTAAGTCAACACTCCAGGAGATCATGTCGAGCCGCCGTCACGTTCCTGCCAGTCGCCGCGCGTGTCCACCAGGCCGGTTTATGACTTGACCCGATTCCATCTTGTGGTTTAGCTTTATTATTGTATTGATGTCATATTTGATGGGGAATATGAAAGTGGCTATTTACTCGGTGTACTGGTGTGAAGAAGAAAGAACATGCGAAGATCATCCATGTCTGGTAATGTCCGGTTGAAGGACACTAGTTATGTGCTAGGCTCTAAGATCAGCTCGGTCAAGGTTTCAGGCAGTCTATACTAAGTTCGCTAAGCTTACGCTCGCGCCCGCTTGCCGCTCGCTTAGGGTAGTAGGCCTCTCACACTTTGCCCGCTGGCTTGCGAGCCCACTGTTTCTCGGCGCTGCGGTACTACCCTCTAGTAGCCTTGTGGGTTCAGGTCAAACCCTCTTTTGTCGTGTCCGGTTCGGGTGCTACCACCGACGCCCGGACCGGGCGCGACACAGCCCCAACGGCGTGATGGTTCGGTTAGAAACCCTAGCAGCAACGGTTGCCAGTTGCTGCCATTCTCCCCTTGATTGCTGCCGTCCCTCAGCAATTGCTGCTAAAGGGCCAACAAATTGAGCAGCAATCGAGGGGAGGATTGCAGCAACTGGCAACCGTTGCCGCTAGGGTTTCTAACCAAACCATTACGCCGTTCGGGCTGCGTTCGTCCTGCACAGTTATCACAGAGATACGACATGCTAGCCAATGCTGCAATTATAGCGGACGCTCCCCCAGACGCTTCACGTCTGAAACTGGGTTGGTCTTGCCTTTGGTAAAAGATCGGTTGGAATCAGGGTGAGGAGATCTAGATTTTGTTGATACCTCAAAGCAACAGCTCAAATGGGTTCTTCCAGCACCTGGATCTAGGAAGTTGAAACAATTCTTGATCATCCTTTGTGAAAAATCAGAAGAAAAACTAGGAGGTGGAGTTTTTGCGTTCGCTGGGCACTTCCGAATGTTCCGTGAGATGTTAGTTGAATATTCAGGAAGATACGTCATTTTCAATATATCTAGCACTTTTCAGTTTATTATGTGCGAACTCAAATGACAGCAATTTATACAAGGTGGGTAAGTCAACCGCGCGCCAGGCGCTCGCATCCAATGGATTTTCCAATGGATTTTTGCACGGCATAGTACAGATACATACATATTAATATGACACAACATACCAATCATATTAATATGTATGAGATTTTGCAATGGAATGTGATGGAATCGACCTAAGTATAAGGCCGTGTGTACATGTTACGTAACCCGCCCACAGAACTAGCGATCCAACAATTTCTGAGTTTCATTCCATTTTTTGAACAGTTCGTATCATGGTTGGCCTTCTTCCATATCAGGAAGAAAGTGCGGGAATGCCAGAAAACAGCAGCGATCAGCAGCATAGTTTCCACACGGTTACGCCCCAATTATTCCGTAGCCGTTCTATCATTAAATGCAAGAATATATCTCGTAATGGGTTTCGTTGGGTTTCGTCGATTTCACGCTCAAATTCGCAGTGTTACGTTTTCGAAAGGAAGAGGCGGTAGTGGTCACTGAACCGTTACTAGTTAAATTAACACTATTGTACCTAGGTTATTACATCGCTGGTCACCAGTAAGACCCTACAGAGCATAGCGGAGTAACCATAGAGACAAATTTCAATGCAAAAAAGGTTCCGTCATTTCCCTCAGTTTTTCTCCTCTTTGTTCCATAATTCACCCAACAAGTCACGAACCTTAAATCGCCTCTGTTCGAGAGGCTCAAGCTTGATAAGGCTCCGCTTGCTGTGCTGGCTCGGGAAATCACCGGCCATCTGTCGCTTGGCGTCTGGAAGAGTTGTCGAATGGAGCGGCATGTTGGCATTGGAGCGGACTTTCGGATCGATGACAGTGAGTTTGTAGTCTTCATGTCGCATGCTCACCTAAGAAAAATCAGCTGTTTTACAGACACTGTTAGCTTCTTACAGTAACTTTGAAATACCTTGTAGTCTCCTTTCTCATTTGGCAGATATCCACTTGTTCCTAGTTTGAGTTCCGTGCTCTGAAAAAAAAAAAGAAATTTCCAAGAGTTATTTTTCGACACCGGTTTTCTTCCGTAGAAAATCGATAAACACTGTAGATGTACCGGTTTTTCCGAGCCGAGTTTGTAGTTTGGTGTTATCGTCTTGACGTTTCCTTCACGAGCCCGCCCTTCTTTCGTTGATGGATGATCGTCCTAAAAATACCGTAACTCTCGTGACTCATTGGAATCTTTTTCTGGAAAAGGAAGAAGATGGGTCCTGGTATGGCAAACAACTGACTAGTACCATTCGCTAGAAACCAGAGAAAACAGCGCAATTGGCGACAACCAGTGGATTTATCCTTTATACGGGGTTATTTTTTTACCCATCCTTGGAAAATTATACCCTGCGGTATTGTTCCGGACCAATCAGGTATTCCAGCAGCTTACCTACGAACAAGGACAAGATTGGAGATAGAAATGGAAGAAAAACTGAGTAGCTAGCAGCTATAGTATTTCGTGATTCAGCTACGGTAACAGCTAGAGTCTCTAATAACTGTGCAGCACGAACGCAGCCCAAACGGAGTAATGGTTCGAGTAGAAACCCTAGCAGCAACGGTTACCAGTTGCGGCCATCCTCCCCTCGATTGCTGCTCAAGCTTTCGTCCCTTTAGCAGCAATTGCTGACGGATGGCAGCAGTCGAGCGGAGAATGGCAGCAACTGGGAACCGTTGCTGCTAAGGTTTCTGCACCAACCCGCCGTCCGGGCTGCGTTCGTGCTGCACAGTTATCAGAGGTAGAAAATGGTTCGGGTGAGCGCTATTCTATTCTTCTATGATATTTGTTCCCTAATGAACATTTTTAAACAACTTCTGTGCATTTCTCTGAGTTGAAGTAATGCCCATATGTAATTCGCCGAATTTTTGGAAAAAAAAACATAAAAAACCTTTCAGGAATAAAAGTATTTTTATCATATAGCCATATTTTGACGTAACAGGCTTAATACATGAGACTACTCTCGGTAAAAAGAGAAGTACTGGACGTTTACAATAGAGCCATATGTCTGCATTGTTTAGCCCCGAAACCACCACCACTTTCATCACCCAGGCTCTCGCTGATCTTCGGCTGTATCGAGTAGGCACCAATAACGCTTCTAGAAAGCATGGTGTTGATAGCTTTTCATTACGCACCGACCTCCTGGCCATCAGTCGTTACTAGTCGAACTACTAACCCCTAGCCTACGCTACCTACCCGGTGCTTTCCTAAGAAGTGACTTGGCCGTTACATATTCCACGAACAACTCGCGGAATTAATTCACGGCTAAAATATCCACATTTGTCACCCATTTGGAGAGAATTTTCATGCCGCTATAAAATATTCCACCCCCGCAATAGCTTCGTATCAGCCAATTAGTACGATAATGCCACCCGCACTACTCGCACATACGACGGGGCCCTGTGCAACAGCAAAACCAGTCCAAACGACCAGCAGATGAAGAAGAAGATTGACGGCAGCAAAAGTGGGGTTGAAAGTTGATCAATGTGCTGCCGGCCGCCAGCCAGCGCCCCAAAACTTGTCGTAAAAGACATTACGATTCCGCACTAATATGTACGCATTTACGTACTACACATCAATGGATCGTACAACGCGAATACTGGGTGTTCAGCTAGTTTGGGCCTAATTGCATTGCAGCTATAAAGTTATAAAGCAAAATTAGCGGAAGTTGTAAAGAACGAGAGGAATCTGCCGGGAGAGCGAGAGTGGACGCCGGATTAGCCAGGAATGCCGACGATTCGTGGCTATTGCGCGTCTCAGGTAGATAAGATCTGCGCTAGTTCCGACCGTGAAACATCACGCGGCACGGCGAGAGTGACGACTTCTGGATCTTTTCGGGATTTTTTGCGTAAGCCGAAAAACCTGCGAGGAGTGAAAAGAAGAGCCATTAAGATGTTGCCTGTGCAAGTTGTATGCAAAGCCTGAAGTCCCATTTAATGTTGCATGTCTGGCTGCGCAATTTGAAAAGATGGATGATATGGAAACGGCTCTTATTTTCTGGACTAAGACTAGGGTAGAGTTAGATAACCCTCCAGAGAAACATAAGGTTAACTTTCAAATTGTTCTATAATTCCTCAGCATCATAAATTTGGCGATTTGCAGAAGCTCTGTAAATTTCACACTTTGAAGAAAATTTACATGAGAAAAAGTGGCGGTCAATGTAGTCCCATGGGTGTAAGCATCTTACTGAAGCTCGTAGTTCTTATAACTCTAGGCGAAAATGATCAAGAATTAGGTTATTGTCTGTTTGTTTACCTTAGAAATTTAATTCCGAGAAAAACAGCAAACTTTCAAATAAAAAAATTTCACCAAATGCTTCTCGTTAAATTCGAGCAGGAACGGCTTGATTACACCGGGGTAAGATTGAATTCTGCTCGGAACAGCACTTTTCTGCAGACGTTCCTGTTTAGTTTTGAAAGGTCTATTTTATGTTCTGGTCAGTTCTCTGAGAAGACACCTTCACCAGTAAAAATACCTTTTCACTGAATCCTTGCATTAAGAGTGAAGTGGCTTAGTACGAAACGGTCTTTACCAGGGTTTCAACGAGTGAAAAAAACTCCATTACTTCATGGTGATCGTTGAGTATCCACACCACAGAAACCCATCGGACTTATTTCTCATTTGACCCCTATTTCCTCTTTTTGCAGCCTTTTTTTCAAAATCCGAGCAGTTTATCCGTGCAGAAATTATATCCAGTATTTTTAAAATTGTATACTACTTTTCATGGCAGAAACCTCATGGGTTTCCACATCAAGATGAGAACCTAGTAAAAGTTGATTTGCAGCAGTTCTGAGTGAAAATTATCACCAGCCATAACCATCTCCGAAGACCAGCGATAAATCAGGAAACTCTTGCGGAAGAACTGCTATTTGAACGATCCGTGCACAGCTTATCAATACGTAAAATTTGAATGGCATATGAATAGCTGAGGTGCCAAGGATAGCGAGAGCAGCATTTACAAGTATGTTACTTTTGGATTACTGCAGCAGAATAGCAAAAACATGACACTTCTATTTTCGGGTTTTCAACTTTTTGAGTTTGTCCGCCAAAATAGGGTTTTTTCTAGAGTTGGAAAAATGAAAATGATAATGGATTTTCTAAACAAGCTGCAGGGAAAGATTTCCCAGGAAATTCCGGATTATTTCGACAGAGATGCTGAGTTCAGAAAATGTCGGCGTTACAGGACCCCTCCAATTCTTCCCGTCGAACTCAACCACAATGATAGGCCGATCTTTCCAGTGGCTGCCCCGTTTTTTGCTGGACCCACTGAACGTATCTGGCTAGGGCTTTTCTCGTATAGCCGCCAGTGGAAATCCACTGACTAGAAAACCGGTTGGCGTTATGCGCTGATACCACGCTGGCTTATATAGCGCGCTACTAAAGCGTGCTATTCAACTGAGCCCCGGGTCATAGTATAAATCCCGGTAACAGTACGGCTTACCGGTCCTGGTGGTTGGCCTTCTTCTGTCTTTACCACCGGCGTTGACCATCGTTTCACTGACGTTTCTGCCTCGATTCGTGTGGACATCGTCGACCAAACCTTCGGCGGCGCTTGCTCTGGTAGCGGAGGTGGAGCTGCTTCTGTAGCTGCTGCTGCTGGGGCAGGATTTGTTAGATCCGCTGGTAAGGTGATCTCCAACGGGCGCACGTACACTTGAACCGAAGTCGGTTCTGAAAAGAAAACTAGGATTTTTGACTACGTGAGGCCAGAATACGCTGAACAGCAGGCACAATAAAATGGAATTGTATAGTACTGGAGAGTGAGGAAAATGAAATCGAGCAGAGGGAAGGTGTTTTCTGGACGGGGAAAGGAGTAGGAGCTGAGTACAACTCGACTGCTATTAGCGTATGACAACAAAGAAGATGTGCCTGTAGAGGTTTAGAAACACTCTCTCCGGTTGAATCAGAAAAGCTCGCTCCTATCGGGTTTTTCATCGCGCAGGAATTTTTTCTTACTGTGGATGCATACAATACTGATGTCTAGGCAGCCTATGCTATACAAATAGTCACTCCAAGACAACCATACCCACAAAGTCTGTAAATACAGAAAACTGCGAATATGTATGATTATTGCCATAACTAGCTGCTTGGCATTCTATGGCATCTTGCTTTTCCAAAAAAAAAAAAGAAGAAGCATTCGCTTTCAGAGATCCTCCTACATAAAAATTGGTAGGGGTCCAGATTTTTCTAGTTCCCATAAAACATATAACGCATATGGTTCCTCGAAAATTGCTCGAGAAATGTCTTACATGTTCTGCATATAAATCGAAGCGAAAGATAAAAGATTCTGAAGCGATTCTGGAATATGAAACGGAAATGAATACAACAAAATAATTCCTAGAGATTTATAACTGGAAGAGGGCTGGATTTTTTAGGACTTTTGAGGTTCTAGATTAAAGTAGGCAGCACAATTCCTTTCAGAAATGAGAAAATACATTTCAGATCGTTTTCTCCCTTCTGCTAGTAATCTTCTGAGTTCATTCTTTTTTTCTGTGTTTTTTTTTTCACCTGGACGATTTGTTTGTTTCGTTAATTTGTTTTGATTAAGTTTGGCACGTCATTGTAGTTGGCGTATGATAAGTAAATAAATAAATAAGTAAATAAATAAATAAATAAAATATGGCAAATATGAAATAGGTAATGAGACCTCTCCAAGAAAATGCAGTGTAGTAGAAATTTTACAGTTTCAGCTAAAATGTAAATATCTGGAGGAGAGAGGGAGGACGGTATGTGTCTCTTTGGTGGCGGTTGGTTAACCAGGGATACCCTTGCAAGCACGCCAGGTCTGCCAACGAAGTGTCGCATATATTAAACGACCAAAATTTAATGTATTCGTCTTATTAAGTGCACTCAAAATCACGTAGTTTTTTTCTCGCACACTTTATTTTTCAGATCATTCACATTTGAGTGATTTATTCAAGTGATCGTTCAATTGTTTGATGGTATGGTTGCAACTCTGTACGTATTTCGTACAATTACATAACACTCGTTGTGATCTAAGAATTCTTCCATATATCTCAAATCGTGTCGAGTTTCACACCACAATTTATAAGTCGCAATTAGCAAATCAACAACTACTTGTATTCCTAGCACATTAGGAAACCTTTCCAACAATGAGCGCTGATGATGATCTTTTCCGCTATTTTGGTAATAATTTCTGCGATTTCTCGTCGTTTTAGAAGCACCTTTGTGGGATTAATTTATTATTCTTTCAATGTGGGTGATTTGAATGAGAGGGAAATCCAGCGATTATTTCAGAACTTCAGCAGATAAACGATTCTGATGACAGTTTAGCAGCTGAACAACGCTAGAACTCTTATAAACACCAATGTCTGACCAGGTCCGGTAATAGGATTACCCAGGGTTAACGTAGTAATGCTCCCAAACTTTTTAGTAGTTAACATGGGCGTCAACAAGTTCACCCCGGGTAATCTCAGTGATGTATGACGAGCCAGGAGCCTGGATTCTAGCATGAGCGACTCCCCCAGATTCGGTTTCCGAGACTTATTCCGCCCGAGACCCTTACAGAGACGAAATGCATGTATCGAAACTTACCTAACTCTGATAAATTTTTGGCTGTTCGATCAAAGTTAGTAAGGTGACCAGTTTAATTTTGTTCCCATGAGTTTGAAGCGGAATCAAATCCGAAACTCTACCAAAGTTGGATAAACCGGATTGATACCCATCGTGCTGAAACAAAATTCTCTAGAGAAGGGTTATTTCGATTAGGTAGATTTGTTACTATAATTCCCAATCTTACAGAGAGGTCACGTCATTAATCCAGGCTACTTCTGTGAGACAGTGCTAGTGTTGATGAAATGAATTGATTCTATGCTGAGATTCATTAAGGGTTAACCACACAAACCGAGAATCTGCCCCAGATTTCGAAGTAAGTGTGCTTCACCGTCATCTTGAAAGACCTCTTGAAAGAAAAATTATGGAGGCGACGGAAATAAAACGGTATAAACCGGAGATTAACAATAAGGATGAACTAGTAGAGGCGCTAAAGTTTACCGCTTGATCTAGTAGGTAGCAGAGGGGAAAATGATATTCCCACCAGAAGAGATTACAGTATCACATCCTATTGAACACCAGCTGTAGTCCTAGAACGATCTGATAACTTGTCCTCTACCAGGGAGCTCGGTGGGTAAGAGCAATGTCACCACTTACTGTCCTGTCTCGTGTAGCATGATATTGTTTCCTATTAAGATCTAAAGAAGGCGCTAAACGCCGAAAGCTAATCCATTAGAGCTATATCGAAGCACTCTCCACATTCTGAACGCAAATTCGAAACCAAGGATTGCAGACATGATCGGCTAACGTATAAGATTACGTAATGTTAAGAGAAGCAGAGGGACGTAAAAATCGGGCACCAAATGAAAGCCTACAATTAGAAAAAAATCGCTCTAAAAAAACTCTCAAAAGCATAAAGTTTCTATAGTAGCAGTCTTTTTTCTGCAAATTAGTGTATGGAACAACTACGATAGCGTCCGATTGAAAAGGTGACCTTTAACGTGAGAAACGAATTTGGAGAATTACGAGCGTCCGAGTTACGACTTAGTGACGGCGTCGTGTCGACCGCGCGACAACGACGACGATGAGGACGATTGCACATTAGGAACAGTATGTACTTTTCAGATGAACACATCACAGTACCGTTGCGTCTTGAAAGAATCGAAGAGATTTCGAAGAAATTAGGCTAAAAGCGCTGATCGATAAACACTAATGGGTTTTCGAAAGGAAAAACGCTGAAGGTCAGCCACGGAACGGGGCAAAATTTCTCGGTTGAAGGAATTTACTGTGACGCGGCGGAGAAGAAGGGAATTTCAAATATTTTCAAAAAAAATCCGGTAAATTTTCTGTAGTTCAGAAAACTTCAGGAATTAAATGGACACTTTGAGAATGCATGAAGTGCTTAACATATGTATGGCAGTATAGGTGGAGGTTACCAGAAAATATTGGCGTAAATTTGTTGAGTTTACAAGTTCTACAAACAAGACATTCAGAAAAAATCAGAGAAGCCTACAAAAACAGCAATCCCTGGAAATCGTTCGAAGGAGCAAAAAAAAAGAATTTTTGTCTGAAAATTCAGGATGGAAGAAATTGAGTGAAGGTGAGTACTTGATATGTCTACTGTCCTTTGCTCGCACACGACTTATTACGTGTTTGAACAGGTTAGAACAGGAAACAGGAGGATCGGACCAGAATGAGAGCAGTGATATCAGTGAAAGGTGTGGATGCGCAGACAGTCAGAGTACCACATTGCGTATGATGTACTGTGTGCGAGTGGGCCACGATCGCTGAATTCAGCCGTGTGGTCCTCAAACGAAAATTAGTATTTACAAATCAGATTCTTCAAGAATTTCTCCTTCTCTCCTTTTCAGAAACTTCGAGGTTCGCACAAAAATAATTTCATTCCAATATTTCCAACACAGAAAAGATAAATCGCCAGATCGCAAGGTCGTTAGGGCCTCCAAAGTATGAAGGCTCCGAAATTTTACAAAAACGAAGGCATAAAATGTTCCAAAGAAAAGAAGAGAAGAAGAAGTTCAAAGGAAAACGCGTTTATACTTGGTGTTGAGTTCAGCAAACCCCTTAAGATTGCTAAGTAAACGCATAGAAATATAAGTACAGGAGTGAAAAGAAGCTCGAGAGTCATGAAAGAGGGGCGGAGCGAAGGCTTCAAGAGTCACTCAGACAGTCATCAAAATGCTTGCAGCAAACCATGCACCGTGCCAGGTAGTGTAAGAAATGTGGGCGGAGCCTGAGTCAAACGCTGTGTAGAGGCATGGTAAAACCAGCACAACTTTCAGTTATGACGAAATTCGAGAGAGAAATGGGCGTGGTCACATCGACAAAATAAACGAGAACAGGGTGTTGTGTATAATTGTTCGCACAGAGAAGACACATTAGAAAAGCAATAAATTTTCCTGAAGGTTTTCCCGCGAACTCGGCGGAAATTCGCCGTTTCGTTGTGATTAGATGGGATTGATGAGGCGGGTTTGAGAGAAGATAGCGTGGTGATTCCGGGTGTCTCACCGCCAAGTCATTAGCCATGGGCACGACACCTTGCTGGGATTGCACGCGGCCGATGGACAGGGTCTTCTGGGAATCCGAGGGAAAAACGAAGAAAAGCCGGCTTAGCAACATGAGAAAAAGAACTTCACGGAACAAGCCGGCACTGGTCGCTGTCGCAGTGATTCGCTGCGATTATCCCTATCGTTGCGTTTGAATCGCGTGCGACACGCCAGATCGGTCTAAGCCATGATGTTTCTCGGGTTAATAGCGGTTGACTACGGCGGTCGACCACTACGACGGCGACATTACCGTCGTTGGCGTGAGCGATTGCGATGCGTGCGCGCGGCAGCGGCCTGACTACGACGAAAAACAATCGCATACCGGTTCAGGAATCGCGCCACGCCCTGCGATGCCCCGCGACAAAGCGCGGCGTCGGCATCGATCACATCACAACGAGCCTAACGTCCCATCATTACTAAATGCACAACGATGCGGTACGCGGCAGGTCCCGCAGCGAATGCTAACGAGGAGGAGTAACATTTTGTGAATCATACCGCGCGTTCAATTGAAGCAATGAATCAGTTCTAGAAATCAATACGTGAAGGAGGCAGATTACTGAAACACGGCGCTGATGCATTGAGTAAACAAGTAAACATTCAAGAAATACTATGTTATACATCTCGATAGAGGCAATCGATAAATCAATACTTCCGGCGTATCTCACCGGTTTTTTAAATTGCCCAGATCAGTGCTGGAAAACACAAAGTGCATGCCATAACGTTGATAGATAGCGTTGCTGTCTTGTTTTCATACGAAAACGGTGGAAGGATCACAATACAAAATTCCAGCACTGCTATAAGCCGAACAGAAAAACAACACAGTAAATCTGAGTGAAAGAAGTGCTGCGAATTGCTATAATTATAAATTGGAAGTGAGATTCATAACAGTTTCAGAAGACAAGGTGACATTGAATGACCTCGTTTGTTCCGGTTTTTGTACCGCTATTAGCGAGCAGGTACGCGTTAAGGATGGCTTCCTATCGCTGTTCAGTTATAGCTGAGTTTCAGAATCTCAGAAGTTTCTGAACATAACACACCCGTCAATTTATACAGGGGGGGCCATAAGTTATTGTACAACGTTTGCTGGCCCATTTCTCCGCAGTAGTAAAATATTTTTTGCCGCACTAGGCACTGTTTAATAGAGCTGGATTTGCTCTATCTTTTGATCACAAAAACCTCCTGGATACTTCCAAGATAACGAAAAAACTTTATCGGAAACATTCATTGCAGACTTTCGGTGCCGCAAAATGCACTAACTCTGCCCGCAATTTCCGAGCAAAACAGCCACAAAAACAGTTTGATATTTTTAGAAAGAGCATTCTTTGCTCTTTAAGATGCATCTAAGCAGTACACCCCACTTTAGAAATTTGGTGGATTTTTCGTAAAAAATTTCCACATCAACCCGCTTTTTTCAAAAACCTGTTCTAAGTCCAACTGCTCCAAAGCAAAACTCTCCCGGGAAACCGGGTTTTAACTGTAAGATACTTTGATCCCTGCTCTATTCGACAGCGAAAAGAGCAGGATAATCCATGTGTTGCTGGTGGAGAAATAAATGAGCAAACGTTGTACAATAACTTATGGCCCCCCCCTGTACTTATTTTAACTCGGCTGACACACGAGAACCTACTCCAACCCTTATTTTTTTTCAATTTTCTTTATACCAAGAATGCCTACGGATGCTGCGCTGCCTCTCTTGTTCGGCTAGTAGCGATGGAAGAGTTTTATCATGTAAGTGACATTCGAAAACCAAGCCATATTAAATTAAGAAAATAATTACTTAACTAGTTTAGAATAAGGGTGTGGAGCACTGCAGAGTGGTGCTCCCGAGCTCTGCGATTGGTTAAATCTTTCGCCTGGCCAATCGCGGAGCTCGGGGCTACAGTGTTTCACAGCAGAACTGAGGGAATGCGCTCTGATACAATCATAAATTTCTTTGGTACACCTATTTAGAGCAAAAATTACTATATAAGATCAGGAAGTTCCATTTAATCTGTTCGGATGTTGAGGGGGGGGGGGGGGGGGGAGCGGAAAATTTTATGTTGTGTAATAACCTCAAAAGCATTTTTGGCCTAGTGAAACTATTAATTGAATGGAAGTCCTTCAGTATATCAAATATATCAAAGTTGTGCTGTCTGGGATGATTCTACAGGCTTCACAGCGATTCCCTGTCGGCTATTAGCGGCAGAAACGGAAGCCGACACATACAGCAGATGGGCCACCGCCATTGACGTCCACTCTACATAATTCAAGCTGAGAATAGCAGAAATTAATGCGTATGCTACAGGATATCGACAGAAATTCACCGGAAAACGGCGTGGTCCCACGCATCGAAAATTAGAAAACTCTGGAAAGATTCGCTTTTTCCGCCGAAAACCTAGCAAAAACAGCTGTCCGGTGTGAGACAAAAGGACAATTTCGTCAGTGACCGCCGCTCATGGAGCCGAGGCTGGTCGTCCGACCTTGAAGCGGCGGCGTTCGACTGGCAGCAAGCGGGCGCGGTACGCGGATGTGGGTGTGAGAGATGAATTCATTTCCCAGCGCGGGTCTCATGAGAAAGTTCTAGAAGTAGAGTACGCTCACCACCCCTCCCCCTTATGAACCGTGCATGCGTGCCACCTAGAAACATCATCGATGACTCGACATTCCGGAACTTTCCGGAGACAGGTGGTGGCGGTCGGCGCCGCGCGGCTGCGGCTGCCGGCGCGGGCCGCCCGAGAAAGGAATGTGCCGCGCGGTGTAGCGAACCTGTTGCACAACCACAACCAGCAGGTTGTTTGCTTTTAGTTCAATAGACGCTGCGCCGTACCGGGACGCCTGTTTGCCCTCGTTTTGCTGCTCCAGCACCGCGTTCTTTCCAAGCGACTCATGCTGTGGAACACTGCCGAGCATGGGTGCTACATAGAGAAAATATGGCGTTAGTACAGGAAAGAGGGAGAAGGAGGAAGTCATAGCACTGTGGAAATTGCCTGCTACCATCCGGGGCCCAAGAAACACATCGTAATCATCTTGTGACAAAGAAACTGGTTCTTGTCAGCTGCTTAATCATCACCGGGCCATCTCAACGACAGACGACCTTTTACACCTGAAGAAATCTCTTGAATGTGGGGCTCAACGCTTTAGTGGACGGAAAAACATCTGGAAAGAGGTATGAGGAAATGGCCGAGCTGTGAAAAATGTCAGTAATAAAGGCTAAACGAGTGGAGTTATGCTAATTCCAACAGGAAGAACTCGCATAACGAGAGCACACATTAACAATGGTTCCTAATCTCTTGCAGCTGCAATTTCTGCTAAGAACTAGAAGGAACTGTGGTAGAACTGATCTTGTTACTACTTAGCATGAGTCATCAGCAAATTTTCTTCTGAAAATGCAGAAAAAGAACTCGAGTTCTAACGTTGTAACGGGAATGAATACCATGTATAGTCTGTTAGCTCAGAGAGGGTTGATGGAATGAATTTGTCTGCAATTACGACCCAGCGCGGTGTCTGCCAACTGATCTAATTTTGTACTTTTTCCGTAGGTTTTGTTATATACGTATGTGGTTTTATTCTTTTCATTTCGATGTTTTCGTACTGACATCTTGCGTCGTCCTCCCATCGATGGAATCAGTGCGGTCGTGATTGCAGACAAAGTCACTCCATCGGCTCTCTCTGAGCTAACAGAGCATACAGAAAACTTCATGCACCGAGGCCTCCACGCACCAACGCAGTTCGCCGCGGCGCGGCTGTCTGCCGCAAGCCATGAACCATCAATGTCCTCTCGTTTCCTCTTATGCTGCGAGGTCTTCTACTAAACCAAAATGGCCTCAACTTTCAGAATTTTCTATACTATCTTCTCTACTCACACCGGTCTCACTGACACTCCGGGCCACAATGCGGTTTTCAATCCAGTGCAAAATTCAAGGGATTGGTGCAATTTTGCTGCCGGAGGCGTCGCATCACGAGAATCCACATTTCACCGATCTATCACAGACACAAAAGAATGATGACCATTGTTAGCAAAACAGAAGTATGTACATGCTATCATAAGTGACTCATGGACATAGTCGAAAAAGATTGCGAGTAGTGCACGGCTAAATGGCGAGAATAACGGCAGCAACACTAGAGGGACAACTTGAGAAGAAAATCTTGATAGAAAGGAAGTTCAGGATTTGTCTTTCCGGGATGAAGAAAGTTCCCTCAATAATGGAGAGTAGATGTATGTGAGTATTTTGTTCTTATTTCTAAATATAAGGTATTAGAATTAAGATTTTCTATGCAGTTCCATTTTTTACTCTCGGTGTTGGTAAAATATAGACGTTTTGTTTTTCAATTTTTACTTCTTGGTCTTCAGATAAGTGCTTCTGATATGAAAAATATATTACAAATGAACAACATCAACCCAAAATATTATTTTAATTGCCAATATGTGTTGATTAGCTTTCACAGCACTGTTTCCTAGGTCTGACCCCACTCAGACTAACACGCATGGTGAATAAAACCAATGTAAAAATTCCTACAAATTAAAATTAACCAACTTTATTGTGAGGTAAGCCGGCTCACAGATTTGAAAGAATTAATAGTAATCCAATTGTACTTGAATATTTTCAGCTGATTTACCTTTTCACGTTGTTCAATTTTGCTTCGTATTTGCTCTGCCGGTCTGGCGGAAATCCCTAGCAAATGTCCTCGGATGCAACCACGAATTGCAGAGAAATTTCTGGCTGCCCTATACTTACTTCCGTCGCTCACTGACCGTGAAAGGCCCCCTCACTCTAACACTTCCAGAAGACATAAGTTCGGTGCCGCGAAAAATGTTCTTTTCCACCGAATTCAGCCGTAACTTTGATGAATTTCCCCAGCAGAACAGGGACAGTGTCTGCGCATCTTCCTCTACCACATTATTTTACTGCATATCATCTCCTCTCTACTTTTTATGAGAAAGTCGCGGAATGTGCTGTTGGCAAACCTGTCCAACCTGTACGCGCTGCTCATGTCGCTTGCCCGTGTGCGCTGAAAGAACTACTTGGCAACAAATGTCGACTATAGTTGTATTGTCATGTTGGCGAAAAAACTACGCTCAAGTGTTCATACTCTTCCGACGCGCAAAAAAATCGTCTCGACATAAGAGGGTTTTTCAAGAAGGCATTCGCCAGTTCACGGTAAACGCTATGCACGGTGCACATAGCCGGTTTCGTAGTAGAGTGATTGAGGGGAAAGGGGTGAGAGGTGGGGTAAGAAGGGGAATCGAGCCTCTCAAGGGTGCAGCAACATATAATTCATGTAACAAGTTTAAGCATTCGATCAGCGGGAAGTTCTGGAAAGGGACAGAAAGAAATGTCGCGGTGGGGATCGAACTTGAGACTGTCGGGTTTGGCTTGGTTTTTATACTACACCTTAACATTGTACCTCTACAACTTTCTATATACTTACACGTAAGCCAGGCATTTAATTGGGCACGTTTACGACTATCCAGGACACTTTAACATTTGGTGCAAGATAGTGTACGAGTTATATGTATTTATAGGCAAAAATTTAATATACAAAGTATAAACTTTCCGGGTAGATATTTTCCATATAGCATGAAATGACAACATCTCTTTATCAAATAGCGTGGAAAATCGAGATATAAAGTATAAGCCCAAGCAATGGTGAAAACTCATGATTTTTTTCTTCGAAAAAAATCCAATTAAAATATGTGGTGATGCAGTAGCAACTAGTACCTTGTTACGAGAATGAGCGAATAAAACCAAACGCTCGAGTATTACGCCCCTACACTGCCACATCTACTCGAGTACCCTAACCACCTTTCGAGCTGGAATTCAACGTGAACGCTCCATATTCTATGTTTTCGCTATGTAGCAAAAATGAAACAGCGGTTTTTTCTCGAATATCTTATTTTATTCCGAGGAGAAGCTACTTATTTTGTTTCCATTCATTAATTCATTAATATTTACTTATTTGTCTAACAGGAACGTTTCCTATCTGAACCCAAAAAATCCTCTCATGTATACCCCGGATGAAAATGCTCACTTAATGCATTTTCGCCCTCCCAACTTGTTCCAGTGTGAACTACTTACTAAGCTCGAGCCTATTATTTTATTAATGAATTCCAACGCCAAGAGGATCATGACAAAGGCATTGAAAGCTCAGAAATATGTCGGGAAATGAGAAGCTATGGTAAAGCGGTGAAAATATAGTGTATATTCCTTTGTTACACGCATGCACATACATATGATAGGTGACAAAAATAGGAAAAATGTAGTGATGAAGGAAATGACTTGGGGTAGAAAATTAAAGTGCAAGAATTTATTGTATTAGTAGAAATTGAGTGGGGCAGAGGACTGGCTTGTTACATGAATAAGTATGTGTAATTATGTTAGGAAACAATAAAGGAAGTTCTGCCAGGCAAAAAGTGGCATTCCTGCAGTTGATTCGACAGATTCCTTTGTTTAAATATACAGCTACAAATAGAACTTGTTTGCGGGCGACACATTCATACGTTGTAAACATGCTGTAAAACTTCCGACGACAATTAGATTTGCAAAAATGTTTGTTGATTGCAAATTGGATCCAAAAAAAGAAGTGGCAGGGGTTTAGAAAAATTGCATCACAAGACAGAAAGGAGGAAGGAAATATGCCTATGTGGGAAAGTGAGGTTCTATGTGGGAGCAGCGTTATATTGGGGAAGCGATAGATTCTACTGATTTGGTTCCGCTGCTATAGTTAGAACCAAATAGTGCACTAGATACCTATCAATTTATTTGAAATTCAGAAATTCGACTTCGTTTAAGTCTATAATTCGCATGTTTGAGAAGCGAGTAGCAACGCAACCTTTGAGAAATAACAAGGACGCACTTAGGTCCATCTCTTTTTTGAACATTTGAATTCTTCGGATCCGTTCCTGAACGAATAATTAAGTAAATTGAGTTATTCGATTCTTATTCGATCTTAGATATATTCGCTAAATAAATCCTAGAATCGCTGGTCGTCTCATCTGTAGGATGAATGTATTTAGCCAATAGGAAACAAGGTAGGTGCACATTTGACGAACATGGCGAGGATTTCGGGGCAGTGCACTAAATTTCCTTAAAAACTGGTGCAAAACCAGGAAATTGAAGCGAAATTTTTAAAAAGAACCCAAAAACATTTCGCGCATTCTAGAGCCGATAAATCGCTATAGAGCCTTTTATACTACAGTCACGTGATTTTTTGCTACGTGATCGTCAATAGAAATCCACATACGCCGAATGGGATTACCATGTAAGGACGAAAGGACGAGCGCGTGCGTATTGAAAGACTGTGAACAATGTGAAAATACGCCGAGATACGCCTTAGCGTGTGTGTGGGTGTTATAGTAGTCAGCGGTGAGTCAGCGGATCTGCAGAAACAAACAGGAGCGAGACGAATCAAGATCTGCTGAGATGAGAGGAGAAATCGCGAGGAAATCGCTGAAAACCGCTGAGAATTCGATGACTCAGTCTGGAGGAGCATTATGCTAAGAAGACAATTGGTGATGACTGAGGGATCCTTTATGTTTTTCACCTGGGAACGAGAAAAATAGAAAGAGGAGTGGTCGGTGATGAGCGGTTAGCAGTAGCGGAGCGCCCCAGCACCTCGCTCGGTAATGGGTGTGGTCGTCTTTTCCATTGGTGTCGTAATAGGAAATTCGTCGACGCCCTCCGCCCGTTCATAGCCGGCCGGCCCGGCTGCGCATTCCACCACCACCACCATAGCCAGTCTTCGGCGGGGACCTGCTGGCAGCGTCGGTTTTTCCCGCCGCCGTTCCGGAAATTTCCCGCCACCCGTGAAAATCGCACGGAAACAGGTGATCGTTCTATTGATCGACGACGAGCGGGGGTAATATCCAGAAAAGGTAATAAGTGTGCGACGGCGACAAAATTGCGGCGGCCGCGGTACGCATAGAAGTCCTTGGCCCCGCTGTGGCTGCCCCCACCCCCGCCATAATAAACAACACACATCGTCCGTCGCACCGCTACGACATGATGATCATCGCACAACGGCGCACACACTACCATTGCGCAACTTACTCTCTGCTGTATCATCGATAGTGACGGATATGGGCTGACAGTCGGCTGCCAGCGATGATCGCGTCGGAATTCGGTGCGAAGGTGGCGGGGGAGGAGCCGGCGATAAGCTACAGTAAGCTACGGTAAGCCACCGTAGCGCAGTGGGAGCCAGCTTTTTCCGGAAGCGTCAAAAAACTCTATCCAGGGTTGCTGCGCCGGCTTTTGCTGCTAGGAAACAGCTACTGCAGCTGCACAACCGGTTAAAGATGACCTTCCCCACACCCTTTAGGTATGATCTCCAGCGGGGTGGGGGGGGGGGTTCGACAACCAAGCTTTACTAGACATCTGGACCCTCTCCTCCCCTCCTTTTCTAATAGCGAATTCCCCGAAGTTCTATTATGAAGGAACATCGCGGCAACCACTTTGTAACTCTTCCTTGTCCTAACCTTTAGTTTTTTTTTCGTTGTTTATTTCACCTTTGAAAAACCTCCAACCCTCCCCCCCCCCTCCCGGTTAGTTTAGCCCCTCTGGGCACGCATCACCGCTCAGATATAGAGATTACCCAGGGTAAGTTAGTACTTGTGTCAACGACAGGTGAATTTGTGGGTGTTAACACGTTTATCCTGTGCTGCATGCATCATTGAGATTATCCAGGGTAAACATGTTAACATCACGCAATTTTACCCGTTCCTAACCCGGTCATCAACAAATTTACCCTGGTGATCTCTAATGGTGCATTCAGGCCTCTGACGCATCCATGCCCTGGGTAATCCCAATGACGCATGCGTCCTCTAGGCTTCATGGTCCCAAAATACAGCTAAAGAATCAGCAGCGGCTCCCTTCCTCTACTGTTCCGTGTATTTTCCTCGGTTACTTCAGAGTCACTAGGTATTGCGAGTGGTTTGGGCGGTTCAGCCACAAGGTCGCCTTCCGATTTAGTTTCGCTGGAAAAACGCGCAGCAAACCACGCCCTAGTGATAAAACCTGCTCCAATTGAACCGCTCAGCAAGGTCACTGTAATCGGTTCGTGGTGGCTTCTTGTGTGAAAGGTCGTGTTTTCATGCGTTGCACTTAATAGACGACTTTATGATGATGAGTTTTTATTTGGAGAGGGTCAAGTCAGCAGTGATTCAAGGTTGAAGCGAGCTTTCTTGGGTGAAAATGCTTTACTTGTTCTTAGGCACAGGTTTGTAATTATTACCAATTGTAGCGGAAAAATCATAGGAATTTGTGCTGTGATCACAAAACTCGCTCCGATGGAGACGCGAACTTCTAATCAGCTAGCAATTAATTATCCAGATGATCATAGATTATTTTCAAGCACTCTATGTAGAGAAAAATGGGACGATTATCGGACACTTTTCACCCGCGTGCGTCAGGCCACGGTAAGGGAGTGTATAGAAAGCTGATCAGGTCTTTTCCTCTAGAAGGCGAATTTGGCCTTGATCTAAGACGACCAATAAGGTGCTAAAGTGAGTAGGAGACCTTTCGAACTACGCTTGGCTGTTTCTTTGCCAGTTTCTTTGCAAAACGGCTCGACGCTACGCGTGCTAGTGGTAGGCGTCCGTATACGCTCATCACTCGAACGCGCTGCGTCTGGTAGTCGCTCTTTTTTTAATTCGGGAACGAACAATGATACGAACATGATCCAAGAATCTGTTCGAATTGCATTTTCCAGAAAAAAAAAAATTAAAAACAATGGGCTTTTCTAAGTGTTATTCTACTGTTGAATCGCGCTGGCGCGATGTGAGTGCGCTCCAACCGCAATTTCTGCTCCAACTGTTATTATCGACGTTTCTATGCAAAGTCATAGAAAACCCCACTTGACGGCATGGTATTGTCAGATTCAAGGATCCTACTTGTTTTATTTATTTATTTATTTTTTTTTTTGGATGCAGCTGCCGAATTGGTGCCCCATTTGACGCGCAATAAATGGGCGCCAGAATTTTCGAAACTACTCTGTGAAACAGGTAAGAACCACTACTTACTTACTAACACATAGCTTTCTTGCCTAGTAGCTTTTTTTTAAATAAAAATTGTACAAAATGAAACAAAAATGATACAATGAGCAAAGGCTCCTTTCGGAAGAAGAATTCTCGCGGTGGATCTAATACTTATGTAGGGTTGCAAGCGATCCCAATAGTATTTCTGCTGCAGAATTCTAAGAGACTCCACCGGCCCGAACCCGCTCGCACACGCAACTGCACAAGTTTCCAGAGTGGGGACAGTATTACATACTAATGGGATGTGGGAATGAGCAGAGTGCTAGAACGGAGATGATGTGGGGCGGCGAGCAGGTCCGGATCATTGGAGTCTTCTACAGAAACTCACTCTAAAGTCCTCTTTGATCTTCATTCCGGTAAAATATAATAATAAGAGTTGAAGTTAGTTGATGTTGAAGTTATGAAAAATTGTAGTAGCCGCATTGTACGTTTCTTCTCAGATTAAAGCGGCAGAGATATTACTAAGTTGCAACATCAGTTTCCGCTGTTTTGAAAACTTCGACAAAGAAGTTTCATAGAACATCAAATACCAGCAGATATCAACCGAAGTATGCTTATGCCATTTTTTGTAGCAAAAGCTCGACTCCACTGCTCAGAAATTTTACGGACTACGTGGCAAAGAAGGCAGCCGCGTAGTGCTGGAGATCACTGGCTTTGGTAAGTCGGTTCTCGCGCAGTAGATAGTTTTGTAAGCTGGTAACTGAGGCTAGGTTAGAGGCAGATTTGTGCTATATACTGCGCTATTAGGGATCCCTCTGTAAGCTTTTTGCGGTTATTCCACACAAATTCGGTTAGCCTCATGCAACGTTATAGTCCAATTGTCACTAGTGCAGCTGCAACTAATTTTTCGCGGGATTATGCACTTTGAAATGGTATGTGGATATACGCGAGATCTAAGAGGTAATCACTCACTAGAGGAGTTCAAAACCGCCTATGAAAGTACAGCGGAAACTTATGTTGCAACCTAATAGATAGTGAGAGAGAACATGAAAAAGTGTGTGGTATTTGAAGAGGCAAGAGAAAAGACAGACAGTGGGCACGAATACTCACCTATCATCGTTTTCGAAATAGGCTGTAGGCGAAAGAGAATAAATGTAGAGTTTTTACAGATGAATCAATGGAGTAGTACTATTTCAAGCCAGTTTGGTTTGTACAGGCTACGGAGACCGCCCAGCGAGAAACAATGCATTGTTGGATTCCACCACTCTACAGAAGTAATGACAAATCGAGCGCGCCATAGTGTTTCCGTCCGTCTCGGCTCCGCTCTGCTACTTCATTTCCGCGGTTGTCTCAGTTTTCGATGTGTGCGGCGGCGCAGGCGAGAAAAACCGCGCCGCGTCTCCTTCGACGAAATAGCGTCCACCTCGAATGAACAACTGATAAAGTTCGCCATCTCGTCGAAATTGGAGTCGCTCTATTGATGTGCGGAGCGCAGCCCGGCGCATATCCTGCGCTCGCGCACGCACGTAGCCCACAAAAACTGGATCCGTGGCATTTACAAAACACACTGCATCGAAATGAATAGCGGGCGAACGAGTAGGCTGCACATACACTGGTAGTGTTTCGAGAAGGTTCTACTGGTATGTAATGTTGGCAAAAGGGGAATAGGACATTGGCATTATCGAAAAAAGGAGGATTTACTATATGCCCCATACATAGTACAACATCCACATCCTCACGAGTAGCATGGGTTTTGCGTCAGATCGGCTTTAACTCTACATGGGGATGAGAGAGCCCTTAAAGGCAAGGTCCGGGTAAAATTCCATTTCCCGAATTTCTACTGGATTCGTAGCCCACGGCGACGCCTTGGATGAAACCCCATAGAAAAATCCCTGGAAAGGTCCCGTAACGAACGCTTTCCATCGACCAATTTCGGTACGGTGTTTGCAGGTTTGCGGCGTCCGTGCTTTCAAATAACGTTATACGGCGCGCCCTACATGCTGTCTGTTGTGGCGTCGTAGGAAAAAAATTCATATTCAAAGGACTGGTGGTCCGTCTGATGGGGTGGATTTCACGAAGCGTTCGTGAAGGTATACGTGTCTGAACGTCCATCATTGTTTAGTATGCATGCGCGCAGCTTCTGTAGCTTGGAGCGCGTTTTCCCACGGGCACCGTAATCCTCGGACGTTTTGTGCCATATCTAGCGATACAGCTCATATCGAGATCTCAAACTTGGCGCACGTGGTACACATTTGGTTTGGACTCCAGAGAGCAGAAGACTTGCGTGGGCAAGCTTTTCACCGGACCTTGCCTTCAACACCTAAATGTGCGTTAGGAACGCAGCCCGAACAGTGACATACATCGCGTACAAAGCCTATCAGCACTTTTCCCCAGCCAATTGCTGCTGTCTTTCCCTCGACTGCTGCTCAACTTTCCCTCGTTTTAGCAGCGATCGCTGAAGGATGGCAGCACCTAGGAGGAGATGCTGGGGGGGGGGGTTCTACTTGACGAATTACGCTGTTTGGGCAACCTTCCCATTTATCAGAGTGTAACGGATGTATATTCGGGTAGCTTAGAGAGTGCGTGTGTGGCTTTGTCTGCAATTTCGGCTGTGACGCGGTGTCAGCCGGCTGCTCAGCTGATTTCTTCGATGGAGGAACGCCGCAAGGAGTGTTTGGTAGGCGATTTTTTAAAATTTATACATAAAAGAACTTACAGAGAAAGTGAAATCAATGATCTAGAGTGGCGTTCTTACAAGATCAAATCAGCTGATCAGCCGGCCGACGCCGTGTCGCAGCCGTAATTGCAGACAAAGTCACAGAAGCAATCTCTATATAAGTTACCCTATTGTATATCCAATAAAAGACCGAGTTCTGCATCCTTTTTTACGTGAGATAACATGGTCCAACATATTTCAACACTTCTTCAGTCATGTGTGACTTAGGCCGCTGAAATCTCGTGCAAAATCCATTAATCGGTGCAACAATACAGATTTAGTTCGGATTCCAGTTGGAAACTATGCATTTTAAGTCAACTACTAGTGCAAAACCCAGTTTCTCGAGCTGCTGAGGTACAGCATTTGGAATAATGGTAAAAGCAGCATCAAATCAAGGGCTGTGAAATGGATTAAAAGGTCAACGAAATGCTAATGTAGGCTCACATCCTTTTTCACCCTTTCTTACTTCATTCCAGAATAAAATCTCCCAATCATGTGTGAGCGTACCAGGATGTTAAAGTGTTCCCGAGCTAAAATTCTGATAACATTAACAACAAATCGGCCCATTTTATTCGCGAAATTGACCAGCAGGAATGCGCTTGATGTTTCTCTATTCAGTCGTGCATGTCGTTGTTGGTTATCCCTTATTAGGTTAATGTCTCGGCGAATTCGCCTTTTAGTGCCTAAAAGCGCGACATCGAGCGATTTGTTCCAGCAAATGTCTCAACCGCTAAGGAAAAGAGATTGGAGGCCTATTCTTTAGGGAATTAAGCAACCCTGAGCAACTCTGCACCACAACCACGGGTGGGAAAGGAGGAGGAAGTGTTAATGATGTAGTACCATTGGCAAACTATATAAATTCTATGCAAGTGGAACTTTTGATTTGTGATTGCCAATTAGTCGGTCACGTCGGTTTTGTAATTTACCAACCATGAAAGAGAACGGCAATAGTACTGGAATGTGTGTATGCGTAGACAGTCACAGAAAAACGCTGCTGACAATGCAAAGCTTACGTATGGGCAATCTGTGCGTTCATCCGTGCGTCCCCACATCTGATACTAGGCGGACCTGGGCAGGTGGCTTCTCCTTGGTTACACTTATAAGGGTCTGTATCATCGTGATGGGAGGGTGGCGGTCAAGACGTACGCCCGCGACCGCGCCGCACGCGTACGCTTTTCAAGTTCTGTCCCACTCAAGCGTAGAAAAATTGTCAATTTCTCGCAGCACTGCTCATACCCTCGAAGGCTGCAGCAGCGACGCGCACATGAATCGACCAATCAAAGACCAGCAGCGTACCTCTTGTCACGCAGCTGTGATGGGAAATGGAGCGTCAGCAGGCTATCATGATTGGTGTGTTGACTGAATGAGCCAGTCACAGTAGGCTGGTAACGCCCAATTTCCCTCACGTTGATACACACTATACTCTGGAACATTCGACGATTTTTGAAATATTTGAATTTTTGAATAATTTGGGAAACAGAAAATCTGAAATATTCGAATTCTAAATAGTTCGAATAGGAGCCATTTTGAAATATTCGAACATTTGAATAATTCGAATAAGGTGTTTCCAAAACACACGAATGAACGAATTTTTTGAATGTAGGACTTTCATGGCTACCCGAATGAATGAATCATTCGAATAACCGACTTTTTGGAATCATCGAATGAATAAATACTTTTAATCGAATATTCGATCCAAGTTTTCGTTCCTGGCCACCATTATCCAACTTTCTTCCTCGCATCTGTAAAGATAGGCCTCGGGACATATCAGCTTCTCACCAGCCGATTTGCGGTAGTTGTCGGAGATCGCAACGAGCCTTTGAGGCATGACCTTGTTAATAGATACCTATAGCTCTATAATAGCCATCATGACATCATTACTCAAATGTCAAATGTTCCCAAGCCGAATAAACGAATATTTCGAATTTGCCACTTTTCAGACAGTCGATCGACAGTGATCGAATTGTTCGAATACTAGCTTTCTCTAGGTGCCCGAATAAACGAATTATTCGAATAGCTCTAATTGTGAACAACCCGAATGAATGAATGATTCGAATATTCTAATATCCGAAAATTCCGTCGAATATATTCGATTCGGTCGCATGTATAATACACACCTCACTTATTAGAGCAAGTATAGGCAGGAAGCGTGAAATGTTCCTCAGTCAACCACGGGGGACAAACCATGTGGGTGGGTGAGCGGATAAAAAAAGTATAAACACGCTCACACAGAAAAATTTAGCGTGAGAATATGAATTCTGTAGATAGAAGACTTGAGTAGAGCCTTGAGTTGTATTTTAAACTTTCTAAAAAAAAACAAACCTAAAAATACGACAGCTCCACCAGGGTTAGAATTCATGAAAGCATACTCGAACCAGGTTAGCAAACCAACTTTTGCGTTCTGCGTCTCCCAACATAATATAGTCCATAGGAGATCCTAGTACGGTAACCGTGGTCGGTCTGTCGATCTGCGTAATGAGGGTTCCATGGATTCCAAGCCAGAAAGTGTGGGAATATTGACCAGAAATATTCGAATGGGAACAAAATTTTGATGTAATTCTCCTATGGAATTTTTGAAAAAAATACTAGTCGAATTTGCTCGCCTTTGGAAAGTGGAGCAGAACCTGATTGAGTTATTATGAATTTATTTTCTTCGGAAAAGAAGAAGATTTCCATGGAAGACAAGCCACCGGATGCCGAATCCTATTGATTTTTTCTGTCTGGGCTAGCAATCTTTGCTCATTTCTTTAGAGTTTATAGGAGAACTTAGGTATAAAAAAAACTTCGTATCAGAATAAATGGAGGAAATACTCAGAATGCCGGAGTATTAGAATTTATTATCTCAAAAGTCAGTGATGAACGGTTTTACCTGAGGTGACTGGAAAAAGTTAGAAACGAGATTCATGATAGGGAAAAGATTTGCTAGTATTCTCCCAGTCAGATGTGAGCACTGCGATCCTTTACATACTGGGGAAAAGAAGTCCATCTGGATTGACAAGTTTCATTTCGTTTCCAATAACCTGCAGATCCTCCAAGAGTTTTTGCTTAATTTAACGAAATTAGATTGTTGATTGAGCCTTATTCGCCCGCAACTTTTTCCCTGCTATCCATTCGCACACATTCTTCATGAGGTATCCGAATGTAATCGGAATTCTCCGTTTTTACGTTCTCGTCCCACTGCCCCCGTAACCAAGCTCGAGTTTGCTGTTTTACTAGCAAACACTACTGACCTTTTAGGGTTTTACTGCTATATAAACAAAGAAAAAACAACGAAGAGAAGTTGGAGTTTCCAATGTCCCATATTGGAATTTTGCAAATCGCCCATAATAATTTTGGATAGTAATCGTTCAGGCGCGTGACATCATGGGAAGAATAAAAAATGAATAATGTTTTTGAGCAAATTCCATATAACCGTGCAATGTGTCGTAGAGAAATACTGAGAAAAAAGAACACGAGAATTAAAGCGGATGAACGGATGAACTCAAGAGTTTACCTATGCATTTCTGGATATCCTTCCTACAGCTTCCATACCCGTTTTTATTCAGTGGTGATCACTATGGAATCCAGTTCTCTGATCTCGTTCTGATGCTATAGTTCTCAAAAAGTATAGCGCTTTCAGTTATGGTAGCGCAACGGCAGTGTTTTTAGTGCATATCGATTACAAGACGGCGACAGCGACGACAACGCCAGTGACGCGCCGCCCACAATCGATACGTACCAAAACAAGTGTAGCCGTTGCACAGCAGTTGAAAACTATCCTACTAAGGAAATACTTGTACATCAAACACGCTCGTGCTGCTCCAAACATAGATAGAAAAAGCAAAGCAAAACAGAACTGCACAAGAACAAAAAAATCCTTTAAAAATTATGAACCAACTTGAGTAGCAGCACTGTAGTAGCATAGGTACTACCTCAGTTGCTTAACACACATCAAACGTAAGATGTGCCCATGACATTTCCCTTTGCCAAGCGCCATCGTTCTGCACTAGGTATTCTTTTATTGCTGCACTATTGCGACACTGTGATCAATAATCATTGGGTTGTCAAGTATTTTTTTTGTTTTTTCTTAATGCATTTCTTTCGGGTGTGCATCATCGTGAGGGGAAATGGGGCGTCACAAGGATACCGTGAGTAGAGCAGTGAGTGAGTGCACCAATCATGGTAGCCTGGTAACGCCCCGTTTCCCCTCACGATGATAGACACCCATTATTTTTTTTTGATTCGTGGATGTCTCGCGAAGTATCTTTGAGAACATCACTTCTTGCTTCAAAACGATATTTTCCTAATGTCCTGGACAACTCGATTTCGCTCGAATTGCAGGCATTGGGAGTAAGAATTTTAAGCTGCAAAATAGCCAAATTTTTTGACACCTGTTTTGATTAGTCGTCCACATGTGGTCAAAGGCGACCAATTTGACTGGAATCATTTGCGCTGTGTACACGAGATAGCTGATAGGACCGCTCAAAAGTAGGCGAAAAAGTCATAGATATCCGGCGGAAGCAGAGTGGATGGCGTCCAACTGCAAGGTGCGGCAACCACATCCAGTGGGTAAGTTAACCCGATCACCCTCCGCTGATATTCCATGCCCCTATTGACTGTTGTCGTCCCCTTGTCATCAAACTATTTGATTTCGGAAAAAATTCTCGAACATAGGAGAATCAAGAATAAGCAGCAGAATAAGTTGATTAATTTTTTGCCTTTTTTATTTTTATTTTTCAAGACTTTTCCTCACTAACGATGAGCTTTGGGGAAAGTCTTCTTTATTTTCGTTGTCTCCGTCTAGTAATAGGAGGAGCTGTGTCCTTTTTTCTTCTTGTTTATTTCTTGACAAGCCACAAAAACTCAATAAATATAGGACCCCTCCCTTAAATAACAGAAACCGTGTGAATAAATATTCCTCGTATCGTTCTTCAGCAGTTCCGACCACGCAGCCGGCGTCGAGGCGCTCACACACCGTACCAAAACCATCAGATTAGAGAGCTGAGCAAATACGAATTGAGCAGGCAGAATGTGACCCCGTCACGTGGAGCAACGTGTTTCCTTTTTACTGGAAGGTTCTTTCCAGAGCCGGTTGGGTGTCTCGTAGTTGCTTGAGTTATTGATTTACATAGGTTTTAGTTACTCATTGTCATAAGTTAGGAGGAAGCAAAAATGCAGAGAAAATCATAATAACTTCACTGATTATAGTGGCTTATAGAGGCGGAGGAAGACCAGGGGGGATGAAGAAAAAAAAACAGACGTCTTTGCCATAACGAGACTCGGTCGGATGGAATTTTGAATCGTTAAAAAATTGTTATTAAATTCAGGTAGCCAACATAATAATAAGAATTTCGATGAAAACAGATAGAATTAGGATAAACCGAACATGAATAGATGGGATTAGAAACAGCCTTTTGAAGTCGAAATTGCTATCTGTCCTGTAAGATGACTTCCAAAAATTTGTCACGTTTCATGGATCATATCTTGGGCTAGCGCGATTCCCTTGCTCTTGTAGTTACCCGGCGTTTCACAAAAATACAAAAACCAATGAATGTCAAAAAATAACAATTCAATAATTCCCAAGACTTGATTGCTGTCTACTTGACGCCCCGTCCATTTCCGAAATTTTTAATCGTGTCGGCTACGGCTCTGAACCATTATAGTCAATGCGAGAATAAATAAGTATATTGGAACGAGATCAACAGAGGGAGCATAGACCGAAAGTGGGTGGAGGCGCTACTTCTGCTGACAAGACTAGTTTTATGGCAAAGTAATCGTTTGTCAACAAGCCGTCTATTTACCGTCTTCACCAGAAAGTTTCAGGGCTGAAGGCAGCAATATAGAAGAATTACCAGTTTTTTTTAAAATATTTTCCCCCTTATTTCTTCTGAAATGGCAGAAGGATAAAAGGAAAGAATGCTGAAAAGAACAGCGTGAAAATATGTGTGAGGAACATGACAATAGTGAGGAACAGGGCGGGGGAAGGGGGGGGGGGGGTATGGCGAATAGAGGGGGAGCATGAGGAGAAAGACGAACAAAAAGAGGACAGGAGCAGGAAGTGGAGGAAGAACAAGGAGGTGAGAATGAACAGGAAGAGAAGTATCTGAATGAGAATCGAGGTCTTAGAAGCAGGTGAGTTTCGAAGATGAAAATTTTTAAAAAAGAACCGACACAAGAAAAAAATCACTTGCAAAACGGCCTTTTCATTTAGGAAAATAACATTGTCGATTCAAACAATGGTCTCAACAGGGAAATGGTTTCTGGAACATTCCAAAAAATCAGTGGAAAAGTCAAGGTTACATAATACATTACAATAGAGAAGTTTGTGTGAGTGAAGAGCAAACTGAGACAGCAAGGAAGAAAATTCTGGAAAACTCTACTTACCCTTGTCCGCCTCCATTCTTTCCCTATTCAGTTTGTTCTATTTGTTGACGTTCTGTAAATATGCGTCTTTTTACGACTGGATTAACAGAACAGCCACGAAAAATCTGAACACAGTAACGAGTGAGCGCGTGGAACGGATAGAATAAGGAAAAACAGCAAAGTTTACGCATACGCCTCGGCATTGGCATCACAGCCGATTCATGCTGATCAAACACATGTATTCAATGCTTTGTTGAGAGCAAACAATTCATCGTTTGATAAAAGTGCGTATTTGATCTACGTATTATGGATATCTGGAGGCGTTAAGCCGAGTAAAATCCTGTAAAAAATCACCCCGGGTAAGACGGACCGTCGTGGGTGTTCTCCCACGGCGACGACCAGGAGGATGAGTTCGATCGATTCTGCTTACTACAATTATACCGGCGACGACGTAGACGCGGAAAATCGCTCGACAATTACAGCTCCCAAATCGCGGGCGTGGGTGGAGACGCAGAGAAAAATGGTGGAAATCCACGAGCCGAGTGGAAAACTGTGCGCAACCCAACTGTACACACGAACAACACCCATGCTATTGATTCCCGCCCCCGTGGCCGGTAATCGCTCCACTCGAGTAAGTGTACTGGCTGCCGGGGAGCCCGGAACAGCCGAGCCTGCGGCTAGGCTGGAGTACACGGGACCAACCGGCTTCAGAATCCGCGACGCAAACAGAAGGCGCGCGCCCGAGCAGGCGCCAGCGCTACTCGTCCCGCTACGCCAGTCGAGCAACCGCAGAAGAACAACGGCTAAGCACAGCTTTGCCGGCGTTGACAAACAAATTCAAGCCTGGCGTAAGCAGAAACGTGGAAAGTTGCACTGAGATGTTAGCGGAGGTCTCTGGCAGTCGAGGGAGTTCTCATCCTCACCTATGTTCCTCATCCTATGTTAGATGCGGCAAGCTGGGATAGTCTTTCAGAAACCACCCAATTTCTTGTACACTGTCTAAAAAATTCTGTGCTCGGGATCCACTCTCGCATTGAAAACCAAGTGCAAACCTCCCAAATATGAACTAGCTTGTCAAGCAAGCTGCACTCTTTTTTTTTAATTTTCGAGTTTTCTTCTCGAAAGCCGAGGGGTCGGTAGGGGTGGTGGATGTGAATGGCTTGGGTAACTTGTCCACTGGAGGCTAAACTCGCCACTTGCAGTTAGGCTCCACCCATTTGGTTTTTCCCTGGTCATTAGGAGCGAGCTAATTGTAAGCTGGAGCGGATTTTCTAGGTACATATAACGTGCTTTTCATACAGAACACAAGCGTTTTAAGCAGCATCACTCGCTTTCAGACCACGACAAAGGAAATGTGAGGAAAGTGCCGGAAAAATTTTTCGGCAAAAGGTGAGCACTTAGACGTCAACCTCCGGGTAAAGTGAAGCTATTGAAAAATGAGTAGTTCTTGATCGAAGAGGAAAGAAACCGCCTTTGAATGACCATAAGTACCTAGTCAATCATCAGAATAGACTGGGAATGCAAACAATTTATAGAAAGCGAGGGAACTTATTTGGCGATCTAATGGATTTTGTCCTATTTGGGGTCAAACATGCGCAATCAGTTGGACCTCATGGGTTGATCGAGCTGGTCCTCCGATCTGAACCCTACCCAACATCTTTGAGATGAACTACGCGTTTGGCATTTCATTTCATTAAGAAGCTCCTGTCCCGTCAAAAAAAAAAACGATAGTTATTTGTTATCTAAGTGAAGAATGGCGCAACTCCTGAAGTCGGTTACCGAGAGTTTGCTCTCAAAGGCGCTATTTATGGTTGATGCCCGTCAAGTTTGACGCGGCGTTACACAATACAGAACGAAGAGGAGAAAAGAATTCTTGGCAGGATGCCAATGTTCCTGGTGTTGCTGTCGCGACGTCCGCGCGAACAAACTGCGTTCTGATCTTCGCCGCACCGAGACGTCGCAAAAACTTCGTGAAATTTCGGGCCGAAGCGTCAAATTTGACGCGCATCAACCATAAATAGCGCCAAACACTGAGATAACAGTCGACGCGTATGGATTTTCTACTGGAAACCATCTCACCAATCGTAATTAAGACTTCCAAAATCACTTCTCCAGTATATGCTTACGTCAAAATTTATTCCATCGCTATGTCGCTGGTTAAGAAGCTATTCAATGATTTCAATAATGAAAACTTTCCATTTATGGAATTTTCTACTTTCTGGTGATTTCCACACTAAAAAGAATATGTGGTGAAAATCAGAAGTTTCTCCCTCTACTGTGAGTAGAGTTACGATCGAGGCATCAAAAGTTGCAACCTTTTTGTCACTTCTTAAACCAATTGAGCAGCTCAACCTACCTTAAAAATGGAATCTTCAGTGTTGGGCTGCAACTGCACCGAGTACTGGATGAATACGAATATTCCCTTTATGGACGGCGAAACCTCTAGACCGGTTTCGTTTTTACCTTGATTTTCAATATTGCCCTAATCCATTTGGGTTGCCATTTTGACATGTATTTGCTCTATTACATACACCGTCATCTGCACAAAATATCGTTGATGGCACACTTGTGGGTAACAAAGAACTGAATAGATAAAAAATGGACGGATAAATAAGACAACTCCACAATTTCTATTCTGCTTGCTGTAGGAATGCTCGGTCACTGTTCGCTAAGTTGGACCAGGTTGGAGCAGACCAACCACGGTTCACTACGACTACAGCCAACTGGATGGCTATGAAGCAGGAAGTCGCATGGATAGCCATGAAATATTGAACTAGACATCGTACATATGTGTTGCGCTGATCTCTAGAACGATTAAATCCTGCCTATTCGTGGGAAAAAATCAGTTTCATTTCCGCGGCAGAGCTGGGCTTCGTGTGAACCCCGAGCCGAAACAGTGCAAAGTAAGGAATTTACCCATGGTTCATTTTAGTCCAATTGTCATGCATGTGAAGCTGCTTGGGTCTTTTCCAAAGTTCGTCGACATCGTCTATGAGTAAAGTGGTGCGCTGATCCACTGATCCGAACCGATGTCCCGTCGACCGACCCCTCCTTTTTTTGTGGCAGACATGCTCTAACCTACAAAAAATAGACGGGTTGCGCGTGCGGTTTCATATCGTTGCGGTCGCAGAATCGCGGTGGGACCTAATGGACCCTCTCACTTGCAACATGCTCTCTCCGCATCCATCGTTCAGGTCCCATCGAGTTTCTGCAGTGACGGAATCCGTCTACCTTTTCGACAAGAACTGCGACAAGAGTGTACAACGGCTAGGGGGAGGGAAGGGAGAGAGTGGGTAAAGCTTGCCCTTTAGCTCGGGTTTGTTTTAGTCTAATTTCATCACAGACGATTGCGCAGTGGTTTTAATTCGATTCGATGATATAATGCATAAGTGTCATCTGAAGTGATAGATAAATTTCTAATTACCACAATTCGTTTCTTCAACAGCAGCTCTTTCAGCTCCAGTTGATGAGATGATGTAAAGCTTCCGGAGCTGCTGTAGTCAATCCAGGTAAGCAGTCGAATTTCTGTAGTGGATCCAGTAGAGCCTACAATGGACGGCAATGGCGGTGGCCCTTCGGCGGCCTCGAGAAGAACGCAGCGCGACTGCGCCGCTCACGCCGGGATCGGGGTCGTCTGCTGCCGGGATGCTATTTCTAATCTGTTTCTTCCCAATCTGGTCAAAGATCCTTAAAATCTCTTAGAAAAGCTGCTAAATATACAGTCCTTGTCGGAAAGATGGACGGATTCCGTCACTGCAGAAACGCGGTGGGACCTGAACGATGGATGCGGAGAGAGCATGCTCCAACTGAGAGGGTCCAGTGGGTCCCACCACGATTCTGCGGCCGCTACGATATGAAACCGCACGCGCAATCCGTCTATCTTTTCGACAAGGACTGTAGCATTACAGCAGCAGAAAACATCGTTTGTGACGTGCGCAGCGCGGTTGCGCGGCGTATTTCTCGAGGCCGCGGACGGGCCACCACCAATGACGTCCACTGTAACTGCCGTCGCAGATTCAGCGGTTCTTCTTCCGCAGAAGCTTTAGAAGCATCAAAAACCAATCGGATGTCTTCACTTTGCTTCGGAATTGAAACACAGTCAAGCCATGGACATTTGCACTTTAATCATACAACGTGCCGCGGCGAGACTCCTTCAATCTTATCATTAGAGAGTTTTTCTAACAAGATTTATCCCATTTTCTAATGAGGCAAAAAACGCGAAAATCTTCTGCTCTCTCAGAATGATGCTGTATGCCGCACAATGCACACTCTACTCAGTTTTCGACACTATTCCACATGCGGAGCCCAAAAATTTCCTAGAAAATTTTCCTGCTGCTGAAGCTGTACGTACTAGGGCTATTAGACGTGCTGAACACGGATATCATAGCTATTTTGTACCGCAAACCCGTGTTCGCAGGGTCACGGTAGGTACGGTATCTCACAGAGTCCTCTCAAATTTCGCAGAGAGGGGTAACTTCAGATGCTGATCACCAGTGGCGGACGCAGGGGGGGGCGCCCCCCCCCCCCCGAGAATGGGTCGCCAAATTTTCGAAATTACTTTACAATACAAATAAAAATCTTGTGTTAGTTTATTTTTAATTGTTTATTTTTATTATTATTTTTAATATATTTTTTATTTATTGTTTATTATTATAATTAATATTATTATTAATTTTATTTTCCGTCTGGGTCCCCAAAACGGCGGAGACCCCACTTTCCTTCCCACGCCCCCCCTCCCGCCCACTTTCTGCGTCCGCCACTGCTGATCACGTCTACCAACACTGATTTGCATGACACCCCCGGTTTCTTCCCGAGATCGACGTATACTCCAAATTTGCTATCTTTTACCCATCGCATTCCAATGAAAATGGGGTTAGGATACAAAACGGATACGATATTCGTGATTAGCGCCTAAAACAACCGCTCCGCGCAAAATTTGGGAGCATTCTAATTGAGATGCGGTTTCCTTCTTGTACCTATCCTTACCCTACAAAAAAGGTATTACGGTTTTATAGTGGGGCCATTTGCGGTGCTGATCACGAATACGGCGGATACCGTATTCGTGATCAGCACCTCAAATGGCCCCACTATACAAAGTTTCAGGGGGAAAATTTCTCGAGGATTTTGGGGCCACGGATGTGGAATGGTGCCCATATGCGGAACGTACAAATTCAAGAGTCAAAGGTGTCACCATTCGCCACATAAGTCGCCACAGATTATATATACTACACTGTACACTAGGATCAGGAAACACACGTCCGGTGCAATAGTGCGCTCCAACTCGAAACCAGTGGACCATTGCCATTGGCAGTGACGTCACCTGCCTGTTCCGGATTTTCATCCAACGATCGTGGATTGACACAGTTTCCTTGCAACATTTGCTCATTTGATTGCGTGATTTATCAAAACTTTGCAGGCTTCTCGTCTTTTGCAGGTCGTCAAGAATATCTAGGCAATGCAGGAGCAATCGTTAGGCGCTGAAGCTGAGAAATTTTGTCCAAAGCAGGAACTGTACCTCAGTCCATTGTCGAGGATAGACATCAACATAAAACTGCCGAAGGTAGTCAGCTTGCCTTTTTTTTAAAGTTGTTTAAGGATTTTTCCTCTAATTACTTCTTCATCTGCAGGTGTTCCTTGCATTTGTGGGACTACTGCTTGATTTTTTCTGATTCTTGTCAAGTTTCAAGTCTTAGGTACTCGGATACTATGTTATAATCTCGTGATTCGCTTTTTGTAAATCTAAGCCGCTGTGAACTGAGGAGCAGTTCCCAGATTTCAAGGTTCAAAAAGGTGTTTTGAATATTTGGCCAGCTTGTTTAGATGTGTTTTCGTGTTACCTGAGTTTGTTAACGTCAGAAATCTTCAGAGATCTCTCTAACTTTTTGAATTTCGTTTTTTTTATTCAACAGTTCTGCACTGAAGTCTGGCGTAAAAAAATGGCTGAAATTAGCTGGCTGGCTAAACTGGCGAAAGTCTTGTATCACTAGGTCGAGAACATTTCAAAGAGAGGACCCAGCTCAGGAGTTCTAGTACCTTAACTTCCGTCTTCGACAACAGCATTCACTTATTTCTAATGGGCTACTCTTGGTAAACCGGCACCCTAGACCCGACTGTTGAATTCCGTTCCGTGTATACGTGTAAACAAGCTTATGAACGAGCTTGCTGAGATGCTTTGTTATTGTTGACACAGAATTTTGAGTGTATGGTCGTGTATGTTGAGCCGTGCGGATGATTGCTACGCTTACCTCCAGTCCATATCGCTATCTCTAGCCCGCATATCATCGGCGAGCATTATCTTTAGTCATCTGCAAAACGTCGACTCATGATCTGCTTGTTAGAGAAGAGCGTTTCCATTTTCGCTGCTTTAATTGGCGCGAAAACTTCGTGAAGACTTGGAGAGGCGCGTAAACTTTGACGCGCCGCAGGCATGAATAACGCCTAGCATGAATAACACACGGTGAGCGTAATGAAACTGCGTTTTCGGGGGGGGGGTCGCAAAAGCACGCGGCACTACCGCGCCGCCCGCGCTAGAATCGTCGTCGTAGTGCCAAATCGAAGTTTTCTTTATCATTTTCATCTTCTTTTATGTAAAGAAAATTCTATGGCTTGCTGTCTGACGATTTCAGCAAAAGTGGCGCGGCCACGCCGCCTTCTTCTTGAGCCTGCAAAAAACTCACGTCTATTGACGCGTACCCTAGTAGCGACTGCATTATGGAAATGTTAGCTACAGTGAATATCTTTGCTTCGCATGTTAAATCATATTGATCCTCGTTCACTCGAAAGATCAGTGTTCGGATTGACTCGTTTCATCCTAGGTCAAGAGTTATCTTTATCTACGATGCACTAAAATTTGACCTCCACTGCGTAGAATTCAATGTGACGATATCTGAAGATCTTACTTCCTCTTCATTCCAGTTTACAATTCCTGGCCAATCCATCTCGAACTGGGACCTTATGGAACGTTTGAAGAAAGGAATTGCGCCATTACAGGTTCGTATTCTGTTCATTCACCTGCTGGTGACGTTGTTAACACGGGTTTTCAGTTCGCGTCAATTCGTGTCACTGAAAGTTCTCTGGAGGGTGTGAATTTGGAGGCAGACTTGTTCTCTAAAAAAGTCATGAAGCAGGTTATTTTCCGTTGATCCGTTTTGGGAACAAGTTCTGCTCATTAAAATTCGTTCTTTCTTTCAAGGTTATAAAAATTTTGGAATCGTTGACTGTGAAGGTTAGTGGATTCAGCGACCCTGTACGTGTTCGCGCTTCAGAGGCTAAGTCTGATTTTCCAAGGTTTGTGTGTCTGTTATGGACATCCTGCTCAAAGTTGCTAATTTCTCAGCTTTCTTCGGCTCTGTATGTTCTCTCATTTTGTAGTGCTCTCGGACTTTTCAAATTTTCTTTCATCGTTTAAGGCGTCACGACTGGGACCTATTTTTCATGAAAAATAAGTTGGACGAGAGCAAACCTGGAGAGCGGCCAGACACCATCTATCTCTCCAAAGTGCCGATCAAGTGGTTTGCAGTATGTGCCTCATTTTATATAGCTCTCTTCATTAGTTACACTTTCAACCTTGTCAATATATTCTTCAATTTTAGATTGACTTTCAGGAAAAAGGTTGTGATAAACCAAGCGAAGATCTCCTTCGAAAGGCTATGGAGTCATTTGGTGCTGTGCGAATGGTAGATATTCCATCATGCGACGAGCTTCGAAAGGAAATGAGTCCGCAAATCAGTGGCATCAAAAGCAAAGGATTCTCTTTCGGTCAGGTAAGGTCATCATAATACCATTCAGCAGTGACCACTTTATTGGAGTTGTTAATAGAGGCAATTGAGCGGAACAAGTTGCTTCTCATTACAGGATGTTTTTTTCGAAGCCTATGTCCAGTTCACTGAATACAGCGGGTTTGCAAATGCAATGGAGTCGTTTCAGAATATGAAATGGACAAAAAGAATCGATGGAAAAGTTTTTCATGCCAATGTGAAGGTCGGTTTTTGCATATTATTTTTTGGTTCTTTTACTATTTTCAAGCTACTTGCCATTACAAAATGTAAGGTGCATATGTTTAATGAAATTTTTGGGGAAAAGTGATGTCACCACTGCTAAAATTCTCCTTTCATGAATCGGCGGTGGTGGATGAATGCGACCGTACTCTCAGGTGGACTTCGATCGTACGCGACACTTAAGTGAAGCGATTATTAATCGACGACAAGCTGAACGAGAAAGAATTCTTGCCGAAAGGCGGCGGATAGTTGAAGAAGAGAAACGTCGAATGTCAGCTTGAGAATCGAAAATACTAAAGTATCAGTGCTTTAACGACTTATTTAGTGTATACAGTTGTCTTTAGAGCTGAACAAGAGGCAGAAGCGCGTCGAATTTTGGAAGAAAAAGAGATGCGACGAGAGGAGCGTGAACGGAAGCGAAAGGAGAAGGTACACGAAAGTTTTTCAGCAGTTGCACTTGTATATATCTTAGCACGGGCTTTGTCTTCTATTTTAATCACTGTTCTAGTATGAAGCAGAGCGCCTACGAAAAGAAGCGGAACGGTTAAGACGCGAAGAAGAGGAGAGATTAGCCAAAGAGGCTGAGCTGGCTAAACAAAGAGAAGTCGAAGCTCGAACTGTTGAATCTCGACACCTTCTTGCGTTTGTGTTTGCCCGTATTCAGGTGAACCATTTTTCTTCTTACATTTCATTCATTTGCTTCTTCCATTCATTCATTTTTTATTACTAAGTTTTTCTTTCAAATTTGTGAAGGGCGCAGCAAGTTGCTTAATGAGCTGGTTTAAAAAAGGTTATGGCTGTGTGAGGGCTTTTGTGAAAAGTTTTGCTGTTGCGGCTGTGTATGTCCTCAGTTTTGCTGTTGCGGCTGTGTATGTCCTCAAAGTTCCAATTGTGCAAGTATGTTTTTATCGAATATATTAATTAAAGTAATGGAGATCCAATCTCGTGTCGATTATTCAACACTGGTGTGCACAGCCATCCTAGTCGTCCGCAGAAGCCGTAACGCAGCGGCTGATTCCTACATTAGAACTATTCAGCCTGGTGAAGATCATATACAAAGTACAGCATTTTCATCTAGCTGTGTGTATTAAAAGAACTGTTTTTTTTTGGCCTTCGTTGGGAATACAAATGCTCACCACCAACAAAGACAACTGTTTATGAAAATGTGCATTGAAATCTTCTGAGGATTGCCCTAGATTTTTTAGCGAAAAGAAGATCGTCGTAAAGAAGTGCAAGAAGCCCGGATAAGAGCGGAGCAACGTGTTGTTGAACTGGAAGATATTGCACCAGAGGAAAAGGAGCAGTTTCTACGGACCATGTTACTACGCCAACGTGAGATGCGCATGCGTGAGGGGGTAGGTTCTAATGATTAAACCGTTACTCTTCGAAAAAGTCGTAGTACATTCTGTAATTCCTTGGGAATAAACTATTACTTTTCAGTTGAAAGAGAAGATGGCTCGAGCACTTGAAGAGAAAACCAATCGTCCCAGTTCATCGAGGAAAACTTCCGAACGAGATAATTCAAACGGCCAAACACCCGCCTTGTCTATTGATATGCCCTCTGATTCGGAAAGCAGTCCTGAACCTAATCGGGGAAAGAAACTTTCCTCAAGTGCCAGCGAAGGAAGGACTAGCAAGGTGGACAAGCGTTCACCTCACAGGAGTAAGAAGCATAGGACTAGACGTAGTGTTTCATCTGAGAGTGATGCGGCTCCAACAAGGAAGCGTCGCTCGGAAGATGGTGTCTCGTCGGATGTGAGTGATAAAGTACGTCATAGACATCGGAGGCGTAGCAGCTCTGATAGTGACCACCATCGAAGTAGTAGAAGGCATCATCGTAGTGAACATAGGAAAAGTAAGAAGAGACGGCGAAGCAAGTAGCTGGCTTTTGAGCGGGTGTTTAACTACTTAAATTGCCCATTGGTCTTCTGTATTACTAGTGTTTGTTTGATGGAATAGGATGAAAAGAGAATACGGTGCATGATACGCAGGAAAGTACGGATTTTCCCAATTGTTTCCATATTATTATATGTTGTATAGGCATGTGTATCTACTTTGATAGAATGTGATCATTTCATTTTTCAGTTTGGAATCACTTTCATTCTATGTAACCTGTCCAAGCATACACTCTAGAATTGTTTTCGAATTTCTTCGATCACTCTGTGCTTGTTTCACTTTTGTGTAAGTGGTGTAAGCGGAATAAAAATGCAAATTATTTGTGGATTGATAGCTTTTTGCTTCAATTATAGAGAGGTGTTGTATTGCCTACCTTTATTAGTGGTGCATTTGCTACTGAAATAGTTTTTTGATCAATGTAAGCTCACGTTTTTTCTTGAAGGGTTTAGCGTTTACCTATGTTCTATATGTATGTGGAGTTTTCCTCTCCTCGGTGGGTGGGTGTGGCTGAGAATCAGGGATCGTTAAGTTATGAGATTGTAAAGAAAACAGCTTGTATATTATGTACTGTGTTCATCTAAAGAGGGAGGCTAGTAGTGTGGCATCCTTTGCGGATGGAATTGCATTTCCATGGAGTTTTGGTAGGTGGGCGGCTGGGGCTCTTTTCTGGGTCTAGAAATAGTTATCCAGGATGGTGATCAAGGATACCACTGCGTTTTCCTCATGGTAAGACTCCATGGAGGAGATATTTAGTCTATTTTTATCCATGAAATGTGCGCGGTGCAACCACGATGGTGATTTCGCATGGCAAAAGAACAAGTAGCTATAGAGTGGGTCTTCACCCGACAGTAATAATTTGTCGTTGCTCCACTGAACGGTGTCGAACGTCTCGCTTTGCAGGACCCTTGGTTGGACCGTGCCAGGATCCTATGTCTGATATTGCCCAGCGTCTTCGTAGTGCCGAAGAACGGGGAGTCGTGCTGCAAATCCTGACAGAGGCGAAACAGGTGTGTTGTAGAATGAAACGTTTTACCCTAATGCATTGCAATTTTTATTAGTAAGACCCGAAAATACTACGTGCTAAGTGCTTTTTAGTATTTGCAGTCCCTTCAGCAGCTAAGCGACTTTCTTATAGTCCGTCTCAAAACGATGTATTTTGTATTTGTACCTATGAGCCGCATTTTTCGCCTGCTTCTCCGAATATGGGCACTGTTTCTCGCGTTCTCTCCTTCTCCAATATTTTCACAACTGTGTTCCTCAGTGAAACACACTTTAGCAGGCGTTAAGTAAAAGTCATTCTTAACAGCTCGCAATTATTTTCATGTTTTCTTCCTCGGGAATAGTTGCAAAGCTACGTTGACCACGATTCACGACACATCCTGTGATGATCGTACAAATAATGGGTGCTTCAAAGGCTTGTCCCCGTACTGACTGGTATAATGCGGAAGACCACAACGGTCAGAATCAGTAGCACATGTTGTATGCGTGTGATATGGCTGACGCTCTGACCGTCTGCGTATCCATATATTTCATTTCACCACTGCTCTCATTTCTTTCCAATTCTCCTGCCTCCTTGTCTAACGTTCCAAACAGGGTGAGCCGCGTGTGCGAAAACCCTAACTGTGCGGTAGAAAAGCACCTCAAACACCGTAATCGAAGTCAAGGTCTATTTTTGAGTGTAACCGTCTCTCCCATCTTGCCCCAACCTCCACTCAACTGTTGCTGAAACCTCCCTCTTTTTAGTCGCAATCAAGGTTAATATGGCGGAAAATGTGGTGAGGGCTGGAGGTGGGAAGGCTATACCCAGTGTAGACTGTTACGTCGGCATAATACAGTGTTCGAGCTGCTTCCTGCTGTTATCAGAAACCGTTAGAATTATCTAAGTTTCTGCATACCAAGACTCGTGATGCTATCTTAGTCTTTTGGAGGATTGCAGACACAACACTTCTCTGAATTTTTTGAAACAATGGGGGTAATGACGTTGAAAGAGCCTTTCAGACTTTGATGCCTCGGAGGCGGCATCACAGCGGCAGCATAGGACGAGCGGCAGAACTTGTCGCGCGGTGACAAAATACTTGCAATACCATTTTCTGCCGCTCGCCGTCGCGGAAAAAAGTAAGCGAGCTTATGTCGCCAGACCCATACCCAGACCATCCACGTAAATGAAGAGAGATTTGAGGAATAAAAAAAAATGGTAATGTGAGTGCCGGAGAGGCAGGCGAGCCAAACGGGTAATAGGCACCAATTCTCATCTATCATGTATTCTTAAACCGACTATAATAGTCAAGCCATGTTTATGTTTTTGTCTATTGATGCACGACAGACATTAATTTACGGATGCAGATGTTGGCTTACCGAGGAGTCGCATGTAGTTTATTTAGGAGATTCTGTGGGACAATGATTGTTCTGCTCTGCTGGAAGTTATTATTGATGAGATTGACAAGATCGAGAAGTACCTTACACAAACTGAGGTCAGCATTTTGAATGGCTTGTTGAAGCTTATTCGAAAAATGTACAGGTTTAAGTATATCCCCAATGTTGGGTCATATATTTTATCAAGTAGGTTTAGATCTGCTCTTGGGTCGACAGCTGTTTTTCAAACGCCAACCCTTTGTATGCGGTTCCAGTTCTCGTATCTTGTCTAAATTCTCGCCAAAACGCTGACCGTATAATTTTCTGGCTGACATTGTGCCTCCGCGAAAATCTGTACCGAACATTTAGAGACAGCGTTCAACCCAATACTGATGGTAAGGCGGACGCATTCCAAGTTTCTCGCTGTTATAAATTATTAATCGTGTTGTTTACAGATTTCCTTTACCAAAGCTACGTACAGTTTGTCTCTTGTCTTGTTTTTATTCGTGAGAAAGCATCCAATGTCAGCACTAAAGTGAATGCTATCCACAGCTGTTCAAATAGTCTTGCTGTCATTGAGGTGAGCATTTGTTTGAAAAAAAAAAAGCTTCTGTAGCAATACCAACAAGAAAATATATGAAATAAGGTATAATAAAATGACTGGAGATGAATGGGAATTAATACGGTGATGACAGCGGTGGGCGGAAGCTGCCTGCGCTTTCACTTGCCAACGTTTTGTTTTTAACATTTATTACACCCGGATAGGCCCATGAGTAGTGTGGAGGATGGAGGAGGATTTAGCAACTTTGTGTTTTCTGTCTAAGAAATTTACGACAATGATCTGAACACGATAAACATGTAAGTGACGAGAAAACGCTGAGATGAAAATTGACATTATTTTCTACACTAATCCGGTCTCGGGCTTGAACTAGACCGGAATATTTCATGTGCGATCGGGTGGCTTAGAAAATGCGTCTGAGAGTTTTTCTGTCAGCACAGCTGCGATATGGTGTCAGCCGGGTGATCGGCTGGTTCGATCCAATTTTTACACTTTCCTCCATACATACGTTTACTTATGTATGTGGTGTAACTCCTTCAATTTTTACTTTTTTTTCATCTGTCATGTAGTAAAATCTCCTACCCTATGGCGTCCTTCCTCTGATAGAACCAGCAGATCCACTGGCCCACACCGCTTCGCAGGCGTTGTTACAGAGAAAGCCACGGACGCTTCCTCTAAGCTACCCTACTATATTTAAGATATGATTTCGGGACAATTTTTGCAAAATTGGAGTATGTCATTAATTGAGAGCATTCTAACGTTCGTACAGCTTCATTCTGAATTTCACTTTTAGAACACGCTCTGCTCTGCCGTATGCAGCTGTCTACGGCATGCGTACGACCTAGTGATATCCGAAAAGGACGTCGATCTGCGCGTGTTTTCTCTCCTAGTTGCGAAGAGTCGCACTGTAGTAGTTCAGGTTTGTCCGAAAATTATTTCACGTCAAGAAAAAAAAAGTGAATGTTAGAGGTTTCTTTCAGGATTCGACTCTGCTTCACTACATAGTGAGATGGTTGTGCATCCAGGAAGAATCACCCGTTTGGGATCGAATTGCCCAGCGTATCTTTACCGACGAATCAGTTGGTAGTCGAGATGCAGAAGCACTAATCACCGCTGTGGCTTTATGCGCGTCATCTGCGAAAGATCTCATGGTGAGAATCACTCTCGCTCTATTTTTTAGTTTCGAAGGTCCCGTTGTTTTACTATCGTTCTGCCTTTTTTCTCGTTTCTGGTATGAGATCCTGTAGCCACTTTTCTCCTAGATAGCTACAGACGTCTGGAAGATATGTTTCAGCGTTGCTTCGGCTTCTGTATCCGCCGCAACTCAGTCATTCGTCGAGTGTGCTGTACAAAGCTCTTTCTGCAGCGAGTTTGCGACCCCGCGACAGTGCTCCTCGTCGCCGAATATCTGCACACGACTACATCCCCGGAAGTTTATCTGCAAACCATCGAGGTGACATTTCGTAGTGGAACATTGTCCCGATTCGTAACTCACAAGCGGTGATGTAAAAGCAGAAGATTCCACGCATATTAGAGCGCAGCTGCGTCAAGTTTCAGAAAAAACGCATTTTTCAAAATCTTTTTTTTTTTCGAAATTTCCAACGGATTGCATGTGAGGTACTGCTGCCCAAAGCTAAAAAGCTGAACCTGCCATCTCTCCGAGCTTGGTAGTCCTTGTTGCTTGTTGGTGCTCTTATCGTGATTGCTTTAGGCAGTGGTTTCTGTGTGGTCGGATCCAGCTCATGTCCGTTATGTAGCCGTAGAACAACAGATGCATCTCACGAGGGTTGTGTTAGCGTTAGGTCGATGGATCAAGTACGATTTCTCTAAATTTCAAACTAAACTGAGTTTTTTCTTCAAAACTGTGTACATGTTTCAGTGAACTCAAAATTCAAAACGCGTGGCAGAAACTCTTCGATTCGGCCATTAAAGGAGTGGAGCAACGACTGGCAAACCCAGGTTTACTGTTGGACCCACTTTAAAAGATTTTCTGATTACCTTTGGTTACCCTATTTTTTAGATGCTATAATCCGTCAGTCTGGGATGTTCGTGGGAGAAACGTTTTCAGTATGGATGGGTGGCGAACGTCTTGAATTTGAATACCAGGATGACACCTGGCTGAAGGAAATGCAAAGGTATATTACCACTTATATGTGTTTTAGTGCTTATTCGAAGATGTTCTGCTAATAGTGAGTTTAGTCCCAGTTTTGTTCACGAATCCTCAGTTTCTTACCCAAAGATCGAATTCCTATAACATTTATTTTTTTTTAGCATACGAGATGGTAAACTCAATGGAGAAAAAAGTCCAATAACAGCGGTACAGTTGGAGCCGGTGCTAGATGCAGTCGATATGCAGATGCCCACTTCATCTAGCTCTGTTGTTAACTCGCAGCCTATTGATAGTGATGACGAAGAGGACTTCAAAGCGTATGACGTTCCAGAAAGCGAGCGGAGCGTTGAAACTGTGAGTACATTCCTAGTTACTTGCAATCAGTTAACTTCAAAATTACCAACGATGAGCTATAAGGTTTGTGTTGGAATAGTATTAGGTGTTTAGAGCCGTACATGAGGGTAGGGTAAGAAAGTGTGGTAAAAAACTGCTTAACAGGTTTAATTACCCTTGTTTGGGGGTCGCTTGATTGGCTTGAAACTAATCCCATCATGGCATCGTGTGCGATGCAATTGTTCGGAGGGTGTTTTTGAAGCAAAAATTTACAGATTTTCAAAAAAAAATACATAAATAAAATTTCAAGATGGCTCCCATTATGCTGGTCCTTCACTATGAACAGCTGTGAAATTACAAAAAAAAAAGCTTTTAAAAGTCTTTTCCAGCTGGCTGCAGATGCTGAGCCTGAGCGGACAGTTCCTGCGCCTAATTACATAAGAGATTGTATGGAACAGCTAGCTGAGAAAGAAAAGTATGAGGTGTGGGCACTTCTCCTTCAGATGGACTAGACTCCAAGTTTATACTTAATTTCTAGGTGTTTGAAGCAGCATTCTTCGCTCTTGATGGTATGATTAGGAGGAAAGCAGTGGGATTTGTTGACATTGCTGAACAACTAGTAAAGAAACTTGTGTTTCTCGACGACAGATTTTCGACGAAGAAATTTGAGGTGATTCTTGTTATTTCCTTCCTTATGAGATACCTTATCGCTAAATTTTTTAGCAGATTCTTCCGTTCGCAAAAGTTGAAGTTTCGAGTGTCAGGGTCAGCAGTATTCCTCGAATTTTGAAGCAAAAAATAATCCAGCATTTCTTTCAAGTTGGAATCGAAAATGATGGGAAAAAAAGATCTTGTTGTCCTTCCTCGGAAATTGTGAATTCGTTCACTTTTATTAAATCAGGGAAAAGCAGATATTTCCGATGGATTCTGATTCGTCGCCCTTTGTCGGTGTGAATCCGTTGATGAGGTGAACAAAGTTTAATCTCTAAAAAATGGAATTTCTTTCCTAGGAGATCCGAAAGCAGTGCATCATATCCTGTCTGGTGATGCGACCAGAGCTGGCTCCGAAGCTTGGCGACATTGTCTTCTCTCGGAATTGCTCATTTTTTCATCGGTTAGTTCCGCTGTTATCGCAAAAAGAAAACGAAAAATTTAGAGTTCTTGGCTCTGAGGCAGTGTTAATTCCTCTATCTTGATCTTATGCATTCCAGTTACTTGATACTGGAATGTTTTCTTGCCGCTGCCAGGGAGCTGTCAAAATTCCAGAAGGAGCCTGCGAAAAAGGTTGTTGAGATATCTAAACAAGACAAAGAAGATGTAAGTTTTCCGAATTTTGAAATATATCGATTCTTTGAGAGAGATAATTTTGACTGCTGATCATTCGCAATAGTAGCACATTCATTGAACTCATTTTTAACTTGGCGTTTAGTTGTGTAAAATACGTGCGATACAAGAGAAGAAGCTAATCAGCTTGTTTTTGTAGCTCAACGACTGGAAGTCAGTTGTGGAGGCACGGATTCGTTCCCATACGCGACGCTTCACTACAGAGAACAAGCCAGAATTCACTTCTTCAAATCGCTTGGCACCCGTGGCTACCCTGTTCTTTTATCCTCTCCTGAAAACCAAAACGGAAGAACACTTGGAGCTCAAGGTATTGTTCTTTATATCTTTGAACCATGAGAACGAGGGACTTTCGCTGTATGTATGCTCCAGGAAAATTCAGTAGATTTAGCTTGTTTCGGCAAATTTCTGGGTAATTTTCAATAGTACAAATGCACGGAGCGAAACGCAGTTTAGTCATGCACATGGCTGTCTCAGGAAAGCAATAAATAAATTGATGAAGTGTAATCTTCATTGTTATCTGTCTGTTTTCACTTTTGAGTGACGTTTTAGGGTCGCGACTCACCATTTTTGGCAAGATTGCTCTTTTGTGTCAGTGATATACTCCAGAAAGCGGCAAATGCTCCCACTGTTGTCAGGATGGCAAAGTTTGTTTGCATGCTTTTCTTATTTGTTCCACTTTTGAGCGTGATTAACTGGGATTGCTATATTTCTTCAGATGAAGTGGAACAAGCTTTAATAATCTCCACTACAGTTTTTTTTAACTGATCATAATATTAAAATTAAGTGATAGTGTAATAATTATAATGAAGTGAAGTTGTCAAGAAGGATATAAATGATTGAGTCGAAATAACGAAGGCAACGCAACGAAGAAATGGTCAGATTCGAGCCTGCTATCGTGTTGATGCTGAATGTTGCTCACTTATAGACTTCACCGTGGAGCGTCAGGATTATTTTATTGTACAATAAAGAGATTTTTCGTGCTCTAGATTAACTCTAGGGTTTCATTTAGTTGAGTCTGCTTTGTGGAAAGTATTCAAGTTTGCCTCCAGTACCTAACGAATTTCTGAAGTTACTTCTGGTCACGAAACTCATATTGACTCAATCGTGAATTGTACTTGTGAGTCCTCTAATCATTTCAGTTCTTTGGCGGAAGTCGTCACACCTCTACGATTTCATCCTGACGCCTTCATTCGCTCTTCAGTCCTCTTTGCGTATTTTTCTATAGCTTGTGCTGTTCCGGACTCGGTTGGTACAACCTCCATATCTCTGTTCACCCTTCGATTTTATTAATGCAAATTCAGGTGTTCATTGAGTTTTTCGGGCCAGTCGTGCGAGGTTGGATTGAATGGGCGCTCGCCTGCGCAGATGATGTGGACGCTGCTGAGCAGCAACGCAACCTGGCGAAAAATGTTGCATCGGTGCTGCTGCAGAAGATGGACGGATCCGCGGCTGTTGAGTCTAGAAGCATGCCTCATATATTATGATGGGTGGTTTGCCAGGGCGATCTCACAGAATTCGAAGCCTTTTGTGGTTGTGACTTTTTCTTATCATTATGATTTCTATCACTGAAAATATTGTTTTTAGTTTTGCATTTCAATTTTACTGCAAACATGTGTGTCTTAATAAAAGAGTGTTTTAATTATGAGAGTATAAGCACTTTCACTGAGTTCTTGCTAGCAGTTATTCATCACATATGCTATGGCAGGCGCGTAACTCTGACTTAAAATGTTTTTTTTTTTTCAGAATTTGAGAAATTTTACAATGAATGCCAGATTTTGAGAAGCGGACACTAGAGTTGGAGGTCCGGTTTATTAGCATTCAATATCGCTATAGAAAATTATAATGTCGTTGCTGATTCACTCCATCTTGTTACTCAAAGCCAAGGCGGTGTCAGATAGGCGGAGTTATGAGCTAGGAAGCTGACTACTAGGATGAGGCCATTTTTTAAAACTAATCTGGTAGTTCTATGGAAGACAAGAAAGAAGAATTCCTGTGTGAAATCTATGTTCATCCTCAATGTGTGATTGGTCTAAATTTCATGGTATTTCTGTCAATTGGGCGAGTAAAGCGAGCGCTGAGAAAATATTAGTCCGGCGTCATCGGGAAGGCCTGGTTCGCGATAACTGAGTTCGTAACGTTTGGTTTGTGCTGTGACAGCTGAGTTCTGTGATTTTGGTTTTTGTTCTTGTAAGTGGAACGGAAAATCTTAACATGCATGCCTCATTTTTGAAGAAAGAAATGTTTTCCCGACAATTTCTCACACACATAATCCCTCCATGTATTCTTTCCCACAGGTCTTCTGAATAGCACTGCAGCCGGAGCACGGTCTCTTCTTTGCCTTTGTGTACACCACATCATCTGTTTGTGGAATCCTGAAATGGCTGTCACATAAGGAAGCTGGAATATCCAATAGTCTTTGTAAAAGAAAAATGTGGTGATTATCCGACAATAATCTTCAAATTTTACTCCGTTTTTTCTCGATGGGCTGGACTGAGGCTAACAAATGACGTCCACGTATAGCATACACAGAGTTTGTAGTAGTCATTGCAGCATTTAGTGTTGTTGTTGTGAATGCGCACACAACGTGATATTTCCTACTAACATTGCCGTGCTTTGTCTGATTTTTGAAGCCTATATTTTCCTTCTAAAAATCCATAGTTCTCACGTGTTATATTCACACACGACTCGGGTCACTCCACGGTTTGGGCACTGTGTCACTGCACATCCAACACTATTGACTTGTTCATTGGCCATCTTAAACAAACTGAAGCATTAGATTTCCCCCAAGATGCTCTTTAATATTTACTAATACTTACTCTTACGAAATCCGTGATTTTGTTTGCATTTTCCATATCAGCTGTATATACGAGGTCTTCCGGGAGGCCCGCACTTTCAAGCTGACCCCACCACGTTTTCATTGCCTGAACAGGTTTGAAGTATTGAAAATAAGGCCGCAAAAGATTATTTGTCCATATTACAGTCATAGGACGGATTGCTCCCAAAAATATTGGTGAAAATAAAAAAAAACTCTTGGAGAGCAGGTACAGAAATGTCCTCATCCTCCTATGATGTGTTTTCAAGGTAGAAGCTGTTGAATAGAAATTGACTTGTATATATAATTTTTTGACAATCTCATTGACCATGATAATGTATAATAATTAACTGTTGTATGGGTGCTAAGAAAACCTGCCCCTTGTTTCCGATGTGAAAAGAACCACTTTCTTCTGAGTGGTTTCGATGGAGATGAGCGGAAAGGCCCTGAGGGGAGTTGGGGGCAGTTGGGATGAAACTTTGTCAATACGAAGTTTTCCCTATTTCATGAGGTAATTCTGAGAAATTTGTCGCCCTTCAGCCATCCTTCACGTCAGGTGCGCAGGGGGGGAGGAGGGTGGCGGGTGCAAGGGGGTTTATCTCCCGAGTCTGTCATACATATAATTTAGGGAAGAAGTTTAAGAAAAGATAGTTGTTGTCTGAGTGCAGCAGATTGTCTGCAAGTTCCCGATGCCAGCCTATACAGAAAACTAGGACGGTGATAATTTCATAGGAATCTTGCGAATCTAAAAATAGTTTCCGAGTGCATTGTTTAGTTTGATAGCCACAGTCTTTTCTCACTGCTCTCCTTCTTCTCACTGAATCGAATCTCAATTCGGATGCAGTTTTGTGTCAGTTTTCATATTCACGGCTAAATGATGACATAATTCCTTTTCCTGGAGACATTGACACAAATGTTGATATACAGTGCGTTTCATAAATATGTAGGCACCCCCAAATTTGTCGGTATCGCAACATTGTGTCGATTTTTGGAAACTCCCACCACGTCTGTTGTATTTGACATGTCACAAAATGCCTTGTCCGAAATTTCCATATCATGAGCTCAGAAGCCTGCTCTACGGTATCAAATCTTCTATATCAAAACGATATCAGACCGTTTCATAAATATGTAGGCAGCACCAATAGGCTTGAATTACTTGATATTATTCCTACACCTCACTTTGGAAAACCTCGTAGATGGAATGCAGAGAAGAATTTTTGAAGTAATCTATAACAAAGGAGGTCCCACAAAGTACTAAGTTATGTTTGTTTCGAATAAACGGTTAGTTTTTTCGACTGCCTACATATTTATGAAACGGTCTGACATCGTTTTGCTATAGAAGATTTGACACCGTGGAGCAGGCTTTTGAGCTCGTGATATGGAAATTTCGGACAAGGCGTTTTGTGACATGCCAAATACAACAGATTTGGTGGGAGTTTCCAAAAATCGGCGCAATGTTGCGATACCGACAAATTTGGGGGTGTCTACATATTTATGAAACGCACTGTAGTTCGTTGGTTTCTATCCCGTGAAAGCCGTTACTTAAAAGCATATTCCTCGATAGAAATTTAGTTACCAAAAACTGAGTGCAAGGAATACTTTGTGGAAACATTTGCTCTATGTATGTTGCCATTTACTCTGTTCTGCTTTCTGAGTAAGTAAGCAATTGTATTACTTCCAGATTTACACAAGTAGTTTACAAAGCTCTTGAGATTTTCGACGTTTCAGCACTTACCGATTCAAGAGCATCTTCTAGAGGCATGGTATAATCTGGAATTTCTAGCTTGTTCATGCCTTTGCCAGCTGTTGGATCTTCTATATTTTTTGTGCAGTCATGCGACTTATCGTATGCTTCTGCTCCAAGACCAGCACAGTCGTATGTCTGAAAATGAGTCCAACATGCATGAATGGGAGCCAGTTTGTTATAAGCAGCACATAGTGAGTTTATACCACGGCAGGCATCTTAGCAGCAATGGGAAGGTAACTATTCCCTTTGTTCTTGGCCCATCCAGTTGCCAGTAGTCTCCTGAATTATTTTTTCATTGTGTTTTGTCTAGGGCACTGTATCCCGGCAAGATCGTGTGAAATAGTCTCAGGTGGTCCTTGCCTGTAGTAGTTGTGGAGATCTAGCGCGGCCTTCGTCAAATCATTTGACATTTTATCGTCAGGACAATCCATTGGTGGTGCCACTACAATTCCAAAATTTGTGTTTGATAGAAATTATGGTGCTTTTAAAGTGCAAAACCACTCCCACAGATTAAAAAAACTTGAATTGTATCTAACTCTAGCGTCTAATACTTGGTTGCTTATTTTTTAAATTATTTATTTGTCCCACTAGTTGAGCCAGCACGCAGATTCCGTTTCATTGCATGTTGTGTCATGCATGCCGACTAAACCCAAAGCAAAAGTAATGCTATGGAATCTGGTTATTCAATTCGGCGAACTAGACGGCATAAATAGTAGCTTCGACCGTATTAACTGTATTTCTCACGTGCGTAAAGGTTCGCATCTAAGCACCCATGTGAAATTTGAAAAGAATGACGCAGAAAATGATGAAATCATGAAAGCGCAGAATGAAAACGCACTTTCAGTTAATAATGTTTGAGAAGATGCCGGTTTTTGGGGTTTTGAGAAAGGTGAAACGCAGATGTAAATACCGCGAAACACGTGAGAAATCCACGAAATCGAGGTGCTCCTCCCCGTGTATGTGAATCAGGGATGAGCGGATTGTCCGTATCCGGTTATCCGTTTTACCGTTATCCGTAGGTTTTGGCCTGTCCGTTATCCGCACCATTATCCGGGCCTTTGATGCCGGATAACGGTGCGGATAAGGCCAACAATAGTAGATTCATTCCGCACGCTCCCAACAGAGGAGAGCTTCCATTTCAAGAAAATCTTCGTATCACATGATCTAGCGCATTTTTCCTCGTATGTGATTGTGAGTCTGGAAGCGATGTAGGAGAAGGTAATACAGACTTGCACTCGTCTAGAAAGGCTCTTGCTCAGGTTTACTGGGTTTTCCGACAATCGAGGCAATAACCTCGAAACCATTGTTTGCCTGTAAGATTATCAACAACGCTGACTAATGTTGTGACCTCTGACAAAGTTGAAGTTGATGACCTCACAACTTACAGATGAGTAATGCCCTCTTGCTCGCGAAGTTCAATTCGACTATTCATTTAACCCTACTGTACTCTTTTCTGATCTATTTACACATAGTGTTTAAGAGTGAATAGGACCGTAATATTCAGTCAGTACTAGAAGGCTTACCAGAACTCCATAAAAGATATATGGAGCAAAGGATCAGCCTATGTGACGCCCCCCCCCCCCCCAAAAAAAATATCTTTGTCGTGTTGTCTTTAATGGGTCTAAAGAAGAAACCGTGGGGTGTGTATCATCGTGAGGGGAAATGGGGCGTTAAAAAGCTGCTGTGATTGGTGTATTCGACCAATGTGCCAATCACGGTGGCCTGGTAACGCCCCCTTTTCCCTTACGATGATATTCACCCGAAACCGTGGAAGGACCAGAGTTCGTTATGGGGATCTTTACAGTGAAGACGCCCTGGTCACGCATCATCATATGTAACTAGTGTGCCAATCGAGTTATCGAATATCCAAGTATCGCTGTTGTTTTCGTGAAACCTAGATACTGCATTTGTTTCTTCTTATATTTACGCCATGCACAGCGTCGTTTCGAGAATGGCGGATTTGGTGATTAATGAGAAGAACTGTGCTTGTGCTAATTTTGATCCACAATATTCAGGTCGTATATCCCTTTTATAATTCTTCATGCATATTAGATATTAGTAGATATTGGTATTAATAATATCTTAATATTATTCTTGGTATTAGCAGAAGGTGGTGTTTTGTAGTATCTTAGCACTTATCCGTTATCCGTTATCCGGTATCCGTTGTCCGGTCATTTTTGGCCTATCCGTTATCCGCACCGTTATCCGGGTCGTGAAAAATCTCGTATCCGCTCATCCCTGAATGTGAATGTGCGCTCCTTGAAGTTCGTAGGTCTCGCTCCGCAGGGACTAGCCCGCTTGTGCAATTGGCCGCGCCAACGTAAGCTGGTGCATCGTCACAGTGCGAACACGTTCAACGTAGCTGGGTTCATGATGACCATTCGTGTTTCTTCGCAAGCCATCCTTCGCTATGTTTGTTTGAGATTTGTGGTACGCTGACAATATTTGTCACCATGGAAATTCAAAGCGGAGTTACAAATTTTGTAGGGTGCTGCCTTTAATAACAGAAGAATATTAAAAGCCATTAAAAGCTCTGCTCAGTTGTTTGGATGTGTTAGGTAGCTACTTCTTACCGGGAGTGTATGGCTCCACACAGAGAAATTTGGTACATGTACCAGGAGGGCATGCATCGCAAACGGGGCCATTGCTTTTCGTGTAAATCACGCCTTGATTTTGGTTGACGATGCTAAAATATTTGAGTACTGCTTTGTATTCATAGATGTGCAGTGTTGTCTATTCCACAGATTTGTCGCTGGGGAAAAAAAAAGGCATTTTAGAAACACTATTAAGATAAGCTCAATGTGCTCGCAAGTTGTTGTTGTCGTCATGGAGCAATTTCAGCATTGTATGCTGCTTGACATGAAAAAATTGATGGTACGCGGCAAAATCACTTATTTAAACCGGTCAACTAGATATTTTTTCATTAGTGGTTGCTTAATTTTTGCTCAGATATGTTGAAAATTTTTTGAAATTTTTGGGTTGAAATGAAGCAAAGCGGACAATCCTCTCGTGAAAATAAAAGTACCTTTGACTCGGGGGAACCACGGAAGCTGCACTTCCGATCTAATTCTAGCCCCGAAACCGGGTAATGTAAAAACTTAGAAACTTAAGATTGCTCTGCTTTCACCTCTTCAGCTCATGTGCATTAACCTTTCCTTTATATTCTGAGTTAGACTGCATCGTTGCCTGCTTTTCAATCATTAGTTTTAGCACCACCCTACTCGTATGAGGAAGCATTACGGCTTAGGGCCACCAAAAAGCCGGTAAAGAAAGGAAGCGTAACGTACTCGGCACTATACGCGCACACCATCTTCGTTTCACGGTTACATAATGTGTAGGTGCATCCGATGCCCGTCGAGTCCTCGTAGATCATCTGACATGCAAGATTTTAGCGTAAAGGGGCAGATTCGATCGAAGGATCTTTGTCGGAAACTTACCGGAGCGAAATGTCGGAAGTCTGCACTATATTTCCTATCAGCAGGAAAGTCATGCTCTTTCACCTCGTTCCACCATTTCTTGAGAAGTGTCTTCGTGTCAGATTCAAGGCTACACTTGAACTTCGTGGAAATTCTAATAAACAGTGGTGATCTCGCGTTCCCATTCTTTTTCTTGGTCATGAAATTCGAAAACATTCAACTCACGTTCCGTCATTGAACCCATATTTAGTATTTCCAATCTTAATGTCTGAGATTGTCCCACATTTAGACAGCTCTGTATGGGCTACCGCTTCCAAATTGCAGTCCCACGACTGTAAATTGGGCAGCTACACCGTACACCACATTCAAAACTGATAAAAACATGAAAATCCCTTCCATTTTATGGTGACAAAGAAACTTCACTATAAGAGGTGGAGATGTGGTTATTGAATGACCTCAAGGAGTCACAAACGTACACTGGAACTTAGTGATATTTCAAGTAATGCAGGCAGCAAGCAGCAAAGCAGGAATATTGATTTTCTCTCTTTGTATATTATACTCAGGCTACCGTAACATTATTATGTTTATATTTCTTCAAAGCACTTCTCACAAGCACTGCTGCTGCGAACCCACCAGCTGTGGCATTTTCGCCGGGAGCGGTAAAGCTTTGTTAGATTTATCCAATTGCTTTCCTTCGGCTACCCTTCGGCGCTGATCATTGTGGTAGTTAAGGACCATCTCACGCCACTCGTCAGATATCATCGAGTTCACACATCCGTACGCTACAAATTGATTATTTTGATTCCTAAGTTGGTTACTAATGGAGTACTGACATGATGAACAGTGCTAATTTTTTAAGAAGCTTTCATACAGTACACAGTGGCCCACATATTCAGCACACCCACCATTCTCCATCACAGAATTAGTCAGCATACATATTTCAGGTCTGGGATGAAAGATTATTACCAAATTTGAATCTATGTTTTGATTCTATGGCTTCATTGCAGCCGCCTATCGTGAGCATGGGCCCAGTCGACAATAATTTAAAAACTGAAACCTCAGGCTCGTCGGTTTATTCGAGTTCTGTCTAAAATTCCAGATCTCACTATGTGGGAAAGATGTGGGAAAGAATAGTGGTGCTCTGAACTCAGTGATACCGTTCTGGAGCATTTCCCAAATTTTCGCTCAAATAGGTCATTCCAAATATGAGATACGGGTTTTGAATTTTCCTCAATTGATCGCTGAATTGTGCTGAATATATGACCGCCAATTTATATTCACAGTTGGAGTAGAAACACTACAACGACGTTGAATGTCGAATTTTTGCACGTTAACGGAATTATCATGGGTGCCATTCGTCTCAGAAGTGTAATTTGCATGTGTCATTAATTGTGTCTAACTATGAGTATAATCATACCTGTCGAATCAGCTACTTTGAGGAGTTCCACGAAAACGATAAACAGAGTCTGAAATCGAGATTGAGATTACCAGAGATTCATATCTCTAACAGAACGTTCTTGTGAAAAAGAAAGATACCAAGAAACCTACCACAAGAAATGATCCCATCGAGAATGCTGCGTTGTGAAGTTACCAGCGTTATTTATGTTGAGTGGGACCTCCACGAAAAACTAGTCACGCCCTCATGCCATCTACTGTAGGCTTATCCAGTCATTTCATCTCGATATACAATGGTAGCCACATGGATATTTAGCACTCCGACGATTACGGGCGGAGAATTTTTCACATATGTTAGCCTTAGGGCGAGCAATCGGAACCAAGTTTCGGTTTGAGCTGGGTTCTACGGGGGCTTTCTTTATGATCCTCACCAAAGACAAAGAACTGGTTGAAATAGGATTGAAAGATTAAAGCCGTGATTGCGTTGGGTTTTCCAGATTTCGTACAAAGTTCTCCTGTGTATACGTACGACAAAGGTTCTTCTTCTTCTTAGCGTTTTTCCCGTTTCGCAACAGGGTCCGCTTTGCTGATCCTTTGGCGCCAGAGTGCTCTGTCATACGCTTGGTCGGGTTGGATCCCAGCCGCCTTGAGGTCTGCGTGTAGGGTGTCAGGCCATCGTTGCTTTGGTCGTCCTTTAGACCGCTTTCCTGGTACCTCTACGTCAAAGCCAATCCTACAGAATTTGTCGCCATCAGCACGAAGAACGTGACCAAACCATCGCAGACGCGCCTCACGGAGCTTGTCGGCTATCGCAACTACCCCAAATCGCTGTCGTATGTCCTGGTTGCATATGCGATCTAGCTGCGTAATGCCACCCATCCACCGCAGCATCCTCATCTCAGTGACACTGATTCGGCGTTCCATTTCCTTAGTGGCGAGCCAGCACTCGGCACCGTACAGCGCGACAAGACGTACCACGGTACGGTAGATTTTCGACTTAAGCCGGCCTGGTGTGTCCTTCTCCCACAACACACCAGTCAGTGGGCGCCACTTCAACCACGCAGCGGTGATGCGTGTGTTGATCTCATGGGCGAGGCTGCCGTCTGATGAAACCACCGTGCCGAGGTATTTGAACGTAGCGGCTCGCAAAAGATTCATGCCATTAACTTTGATAGTGCCGGACTCGTGTTCGTCGGTGGTCAAATACTCGGTCTTCTTAGCGTTCAGGTGGAGGCCGAACCGTGCCAGCTGGTCACTCCACGCTTGCGTCTGCCGTTCAAGTTCACTCTTGTCTTCGGATGCTAGCATGATGTCATCCGCATACAGCAGCGTCCACGGCGCTGGTCTGTGAAGGTCCTTTGTGATGGGATCCATGACTATGATGAAAAGAAACGGGGAAAGGGCTGAGCCTTGGTGTACGCCCACGGTTATGGGGAACTCCGTCGACGTGCCCGCGGCCGCGCACTTTACTCATGTGGTCGGCGCAGAGAATCCGCATCCATTCGATCAGCTCTTCGGGAATGCTGTGAAGCCGCAGAGCGTACCAAATGGCATTGTGGGCGACGCGGTCAAGGGCCTTCTCCAGATCTAGGAAAGCTAGGTGCAATGATCTTTTCTTTTCACGATGCTTCTCGATCAGGAGACGGGCGGCATGGAAGGCATCGGCAGTGCCGCATCCGGATACAATACCGCATTGGTTGGGAGATAGCTGGACGATTTCGCGAATGCGGCGATCAATGATGCGTTCGAAGATCTTCATGGTATGCGACAAAAGACGGATTGGTCGATAGTTGGCGCAGTCAGCGGGGATACCCTTGCCCTTCCAGATCGGGATGGTAGTGCTCCCAGTCCACGGGCACCTTCTTCTCCGCTATGACTGGACTAAAGAATTTCGTTAACCAATCAGCGGAGTTCCACCATTGCGACTTCCACAATTCCGCTGCCACATCATCTGGACCGGTCGCTTTGCCTGGCTTCATTCGCTTCAGTGCATACATGGTCTCTTCGATGGTGATCGGCTGCACTGGTCCGAAGGTGGGCGGAACTTCTGGGACGGATGGATGGGCAAATTCTTCTGTCGAGACCTTCTCAATATAATCCCTCCATCGTTGCATCACCTTCTTGTGATCCATCAGGAGGTGATCATGGTCGTCGTTGACGCCGTGAAACTTCTCGACGACGTCTGCTCTGCGCTGACGCGATTTCGCGAGTCAGTAGATCGAGCGCTCACTGTCCCTCAAGATTAACCTCATACAGACTTCATCGTAATGAGCCGCCTTCGCCGCGGCTACAGCCTTCTTAGCAGCACTCTTCGCTTAGCGGTAACTCCTCCAGTTGTCTGTCATTTCATTGTCAAGGAAGGAGTGGTATCGCCGCTTCTTTTCGCGAACTTTCGCCCTCACTTCCTCCATCCGAAGCCAAGCCTTCCTGTCAATCTTCCGTCGATTAGGTTTGGTCGTGCCGAGTTCGGAGCGAGCAGTTGCGAGGACAGCATCAGTTACCTTTTGCCATGCTTCGTCGACGTTCGTGATAGGCGGCAATTGAATGTGAGAGATGACTGCTATTTCTTTCTCTCTTAATCTCCACCACATGATTCGAGCCGGACCACATCATTCGACGCGCTTCTTGTTTGGCGGCGTGATTTTCATTGTGCAGATTAGCGGCCGGTGCACAGTGCGCAATTTCGCAAATCTAGCCGCTCAAAATGTATTTTTCGACCTATCATATTACGTCACGTTCACTGCACCAAAATATTCGCCGATAGTCCGCACATACGATACAAGTGGTTTTTTGGCGACCGATCACCTGGCGGGGCATGATTAGATAACGAAAAGATACCATTTCAATCTACCAGCGCCTACGTAGCACAGATGAGTACTCCATGAGTTACCTCTGTCGTCTATGTTGACGTCTGAATTTCCTATTTATAATAATTTTAATAGGTCTTTAAACAAGCTCCCATATTTCCTGGTAGTCACATTTTTCAGGTGCTGGGATGATATCCAAACTTGTCTTAGAAACGAGCGATTGTGCACATAACCTACTTGTGTTTTCAGGTAAGTCTAAGAAAAGTTCCACGAGATTCCGCCAAAAAATATGTGTGATGGCTAGCAGTAATCTTCCTGTATACGAGCATGTGTGCTATTTTTGCGACCACCTGTGGCCCTGTACAGAAAACACGTCTATGTGGGCCGAAACCGCTACTTTCTAGGACAGGTCTTTCCGATACGTTTGAAGGAAATGAGCTTGCAATTCCGCAAATGGTTCTGTTCTCAGAATGTCATTGCGAGTAATGGTACGCAAGACTTTTATGGATCGAATGGTCTACTTGAGCAACACCAGTGGTTTGTTAGCCTCGCGCCAATAGCGCACATCATGGAAGCGAGTGTGAGAAAGCGATGCGCCACTTTTGAGATTATAATGTGAATGAAAAAGCATTGAAATTGGAGAATTAGAGACCACCTTCAGAAAAACTAGCAGGAATGGAAAAATTGGCTGGGAAAATACAAGTCAAAAATGGAATAATGTCACCTTCAAATACATGCTATGGTGAGCTACCCTACAGGCGAACAAACCCTGCCGGAATTCTTAAGAGCTACAAGATTTCCATGTAAGTTAACATTCTGGGCCATCAAGGCTAGCTATATGAGCAACAGTTCTAGAATTAGTGTTTTCTTGATTGCGAAATCTCACAAAATATCTTGCAGTTTAATCGTTTAGTTCACGTCATTCTCATAATGTGGAAATGTTTCCAATCTTGAAAGTAAAACGCATATTCACGTTCTACATACTTATTTGTTTGCAAAAACGCATACAGACTCAAATTTAAGTAGCGCAGCAGCTGCGCTGGAAATTATTCTTCAGTACCCGATTTTGTGCTGGCACCATTGCGGAAGTATTAGAGGAGTATTGCCCACGAGTCATTGGCTTCCGTGAGTCATGTGCAGTGCATAGAAGCAGCAGATCAGGCAGAGTACATGCCAAAAAGAATTTATCCACCGGTTCCGTAGAAAAGTAATTTTGATCGGCTAGATGTTCGAAATTACCCACTGTGCGGTGTTGCAACTTGACCGTCTCATACGGTTCACTACTACGTGACCATTCAAGTCCCCTGCAATGATGACCTTATGTTCTGGCGGTACTGCAGCAGTCTTCTCATGAATCAGCGTCCAGAAGTCGTCCTTGGCTCGATCTAAACATCCAGTCTGCGGGGCGTATGCCAAGAAAAAGTGGATGCGCCTTTCTAACGTGACTACAACAGTCTTCATAAGACGGTCGTGAAAACGCTCCATGCCTGCTATGGAATCCCTGAACCGTCCTAGACAATGATGCCGACACCATTTCTTGTAGCTGGGCTACCATTGTTTACGATTTTGAATCCGCACCTGATGTCCTTGGATTCGCTGCCAAACCACCTCGTCTACTGGACCGCGCACAAGTCGATTCGACGGCGCTGCAGTGCTGCTGCCAGTTCACATGAACGGCATGTCAACGTGACGACGTTCAAAGTAGCAATACGCGTCTTGGCTACGTTGTTATCCTTAACCACTCGCCTGCTTGCCCCCCAATGCCGCCGTTCGCGAAGCATCGTGGACCCTCGCATATTATTGTCTACACTCACCGGGCGAAAGTGGGCGTCGATTCCCGCGTACGCCGTAGCCTTCTTCTTGAATCCATTTGACGTCATCATCCATTAGAGTTGACCCATGACAAGTCCTCCAATCTGGAAAAGTATTTCCCGGACCAGGTTTAAAGAAGAACGAACATGAAGTGTATACTGTCATATTGTTCTTCTTTAATGAGTCAGATATGCTGCTAAATCTTCTATTGTACTGTGCTCCTAGCTTAATTCCAACCATTTTATTTCCTGGAGGGCATTCACTCCACCCAGCCATGTGCAGGTGATAAGGAAGGGAAAATGCGGAACTTGCAACTAAAAAATATAATTTAAATTGATTAATGAAGGTGAATATGTATGTAGCATCAGAATATGGTACAACGGAGTTGAGCAATGTTAAATCCATTAAAACATCTCAAAACATAATAGTATACGAAAGTGACTCCACTCTTTCCTAATACGTTCTAAGGATTTTGTCTCGGTATTGGTGGATGAGATCGCATTTTTCACCAGCTTGTACTAATATAATTTTACTAGTGGTAACAACCCCTGTCCGGAGCAGCTGGAATCGTCATTTTTACGAGCAATGACTAGCTGACCCTATACGCAAACACTTTCGGGCACGCTGTAGAAGAAGTCCATAATGGGAAGATTGCGGGTCTTCCCCTCAAGTGTTCCCCTAAGCCGTTCAGAGACGATAATGCCGACGCGATTTCTTGTACCTGGCTGCCACTGTGGAGAACTCCAAAGCCGCATCCATCGGACTCGTTGTCAGACCACTGTCTACTGCACAGCGTACATGTCGATTCGGTTGTGCTGCAATACTGCTGCCAGTTCACACGAACGGCCTGTCCACGCGCCGACGATCAAGTCAAAATGCATGTCTACGCTACGTTGTGATCCCTAACGGGTCGCCTGTTTTCTCTCGCTGCCGCTGTTCGCGCAGCGTCGAGGACTCCCGCAAGATATTTTCCGCACTTACCGAGCCCCGTGAGTGGTCGCCGATTTCACCGTACGCCGTAGCATTCTTTAATCCATTTGAAATAATGATCCACGTGATGTGACGTGGGTTTTTTCATCAGCTGGCCTGTCACTCCAGTCTGTCGCTGGCGTTCGATTGCCAGGTGGAGCAATGTCTTCACCTGGACCTCTCATCTCCTTCCCAGTCGTTGAGGGCTTTTCGCTGAATACAGCCAAATACAGTCAACCTACAAGCATTTGCACTTACCCATACCCGTGAGTTCATGTTCACACTCAAATGCCGGCACCTCTCATCGAATTCAACACTGCCGAACTAAAGAGTTTATCACTTAGATCCGTCCGCATCGTAAGGCAAGCAAATGAATGCTTTCGGTAAACACCCTTATCCGCCATCCGGGCTCACGCCAAGTAGCTTCGTAGAAAATCGGGAGGGATCCCTCGTTGCAGAAATCGATGGAGTACATTTAATATCAAATAAATGTTACCTAGGAAGCAGTCATATTCAGAAACCTTTCATTTTTTCAACACCTATGAAGGATACACTCTATTATGCAAGTGCATTTTGATTCGATTTTCCATTGAATGTCAGTGGCCCCCACCAGCACCAACGTTCCTATCACTACAGCGATTTGTTTTATGAAGAGATTGTTGGACAAAGCGAAATATTGACGTTTACACAATGAAGTCCATTCCACCATGGATTCATCCATTGTTGCACGCAGTTTTTTTGCTAATAATCCATGTTTTACCATGATGCACGTGAACGAATTCGATAGAATTGCATTATTCGTGCCGTGGCAACTAAGCAGGATTACGGGGGCACTGATGAGAAGCGATGAGCTTTAGGAAGTACAGAACACGTAATAATGCTTATTACAACTTAAAATTCAGCGTATCAGCTCATTTCCGTTCTGAGATGTTGACAGATTTTAGATCCACTCGATGCGCTCATTCCTGTGATATACATGGAAAGCGCCAAAATATTCAGTAAGCCTTTCTGCTGAGGCCCAAAAGCAAATGTGTGTCACGGTCTTGTCTCCCAACTATTGTTAGATCATTTTGAGTGATTACCGGCGTGGTGTCAATTACAGGAAGTTCACAGCTACTACAGTCATCGGAAGGGCATCCCACGCAATGTTGGGAGTAAGTGGTCATGGTCCATAGGCATGTAAGAAATGCGGTTGCAACAAGCAGGAGGATATCTCATCACATCAGAAAGTAGCTTCACATATGGATGTGTGATGAAACAATTGCGATAGAGGCTGACATTAGGAGAAAACTTGAAGTCCGCGTTAAGCCGGGCGAGCGGAGATGAGGAGTGTACGCAACTCATAAGGAGAATTTCATACATTTCAGAAAAAAATAGTGGAGAGAGTTCAGCAAATCTTTACTAGAATCCTCTGTTGCATTAGCTTGTCGGAAAAGTCTCTCGCTATTTTTGAGCTGTTTTTTCAAACTTATTTTTCTTTTTCAACACAACCAATACAGTGGACGGCATTGGAGGTGGCCCATTTGTGGCCTCGAGAAAGACGGTGCGCCTACCGCGCACTGGGTTCGGCGTCGTTGTCGCCGGAGTGCTATTTCTAGGCTCTTTCTTCTCGATTTGCTCGAAAATTCTTAGAATCGGGTAGGAAAGCTGCTAGAAATTGCATAACAGCAGCAGAACGCATAGGTTACGGCGCGCGCGGCGCGGTTGCGCGACACCCTTCTCGAGGCTGCAGATGGGCCAACGCCACTGACGTCCACTGTAACTACTCAGGCAAAGTATCGCACACATGCGTAGGACTACTGCAGGGCACCCGGAGAGCTTGGTCAGGAGAGCCGGTCTGTCACAGACCGCAAGTCCCGATTTAGTCCTCCGGAAGTCCCGGTACCCTCCTCCGCATGTCCCGAAATGGGGGTTTTTGAACAAAACTTATCACCCCACTACCGCTCGAGGATTCCGAAATGACCTACCGATCATTTACCATTGCTCTTCGATTACTTCACAGTCCGCTGCTTTACCTCTGCTCCATCCAAGCCCACAGCCGAGAGCCTACTCGAGGCATCCCTTAACGTTTTTATCACAGTGCATTCCCAAGAGAAGGGAATGTTACAGAGCCCTGTACCAATCACGACCAAACGTTGAATACATGACTCCTAAGAGCCTATTGAGATTTTAGCACCCTTTCCGCCAAGAACTATGGACAGTTTTGCTGTTCAAACCGATTTCATTGATTTTTGCTTAGTTTTATCCAGAAATCGTTGATGACATGTCTATTGGGTTGTTTGATACGCTGTACACAAATAAGACGTGTTATGATTTCTGTGGGGTGCAGATGGAGGTCTTGCACCTACTTCACCACAAAACCGCGTCGGAATGTGAAAAATCATAAGTATCGGAGCGCAGAGCTACCTTACATTCACCTATTAACCCATTGACGACCGCGTGGCTCATCGGTGAGCCGCGCTTTTTTGGTCGCGTGGTACCGCGCGGCTCACCGGTGAGCCGCGCCCTTTTTGACAAGTACTGGACCTTATTTTCGAACCATTTTGCAGCATTTCAATATGGAATGGTTACAATTCTTCCTAAAAAGGTCTCATACAAGTGCAGTTCAAGGAGGAGTTCTTCCTTATTGCGACATACATCATGAAAAGGATGGAATTTTGAAGTCGAGAAAGATTGCTTCACATTTCTTTTGTTGTGGATGGAATTACTCTGTGCAAAAGCCATATTTCCTACACAGAATCACGTTCTTCACATCCTCGCTTCCTTATTAGTCAGGCTAGAGCCTTAGGAACGTGTATAGTCTCTGGACACTCCCATATAACACTAAAAACACCCTCTACAAACTTCCTTCGGTCTTAATGGAATCCAGAAGCGTTTAGAATCTCTACTTTTTTATCCGATGATACTTGTAATCTTCTGAAAATAGATTTCACAATTGTTTCTGCAAAAATATCTGTTTTAGTCCTAGTTATCTTATCGTAACAGTGTGGAACTCCGCGGGCGCCGCACTCTTAAAAGGGGCGTTGGTCCCACGCGCCAGACACGCAAAAATGGGCGCGGTCGTCAATGGGTTAATCAGTATTGCGCTGATCGAACGCTGTTCTGAAGCACCTGTACAGGGTGTTTTTCCGGGAGTAAAATCGGTGCAATTGCGGACCCAGTACAAAGGCTACGCGCGAATTGCTGGAACCTCCACTTTCACATGGTCTTTCGACTGAGAATTTGATCTATTGGAATGGATCAGATCGCGCACGATGTTTACTCCAAGGTGAATGCCCTGTATGTACAACAATGTCTACATGAAACGGAAACGATTCCGACAACTCAAATTCAAAAGAAAATCTCTAGATCAATTTATCGATGTAACGTGTATACCTTACATTGTGTTCTACCACAGCTCGGCTTGCAAGTTGTAACTAGTAACCTCCTGTCAACAACCACAACATTAGTATTAGGTGCGTGCAAAAGTTCCGGGGCAGTTGGTGGTATTTCATCGTTTGATGTTGTTTTGGTCCTTGCGGTTTCCATGTCTTGCAGCCTTTTTTATATGTGCTGAAATTTCTGCTACCTATGGCACTTTTGGCTCTGATCTTGACCACAGCGTTGCCGTATTTTAGCCGTAATACTAATGTTAGCTACAGTCAGCAAATTTGTGGAATTTTGCTTTATGAATTCAAATTCGAGCGATGTGTGAGGGCTCAACCCACAGTATCAACCTTTCGTTCATGCAGGGTATCTTCTCCAATATGCCAGGAATTCGTGAGCTCTTGTGAAGTCTGGACGGAAAGGAGAGCATGGAAAATGCTCTACGAGCTAGTCAGTAACTTGATCATCGAAGAGGTGATTGAAAGGGCCACGTTGAATCAGGATCAATACAAGGTGTGCAGAAAATTACGAGGTAGACCTTTTTCAAGATAGCCAAGATAGCACCTGCGGTGTCCCACAAGGGATGCCCTCTCTACCATTAACATTTACAACTATGATCTAGCAGAGGCTGTTCTTGGGCAAGGTGTTAAGATTGCGCGTTCGCGGACGACTGGAAAGTCTATCTATAATCCTGTAATTGTTCATTGTGTGATAGAGAAGTTTTGTAGAATGATATCAGTGCGGCGTTAGTTTGGTCGTTGTTACGAAACTATCCTTGTCAGAAATGAAAACTAGGACCCAGAAAACTACAGACGCATAAGTCTTAGTTCGATTTTTGGTGTGTATTCGAGAAGATTCTGAAAAAGTATCTACACAGTCATCCAGACAAGCATAGTATCGTATCAAATTGTCAACATGGATTTTGGAAGGGTAGATAGACGGGAACGCCATTGCTTAAATCTCTCGATGATTGAACTGCAGTTTACTATGCTGGTGGAAGCTCAGATGTCATTTATTTCGATTTCCATGAGGATAAAGTTCGATAAAGTTCCTCACAACATTCTAATCCTTAAATTGGACCTTATTGGAATCCATCCTCTAGCTGGGAATTGGGTTGCTGAATTCATCAGGAATAGAACGTTTCAAGTCATGGTTGGAGACTCCTTTTCCAGTCCATGCAAAGTTTCAAGTGGACAAGGGGAGTGCATTCGCCTCTATTGTTTAACATAGTCACCGCTGATTTCCCTTATATGTTCTCCTCATCAGGTGTGACTTGTAACATGTTCGCTGATGACATCAAAATTTATCGAGCTGTTGAAGGGGAAATACAGAATAACCAAAGTAATACAGACAATTATGAACTGTTTTTGCTTAGTATTTGCTAGTCTGTACCTGCTCTTTCGTCGCTCGATCCTTTTCCTTGGCCTAGCTATTATCAGTTTTCTAGTTGAACCTCGATTACAAGATGCTCTAACTTAGAACATACTACTGGTTGCGAGACCAACTGATCCGTGAAGAACTTTATACAGAAGCAAGTCATGTCAGGTCGTTTGTTTTTGTTTCTCCTGTAGCTCAACGAGAGGAACCCTACGTTATTATTTCCCTCTTCACTTGAAGGGATAGAATTATGCAGGGAACTAATCATTCTAATGACTATTAGGTGTTAGCATAAGTCCTTGCGCTTCTTTTCAGTTGCGTTTTTTGTGCCTCATTGCCATCATTCCGCAGCATGCCCTATATCTTGTGAAAGCGCGTTCCTTCCTCTACAATTGTATTATCGAGTGTTCTCACAGAAGCATTGAAATTCTCAACTTTTAGGCTGAAGCAGAAAAGCGCTAATTAGAGGAAAAATACCATTTCCTCCTTGTATTTAATAGAGACCAGAACGCACCCAATATTATTTGAACTAGTAAGCTGTGTAGAACATAAACGCGGAAGAACATCGCCAATGAAACTGTTTCAAGGCCTGCTTGGCGATGCAGGCAAGGGTGGGGTTCGACGTCATCTCGAGGTAGGATGGCTAGACCCTCGCGATTGGGTTCTTTCAGCAGAACACACACACACATACACACACACACACACACACACACACACACACACACACACACACACACACACACACACACACACACACACACACACACACACACACACACACACACACACACACACACACACACACACACACACACACACACACACACACACACACACACACACACACACACACACACACACACACACACACACACACACACACACACACACACACACACACACACACACACACACACACACACACACACACACACACACACACACACACACACACACACACACACACACACACACACACACACACACACACACACACACACACACACACACACACACACACACACACACACACACACACACACACACACACACACACACACACACACACACACACACACACACACACACACACACACACACACACACACACACACACACACACACACACACACACACACACACACACACACACACACACACACACACACACACACACACACACACACACACACACACACACACACACACACACACACACATGAACTGCCAATTAAGAAGAATTAGGATAATTCACTGTTGGACAATGGAGAACGTTGATTCCAAAGGGAAAGTATTAGTGATCTTTCATACCTCTTTCAACCTATGTGAGAGGTTGCTTGAACCTATTCAGATTTCACTTCCTTTCTTGCTGTAGTTGCTCGAGCTTTTTCCGCACCCCATCATTCTTTACAATACTCATGTTTTGATAAATTACTTCCAAACATTAGCTCCTGGGAAACAATACTTGTAGCAGTTGGATGCTGAAATTCTGGCCCCTTTGTTTCAGTGTTTCAGTGGGTATATTAGAAAAGCTGAATAGATATGCTTTATTATTACAGGGGAAAGAGTATTCCCCGGTTTTTTTTTGTCACACACACAATCCCTCCGAGTAATCTTTTCCACAGGCCTTATTAATGGTAGTGCAACCGGAGCACGGTTTCTTGTTTGCCTTTGTATAGACGACTTCATCTGTCACTGGTGTCCTGAAAGAGCGGACATTCAAATAAGAGGATTGCAGAATGTAACATATCAGAAAGTGCACAGTGTTCGCCAATAATGGCTAGCTTTTCCTGGTCTCTTCGAGAGGATGACTAAAGGCGAACAAAGAGTAGTCGTCGTTTCATTCGTATCTTCGTGTTACAGTTGGAACTGATGGGCGAATGATGTATTCTATTTTCGAAATTGCACTATCTTCTAATATTGCTACGCATATTCTTATTTTAAGGGCTAGCAGGTCTTTTTTTCTAAAATTAAAAGTTCCTCACGTGTTGTATTCACACACCACCCGTGTCACTCCAGTTGGTTTGCACTGCGTCACCGCACATCCAACGCTGTCGACGTTTTCATTGGCCATCTCAAACGAAGTAAATACTCCATTTTCCAACAATCTCGCGTGAAATACATTGACTGAATCCTCACATTTACGAAATTGGTAAATTTGCCTGCAGTTTCCATCTCAGTTGTATATTTGAGATCAGCGGGAAGGCCTTCACTTTCAACTTGATTCCACCACGTTGTTATTGCCTGAACAGGTGTGAAGTAAAATAGAGGTACGCAAGAATATTCGCATCGTCAGCACGGATGGCTCCGTATTGATAGAAATCTATTCTATCTATCTAAAAGTCAATTTCTGAAGAGGAAACGCTTTACTCGGGGTCGATCCTATTCCATTGTATTTTCTTCACTTATTAGCTCACAGATAAAGGTGGGGCCATAGTAAAGTGTCATGGCGGTGAGATCAGCTGCCTGTACAACTCGTCGCCACATTTGGGGCGATGATAGCACGCGCGACGACATTCCAACACTGAGGAATGGAAGGTCGTCACCATCCATGGTGGTGCTGCGAGCATGTACCAGGGATGAGCGGATTGTCCGTATCCGGTTATCCGTTTTACCGTTATCCGTAGGTTTTGGCCTGTCCGTTATCCGCACCGTTATCCGGGCCTTTGATGCCGGATAACGGTGCGGATAAGGCCAACAATAGTAGATTCATTCCACACGCTCCCAACAGAGGAGAGCTTCCTTTTCAAGAAAATCCGTCGTGTCACATGATCTAGCGCATTTTTCCTGGTATGTGATTTGAGTCTGGAAGCGATGTAGGAGAAGGTAATACAGACTTGTACTCGTCTAGAAAGGCTCTTGCTCAGGTTTACTGGGTTTTCTGACAATCGAGGCAATAACCTCGAAACCATTGTTTGCCTGTAAGATTATCAACAACGCTGACTAATGTTGTGACCTCTGACAAAGTTGAAGTTGATGACATCACAACTTACAGATGAGTAATGCCCTCTTACTCGCGAAGTTCAATTCGACTATTCATTTAATCCCGCTGTGCCCTTTTCGGATCTATTTACACATAGTGTTTAGGAGTGAATATGACCATAATATTCAGTCAGTACTAGAAGGTTTACCAGAACTATATAAAAGATATATGGAGCAAAGGATCAGCCTATGTGACGAAAAAAAAAACATCTTTGTCGTGTTGTCTTTAGTGGGTCTAAAGAAGAAACCGTGGGGTATGTATCATCGTGAGAGGAAATGGGGCATTAAAAAGCCACTGTGATTGGTGTATTCGATCAATGTGCCAATCACGGTGGCCTGGTAACGCCCCCTTTTCCCTTACGATGATATTCACCCGAAACCGTGGAAGGACCAGAGTTCGTTATGGGGGTCTTTATATTGAAGACGCCCTGGTCACGCATCATCATATGTAACTAGTGTGCCAATCGAGTTATCAAATATCCAAGTTTCGCTGTTGTTTTCGTGAAACCTAGATACTACATTTGTTTCTTCTTATATTTACGCCATGCACAGCGTCGTTTCGAGAATGGCGGATTTGCTGATTAATGAGAAGACCTGTGCTTGTGCTAATTTTCATCCACAATGTTCAGGTCGTATATCCCTTTTATAATTCTTCATACATATTAGATATTAGTAGATATTGGTATTGATAATATCTTAATATTATTCTTGGTATTAGTAGAAGGTGGTGCTTTGTAGTATCTTAACACTTATCCGTTATCCGGTATCCGTTATCCGGTCATTTTTGGCCTATCCGTTATCCGCACCGTTATCCGGGTCGTGAATAATCTCGTATCCGCTCATCCCTGGTATGTACGGGGCGCTGATCTCATCGCCTTGGAGAGCGATGATCGCCATCATTTGGCGACTAGATGGTGTGCGGGGTGGAGAGACGCTGAGTGAAGTACTCGGAGAATCTCACTCGGAGATGCCCGCGGCGATGATCACCATACTCCTCTCCAAGGCGAAGTGCGATCATCGCCCTGAAGGTGATGTGCGATGATCGCACTGGACACTTTACTACGGGCCCTGGTTTTCGTTCAATGGCTGGACCACACGCGAAGTGTTGTGGTTGATTATCCGTCTATATATTATGAGAACCCTGAGTTTGTCCTCATTGTGGGGCACACGACTGTTTTCTCTGATCCGTGGTGAACGGAAGCGACGAGGGGAGTAAATAAGAGAAAAACTGGGGTCTTCTTCAATTTGGTAACTCGATTTATCCTAATTTTAGGGGGGGGGAAGGAGGAGAGTAGATAAATCATTCATTTTAAGTTTAAATTTTAGAAAAAAAAGTTTTAAAAATATTTATAAAATAAGGAATTCAAAAAAAGCTAACAAAAAATTTTGGCTTTCTGGCTGCCATCGTCGCTTGTTACTGTGCGCTTAAAGGCAGTATGTCACCTCGTATTCGTGTTTGAGATTTTGGCTGATCCTGATTTTAATCGTTCTTCGGGGCGGGGTTTGGAACAGTTTGTCGAGCCGAATGGACGGATGAAGAGCCGTTGATCTTATCGATCGGACACGTTGAGACGTGTTGGGCAACGCTGTAGCCGTAGCGGCCAGCCAGCACAGTCACGGACCGCTCCGCCCAAGTGGTCCGTGAACTGCACATTCGGACCCGCCGAAAAGGTTTCCGGCACTTTTATGGGCTATGATGCACATCGTTGGAATCAGCGTGACGAGTAGGTCTAGAATGTGCAGGGCGCAGCACTAGGTGGTCATTGACCACCAGGACTTAGTAGCGTCCTGCAGATTCAGGGGGCTTAGCACCAATGTCCGGGGCGTAGCCAACCGCTAACTGTCTACTGATATTAGAGACAAGCAGATTTCAGAGAAGCACTTCTGGAGGATCATCAAACTCGATCACATCAAACGTGGCTGAAGACCACCGTTGTGCAGCCATTTACTCCATCCCTACCCTGCACTCTCACTCTGGTGCGCTCCAGTGATAATCAGGTGTTGCTCAACCTGTAGGAGACGTCTCATGTTGGAATTTTGACTGTAGATGCGCACTATATCAACGAGTATCCCCCCAAAGTGGCACCGTTCATTTGTGAGAAACCGTCTTCGTTTTTGAGAAAAACCGTCATTAATGGTCAAAAAGTGGTTTTTGACCATTTTTTGACCATTAATGACGGTTTTTTTCAAAAACGAAGACGGTTTCTCAAAAACGAAAGATGCCAGTTCGGGGGAGAGTTGGTACCACCTAGGCGCATTTCTTTGAGTTGAACAGCATATCGGAACACTTCCTCAAACGAGAGAAATTTCCTAGGAAAGTTCCGGGTTTGAGAGAAAAAACCACGCCCCAATGACAAATTCTTGTATCTGACAGGTCCTATAACAAGTTTCAACGAGTTCTGGCGGGATCAAACAGTTTCGTACTGAGATCGGTTTTTGGAGGATTTTAGCTTGAATTCGAGATGATTTAGGCTGTCTTCGCTAAATGGTACGCATTTCTGGCTGAAACATCATTCGTCGTCTCACTAACGCTTATTTAAGTCACTTTTTAGTGCCATCTGCTTTTCCTAAAAGAACCCTAGTGTGTAGGTACTTAGTAGCCCTATTCGGCATCCGACTGGACTTAGTACTCCCCAACCGACACTGACCACCTAGTGCTGCGCCCTGAGAGTGTGCCGATATCCACACCCTATGAAACGAGGTGACACACTGTCCTTAAGTGGATGCCGATGGAGGTAAACGGTGTTGAACATCTCAGAAAATAAAGTTGGAAGAATTGTGCGAACCTGCCCGTCAAATGCCAGAGAATGGCACAAAGAATGAAAAAGAAGTGAGATAGACATTTTTGTGAGACTTAGAGACTGCAGAAACAAACTTGGGCACATTGCCTAGTTCAATATTCAAACTTGGTTTACATTGCTCCCTTTCTAAGCTAATGCTCGATCCAGATGCGGCCTTATCTTATAAAGGCAATGTCTCAGCTCACAATCGTTTTCGAGATTTCTACATAAAAAGGATCTACAGGAGATACCTATCAACGTGGTTCAGATATGTAGTTCCTCACAAAAATACCCATTCTAGCCCCTTTTATGTGGAGAACATCGAGGCATCTACCACAAAGTTGCGCAACTGGTGATGTCAACTTCATGCACTTTGCTCCTACTACTTGTAGAAGTTATCATAGCGAATATCCGAAATTTTCCAAAAAAAAGGAGGTACTTAGGAGCTGGTTGGTGAGCACTTTTAGGAGGAATAATGTACACCATTATGATCTGCGTCTAATGGAGATTTTTTCGTATTCAAATCTCAGAAAAAAACTTTAATATGAGATAGTGCTTTTAACCTTTTTCATCCTTTTATGTTCCGTGGGAAGCAGTTAAGGCACAAACGTTCTAAAAAGCTCCTAATTCGATAGAACTTATGTTGCCAGGAACTAAATAAGGGGAATAATTTGTGGAAGGAATAGCTGTTCTTTGTGTTTTCCGATGCTCCAACACTTACCAACTCGAGGGCATCTTGTAGAGGCATGGTGTAATTCTTGATTTCCAGTTTGTTCATGGCTCTACCAGATGTTGGAGTTCCTATATCACTTCTGCAGTCAGATGACTTATCCTTCGCTTCCTTTCCAAGACCAGTGCAGTCGTATGTCTGGAAGTGAGTCCAAGATGCATGTGATGATCAGTTTGTTTCAAGCAACTCGTAGTGAATGCGTACCACAGCGAGCATCTTAGCAGCAATGGGAGCATAAACAGTTTGTTTGTTCCTGGCCCATCCAGTTGCAATTAGTCTCCTGAACTATTTTTCATTTGATTTTGTTCAAAGGATTGTTCTTGAATAAAAGTCAAATAGAAGAGTCCCAAATGGTCTTTGCCTGTAGTAATTGTGCATGTTTTGTGCAGTCGTCTGCATGTTTTCAGTCATACCATCGTCAGGGCATTTCACTGGGACGATCACTGTAATTCCACACTTTGTTCCCGGAGAAACTACTGTGCTCGCAAAATGTTCAGAATCACTCTTACGAGTGAAAAACTTGAGATGTACCTAGACTTGGCGTCTGCTATTAGATTGGTTATTTATTTTCATTTATTTGTGATACTGAGTGCTCCAGCAGGAAGATGGTGACGCTATTATAAGATTCCCTTGGAACGTTTTCATGGCTTCAACTGCACCAACAAGTGAAAAAATGATTTCAATAGGCTAGTAGTAATATCTATTTTCGTCACATAACCTCAAAGGTTAATGAATCAACGATTCTCAACTACCATGCGGAATGTCAAAGCGTTAATGCAGTGGTAATGACCTGCCAAGAGCAAAAATTGTGAAGGCTCAATCATAGAATATTGAGAACCATGGTATGATATATTCTAATTAGTGAGAAATGTACTATAATACATAGCTACTTCTTACCAGGAGTGTATCCCTTTGGCTCACAAAGAAATCTGGTACATGTATCAGAGCCGCATTTTTCGCACGTGGGTCCTTTTATGTATAGTTTACCTGTGGGGTTGTTTTTTCTGAAATATTTAAGATTCGATTGTGTTCACAGAGCACCAGTTCATATAAGTTCATTTTGCAGGGACGCTTGTGCAATGTTAGTATGTCTGATCATCAATCTGTTCCTGAGTAAGTAGTGCATCACCCCTTGTTTCAATATTTCTTAGTCAATGAAAACATACGATACATAAGGGTGGCGGTCAAGATGTACGCCGCAACGCGACCGCGCCGCATGCATACGCTTTTAAAGTTCAGGTTGTTTCTTCAGATTCGGCGCGCTAAATGACATCGGTGTCCACCTTCTCACAGCTTGTGGGTTCCGAAAACACTCATCTGTCCCACTCAAGCTTAGAAAAGTTGTCCATACCCACGCAGAACTGCTCGTATTCTAGGAGGCTGCAGCCGCAACGCGCACATGAATCGACCAATCACAGACCAGCAGCGTACCTCTTGTCACGCAGCCCAACTTTAGCATACCAAGCTGCTTAACTTTTGGAAATTGGTGGTGCATGGATTTTTTAGTCAAGGCCAATGAGCAATGCTAGCTGTTCTAAGGTAAAACAAAAACAAGTGAATGACCTACTGCCATCAAATAACTAGTGCTGTGAAAGAAACTGATGTACCTTGCATCATACACACAGACAAACTTCGTTCCACCTGGACATGCTGTTGTGTAGGTGCATCCGATGCCTTTCGCGTTGTCTCGTACGATCTGACATACAACCTCTGAGCGGAAGGAGCTGTTTCGAGAGAGAGACGTTCGTCAAAGGCTCACCGCAGAAAAGTTATGGTACGCTGGTTTGTAGCTCAAGTTATCAGGAATGTCATTCTGTTTTACCTCGTCATACCATGCATTCAGCAGTTTACTGGTCTCTGTTTTGAGGTCGAAATTCTTCTTCGTAGAAAGTCTAATCAAAAATTCTAATCAAAAGATCTAATCTACTCATCCTAAATCGAAGAGTTCAAATATTAAACTCACATCCCATCACGAAAATCACGACCTACTTTGTCAATGACAATGCCTGAATCTGGAAGTGGTTTGCACTTGGACAACTCATCATAACCTATCTTTTCCAAATTGCAGTCCCACACCTGAAATTGGGGTAGTATTCCCATCGTATATACTCCTATTTTCACTACTAGAAATTGCAAAGCTACCCTTTCGAAAGGAAACCATCAACTTCATGGATGGAAACATGCTTGTTAACAGGCTGTTACCAAATTACATATAGCACAAGAACTCAGCTATAATTCATGCGTCTAGACTGCGTCGAAACTACTAACGGTTTTCAAGATTTGGTGTGCTAATTCGTTTGACCATTAATTATGATAGTCAGCTCCTCAGGGGATATCTTAGCTTCTTGCTTTTCTTGCTCAAAGACTAATGCTCCCCCGTCTCAAGGGGTCATGCATAAAAATTCGTAATCATTGCGTTTTCACCTTTCATTATGTCGCGTGACGTTCCAGTAACACTACTGACAATTCGTTTTGAAACATTTTTATTCCATTTAGACTGGAAGTCCTAGACAATCAATTGCTTTTTGGAGCTTTTTTTTCGTTTTTTTTTTTGGTGTTCTAGCCGAATAATCCAATACGAGCTCATATTCAGAGGCAAAGCGCTAGCTATTATCTGTAATACCGCTCACTAGTTGTCGAAAATCGGCGATCGTCCCGTGTAGTCATCGCCGCTCACAGTCGCTTTGCGGTAACTACGCTAGAGGAGTGTATTCGCCCAACAGCACAGATGAGCATTGAAGAGCGCATTTACAGCTCGCTTCTTACCCAAAGGGAAGACTCTTACGACAAAGGACTCTTAGGCACCCGAATCAGCGACCAGTAGTATTACCAATCCGAGTTTTGCACTGTCATCTAACTAGGTCTATGAAGACAAAACAATGTAAGGTAGAGAAATTTGAAGGCACGAGCTGGAGACGAATAATAGTGAAGAGTTGTAGGAAATATTGCGGCTAACCACATGATTGAATCCATTTAGCAGTCATGCTTCTGGCACCCTAACTGTCTCACAGGGTACAAAAAGTGGGTGGGTTCTCTTCTGTTCCACGCTCTCATCTTCCGTTCTTAGTGAAGTTTCTTCTATAGGTGCACACTTATGCTGGTAGCTGCAGTTATAATTAACTTTTGCCGCATGGTATTGTTGCTAATTAGCCTGTCTCCGTAGGCCGAATTCCGGCGTGGCCGCGGCCAGCGACCTTTGGCCGGTCAGATTTGGCCACCGACATATATACTGTTGATGAGGTATCTCACCGAACTCCCTCAAATTTCGCATGTAGAGGTTATTCGATGTGCTGAACACAAATATCGCATTCATTTTGTATTATACCTCCGTTATGAGGAAATTACGGTGGGTGGTGGAAAACGTACATAATTCCGGTGCCATGTAGCCAGCCATTAATGGCTACGAAAGCGACCACATTTGGCCGCGTTTTGAAAGGCGGCCAAATGTGGCCAGAATCTTCAGGAAAAAATTTGATGAAACTTCGCATAGAGTGGTTATTTTAGGTGCTGTACGCTGAAATCGCATCCAATTCGTATAATAACCCCATTTTAGTAGGATTACGGTAGGTGTACGGTAGGTATCGCATCTTACAGAACCTTCTGAAACTTTACATAGCCTGTTGTTTGAGGTGCTGAGCACGATTATGAATGTCATTTTGCACGATATTGCCGTTTTCCTGCTGAAATCAGCATTTTCCTCCGACTTTTGGCTGGGCAAATGTGGCTGGCCACGGCCACGCCGGAATTCGGCCTCGTATCTGATAGGTTGGCGACTGATATGGATGTTCACTTCTGACGAAAACACTACGAGGGCGGTTTGAAATGTTTCCGGGATGACAAGAAAACAGAACAAATCTGAGCGATCAATATTTTATTTTACAACTCAATCATCTCGAAACCCAACATAAAGGCAACTTCTGGATGCCTTTATGTTGGGCTTCGAGAGGATTGAGTTGCGACTGACGCGCATGCGTCTATATGATGAAGAATAGGGCACACTCTCATTGCAATCGCATCGCAGTCGCAGCTCTGACGCACGCGTTTACGGCCTCGCGACGGCCGCGCGTTCTTTTCACTGAGGATGTACATGCTATGTTGACCGGTCTTCATCGGGAATCCCTTGCAAATGGATGCGTGCGACTGATGTGCGACTGACGCACGCAGCTAGTATAAATTGCCCTATACGTGGTCCGGTCTGTTTCTAATTTTTCATCCTCTACCCATAATGAATTTCTCTGAAGTACTCAGGATAACCGGATGAAGCCACGATTCACACGTCTCTTCATCGGAATCTTGTCCTTTACGGTAAGATGTGAAGATTCTAAGACAGGTACAGGTACGAGGAAGCCAACGCTGAAATATCGTTGAATGGGGTGGAATTTTAGATTTCCTTATTACAGATGTTTTGATGAGCCATAACATCTGCTCGAGAGCCCATGCTGACATGAATGGACAACTCTTTTTTTCGATTCAAATCCGTACGTGTCGCTCGGGGTACCACGGCCGAAGTTTCTCAAAATTTCGGCTAATATTCAGTTACAATGATTTTTCCATCACTCCCCTGGAACTCCCAAAAACAGACGCCGTCACCATTCTACCTCAGTGAACGGTACTTTCTTGTTCAGAATTCATGTTTCCTTTCAACTGTTCTCATTGCAGTTTTATGTAGTGTGTACCACAGTGTAGCGCTTAATCTGAGCTTCAACATGAATCGCGATTTCGCTTTGAAATCCAATCCAACAATTCAAAATAATTTTCTGATTTTCATGTTGCATTCTGTTTTTGCTCGATATTGAGCAAATGCGGACTTGCTTTTGGAGATTTCTTTTCAAATATAAATCGTGGGGTAAAATAATAATTAACGGCCCACAATAGATCTTGGCTCCCTTATTTAGCACGTATTTGTTTTCTGTCTGTCAAAGTCTTTTCAACGATTTCATTCACTTTTTCTGATGTGGTCCCCTTTTCCTAACATTTTGCACGTGGCTTTCTGTTTGCTCGCGTCCAGCTACTCTTGGTTCTCAAAAATAGAGACTATGGCAGAAAAATGAAGATGATGATCCTCCAAAATCAGCATTCAAGTGGTGATCGGATAACGTGTAGTCTTCTCTTCCAGTTAAAAAAAAATTGATGCGAACCTAAATTTAGCATCTCTCTGTAGCTGAGCGCAATCGGAGTTGCTTTACTTGATCGCCCTGTCAAAAGCACAGACTTTGTCAGATCAAGTTCACATTGAATTCATTATTGAATTCATTTGAAGGACTCTCGAACAGAATTTTTAAAAGAAAAAGGAAATTTTTAAAAGAAAATTTCTTGGTTGTGATTCCGGAAACTTTTCAAGCTTCCCTCTAGAAAGACGCTAGATATGGAGGAGGGGTCATTTAATGCACCACGTTAATAGAGACCTAAATTCGCTTCGGAGAGCTGGCTCAAGTTCCGATAATTTTGTTGATGAATGTTTCACCACCCTTCGCAATCTCTGAGAGTTTTGCTGCATGGCTGCCACCTATTCATGCGCACTCATCTCATATTTTGAGAGAAAAAACTCGCTGAACATGATGACATGAAAATTGAGTCAATGGGGTTGTCGAAGGTAACGAAGTGATCGAAAATTCTAAAATGTTGCATCAACCTAAAATGCATTGAGAATGCACCAACTAGTTTCTATGTTGAAGTTACTTCGATGGTTTCCTTTTGAATTAGAATGATACCGGAAACGCACAAGCCGGTACATTTGTTGTGCCGGTGGTAGAGGGTTGTTGGATTTATCCACTTGCTTCCCCTGCGAAACTATTTCGCGTTTTTCATTGTGGAAGTTCAAGATCATTTCACGCCAATCGTCAGGTATTATCGAATTTTCACATCCAAACACTGAAAATAGGTTTTTGCGACTCAAATAAAAGTTCAGTCTACATTTTCGACGAATAACATGCCCCGAAAAGAGAAAGCAGATTGGCTGCTGTATCCGAAGATTATTACTACTGTCGACTATACCTGTTGAGTTTGCTCCGTTGAGGAGTGCCACGACAACGATAAGGAGAGTCTGGAATTAAATGCAAGGAGAGTCTGAAATTGTTCATTATTGTCTTTAATTCTAGAAATGTACTGCAACCAATGCAAAATTATCAGGTCAGCATCGTTTTACAGCTCCAACATAACGTTTTTGGTGGAACAGAGAGACAGAAAGAAACAGAGAGAAAGACAAGCCTACCAGGTGAAAAGTCCCCATAGAGGATTAGAATTGAATAATGCATTACGACCTAACCAGCATTATTTATACTGAAAAGGACCTTCACAAAAAACTGGCCACGCCCTCATGCGAATGCATTTCCACTATAGGCTTGGCGTCATAATTTTTCAGCCCATCTGCAATTTTGTGAAATACATCCAACGCGTTCAGGAGGGCTTTTTCTCCCTGCAAGACTACTTCCATTATTCTTTTTAAATCAACAGTTCCTGAAATTCTAGAAACAGAAACTAAACTGTCGAGTGAATGAGAAACTGAAATTTTCCTTCGCATTCAATGGACACCTAATTCCCACCTAAACTATTCAAATACAGAATTGACCATCTACTCAGACAAAGTGCCGCAGGCATGCGCAGGACTACTGCAGGACTAATGTTCTTATCGCAGTGCATTTCCAATGAAGGGATTGTTACAGTGCGCGATCTATACCGATCAGATCCAAACGTTGAATAAGCAACCTCTATAGGGCTATGAAGGTTTCAGTACTTTCCGCCAAAAGCTATCGATGCATAATCGATAACACCGATCGCATAGATTCTTCATGCTTTTACGCCGAGGGATCGCTGACGACTTTTATATTGGACCGTTTAATTCGCTGAACACAAATTTGACAACTGTTTCGTCCTAAATTATGTATCTATGGATTTGGCTGATTTTCCCCTTTTGATCAAGAGGCAGTGAAGACAAGCTGCGCTTCTCTACCGTGCTGAACCCGAACATGCCGAACACGTTGCACCAGCATTACAGTATTAGAAACTGTTCTCTTTGGTGTTAAATAGCTGTGGGAAATGAAACGCCTGAACGAGGCCGGGTACGTGTTCTCTAGCCAGAAATACTTATGCAAGGCTAGCGGGAGAGGAGAAAGTGAGTGAAGATGTTTCTCTTCGGAGCAAATATCTCATGCATTATAGGAAGCAAGTTGTGCTTTGCCGTATGACTTTTGATAGGCAGCTGCGAACACCCGAGATTTGTCCAGTCAACACCCGGAAACTGTTCGAGCATCACCAAAAACTGTTCAGGCACCGCCTCTGATGTCCTCCCAAGAAACGCGCAGCTGTCTTCACTGCCTCTTGATCAAAAGGAGATGTTACATAACATGGACCAATGGAAATCCACCTTCTAAAGTCGCAGAAACGTACAATTCCAAGCTAGTTTCGTGAACACTATGAACCTTATGCTACAACCATTGCCTTGAGAACTGGACAACAGTTTAACTAGGAGTGTTCTATCACCGTGTTCGGTACTTGCGGTATGTTTTGACTCATATATTCTTGTAGAGAAAATCCTCTTCGATTGCAAAACTGCGTAATTTTCGACGTTCTAGGAGAAATCCGAAGAACACATTCATCTGCGAAAAAATCAAAATATTCGGATTATTCGAATATTCGACAACTCCGAAATACTCGTTTATTTGAACATTCGAATATTCGAAACTCTCAAAATATTCGATTATTCGAATATTCGAGGTGGGTTCATTCGAATATTCGATTATTCAAATAGTCGTGTAGTCATTTTCAACAGCACTTTCGCTCTCATAATCATTCTCGAGTCCCATCAGTAAGCAGCCATCGTTGCTAAATTTGAGATTGCTAAAATTCCATTCACACATCGCCAGTAAGCATTACTGCCGTTGTCAGCACGCCACATTATCATTTCAGCGGGCTGACAGCGGAATTTCTGCAGGCTCACCACACATAGATAATTTAATGACCGCGTTCAGTTACTTGGTTGACTGTAGAGTTGCCTACGCCAAATATTGGTACCACGGTTCACCCGCACATTGTCTGAGAATACCTGCTGACGTAGACAGATTGCTACAATTTTGTGGCAAGTCTTGAGCCTTCAATTTGGTGAAAAAACTCTTCAGAAAAGTGAAAAGCTTACTGAGAATTTTCAATCTCTATGATAATGGTCTGCCATGGAGGCTTTACGCCTCCATTTCGGGTAATTCTACTTTTTCCAACCGCAGCCCGCAACCTTACCACCAGCATGGCACTGCAACTTCTGTGCACAAAATTTAGAAAAAGAAGAAAAAAAAGAAGGAGAAATTAACTTCATTCATCTACACAATACAAAACACCCGTTCTGAGGAAGATCTCGACGTGTTGGATGGAAACCAACACAATGCGATTGCAATTACGTACAAGTTTGACGTACTAGTTTGCTGATTCAAAAACTCCTAAAAATGCTCCTATTCGTTTTCAGTACTAATTAAGAAACTCATGCTGACTAATCATATGGCTGTAACATTCTGCGTATGTTGCTGTAGCACCGAACTCATGCAGCCTCGAATGAGTGTAATACTACATACATATAGTCTTTGTCACCACGGAACAAACGTCTGCAGCAGCACGGCCACGGCGGAGGCCGCCGCGCAGCTGCTGCGCAACACCGCCGCGAGGCTGTTGCGGGCGGCGTGGCGGGCATTTTGCCAGCTTTGGCAGCCGGCTGATTTATCGATTACTTCATTGCGGCCGGATTTCCGCCGTTTTTGTTCGTTCTTCTTCATGTTTTTTGTATTTTTTCCCTGTCTCGTTGATTTTCATCTTTTCCAGGCCAGAAGGAATGAAGAACGACGGCAAATTTTACTTTCTGACTTTTTACAGCTCTTTGTGAGATATTTTGTCTATTCATTGTTTTCAAAATCTGACATAGCATTAGAATGCCACTGTTGGTGATCTCTAAAACTTCTTTCTTTTGCATTCGTCGGAATTCAACATAATCGACATAGCTGCACCAGAAATTTCCTGCTTGGAAATGTTTCATAGGACAACAAATCCATTTCTCAGTGCTGTGTTCATTCTTATAGAGGATGCAATTTTTAACGGGTTAGAAGTGAATAAGACAATCGCTTAGACCTTGCCCCGTGGGATGAAGTCGAATGGAGGTGGATTGAAATTTCTATGCGTATTTGTGCTTTGGATCGTGACTTGATACCAGCAAACATGCATAAATAAACATAAATGGTTTGCACTATGAAGTGATGTTAGCTCAACATCCCTTCTGGCCTGGAATGGATGAAAAATTAACGAGACAGAAAAGAAAATGTGAAAAACTCTGAGAAAAACGAACAAAAACAGAGGAAATCCGGCGGCAATGAGGTAATCGATAAATCAGCAGGCTGGCAAGGCTGGCAAAATGCCCGCCACGCCGCCCGCAACAGCCTCGCGGCGGTGTTGCGCCGCAGCTGCGCGGCGGCCTCCGCCGTGGCCGTGCTGCTGCAGACGTTTGTTCTGTGGTGACAAGGACAATATCTTGAGGATTCAGTGATTTGGGCTTGGATTAGTTCATGCAGTTGCTAATAGATCCAATACTGAACCCGTCAGCTGAGAACTGGGCTCACTTGAAATTAGGTTCGAAACATCGGTTCTTAGCTCTACTCAGTGTTGTCTATTTTATTACGCGTCACGAAAGTTTCAGCCATTTTTTGGACGTCTTTTGGGATTAATTTTTTTTCCTCAATATAACAAACATTTAGACAATGTAAGTGAAATCACTACCCTACACAAACAGTAAGTTTTGTTGGCAGCAGCTTTTAACAAATGGTTCCTTTGTAATTCCATCAAATAAATATTATATCAAATATACTATCAAACATTCTGAGGATGTAGTTCTCGTTTTGGCAGTAGTTTTGGCAGTTATCGGCATCCGAGTCATCCACATTTCCTTACGTGAATTACATAAAGAACCCACTTCTCGTCACCGGTAACCAAGATGGCTAGCTGAGCGATGCTCTGTTGAAAACTCAGAGTTACCAAGATGGCGAGCTGAGTGAAGCTCTGTTGAAAACTCAGAGTTTATGCACGCACTCTACGCACTTGAAACTAGCGGTCACTTAGATCATGAGGTCCCATACGTCGTATTTTCTTGCTTATCCATGGTGAAGCAGATAAACAAATACTGTGTCGTGATGACGTTAGAAGTCCTCTGCCAGGTCACGGATACCATTGCGCGGATTCTATTCAATCGCTCCAGGAGGCGCTTGCTTTTGTGGCATCCCTTGAGTTACCACGTTTCCTGTGTTATCAGACGAGGAGCAGCTGAACATGCTTGTAATCAGTGGCAATATTTTCAGTCACGATCGCAAAGGAATAATAGGACAAAATGAATATAGGTAGAGCATTGACCTTGTAAAAGCAGCCACGAAGATGTCAGCAGAGAATATCGCCGACGCGCCGCAACTGAAGTTCGTCCATTATTCCTCCATATTATAAAGAGGGTAAGATATAGGAAAGCGATACTCCTATGGGAAGTGGGGCAGGTCTTACTCTCCAAGTATCACATGAAAGCAAATCCTTGTTCGTAAGTCTTGTTGTGTTCCCGCCAAAGAAAGGCATCTATGTTTTACTACAGAAAATTTTTTTCTTTCCTTGTTTCTCATTCAAGCAACGTTCTAAGGGCACATTTTCTTGGTTATCTTAGTTCGCATCACAAGGTGAATTCAAGGGTACTTTGGCAGGACTTGGCTATTGTGCAGGAGACAAAAGTGGTACGGGCCCAGTTTCAGAAATCTAGTTGAGCGACTTTAATTTAGCAGAGAATAGGCTTCCTTGTGAACCGAGTTCCAGTCCACGGATGACGCCATACGGATATCGTAGAGAGCAAGATATGCGCTATCATCCACAGAAACATCAAGCTCTCAAAGGCTTATCTGTTCAAGATCTGGGACAAAGACGACCTGAGTTAGTTGCGGCGCAGAGGCTATGCAATCCCTCGTCGTCTCTGTGACTGCTTCAGCGGGGAAGGAGCCTCCTGCGAACCACAATGTACTCATTCTGATCGCCAAGTCATGGACTTTATTCTACGTATGCTTATTTGGAATGTTTTTGCATATTGTCTTTTCTACAGACTCATTTTAGGTGCGTCAATAATTCTGACGCACCCTGTATAGTTCTCCTTGTAGAACTTCAACAAGCCCACATAGAAAGCTTTGATCTCGTCTTCGTCGTAGCTGAATGTTAGAGCGTGGGCGACGAAGATTGTCAAGACTGGCATTGATCCACTTCCTCTCAATTGCAAACGTCTGATTCGGATTGTTAGCTGTTTGAACGAATCGATGTTGACGACCAAGTTCGCGTAGACGAGGACTTCTCTACTGCCTCAAGTTCCGGCAAACAGTTCTTCTGCTGTGTCGAAGGTGGGGTTTAGTAGCGGGTGCCTCCTCCTCTCGCTCATCATACTCTTTCTCAATTTGGGCAGGCTAGATAATTCCTCGGACCTCGCCCTCATTGAAGTCGCCGTATCACCAACTTCTCCAAGATCAGGAAAACGCTCTTTTCCATTGCTGTTTTCAACTTGGAAGATATAACCACAGGGAATACCTTGCTGAGCTGCGTTTGCTACATCACACACTACACCCAAGCAAGGACACCTACGCAGTAACAGAATGTGTAAACCGCTCCAACACTGCCGAAGGACGGAGTCCATCTCCTGAATCGACATGCTTCTTAGTAAGTGAGTGAGTGCATACGTGAGATTGCGTTTGGTCCACTATCAGCCCCCGAACTTCAACATGAGTCGATTACATGTCGATTCAGGAGATGGACTCCGTCCTTCGGCAGTGTTGGAGCGGTCTATACATTCCCACGTAGCCACGAGACTAACCTGCTAGGATCCCTCGTATGAGAGGGATCCGCGAAGCACATATTGAAGGAAGTGTAACTCAGGAGACAGTTGTTTTCAAAAATCTCACATTTTTCACACTTATGAAGCAATTGTCCTTTATTATCCAACTGCATTTTGCCCCTGCTAATTCTATTTTCCAATAAATGTCAGTGGCCAGCACCACCAGCAACAATTCAATCACTAAAGCGATGAGTTTGATGAAATGATTGTTGAGCGCTCAAGCCCATCGAAAAGAATTATTGATTTTTATACAATGCCAGCACCAGCCATAATTCAATCACTAGAGCGATGAGTTTGATGAAACTTTTGTTGAGTGTTCAAGCCCATCGAAACGAATTATTGATTTTTACACAATGTTAGCACCAGCAACAATTCAATCACTAGAGTGATGAGTTTGATGAAACGATTGTTGAGCGCTGAAGCCCATCGAAACGAAAAATTGTTTTTTGTACGATGAAGTCCATTCCACGTTCCAGTCCATGGCTTCATCAATAGTTGCACCCAGTTTTTGTTAGCTTTTTTTCGCCCTTTGTTACTACCTGGTGCTTTTTTCGGCTTAACACTTCACTATTTAAGAATGAATGGTGTAGAATTAAGGTATAGAATTTGATGCAAAGCAGAGATTGACTCAAAATTGTGTTACAATGTTGCACGTAAACGAATTTGAATTTACTCGCATCATAAGCAAACCAAACAGGATTACGAGGGCATCGATATAAAGCAGTGAGCTCTGGGAAACACAGAACAGAGAGCACCCTACTTTATAATAGGACGCTAGGACATATCGCGAAATACTGTCTGTCTGTCGCCCATCACCTGACTTGGTCGACGAAATGCCGACTTTTTCCGTTTTCGATTAGAATCCTCGGTGTTAAAGGTACAGATTTGCAGGGAAAAAGACAGGAAAAGATCGAAGAGGGTTTGTAGTCCAGGCGAACAGGATTCAAAAACAGAGGGAAAACAACCACTATTTCCTCGATCGCTTTACTTCTGATGACGTTTTCAAAAACGCCTTTCTTCACTCAACATTGCATCCAAACTCAAAAATAGGCATGCCCCGTCCAAAGCAAAAGAATCTCGTATTATACACTATGAGTGCTCACCAGACTGAGTATCCCTACTATTTCTTTTGTGAGGCTCTTCAAAATGTGATACCTACCTAAGACTTTGGGAAAACAGTATATGTTAAGGGCCATGAAGACATAAAGGACATTGTTAAGGGCATTTGGTGGCAAGACTGAGCGGTGCTGTTAGCAGTTGTAGCGAAACCCTTGTAGAGCCTGCTAAGTTAGTTTTTTTCCTTCACAGTTTTGGATGTCGGAGTACCCTCTCTCTGCACATTTTTCCCTGGATACAAGTGGAGGCCGCATTTGCATTTCTCAGAAAATTTTCGAAAACACCGAATCGAGTTACTTGACAGTTCTAGAAAGAAGAATAAGTTACGAACATTCATTCAAGAGGCAGTTCGGTCAGCAACAAATAGAGTCAACTAAATTTCCATCTTTTCCGAGAAAGCATTCATTTCATTGAAGTCAGCAAGGAGAAAATTTTACCCGCAGCACCCCCAAAAAATTCTAATGGTGCAGATTTGCAGAAGATCGTCAATTTCAGCTTACGCCGTAGGATTCCTAAATCCACTTGACGTCATGATCCGTGTGGTGTGACGTGGGATGTTCGTCAAATGGCCTATTACTCCGGTCTGTCGCTTGCGTCCGATTGCCTGTCGGTGTCTTCACCTGGACCTCTCATCTGCTTCCCAGTCGTTGAGGGCTTTTCGCTGAAACCGATGTGCCAAATACAGTCAACCTACAAGCATTTGCACTTACCCATACCCGTGAGTTCATGTTCACACTCAAATGCCGGCAGCATGAATCGAATTCAGCACTGTCGAACTAAAGAGTTTATCACTTATATCCGTCCGCATCGTAGGGCAAGCAAATGGATGCTTTCGGTAAACACCCTTATCCGAGCTCACGCCAAGTAGCTCCGTAGAAAATCGGGAGGGTTCCCTCGTTGCAGAAATCGATGAAGTACATCTAATATCAAAGGAAATGTTACCTAGGAAGCAGTCATATTCAGAAACCTTTCATTATTTAACACCTATGAAGGATACACACTATTATGCAAGTGCATTTTGATTCGATTTTCCATTGAATGTCAGTGGCCCCCACCAGCACCAACGTTTCTATCACTACAGCGATTTGTTTTATGAAGAGGTTGTTGGACAGAGCGAACTATTGACGTTTACACAATGGAGTCCATCCCACCATGGCTTCATCCATCGTTGCACACAGCTTTTTGCTAATAATTCGCCCTCGTCTGGTGCATCTTTAGCCCAACATTTAACTATGACTGTGGAAATCAATACGTACTGTAGAATTTGATACAAAGTGGAACAAAAATATTGTTTTACCATGACGCACGTGAACGAATTCGATAAATTTGCATTATTCGTATCGTCTGCAAACAAGTAGGATTATGAGGGCACTGATGTGAAGCGGTGAGCTTTAGGAAGTACAGAACACGTAATAATACAAATTAAACTTTAAAATCAACTCTCAGCTTATATCGATTCTGAGATGTTGACAGATTTTAGATTCACTCGACACGCTTATTCCTGTGATATACATGAAAAGCGCCATAATATTCTGTAAGCCTTTCTACTGAGGCCCAAAAGCGAATGTGTGTTACGATCTCGTCTCCCAACTATTGTTAGATCATTTTGAGTGATTACTGGCGTGGTGTTGATTACAGAAAGTTCACAGCTACTGCAGTTATCGGGAGGGGCATCCCGCGCAATGTTGGGAGTAAGTGGTCATGGTCCATAGGCATGTAAGAAATGCGGTTCGGTTACAACAAGCAGGAGGATATCTCATTACATCGGAAAGTACCTTCACATAAGGATGAGTGATGAAACAATTGCGATGAAGGCTGACATTAGGGGAAAACTGGAAGTCCGCGTTAAGCCGGGCAAGCGGAGTGGAGGAATGTACGCAACTTATAAGGAGAATTTCATATATTTCAGAAAAAAAACAATAGTGGAGAAAGTTCAGCAAATCTTTACTAGAATTCTCTGTTGTAGAATGGCTTCTTACTTACTTTTTGTGGCTTTTTTCTGCTTTCTTTTGATTATTGTTTGCTTTGATGTTCATAGTAGTCGTATGTCGCACACCTGTGCATTGAAAAATAAACATTTGGTTGAGGAACTATGAATGACTGCTGCATTTCTTTTTTCTTCCTTTTTTTCTCCAGTGTCACCATTACTGGCAGGAGTTGTGTATCCACCCTAAAAAGGATTCTATGTCGCTATTGAAGTTGTAGGGATTGTTAGCAACATCTTCAAACCCGTTATATTGTCGGATATTAGGAGGGTCTCTCTTAAACATGGAGACGAAAAGCCGCGTGAGCTCAGCTACAGTGAGCAGCTAATTCGGACCCCAAACCCCATAGTCACTATAAGAAGATGATGCTGCGCTTATGGTGAAATATGGAAGGATCGCTCTATTAGGTGATTATGAAGCTTGGCCAGAAGTTCACTGCAAATACCCGGGCACAATATTTATACCGCGTCGACTGGGCGCTTCATCGTCATGGTGTCGGAACGGCGACTAAAAAGCGTATCTACATGATCCCAAACACCCGTCGCAAAAAGTCTGACAGAGAAACAACGAGTGAGGAATAGAGACCGTGTCCCAACTGCCGCATAGTATAATAATGTCACTATCAGAATACCACATGCTGTCGATGAAGCGTTTTCTGGCTGAGGAGGGAAGGATACCAGATGTCTGTGGCATTCTAGGATGAGATATGCATCCTTATGTGAAGCTGACAATGCTGATCTTTAATATGTTTTTGCACTATTCTGTGAAACTAGATGATGACACGATTGTAGAGCAAAAAAAAGCGCTTTCAGAAAGTATGGAGCACTTTGCGGAAAAAATCGCAACCGAAAAAAGCGCAAGGACTTATGTGAACCCCTAATATAACATATTTCGCACTCGCGAACTTCGTATAGGGGATAATTTGAGGTGCTGAAACCGAATATCGTATCCGTTCTGCATAGCAACCCCATTTTCGCAGGGATACGGTAGGTACACGTACTTATCCGGACAAAGTGCCGGTTTCGGGTAGGAAAAGAAAGAATCACGCAAATTGATGTTGATAGTCGTAATCAGCCCCTAATACAACACCCTCCATGCAAAATTTGTGCGAATTCCTTGAGGGTATCGTATCTACAGTAGCCCCACCCCACGAAAACGAGGTTATGAATACGATATTCATGTTTAGCACCTCGTATAACCTCCGTATACAGAGTTTCGGCAAAAAATTCCTTGAAAACTTTTGGGCCCCTAGTGTGGAATAGCGCACTGCTACGTTGGGAGATGTGATATACACTCTTAAAATCACCCTGAATCGTTGTATTGCCGGTATGCGAGTGTGGAATATGTTATAGCTGCCTGGAAATAGCCTCATCGAAGGAGACGAGTTCTGAATCGAGAATGTAAAACCATAACTTGAAGCAGTATTTGAACCAGCAAGCAATACCAGCCGAATAATCAATCAAGGAACGGTGGATGTGCGTCCTTTCATTTCGGTTGGTGTTGTGGAAAGCGTCTGAGACACAGTCTGGGCAAGATAAGCGGTCAACGTACTTTATTTACATCACACAACGAAGTGTTCACATCTTCCTCTGATAAACAACAGCAGACAGGGCAATGTAGAAGAGTAGGTTTGGTTCATTTTTTACTTTTCGTCAAACAGAAGCAAGTCGGCCTCCTAAGCATCATCGTGTATCTTTCTGAATTTGTGAACACTATTCGTTTTCAGATTATTCTTCACTACTTCAATGGGTTCGAAGTGTAACGATGATCCAAACATGCCACAGGTCGACATGTCATATAAAAACCCCGAAAGGTTACTATACAGCTTATTACAGGTTGGTATGATTGTAACGCACAAGGTGGGCAGATGGAAAGTGTTGCGGAACATTGCGACTGGGCCGTTCTCAGACGTATTTATAATCGCCGATGTGGAGAACAACAAGAAGAAATATGCGATGAAATGTGAGAAGCAGGAGGGAAATGCTCGGTAATCCAATCTCAACTGGCAAGAAACTACAAGTTCATCAGATTACATTTAGGCCAGTGCTGAAACTCGACGTACTCGTGTTAATGTCAGTAAAAGGTTCCGTAGGATTCCCGTTATTTATAGCTGCTGGAAGGACAAGTACGTACAGGTAAAAAATTATGGAATTTTGGGCTTAATTTAGGAAGAACGCATTGAAGATCCCAGCGTAGGAGTGACCATTCAGTAGAGACGCTGCTTTCAAAGTTCTTCCCGCGTCTGTGTGGGTCAGCCCGCGTCGGACACACGAGTTCATTTGAGCAGTATTTTCTACTCAGACATTCGGACGGGGCATCAGCTGTTTAAACAACTTTAGCTGTAGTTATAAAGACAATTTATACTGGATGCGTGCGACTGACTCGCGTGCGTCTATATGATGAAGAATACGGCCCAGTTACATCGCAGTCGCAGCTCGGACGCACGCGTTCACGGCCTCGCGGCGGCCACGCCTTCTCAATGAGGATGTACATGCCGTGTTGACCGCTCAGAACCCCAAAAGCAAGTTTCTGATCGTATACGAAACTTGCTTTTCCAAAAGCTTGTTGACAAATTGTTATCACACTTCCTTGCCGAGAAGTTGTTCGCCCGAAAAGCTTGTCGACAACTTGTTTTCAACAACGAAGCAGTGAAAACAAGTTGTCGACAAGCTTTTCGGGCGAACAACTTGTCGGCAAGGAAGTGTGAAAACAACTTGTCGACAAGCTTTTGAGGAAGCAAGTTTCAGATGCGATCAGAAACTTGTTTTTGGGGTTCTGAGCGGTCTTCATGGAAAACCCCTTGGGTAAAATGGAGTTGGGGGGGGGCCACTCGGTATAAGCCGATGATATGACCTGTCCTACACGTTCTGACTTGTTTGCATTTCAAGTAACTACTGTACATTAAGAGAGCTAACAAGTCAGAGCGTTCTGGACGTGTCAGCTAACGAGTCTGAACGTGCAGGACAGGTCATACTATCGACTTATACGAAGTGGCCCCCCCCCAACTCCATTTTACCCAACCCCTTGCAAATGGATGCGTGCAACTGATGCGCGATGACGCACGCAGCTAGTATAAATTACCCTATATCCAGTGCTTCCGCGGTCGGATAACAAAAGGTAAGTATGGTTCAGGGTCAAGCGTGTGTCGATAAATTATCAAGGGGGGTCGTACGGTGGGTGGGGAAAGAGGGGGGGCGTAAGGGGGGGGTCGTGGTCGGGAGGGGGATGCCTTAGTGTGGAATAGGAGGTAGAAATTTAGGCTAAAATTTTCGCACGTTCGTACTGAAAGTCCTACCCAGTCCTGCAGGTCGCCTCATTTTATGGTCCTTACCCAATAGTGCTTTGACTCCAAGTTTCAGGTCTCCAGCTTCAAGAGGAAAGATTCAGCACGAGAATTACGGAGATGAGGTTTCGCCGATAAAAATGGCCTTTTTTCCATGTTTTTATCGACGGAGTTGAATCGCGCTGGAAGCAGCTGCGGAAAAACGAGCTGTACAGCCTGAAAGCGAAAACCTTCGACTATTAGGAACCTGAAAAAAATTGGGACCTCAACGAGCCAGATCTTCTGATATTCGTGTCCGACTACAACCATGTCTCTGAACGAGTCAAATTTTTAGGCTGAAATTTTTCGCACGTCCGTACTGAAGGTCCTACCCAGTCTTCCACCCCTATAGACAGTTATTTCGTGCTTTACGGTCGATCATTCCGAATCTACTACAAGCGCGTGTCATTTTACGCCATGCAAAAATTCTAGCCTCGGAGGGGATCGAACCCTTGACCATGTCGATGATGCGTATGGTTGTTTTTCGTGACGAATACGAAGGTATTTCGTTTAGAAACTCTGTACGGACGCTTTCAGGCTGAAATTCGCTCACCGCACACGCTTTAACCCTCAGCAAAAAATTTAGCCTCGGTAGGGATCGAACCCTTCACCACGTAGATGATGTATATAGATGTTCTTTCTTGATGTGTTCGAGCCTCATTAGTTACGTAAGCAACATTGCATAGTTAATGCACGTTTTTTGTCCACCGCATACATTTGAACGTTTTCCAAAAAACTTCCAAACAACTAGTTAGATACAAAAGAGCCTCTTTCTCCTTCCTATGCTCTGGCTCCACCACACCTCTCGCAGTACGAACACCTGAAATGGGATATCTAAACATCTAAATTCTGCAAGCATGGAAGGAAATTTGTGGGCAAAGGGGGGGGGTCGTATTTTTGATGGCTCAAGGGGGGGGGTCGTATGGGGGTCGACTTTTTACCATCATCACGCTTGACCCTGGTATGGTTCCTTATCCAGCAAGGATCGGTATATATAGTGTCGGAGTACGATCCAGTCGGATAACAAGATACGTACCTATCCTTGCTGGATAAGGAACCATACTTACCTTTTGTTATCCGACCACGGAAGCACTGGATATAGGGTAGTTTATACTAGCTGGGTGCGTCAGTCGCGCATCAGTCGCACGCAGCCATTTATTAGAGATCTTCCATGAAGACCGGTCATCACGCTGTGTAGATCTTCAATGAAAAGAACGCCCGGCTGTCGCGAGGTCGTAAACGCGTGCATCTGAGCTGCGACTGCTATGCGCCTGGGCTCAATTCTTCCAGTATAAATTGCCCTTATCAATGCAGCTTCTGCTTGGCTGTCCCTCTTATCATTCGTATTTGTTATGCTGGGTACATAGTAATCATACTTCTTCTTAATTGGCAATTCATGTGTGTGTGTGCACGAGAATCAGCCACCAAAAACGGAAAATACCTGGACCATTGTGTTCAGCGCGTTGAGACATATACGAAAATGTGGTAAATTTTGATTTTTACCTTGAACAACAGGTGTTTCGTTCCACTTCAGTCATGTTCAGACATGTTAACAGCCGACAGTTGTTTTCAACACTGCCGGAATGAGTGAGACAGGTCTATGATCACACGACCATATAAAAGGAAAAAGGCGGGCAGTACAGTTTTGTAACGAAGAGGAGACGAGGGATGACACGGATGAGGGTTACGCCTTAGTGTAATGTTAGAGGTGGGCTGGCGATGTGATAAGGATGCTACGGCGTCCACAAGTGAGGAAACGCCTGGAGTCGGGTCCAACAGCGTGATAAGGGTGCGCCGGCGTCCAAAAGTGGGGAAACGCCTAGAGTCGGTTCCAACGGCGTGATAAGGGTGCGCCGGCGTCCAAAAGCGGGGAAACGCCTAGAGTCGGGTCCAACGGCGTGATAAGGGTGCGCCGGCGTCCAAAAGTGGGGAAACGCCTAGAGTCGGGTCCAACGGCGTGATAAGGGTGCGCCGGCGTCCAAAAGTGGGGAAACGCCTAGAGTCGGGTCCAACGGCGTGATAAGCGGTGCGTCCGGCGTCCAAAAGTGGGGAAACGCCTAGAGTCGGGTCCAACGGCGTGATAAGGGTGCGCCGGCGTCCAAAAGTGGGGAAACGCCTAGAGTCGGGTCCAACGGCGTGATAAGGGTGCGCCGGCGTCCAAAAGTGGGGAAACGCCTAGAGTCGGGTCCAACGGCGTGATAAGGGTGCGCCGGCGTCCAAAAGAGGGGAAACGCCTGGAATCGGGTCCAACACCGTGATAAGGGTGCGCCGGCGTTCAAAAGTGAAGGAACCTGAAGGGAACAGGTCCCAACGTTGAGATAAGGGTGCACCGGTGTTCATGTCCAATCCCAGTTTGCACTTACTCGGTCAATTTTTACTACATACGTTCACCACAGCGAACTGAAGTGCGTTACCGCAAAGTGTTGGGAAGGAACTGTCCATAGTGGGTCAATGGTTCCATGAACCGCGGTAAAGAATACTTCTCTGTGGATAGTTGTTCCTCCACTAGCACTAATCTTATCTGAGGACAATGAAAATATGCGAGCGGAGCGAGCATGAAAAGAAGCCTAAGAGTCTGGCGTTAGCCGGACGATCAGGCTAGTCCTTCATTAACTGGTTGTCGACTTGAGAAGTTGAATGAGTTTCCGATTCGAAATGAACCCACTCTAAAGCAATCATTGATTTCCCTGCAAGGAAGTTGTGGATTTCAGAATGCCAAGATATTTCTTTCTTCTGACTATTTGGCGCCGCTACAGAAGCAGTTGACCGGCGGATAGCAGTGGGAAAACAAGATCGTCTCAGGCTGTGTTCATCCTGAGTTTGCCTCGCACACTCTTGCGGTAGACTGCACTCTGTTCTGACAAAAACTTCGCTGTTGCTTCATCGGGAGAATGCATTTTGTTGCGAAACTGAGAAGAGAGAAGTAAAATTCTGCAACACGAATGCGCTTCGTGCTCCAGTCCCAGGCAGCCCACGAAGTGCACGAACCCGAAAGATTTCTCAGTTCACCACTCCACAGAACCGTAATGGAATCTCGCGTCAGTTGTGCCAAAGCTGAAAATCCGTACGGATACAAAAAGAGAAGTTTAGTATGGTTAGCAGATGGTTTTACCGTAATTTCCAAGCTTGAAATCAAATGCGGTTTGCCCATAACTAATAGGTTGTCGGAAAATGATTGAGACACTCTAGATTTTTTCCAGTCTTCGAACTTTTCTCTTCTATTAGAAAACTTCAGGACACGCTGTAATCATCATGTACCTCTCCATCACATAGGGCCACCTATAAGGGTCCAGCACTGCGGGGTCAGCATTCATGCTACTACAGTCGAAGAAGTAATTAGTCACCGATCGAAAATAGTCAAAGTTGGGAAAGTGCTGCTCGGCCAAGGAGTGCTTTAGCTACCAGATAAGATGTTAGATGGAAAGCTAAAGGTCGGGCAAGGGTGGCATGTGTGGTACGGTGGTCCTTGTCTGCTCCCTCTACTGTCGACGAGTCAACAAAGACATTTGAGGGTGCATTTTGTCGAGCAGAATGTGCACCTCGACACGTTGATGTTTCTCTTCTCCGATAAATTATTGCAAATGTTGATGTTCTCCATCACGTTATCGGACTCTGCTAACGGCATCGACTGGGTGTGCGCGGGTGGTTTAGCGAAGGGTTGGTGCATGGAAGTGCTACAATTTCCAGGGTTCCGTTGCAGGAGCCAAGGGGGACACTCGTCCGCGCTATGGACGCACATAAAATACCGCCATCATTTTTTTGTGTTTTCTGCGTGTTTCATGCTACTTCATCGTCCCTAAAAACCCCGATATACCCTCTAAATCTCCAACCCAGAAATTCCCGTGAGTACTGCCTTTAACTGGTCTGTTTAGATATTGTGTTATGCAGCTGGTTGGACCCGACTTAGGAAAACTCAGAAGAAGCTTGATCGATAAGAGGTGGGTATTTCCAGATTTTACCCTTTGAGAAAGCAATGCAATTGATCCAGATTTTCTGTCCCAACCGCTTTGCGAGTTCTACAGCAAACTCTACGGAGACTGGAAGTGTTGCACGATGCAGGATGGCTCTGCCGGTAACGACGTCCACCTCAGAACTCTTCCCATTCGAGAAATGTGTCTGTTTTAGCGATGTAAAGGCTCCAAATTTTGCAATAGGCATTGGAAACGAGAGCAGTGTGATTTATATGTTGGATTTTGGCTTTGCAAGGAAGTACAAGTGAGTTTCCCAGAAGTCATCCGTACTTCCACGTTGGTTATAGATGGCTCAGGGCCAGAATCCCCGAATTAGGTAGCGTAGCAAGATGACTCATCAGTTTACTGCCCTGTTAGCTTCGTTTTTCGAAATAGGTCTGGACGTACGCGCGAAAACGACGTCCACGAAAATAACGGGCATTTCATAGCCTGCTCATGGCGTAAACATTTACGTGTACGACGCTGCACCTCACAACGACCACTTAATGCCAGTGCCAAGGACGTTGTTGTGTTTTTAACTCGATGTCGCGAAGAATTGGCATTAACGAAGGTTATACACGGTAACCAGGCCAGGAAGTACCCCGAAATATATTCAGGAAATCTTATTGTCGGGATAATGTTGGCTATTTGAAATTTTCTGCCTAATCAGGCCTCTGGAAACCAGCTCTGTTGCATGAGATCGTTCTCAGCTAGTTCCTCCTTTAATTCAGGGAAGCGAATGGTGAGATTATCCCTCCACGCTCGGCAGCTGCCCTACTTGGGACGTTTCAGGTAAAACTTGAAAATCTTCAAAAAAAAAAAGCGCTTCTTTGGCAATATGAGCTACGAAAGAGACAAGTTTTCTAGTACACTCCGCTTGCCAGCCATAATCACAAGGATCAAGCACCAAAAGACGACCTGGAAAGTTGGTTCTACATGGCGGCGGAGCTGTTAAAGGGTAAACTCCAGCATAAACTGTTTGGACAACCAGGCTGGCGAACATACCGTGAATTAACTACGAAATTACACACATGCTTTTCATGCACTATACTGCAACTTGGAGAATTGCGGAAGTACAATGCCTTTTAGTCAGTTTTGCATCATAGCTACCTAATACTTGGTCTGCCTCGCCGCACCGCCTACGCAGCGTGCGGCAGGCCAGCTTGGCTCTGTGGTTACCGGGCTTTAGCGATATTGATGTGACCCAAGGATTTGGGAGTAAGAACAAAGATACCGCGAAAAAGGAGTGAAAAACACAAGCAGAACATCAATAGCGGCGACTGAAAGCTACACAGCTCAGCTGGCATGCCACTCGGCGTGGTTGGTGCGACGCGGCAGACAGGATAGGCGATATTCTCTGGTGCAGAAATAGCTGACTGGCACTGCGGTAGCCTGAGTTGGGAAAGAAACTGATGCTTCGACTGTCTCTGTTCTCTCTTCAGTAATTTCATTTGACTAGTCGTTTACCAGAAAATTCTTTTTGCTTTTTCGCAAAATGGGGATGAGGTTTTTTTAGCTTGGGGAGATTTTTTCGACTTCAAACTTGAAAGCACACATTCAAATATACGGCAAGTATGCTGACTCGGTTGCTCAAAGAGGGCTTATGACCCGCATTTGTGGATTTTTAGAATGGGCCAGTCAGATCCTTTGACCTGGGAAAACATCCGGATTTCAGGCCCCCTACCATGGTGCAAAATCGACGGTCATAAGGAACACGAAAAGATTGCCGTGCAAAAGAAGCTGATTCGTCGTGAACGTCGTGCAGAGTTTATGGAAGGAATGCCATCAGAATTCGATAGAATTCTAACAACGATCGATAGCATGGGGTAAGGATATGCAGGAGATTTCAATGGTCCGGACCCACTCACATGCGCTACACCACCGGCATCGTTTCATGCTGGATGTACCTCTTAGCTCTGTGCTTTGACGGTTCCCTCATGGGTCGAGTGATTTGAAAGGAATTCTCCTGTTCGGAGCGTAGAATCAGCTCCCCAGTTCTATTTTCTCAATTACATGGATAAAGGCGAAGTGTATTTGTATTTAGGTTCTTTGACCGACCACCTTACACCCTCTTCCAATCTTTAATAGAGCAAGCAGCCAAGAAACTTCGTATCACACTTCGCGAGCCGTTCGACTGGCAGGTGGGTTCCCGCTCAGTTTCACCTTCGACTAGCCAAATATTACCTATCTTTGCAGCAGAATGCCAGAGTGTTAAAAAAGGCAGAATTTGTGGGTGAACTTGGCGAATCGAATTTGGCATCGATGAAAATGGGAGAAGAAGAGGATGAAACCGATTCTTCCATCGACACTACGCCCATAGACATTGGAACATAGACGTTAATCATTAAAATTTATTTGTTTTGTACTGTGTTTGGTACAACTTAAAGGCAGGGGTCCACCTCATTTTCGTAGTTCAGCTAACAGCAGATTCTGCATCTACTCGGCGCGATGGTTCCAACGGTATACATAAATTGTCTCAGAATGCTCTATAAACCCGTCTTCCAGGACGGGGTCTGTAACAGTTTTCCAACCCGAGTTGACATGTGAAGCCGTTGATCTTATCGACTGGACACGCCAAGACTCGTTGACCAACGCGGCAGCCGTGGCAGGCAGCCAGCACTGCTTGGAGCGATCCGCCTCCGGGCTCCAAATTTTTATCCAGTTCGAGCCTTTCAAAAATGGGGATTTCGTCGCTTCTGTGCCTGTTGATGTACATCCCAGGGATCAACATGATGAGAAGGTCTAGGATATGTTGGTAAATCCAACAGGCAGAACGAGGTGACCCTCTGCCTTTAAGTGACCTAACACTTCGTTGTGAAAGTTAACACTAACTGAATTTGTCTGGAAAGAGACAAACAAACAAGAAACAACTAGAAAAAAATACACCGTCCAACCAGAGGACTACCGTATCACTGGCGATTGAGCACCTAAGCTCTCTCAAACTGCGCCAAAATATCTTTGTCTTTCTGAGAATATCACCGCTCCGGGTGCATTTCACTCTGCTGGTCGTCATGGCATATGTTTGGGGATCTCTTTTGATCAAGAAACTATGCCAGGGAGCAAAAGTTTCGGACAACTACTGGTTCGACTCCTTAGTCTATAGCAGTTCTGCATATTTGAAATCTCACTACCTCCACCATTTCATCATCCTTCGAGCTCATTTCTATTGGAAACATTGATGAATTCTGAGCAATCAGTGCAAACTTAAAAAAACGGTGTACGGCACAGGACCTATTTAGCTTGTTCAAGCATCGTAAAAGGCTTCGAGGTTTGAGAGCCATTTGTTCTGAACATGCGATAAAATCCTATTATTTATCATTTATTTATTTAATGCACCAGGACTGCGCTTACAGATAAAACGTTCATGGTAAGGCAATAGTTAGTAATATTGAGGAACCTTGGGTAAGCTAAGAAAAGTAGGCAATGATGCATATACGGATCATTAATATGAGTGTTATGGTCAGGCCCATAAACATAGATCACTGGCATCTAGTTGTTTTTTCAATATTGTATTTATTTTTTATACTATTTTTACATTATTCAAATAAATTTTTGAATACTCGGGTATTCGAGCCGTTCACTGGCAAGGTTCTAAAAGTGCATGAGCCTTACTCTACATAGTTGACCATTCCTAGAGATAGTACAGAAATAAAAGCTTGGAATCACCGCTATTGAAACAGGAGCAATACTCGTACAGTCAGTGTCAGATACTTGTGCATATTTTTTCACCAGTCCACAGAGAAATCTTCCATAGATTTTCCGGAAAGAAAATATCCAGAACATGCTGTAAACCTCGCAGATATTGCAATTTCACTTGTACACTATGGCATCTTTCGTTTCCCCAATTCTGTTTCGAGTTTTTTTTTGCACTGAGGAAAAAAACACTGCAGATGATGACACTTTATTGGTGAAGCAGCTGCTCATCACCAGGAAGCTTTGTTCTTATCAAAATCTAAGGTGATGTTACAGGAAGGATTTTTTCTTCTTGTTATCTGGATGTTGAGGAGGGGAAGATCAGGAAGAGGTGTACATCTTCACAAAAAAATCGTTATTTCCCAGTGGCGGATGCAGAAAGTGGGGTGGGGGCTGGGGAAAAAGTGGAATCTTCGCCATTCTGGAGACTTGGATGGGAAAAAGATAATAAAAATATCAATTATAGCATTAGTAAATAATAAAAATTGCTCAAAAGATAATAATAAAATTGAACAAGCAAAAATACACTAATACAAGTTTTTTTTAGCTGTTTTGTGAAGTATTTTTTAAAAAAGCCCCATTCCTCTCCCCCTCCCCCTTTCTCCTACCTTCGCAACTGTTATTCTCCGTTTGAATCTAGTTAAAGATAGAGATGAACATCCAGAAACAAACCCATGGAGGACACTATTTGAGGTGCTTGATTATCATTCCACGGCCTACTGATAACTGAAGAAATGCTACGAAAACCGCGAGCTTAGCGGCTTAATGACCGCTCCAGTCCCTCTGCACTTTCACTGCTTATCCATCCCTTTGCCGTTAATTATACAAACATTCCACAATAAGAAAAAATTTTTTGAAAGAAATTTGCCTCCTCATCATGCAGCATTGAGATATTTCGGATCTTTCAATAACAGGTGAAGAAAAATTTCACTTTTCCAAACCTTCGCCTGCCAATTTTGAATCGATTTTCCGGAATGCATCTGAGACAACCACACATTGGAGGAATCTGACCATACACTCACACAGAACTCCTTACTGTGTGCTTAGTGCACTCAATGCACTGTGCCCACGAAGTTTGCGTTCCCATCGTTTCACGCTCGGCTGCCCATTATGCGCTGGCGGTCGGCGTCAACTCCGAGATCTTCAAATAATCGCACGCCGTTCTTTTCACTACCAAATTAGTGCACTTGTTCGGGAGCTGACCATCCCGTCGCCGATGAGGTGAACCATTTGTAGTCGACGTCTTTTGCGTCCACTAAGTACACGAGAAAAAAAGCTTGAAAGGACACTCCGATGGTGACTGGAGAGAGGCGCTCCACACGCGAAGGGAAATCGCTACGCTACAATTGTTCTCTGGAGATCTATGGAAAATCTTACATGGCTTTCTTTTCCCAAGGATTGTACACATGTTGTTTTCCTCAGCGTGTTTTCCTTTTCGTGTCCTTTGCAAGTTACCAATTGTCTGTCGCATATAATGTGTTTTGAGCCAACACCGGCTAATGCCAGCCTATACAGCATATCCTCGCGGACCTCTTCCTTTGGGGCGAGCCCTCGCGTGCCAACGCGCTCACCTGCAAAACAATCGCTCTTCTTGTCCTTGGAACCGCTGCGTTACACATTCCACGGAAATGGCTGGCATTCAGAATGAAACGTTGATTGCTTGGTGTCAGTAATCCCAACTTTTTCCAAGGCTTTTTTCCTTTCTGTGAGCAGCTTTTTTAGGAGGGATGGGGAAGGCGGGGGGAGGGACTTTGACTCCAAGGTTCTACAACTTTCCTTGTGAAAGTTTCTTAGGAAAAATGTGTTGTATGCCCTCATTTATCCCCTTACCAGAGGATTGCTCGGTAAATATTCGTCACTAAGAGAAATGTGGCATAATTTCTGAGGTTTCACTGCTTTATTGTGCCTATATTGAGATGTGCCGGCATGGAATATTACAATAAATTACACTGTCTAAGCTCCATCTGAAACCATCGACGTACAATTACCACCAAGTTATCGAGTAATTTGGTTATCTGCTCTTATGATCAGTTACCTGATTGCCACAACGTGATTCAACGTCATTTTTTCTGGGCACGAGGATTTTGTTCCCTTACTTTCCTTTCTCATACGTACATATACATTCTCTTTCTGAGAGATCTTCCTATGCTCGAAATCTATCCTTACATTATTTTGGAAACTAAGAAAAGAACCATAGCCTTCAAAATTACAAGCATCAGTGTAATTATTGTATGAGATGGAGATGTAGATTTTGCTTTTTCCTCAATTATGTCAACTAGGTTTTTTTCTTTTTTTAATCAAAGTTTTATCACGTTGGATAATGTTACTTCAGTGATGCTCGGTCAGATAAATATTATAATCCCTCAGAAAAAAATCCCGTACTCAGACGTACGTAGTATGGGTAAATATAGGAGCAGCCCTTTGCTTGAAGCGAAGTGCCAAATTTAAAATGAAATAATAATATTTTATTATTTTGCTTTAGATTTTTCTCTTAAATTTTTGCAGAGTCCCTCCATAGCATAAGAAACATTTTGACCATAAAGCGCTTTAAGACTCAGCAAGCGTTAGCTTCGCATTGTTTGTTTCTACTCGCTTTGATCAGAATTTCGAAAATAATCATCCTTGTGTAGTAACTATAAAGTGAAAAGTGCGCAATTCTGGAGGAATCATAGTAAATCTGGGAAGGTTTCAGAAAATAGAGAAAAAAATGGAAAAAATAATGAGTCGTGAGAAATGACGAATATTGGTACATGATTGAAAACTCGGACAAGAAAATCGTCTATTTCCCAAATCTCTAGTAAGCCTTTCTGAGCACCTTTAAAAGATGAGTTGCATGGAAAATTCATATCCTTGTCACGTACTAGCTCATATCGAGGATTTACCCAGAAGCGCCCACTTTTTCAGACCCGTTCTCTTTTCCTTCCTTCTTTCTCCACCTAATCCCCCGGTCGCGGTAGCGTTTCGCTCTCACAGAAACGTACGAAACCTCAAATACTAACTTCTACCGAAACGAGGATGTCCTGAAAGTCTCAGAAGTTGCAGGCCTAGACGAGACCTAACGATTTCCTCCAAATTATTACTCTGTGGAAGGATGGCTCTCGGGAAACTTCCGTTTTGGGAAACCAGCAGGTTAATGACAGTGTTCGTCATGACGAGGAGAATTTCACCTTAAGAACTGGCTACCCATCTAAAGCTACACACCATGAAAACAAAAATTTTCAAAAGTAAGAGGAAAATATTTTCAAATTCCATACAGTCTTTCTACCAAAGAAATGGACAATTCTTGTGCGGCGAAGTAGCCTTTTTCTATGTATCTGTTGCAACCGCCAAGGTCAATCAAGTGTTCGTTCATATCCGGGCGAACTTTCAAACATGATACATCTCAATGGCGCTGCGAAATGTCGGAAGATACGAACGAGCACTTAACAACGCCGGCGATGTGGTGCTAACGCGGCGATGTGGTGTTTCCGCGGCATCGACGGCTATACTTTCAAATCGCCGACACCTTGAAAACCAGCTCTCCTTGTGAACACCTTCGCCGTCTACTCGTTCGCACCGCTCATCCCTATTTTCATATGAGCTCATTTTCAAAGAGAAGAAGCCCTGCTACGGTTTCGCTTTTAGTCATTTTGTAGGATTTTCCTGTGGAAGGATCATAGTCGTTCCCATGAAACCTTCAAATTTCAGAAAGTTCCTAAACGTGAGGTTCTGAAGCACTAGTAGGCGAATTTTCTAGGAAAGAACCAGTGGGAGGACAGCTGAACATCCCTTTTCCTTCGTTCTCAGCTAATCTCATGGGTGCAGCTTTTTCGAGAACGTCCATGAATTCAGCTGCTCTTGGGGACTCTGTGTCAGGCAATGACTGGAACCGAGATTTCCTTTATGTTCAGGCATCTGAAGTACTCTTCGCTTTTCCCCTGAAAAACGCCGAAGCAGATGATTGTAAGCTTCTCTTTCTCTAGCTCGTTGAAGGAGAGTGAAATTCGATGATAAATGCTCGCCGTTGAGTAGGCATGGTCGGAGATGCAACTATCGTCTTGGGGATGTACGCCACCTTCTCTTCTTTTATTAGGTTTTGACTCCATTTTTCAATTATATTTCTCTGAAAAAAAAACCTGAGAATTCTCCTTATTTGATAGGATTTTCCAAAACTATTACTGCGATCTCACTCTTCTTGAGTGGTATTCTCACCGGTACTACTTATCTCTATTCGACGACTAGACAATGAGATATAAATTAATTCTTTATAATGTAGTGGCAACAAAGTATCCTATAAAACAACTCTGATAACTGTGCAGGACGAACGCAGACCAAACGGCGTAATGGTTCGGGTAGAAACCCTAGCAGCAACGGTTGTCAGTTGCTGCCATCCTCCCCTCGATTGCTGCTCAATCTGCCGGCCCTTTAGCAGCAATCGCTGAGGGACGGCAGCAATCAAGGGGAGAATGGCAGCAACTGGCAACCGTTACTGCTAGGGTTTCTAGCCGAACCATTACGCCGTTCGGGCTGCGTTCGTGCTGCACAGTTATCAGAGAAGTAGTATAGAAGTGCTCAAACTACATAGAGTGTCCTAGTCAAAATATGGATAACTTGGAATGAAATTCCTACGTGAGCACAGCACCTGCTTGCAAGAGAGTGATGTGACTTTCAGATGTGAGGTTAAGAATGGAATGGGGATTTTCTGGATTTCAATCCAAGAAAGGCCGTGCTATTCACCAGTTAACCATTGGGACAGAGACTATTTTTGCAAGGGTGGCAGATTAATGTTTCAATTCCTGTCAGGTCAATTTGATTAGTAATTTTTCCCATTTTAACGTAGTCCTTGAAGAGAGGCATTGGGAAATAGAGCAATTTTTAACGAAAAGGCATAACGTGATGTGCTATGTCCACCACATGCTCAAAATGGGACGAAAGGGCGTGATGCACCATGTGCATAACGTAGTCTGCAAAGGGTTAACCACGCTTTTTCACGCGCGGTTCGCTTTGGAACACCTACATGAGCCTCAATGGTCCCTGAGGTTTCCAGTGTGTTCATAAAAATCCATGTCAGAATTTTTTTTATGCTGAGAAAGAAGATAGTACTTGAGACAATGTGAAGCACTGAAGAAAGTACGCGATCTTCAATTTATTGAGGAGTTCATCTATCCTTCGGAAAGACCCAGTTTCGAGCTGCGTACCTTGCGTTTAACTCGACGAAAGTTAATTTAATCCAGAAGAAGGCGGAAGTTTGTGATTTCTTAAGAATAGACCTAAGACTTCATACTTTTTTTATTTGTCCGAGTTCCAGAGGTCGTAATTGCGTTCCGTGGACCTGCTCACGAAGGGCTCCTGAAAAGACTCACATACGTGTATTTCAATACTAATCTAAGCTGCCATATTTATTCCAAAAGAATTCCATACGTCATTCTTTTTTTCCAAAAAAAAAAAATAGAACCCGGCGAGCATAGCACTGGTTTGTAGATGGAAACTAAGTGTCCTTCCTTGTTCGCTTTCCTCCTTGCTCCTCTTTGTTCATTTGGTCATTTTTCCCTCACACTGCTCGAACGATCCATACTAGCTCCATGTTCACTGTAATCACTAATGTCTTCTTTACATACAGTGTATATTTACTGATTTATTCATTATTTATTTATTTATTCGTACACAATAAGGTGCGTCAGCATAGCTTAACGAGCACCACATAAACAGTCTATAGTTCAGAAAATAGTAGGCATCAAGAGCAATGAAAAGGCACATTGGCTACACGGGCAAAAAAAGAGCTACGGCAAACTTCTTTGAGCATCGAAGTACATGGAGACAGCGCCTTGAAAAGTGTGGTCAATCGAATTTCTCAGATACAGTGGCGGCAAAGGAAAATTTTTTAGACAGCCTAATGACACGACCAAAGCCACAATTCAGGACCTCATATGCAAGCGCTCATCCTCTATGGTCGATTCCTTCCTTATTTGTCTTGAATTGTCTTTGTTGAGTTTTGTAGATGTCAGTGAGGGAATAAGCTGGCTGTTTTTTTCTGGTTCAGTACTCCTTGCGACTCTGCGCTCCTAAGCATGTCCTCAACGCTGCATTTTTACCATAGTGCTGATGACAATACCAACCATTATCTCGCGTCCTCCCACCGGCGGTATTGTCTCAGATAGTAGGCAGTAGCTCTCGTAGCCGACAATCACGCATTATTAGTTAGTAGGGAAGCGACAAGCCTGTTCGCCCTCCTCATCCCGTTCTTCTTCGGGCTACTTCAACGCCTGCTGAAAGAGCACTCGATGGCGTTTCGAGGGGCTCGTCGAAACTATACTCGTATAGAACGCCTATTTATGACGGCTTATGTCTTATCTGGAGCACTATTCGTTACGACTAGATTTGCTTGTTTTTGCTGTCTTAAGTATCTCGCAATAGATTTCCTTCCTGAATTTCGGTAGGGTAGGAATAGTACTCAGGACCGACTAAAAACCGAAAAACATAACTAATTCAGTTATCAATTCTGGAATCAGTTTGAAAAATTCGTACGTTTAAAAAAGAGGGCGCTTGAGTCTTTTCCTGTCTTCCCCAGAGGCTGAACTGCTGTTTTTCTTGTAAATCCGGTTCTTCGAAATCATCGAAGAAGACACATTTGAGATCGAATGTTCGAATTTGAATATGTCTTATGCATTATTTGATTTTGAACACTTATAGTAGGAGGCGATGATCTCATAGTTAAAACATTCGTAAGAGAGCTTGAGTAAATATTGATAAAAGACCTTTCTTTGGTAACCATATTGAAAATACTAATGATGGAACCTCTCAAACGTTGAAAACTTAAAGCTACTAGGTTTTTATATGTTGTTAGATACGTCATGAGACTCTCTTTCAGATGAATCACCGCTTCAGCAGGAAAAGATGGGAACGGTTAAGTTGTAAGCAAATGAACGCAGTGGTCATTTTCATTTCCTCAAGGGTGGACATTTGTTACAGTAAAGCGGTCAAAAGGAGGGCCTTCACCTATCAGTATTGGATCCTTCTCTATTTCTAACTTCTTCTCGAAGAACCAGGGTCTTTCAGCTAGTTCCTTGGTGGTAATAGAATCGCCAGATTCAACGACAGGATCTAAGAGCCCCAAACTATTTTATTTTGTTTGGGTTTCCCAAACAAAATGATCACCTTCTCGTTAGGCTGCGGGAATCCTGCTGCCGCATGCATCATTGAGATTACCCAGGGTAAACGTGCCGATGCCCTCTCTAGCGACCGGCAAATCCGTGCGATGTCAACCCTTTTCCCCTAGGTAAGCCCTCCTCTGGAGATTTTTTTATTGCAATAGCGATGCATCCAAATTTACTACACCTTCTTCTAATCCAGTCACTCTTTCCTTAGTAGGAAAGTGGAGGATTTCACGGTCTTCACCACTCCATTTTCCGTTCCATCAGACTACGCTCTCCGAAATTTTTAGTGCTAATTCCTCATATCCTTCCGCCCTCTTATGTTCTACTCTACCAGAAGAAGAACGAAAGGCAGGGTTGGCGGTGTGGAATATAATGGCATTTCAGATGATTCAAATGCGATGAGGCAGAATGAACTAGCAGCCTCTTACGTCCTTCAACCGGAAGATCTCTATAGCTAAGTAGTGACGTTGAGCATTTCTCCTTTACTCCTCAATTTACCTTCCTCACTGCCAGTGATATAGGCACAAAAAGCCATAGCACATCAGCTACATACTCAGATATTTTCCCCCTAATTCTTCAGGAACTTGTTAGGTCCTGCAGTGCAGTTTTCAGCAAATTACTCTTTCTATGCATGTTCATTTGAGAATTTCTGACTCTTCGTTTGTTTTAGCTTCAATCCCTCTTTTCTATCGAATATGTACGATCAGAAATCACAAATATCATGCAATGTTAATGTAGCTAACATCCCAGAATACTTGCGCATGCGTTTACCTCGCTACCTGAGGCCAACCGGCATTTAGCGCCTAACGACCTTGTCAAGATTAGAGCTCGCAATTACATGTTCTTTTCCTCTGTAGCAATGTGAGTAATTGCTGCTTAACTTCTTCTATAGCGCTTGAAACGATGGAGAGGTCACGGCTGGAGAGGAGAAAAGTTGTTGGAGGAGAGAGGGCATAGGTAACGTAAGTCGTCTTGAAAGGTTTTCCATGTAATTGCTAGACTACAACTCTTTTTCATTCTCTTTTCGAAGTCATCGACCTTTGGAAGTGGTCCTATTATATTTAGTCTTATTGGTACGAATCTGGATATTTCTTTTGGTTATGGGTACTTTTTGGACATGGATTTTCAACGGATGTCCCTCTTCTCTCTGGAATGTATGGCCTCCTGTGGCACGGTTCAGAAGGGCAACCAAATAGATCCCGTGTCTGCCGCTTATCCATTGTCGATGGGTTTGTTGAGCAAAACAGGGTGAACTCCAATACTTCTACCGGTATTAGCAACTACATACAAGATGAGGCGAGTCAATAGTATAGTTCTAACCGAATATTCGTATTCGAATAAATATTCGAAAAATTCGAATATTCGAATATTCGAATAGTCGAATATTCGAGAATCCCCCAATATTCGAACATATTCGAATTCGAATATTCGACAGGTCGCACTATCCGAATATATTCGAATATTCGAAGCCCATATTCGATATTCGATCGCCATTCAAAGCAAAAAAAAACTAGCGTGTATCCTTTAGCGGTACTAGGGATGTAACCGGACAGCGTTAGCAACACAACTTTCGCGTGAAATAAAGCAGATTATACGCATCATCACCACAATTACGAAATATCTGCAGATCTGCAGTAAGGCACCAGGAGAACAATATGCTTTCAGAACATCGTAGTGTGTATGGTTGGTCTAAATTTTCCTCGTGCTACTTTTATAGTATTTGCCCATTGTACCTTCTCTTCGCAACTACTTCTGTGCGTCCCGTACCCATTTCTCCGTTCTCTTTTCCCCTTTGATATCTCGGCAAATGTCCACACTTATGAGAGAGACCATAACTCCAACCACGTTTTGCGTGATTTTACCTTATAGCGCGGTTTATGCTGGTCACATCTCAGAAGTATAGCAGAAGATACTTACTATTGAAGTTTTGCTTTCGTTGTTCTGTGCTAGGTTTACTGTCGAAGCTTTACGATGAAGAATGAACTGATTACTTGAGACAAGCTTCTTTGATGTCAGGCGACATTCGCAGAGATTTCTTTAGCAAATGCTTCTCAAATATTCGAATGTTCGAATATTCGAATGTTCGAATATTCGAAACCCTTGATATTCGAATATTCGAATGTTCGAATATTCGAAACCCTTGATATTCGAATATTCGAATTCGAATACTTCTGACATTGGACGTTCGAATAATATTCATTCGTTCGAATGGTTTCTGAAGAGTCGAATATTCGATATTCGAATATTCGAAGCTCCTCTTCGGATGTGTTAACTATAGTCAATAGCATAAAATATCTATTCTATTCTGCCTAGAAAACTCTTCCATTCTAAGAATGCACAGGATTGAGAACGTGGAGTACGGACAAAGCTGAAAATGTCCACAGATGACGTTGAGGAAAGCTGAAGATGTTTAAGATATCGAGTATGCTCTAATTTTAACTCACAAAACACGCGTCAGTTACAGATACTTCCATAAATATGACGACTTTTCTAAACTTGGCTGCTGATCTGCTTTCTGAACTGAATGAAACTAAATTAACTGAAAACCCCATAAATTGTCTTCACGCCATTTGAGGGCAAAACCTCTTCTGGCAAGTCTCAAATGAGACATGAACTCAAAGCTCGTATCGACGAGTTCTAAGTTGATGTCTCATTTGAGACTCCTCTTTCAAGAGAAATCTTCATTCTTAAGCATCAAGTCATCCTACGTAGGAGATTTCGCTTGCAGGACTTATTTGTCTGTATACGTATGTATTTATCATTAAATACGAGGATCAATCTCCTCATTTCCCTCAAGCACAAAATAAAGCAAAGATTTCAAAGATTCATGTATTTTTTGTGAGACTCCTTGAAGGAAAAGGGGAGAATCTCTCAGATTTAAGTGAAAACCCTCCTCTGAGAAAGCAGCTTTGTTTAGTGCACAAGTGGGATGGCTCAGTTAACGCTGTCTCAGGGACAGTTCCCGAAAAATTTTCTTCACCCGAAAATAGTCAAACCTATCCCGATTGAGGTCTCACTGTTAGCTTAGAGTGTTTTATGCAAACGTGTAAAAAACCACTTGAAGGAGATTTCAGTGAGAAAATCCTGATCTTGAGCTCTTTCCCAATAAAACAGCTACTTTTCAGCAGCACTATCTGGTTTGAAACTCTATTTCCGCGATGCTTGAAAATTTTCGAGGATTCTTCCTGTGGCTTTTTTCGGCAGCTGCGCCATCTGCGCAAAATACTTTCCGTCCAGTTCCGCTAATGCATCGCGGTGCATCGTTGAGGAACTGGCTAGAGTTCAATAACAGAAACCCTGTCTAATGCGGTCGACTGGCTACTCAGGACGACACGCTAATTCCGAGCTGGCCATTTATGGTCCAGAAGTCTTGCCCATGCGCTCACAGCAGGTGACAGCTCGGCTCGCGATAAAGATGGCCCTCGTTTGCGGACCATCCCGTCGTTCGCCGCGGTGCGAACGACCCACTTGACGCGGGCCCCGACGAGGTTTTTGTTGGGCACTGGCTAATGTGCCTCGACAGCGCCTCTTCGGGCCTACCTGGCTGGCTGCACACGAGTGTTTTCGCAGCCTAATCTACTCGTCGCCGACCCTTTTGACTCGTCCTTTGCACCCCCCGTTCGTCTGCAACATAAGTGCATCACCGCCGTCTTCTTTGGAGCTGCTGTCACTCGCAGACCAACCGGTGTTCCATTTCTCATTTCAGGCATAATCTCCAGTGCAAAGGGCATTTTTTGCTGTTTCTTTGTGCAAAAATTCGTCATACGCATGGGAGGCAGCGACTAATTAGCTGGAAGATAGCTTTCTGCAAAACTGCAAAAACTACTTGTCTGCACAATGTGATCTAAGCTATTTTCTTAAATATCACATCAGTCATTATTTTTATTGGACTTAATTCCTTACAATCTATCGATTTTATTAATTTTGCCTTGTTAATCCAAACTTTTTACTTGCCAGAACCTTTAATATGACTTCTTTTTCTGGAAATTGTGCTAAGGCAAACACTAATAAGCACCTAACCTGGGCAACACTCTGCTGGCACAGCAGAGCGCCTCGCATTTCTTTATTTTCTCTCACAAGGATTAGTTGGGCATTCGAATGGTTTGATCATTCATTCATTCGATGGCAGACGTCTCCACAATTCGCTTGATGAATACTGAATGCACAACTATGTATGTACTGTGAATATTAATGTATTTAAACGGCCTATCCAACCGGCATTTGTTGATGACCTGATAATAAGTATTCAAATTGTATAAATTAAATTTTTCGAACGACTATATCGAGAATATGGCCCACACGAAACTGTACCCACTCAATAGAAAAATTCTACTCCTCTTCAGTTAGAAAGTTTCGGTCTCTTGGATGTCTCCTGGAGTAACCTTTTCATAGATTGTTGTCACTCAATACACTTTGTAAATGTGCGCCCCTCCCTCCACTGCCCCCCCCCCCCCTCCCCACTTCCTCTCTCCTCCTTCGAATCATCGCTGCTTTCCTAGTCTGCGTAATTTTCTACGCTTTCGTAACAAGTGTCTGTGTCTGCCAGTAACTATCTTCGCCTGCTTGCTTGTTTGTTGATCCGTCCATTTCCTTTTTATTGTCTCCAGAACTTTTGGCACAAACCCTAGCCAGGTTACTTACTACTTTTGTATAGATTTCTTTAACAGTATAAGCTCCTCCTAGGTTTTTCCTTGCCGAGATTTTTCCTCACATCAATAGCTATTCTTCCGATAACCAGAGTTCATTAGAGCAAACTGGCATCAGATGTAACTACATAACTGGCTGAAGGAGGAATAAATAGTGCCCTTCCGTGTTATCACGCACTTGGCCAAAAGAAATGAGCCGCTGATCAGTGAGTGTATCCATGTTGTACGAGGAATTATTGTAACCTACCTAGTAAATCAAAACTGACAAGCTTTCTGATTAAAAATTGATGTACTTCATTGCCTTCAATATTCATTTCCTCCCATTGTCATGCCATTGTTCTCCAGGGCTGGAATTCATGAAACGATGACCATGCAAATCAACAATGGTTAGCGTGATTGGTTATCGTATAGAATACATAATGGTAAGAGACGCAGGCAGCGAAAGTTGGTTTGCTAGCCTGGTTTCGCTTGGCATGTGTTCATGAATCCCAGCCCAGAATTCACAAAGTTTATCGTGAGAGACTAGCCCATCCTGGCTGGCTTCGCGGGTGGGGTAGCTCCTCTATGAGAACGTTCGAGGATTTCACCACTGGACACAATGGAAGACATTGCCATTTGTTCCCAGACAGCTACCAGCCCCCACCACCCCAAGGCACCATTTCAATTTAGGACCACACGTTCTTAGCCGTGATGGCTCCACCACCCCTAAAGCCCAGTTCGAAGCCCACCCATAAAGAGTTAGTGCAGCATTGCTTCGGGCTCCGCACAACGCAAAAAGGGCATTCATAACCGGGATACCTAATGGAATAGCACATCTCCGGAAATGTCATTCGGTGTTGCTTGTAATGAAAGAGCCGGCGAACAACGGCGAAACCAGACGAGAAAAGTGCAAAAAGCTGCTCATACGCATTCTACACGAGGTGGTAGCGTGGTGTGCAGTAGATGTTCCTTCACTCTCTCATTGGCATGTGTATATACATATACATAGATTAGTTTCCAACGTTTTCCATCCGAGGATGTTGTGTAGAGGTTCCGTTTGAAACCTGTGAGAAAAAGTTGAATTTTCCTTGCAGGCGATTTTTCAATTTTTATTTCCTTTTTTGTAGTACTGATCCTAGGACTGTACAACCTCGACCACTCTTTTTGTTTTTTTCTTCATTAACTAGTTCTTTCTGCAGGAATATCCCCAACCACCCGTCATTGTCCCGCAGATGGATCCATTTCAAATCCTTGTACTAATTTGTAAAATTTCCCTCGAAATGCTGCTTGAAGGAATGTTAGTGACTCATTATATAGTTGAACTTTCCGAACACAGAATTCATCCGTGTATTTAGTGGGAAGTATCACAAAGCATTGTTCAAAGGGCTGTCCACCATTGGAGCCGACCATGTTTCGTCATGTATTCAAATTTTTCATCGGAAAAGGCTTGGCAGCGGTTTTTTTTTTTTTCGTAGGAGTCCTGAATGCATTGATCCTTCCTAGGGATTTTTGAGAAACTAATACTTTTATGTGAGAGAAAGTGTAAAATACTGTGTACACCACTCCTTTGTTTTGCTCTATTTGTATACATGTAGGCCTCTCTATCACTCTTTCCGATTGCCCGTCAACTTTCCTGTAATAGATTCCCTTGCACCTCGCTTATTCTGTATCTCGCTTTTCTCCTCCAAGTCTGACCAAATTAAGTAATTTTTTATTTCAAAAACAGTAGTTATCCCACGGGCCAGTATGTAGTTCACTTGACCAAATTCTTCTCATGCTGGAAGTGAGCCAAAGCTACAGTAACCCAGCGCTACTTACCATGCCATCTTCAAATTTGGACCGAATGCAATTGCCGAGATTTTGCGAACTGACAGCAAATCTGGTCTCAATTTTCTACTTCTCTCTTCGCTCTTCCCTTGTTGTGTCCTTTGAAGCGTGTACGGCGACTGTTGTGTGTGCACTTCGTCTTACAGTATGCTGCCAAGGTAGTACAGGTAGTGGAGGCAGAGCGGTGCAAAAATATAAGTGGATTTTTTCTCGGGTTACACACATGTAAATGCGAGAATGCTATGTCTTTTTTTCTTTTCCGCCTTTCTTTCTATTTCTATCTTTATTCATGATGGGCAGAGAAATTTTAGACGTGTACTTTTGGGAGAATAGTCCAGCGCTTTATAGTTACAAGCTTATGAGCTGCAACTGGCATCTTTCAGGGACTTAGTGAATCTTTCTGTTCTTCTCCAGCTTCTCATATCTTAATCCTCTCAGTACGAATACGACTCTACGTGATGCTATGGATAATTTTACGCTTAACGTATGATTTCTTTGAAGAGAAAAGGCACGAAATTTCTACTTTTTTTGTTCTAATCTCAGCTTTTCCTGGCACTTTCTGATTGTGGAGTGAATTGAGAGCTTGTAACGATTTATCCGTAAAAAAAGCTTCAAAAATTCACTGCTAGTGAACCCCTCTACTGTCTAGCCATCAAAGCCGGGACTACACCGCTCCATCAAACAAGAAACCCCGTGAAACCCGAGAAACAATAATTGGCGTCAGCAGCGATTTAGCCAAGCCGTTTTGACGCTCCCACGAAGTCGTGGGAATGTCCACATAAGGACACACGAACCGGGCTATATCCTATCCCACTGGACGTGATTTCAGCTCTTGAGAAATCGTTTTTCTTCCTGCCTAGGCCTGGTGGACTACCCAGGAGACTACCCAAGGTTCAAGTTATGCCTCATGACTGGCTTCTAATCCCTTCGATCTCTCAACTCGTTTAGTTTGGCAGCGTAAATGGATGGTTGATGAGAAGAGCGGCCTAATAAGGACAGCTAAGCACACACACAACACCAACCAACGCTCCGCACTGATTTGCATATTCTCCAGGGGCGCCTAATTTGTGGTGCGGTGGCCTAAGACTGAAATATGGGCTAGTAGTTGGAGCTGGAGTAGTTTTCATCACTGCAGTCAAACGCTGCGTTTCCTTGGGTACAATTTCTCCTGCGAAAATTGTTTCGAAAATAGAGCAAGGTGAGACTTCTTGCAGGGCCTCAAATGCCTTGAAAGGAGGCCATCTACCCCCTTCCTTGGATAGAAATAGAACAGTCTGGTCCAGTTTCCACCCAAAAATTTCCCACTTTTTTCTAAACCATACTGGTTCCAGAAGTGGAAGCTTGATCCTCAAGAGTCTCCTAGCCTGTGTTTGTTTCCAAAATAGCTCTCCCACTGTTTTCGGACGAGTTTTCTGGAGCAGCGGACCAGATCTCTCCGAACCAGAGTTCCTAAGTGGCGTGAGCCATAGCGGTAGGCCTTTAATTTGCATCCCGCCGTGTGGAAACTGGCACCCTCCCGCGAGTGCGGCAGGTCAAGAGGGCTTAGTCCTCACGACATGTTGCTTCCTGGGGAGGTGCTGGATGCTGGAGGGAAATCAGCGAGGAGCATCTGTGCTTGTCAATGATTTTTCAAGAATTTATCTGGTGCTTTCCCAAAGAGGTTGAATCCTACAGCTTTAACTTTCCTTCTTTTCATCACAGGTTTTCTTCCTATTCTTTTCCTTCCTATTTTCATCTCGTTCTATTGTTTCTCACCAGTTGTGTCGCTCCAATTTCACCAGTTTGATTAAAGTTGTTCTAAGACATAGATCAAGATAGGAGGGGATGTAAGGTGTTGTAGGAATTTAAGATTTGGATAGCTTTAGGAATGCATACAGAGTTTTAACGTTTTTTCTGGACAAATGTTCTGCTCCATATTTTTTATAAGTTCTACCTGTAGCTCACCTTGGAGTGTATTGCAACAAATAAAACAACTAAATGATTGTAGGCCATGCCTTGTACGGTCCCGTCGGTGCCGCCTTTAAAATCTGCGAAATAAACGCGATGTCACGTCGGAAGCGCCGCCTCGCCGTAACTCTGTTCAAAGTGATCCATTCGCAATGAAAACCACATATTCGGAATCAGCGCCTTCTATTCTATCCTGAGCACTATTTAAAAATGTGAAATTATGGAATTTTTGTATCTTCGCTGACGTCACAACAGGCTGGCGTTAGTGACAACCAGATGTGCATGGAGTCTCGCTTAATTGTATCCTCAGGTACCATCGATTCCCTAATTTTAGGAATTCTTGGAAAACTAAAGGATATAGGAAATTATTTGTAGCTGCAAGAAATATGTAGAACTAAGACGACGTTCTCAACGAATCTCACGTTACAAAAACTTCAGATATCGAACCTCAGAACTTCGAACTTAAAGCCGTTTTCGTTGAAATTCGGGATGAGATGATAGCCAACAAGATTCTCCACAATTAAATTTCCAGGATTATAAAGTAACCTGCGCTATGAAATGACATTTTACGAAATACCCACCCTTTGTAAGTCCAACTGACCAATATTGATTCTTGACGAGAACCTCGTCGGCGGGCGGCACCGACGGGACTGTACATATTAACCCTTCCTGATTCTTCGGTAAATTTTGTCTATTCTCTTGTTCTGAGTACTAGCAAGTTCAGAGCTAAAAAATGCAAGTCCAAAGATAACGAAGATGTAAGATATCCTTCTTTACACCAGCTCTGCGCCGCTATTTTTAATGTTTTGTTCTGCTACAAAACTACCTTTCTACGTATGTAGTTCAAGCCACTTTTTGCTGAGAAATTTTCTAATTGGAGAGGCATCCAATTTTTTTCACTCTTCATAGGAAGAATGCTCAGATTTCCATGGGATTTAGCCTAAACTAACTGCACTTCCCACAGTTAAAAAAAAACAAAAATTTGTTGGCAACAAGTATACAGACTTCTAGTGCTCGAGTACCCCTAAAACTTTAAGAGAGAAGAACATTGCCGTGTATCCTCCCAGAAATCCGTGATGAACGTCTCAGATTTCCTTTATAACCTTGGAAAACATATCCTTTTCAAATGAGGGATCATCCAGTGGCTGTTGTGATGCCACAGCTCTAGAACAATTGGTCAATTTTATCATTGGGCGAAATTGAAATTTACAACTTGATGGAGTAAGTGTTACCTGATTACTATAAGTTTGCCCCACATCCAACATGACAAGTAATACGACTAGTCGAGTAAACATCTGGATCTCGTCATAACGAGTACTTGGAAAGACTACGTATGACTTTCGAAGTTGACGACAAGAATTTCCGCTAAAAGTATATACGTACTCTGGAGAAACTCTTTCAAATTCCTCAAACTTCCCGAAAACCATACTTTCATTCTCCGACTGCATCTAGATCCACTGGTTCTTATGTATCTCCTAACGATTCACTTTTTGTTCGCGCGTAATCCTTAACGAAACTGCAGTGTTGTTTTTCTGCCTCGGAATCTCAAGAGATTTCCCTCTTTTCTATCTTCGAAATGTCAAATTTGCTGGAGCCAATCTCTCAGTTTGATTGAGATTTCCTTATCGTTTCTAGCAAATTTCACAGTTTTTGCTTTTTCTGAACAGAAACGCTCGTTGATTCGCCTCTGATCCCGAAAATATTTCACCTTTCTATACCAATAATATGTATATCTCGAGTTCTGTCTTCTAGAAAAGCTTACAGGTTACTATAGCGCTCTCTGAGTATTTTTCTATCAATTTCATGTGTAAAGAATTAGGAGTTTTAATGAGGACTAAAAAATCTGTTTATTTTAGTACTTTCCTGCACGTTAATGGATTCTGACGTGTTTGCAAGTCCCTAACTCCCAGTTTCGTGCATTTCCTGGGATAAGTGGATTACGCCGAGAAAAGTTTGCTGCTTCGGGCTCTCCATATTTGGACTTCTCCTAGTTTAGCACCTCCGATTCCCGAGGCTTTAGACTACAGGTCCAGATTGGCCAAGTGTGATGCTCCTCTTCTGCTTTTCCAGATTTACTATGGCAAAATATGGCCTGATACTAATGCCACCAATTGTCTAAACATAACTGGGACTTTCAAAAATTATTGAATTTCCAGATGTTTCGATGGGTGAAAATGGCGTTCGCGCGAAGAATTTTAGTAGAATAAGTCTCGTGGCCCAAAATTGTCATTTCAGGCATCAGGGATCTGGAATTCATGGAACACCTTCGTTGGTTGCTGGTCTATGGCCGAGAATATCATGACTTATAATAAAGGGCTTAGTCTGTCACGTGTGTGTGTGCGTGTGTGTGTGTGAAACGAAATTCGAGGGCGTGGCCTAGACCAAAGAAGATGCTCTACAACGGGTCCACTGTTGTTGTAGGAGTGCGCCGGCGTCCAAAAGTGGGGAAACGCCTGGAATCGGGTCCAACGGCGTGATATGGGTGCGCCGGCGTCCAAAAGTGGGAAAACGGCTGGAGTCGGGTCCAACGGTGTGATAAGGGTGCGCCGGCGTCCAGAAGTGGGGGGAAGGCTGGAGTCGGGTCCAACGGCGTGATAAGGGTGCGCCGGCGTCCAAAAGTGGAGAAACGCCTGAAAATGTGATCACCGACGGGTTAGGGATGCGCATGTCCACTACTGAGAAAACGCCATGAGTTGAGTCCATCTTTGCTCGATCGGTCCGCTGGCGCTTAATCGATCGTAAAACACTAAATGTCAGTGCTCAGCAGTGAGTAATATGGAATCTGTAAGGTTCCCTCCATCTCACATCCACTTCCGCGTTTTTCATTTCTCATTTGTTTATGAACACACCGCACCCTCCTCTTTTATGTGTTCAAACTGGCTCTTATCATATGACCAGTTATAACAGACAAAGAATGGTAAACCATTTCCTGTAATCATTCCAGGTTGGATCGGTTAGTTACGTGTAGTTACAAATAGCTATCTCACTTTCAGTTGAGCTAAAGATGAAATTGCCCTGAGGAATGCAGTTAATCTCATTTGATATATCCAGTTTTACATAAGAAAGAACAATGGAAAGGATGAGGCACGCATTATAGCAAAAAAAAAATGGCGTGGCCGTGAATCTGTCCGAATGAAATAGGGAAAGAAAGTCATGTGAACAAAGCGAGCATTAAAAAAAGTCTGGAAGTCCGGCGTTAGCCGGACGGCCAGACTGGTTAAGAATAGAACACAAATCGTTCGTTCCTAGAGGGTTTGGATAAGATGCAGTGATCTTATGGTTCCATGTTATTCACACTTTTATTTATTCATTTGTTTATTTAATAGATCCCTAGGTGTGCTATAACTTCAAGAGCTTCACATTCGGTTAGTGCCAGCATTGGTACGTGTAAATCCTGGCACTAACCGAATGTGAAGAACACAGCCAAATTGAAACAAGTGCGAAAGTATACGAAAAAAAAAACTCCAAAAAGCTAGTCTAAATTTTCGACATTCTAGGATGCTATGGTATTGTTATCATCCTTACTAGTCCTAATAACTTTTCGTCCAACTCAGATTATATTTGGACGTTTGTCTTTCATTTTGTTCTTTTTTTTGTTTCGTTTTTTAAACATTCACATGGGTTTACCACGAAACAAGCATACGCTCCAGAATTTTCCTAGCAAAATAAGGTTATTGACCCAGAACTCGTTGACACCAGGCGACGTTACAGCTCATCCGAAGAGCGAACTCGCCCAGACGTCTGCCGCCAAAAAGTGGGCGTGTCTCCAGGCTGCAGCTTTGCTATACAAGATCGGCCATTAGGCCCACTCGACAATTCGTTGCCCCCGGGCCGGGAGCAATTCAAAGCTCACTCTTGTTAGCCGTATCCAGAGGCACATCCTTCGCGTTGTGCTGCACTTCTGATGATGTCATCGTCGTCGGCGATTCCACTCAGTTCATCTTATTAGTCGGTTGTTGTTTCTTTCGCGCCATAATCATATCAGTTCATGAATACTTGTCCAGTTAGAGCTATTAGAATCCTCACACGATGATGTAATGATCACCCTGTCCACTGGGGCCATCCGCCGCTGACGGCGAAAACTGGTCTGTCACTGAGAAATCGCTGCCGGTATCCGACTGCTACCAGCCAACCTCCTTCGTCGGATCAGCCGCGGCCTCTTCCGATCCTCCTGCCACGTCTGCCTGGCTAGCTCCTTACTTCAACTCACTTCTCGTCGTCGAAGTTCAAAGCGACGTTCATTTCGCCTGTCATAATTACGGTCACGCCGGGCGACCTTCCATTTCTGGGGGCGAAACGCGCGCGCGCGCGGCCTTGACAAGTCCGCGCAGGCGGCGGCGAGTTATTCAAGACGTACCGGTAAACACCTTAAACTGTAGGGTGGGCGGCGAGTAACCCATTTGGACTCGCTGAGACTTACTTACTATTACTCGTTTGTACCTGCCCTTCCATGGAGTTCTTGCTGGATTTTCACTTTTTTAATTTTTTTACTTTTGTAATTAATTCCTGTTCCATTTTCCCTATAACAGAGCTTTGAAGGCAACCCTCCGGTTAGGACTTGCTCCAAACAGTGTGCGATTGATCATCTATGGATCTTCCTCTCTCTTTTCTCTCGGAATTGGTTTTTGCCAAAATCTTATGAGATTCAGCTGACCTGAGCAGTTTGAGCTCCAGGTTTTTCAGAGTTCTCCAAGTGACGTCGCGATCTCTCCGTACTGTCTAGTGACTCTTGCGTGTACTTTTCTATCTCCCTTTCATAGTAATGTATTTTCCCACAATTCTGCTGACTTAGGTTGTTAGGAAGTGCTCCTTATCTGGCGGCATGATGTTTTAACAGAAAGGGTGTGCATCATAGTGAGGAGACATGGGGCGTCACCGGGCTACCATGATTGGCGTGTTGATTGAATGCACCAATCACAATAGTCTGTTAACGCCCCATTTTCCCTCATCGCTACATACACTCGACAGGAACATTTAGAGGCCCGCAAAAGGTGCAGAATTTGAATTTATCATCTAAGACACAAAATATTTTCTACCTCTCCGCCAGTATGGCATCGTTCGGGACAAATTCGAGAGAATTTTGAGCAGGCAATGGTAATCCAACATCTGATTCTACTGTTTTTTTTTATTTCCATGGAATCAATGTTCATGCTCTTGAACTTTTACACTATTAATTCCTGTTTTATCTACCCGATGTCTGAGTTTTGGGAATATCACTTCGTTGCGTGTCCCTTATGTGCGGTAGAACTGTTATGAGATAGGGTAGTTCATCATTATAAAATACATTCTAATAAGGTGTATGATAAATACAGTGTATGTATAAAGTGACAATAGAATTATTTAAAAACTTATTCAAGAGAAATAAATAGCCTTCATTATTCAAGAGAAATAAGTAGCCTTCACGGATGGTTTTCAAGAGGAATTGTATCTACCGCTCATTGACTCCTGGCGATTTCCACACAAGAAATGTGTAGAAGCTTTTGTGCATTACGCTTGTTGCTCATAGCTGTTTTCCTTTCCCATTATCCAGGAAAAATCGTGCAAGAATTTAATTTAAAAAAGCTACGTATTCTTTACCTTATCACAGATTTCATGCTTCCATAATGCATCTATATACGTACGTATATGGTCGCCAGATTTCTGCTTAAGAACTATCTGATCTTTTTAAGAAGACGTGTGATTCAGCCATAGAATTTTAATTCATTCATTTCATTATTACTTACAGAAGCGCAAGAGAAAAAAAGTATGGTGATATTCCCGCTATGACACGCAAATTGCTTGTTTATAACCCCTACTTTGTAATATTTTATGAAAAAGTGACCTTGGTTTTTATTTCTGTTTAACTTTTTCTCACTTCTGCGGGACTAAAAATTATTCGTCTGATCCATATCTACACTCGTAGTACTCTTCCATCTCTTGAACGACCCTAAGCCGGCAACCCTATGTAAGCCCGTATGCATCAATAACATTACCCAGGGTAAGCAAGTCGACCCCTGTATTAACTATGGGTAAACTTGCGCGATTTGTGAATTGTTGACACGTTCACCTTCGGGAATCTCAATGATACATAGGATCTCCAGCATTTTAAAGCTATTCTATTAAAAATTCTTGCTCCTTCTAGGGAATTTTATTAATTACGACAAATTGAAGCGAGAAAAAAAAACAATTGCTAGATATAAATGAGGTTACAAAAAATCTAGACATGAAATAATTAGCTCAGAAAAGTGCGATGGTTTCAAATTCAACCCTCGTGCAACAGCTCTCAAATCGAGTGCCTCGTTGAATATTAGCGAGCACCGCAATAATTTACGAGATTTCCCTAATTAACACCAGTGCTTACCTCACCGTCACATCTGGTCCTCTTCGGGGCGTAATTGTCCTCTCGCCTTCCTGCTGGCGTGGGGGCGATTCATCAACTCCCTCCTCATGCATTTTAATCGAAAACGTCGCATAATTCGGTTCTTCGCAACCTCATTTCTGCTCCCGGCGCGCACCGTTTCCTTCTACGGGCATGGCTGTTCGTCGCTGTTTTTAGGCGCATTTGTGGATTGGATTATGTCCCCGTGTGGAGTTCCTGCTGCCGGTGTACTCTTCACTATTAAGTTACGTACGTGCCTCTACGCCTTTGAAGAGTGCAGAAGCATTTTACACGCGTGAAAACCAAAAAAGCTGCCTATTTTATGGAGTAGGTGCCTTCTCCCAAAGAAATGCGTTAATATGCTTCCCAAAGAAAGCTGTCCCAGAAGCAGAGCGACAAGTAGAGAACACCTTTCACCCTATGTTCAATGGCAGGTTTGTTCCCGCAAAAAGTGCGACACGAACAGCTCGAAACTACTACTTTGGAAGCAAAAGTTGCCCAACGAGTTTCCTTTCACCCACATTTTAGAAAGGAATGATTTCTGGCACCTACGGAACAATGCTTCAGGATTCACTACTGTGCGAGGTCTTAGAGGCAAGGTCCGGGTAAAATTCCATCTCCCGAATTTCTTTTGGATTCATAGCCCACGGCGACGCCTTGTACGAAAACTATATAAAAATCCCCGGAAAGGTCCCACAACGAACGCTTTTCATCGACCAATGTCGGTACGGCGTTTGCGGGTTTGCGGCATCCTTCGCTTTCAAATGACGCTATACGGCGCGCTCTACATCCTGTCTCTTATGGCGTCGTAGGAAAAAAATTCATACTGAAAGGACCGGTGGTCTATTTAATGGGTGGTGAAGGTTTCACGGGGTGTTTCTTAGGCTGTATGTATCTGAGCGTCCATCGTTGTTCAGTATGCATGTGAGCAGCTTTTGTCGGTTAGAGCGCGTTTCCTCACGACTACAGTAGTCCTCGGACGTTTTGTCGCATATCCAGCGATAGAGCTTATACCGAGGTCTCAAACTTGAAATATGTGCTACACATATGGCTTGGACTCCAAAGAGCAAAAAAACCTGGGTGGAGAAGGTTTTGACCGAACCTTTCCTTTAACAACGGAAGCTACTTTAGGTTAACTTGACAGTATGGGAACTTGGTGGTTTCTCCCATCATGAAGTGGTTTCCAGGAAAAAAATCTTCAAAACAAAAACAGTTTCCTAGCTTCAGTTTCCGACTAAATATTCGTATGAGTTTTATTATTTCCCTGAAAACGTGGATAATTTATCCAAGAGCTCAAGCTTGCCCTTCCTTGGAAATACGGCAAAAAAATGCTCCAGAGACGTACTCCCCATTTCTGGTAAAGAATAAGCATGGACTTGTGCAATTATCCCAAACAAAAACACAAGGCGGCTCCGATGAGAGCTAAATCCACCCAAATCGAACCAGAATCTGGAAGAAAAAGCTGTACTTCCTCATCTTCAGTCACACTATGCTGACTGTTCAAGCATTCCTGATGTCATTGATCTGTCGCTGCTCTCCATAAAAAAATGAATTCATCTTTTTTCATTATCTAATATAATTTTTTATTTGGAAGATGTTGACAGGCACGCAAATGGACTGCAAGGTTTTTTTTTTCGATTTTCACCATTACGTAGCTTTTTTGTTGAATATATTCATTCATTCATCCATTCTTTCATTCATTCATTCATTCATTCATTCATTCACTCATTCATTCATCCATTCATTCATCCCATTCATTTATCCCATTCATTCATTCATTCATTCATTCATCCCATTCATTCATTCATTCACTCATTCATTCATTAATCCCATTCATTCATTTATTCATTCATCCCATTCATTCATTCATTCATTCATTCATTCATTCATTCATTCATTCATTCATTCATTCTTTCATTCATTCGTTCATCCCATTCGTTCATCACATTCATTTTCTTTGAATAGATCAATTTCTTCAGTGATATTGCTATTCATTATTCATTTGTGATCCACAATTGCTGGATTTATGACACAATCCATGAATTCATGTCAAGGAAAATGTCTCAGCTCTTTAGGACTTTCCAGTTATGCCAGTGGGTGAATCTACCCATCCCAATTCTGAATAATATTCCCTGTTAAGAATGATTTCGCTCATTTGCTGCCTATTTTGTGGAAGTCCATAAAACCCCTGAGAGTCTCACCTTTACCTATTTTCAGACACCTCAGCGATGAGTATTTCTACCGCTGGGCTTCACTCTTAGTTCAGTATGCTTCTGCTGTACGCTCTAGCCCTACTACGCCATTCCGTCCATAGTATCACGTTCGTCGTTCCCGAATCCTCGCCGATCGGCCATGTGATCGGCTACGTCGAGGGTCGACCAACTCTATCCACCCAGGCCAAGTACTTCGTTGTCTTCCCTGATACAGTATCCGAGCAGGTTGGTGGCATTTGAGGTGTTCATTGTTTCTGCGGACGACCTTCTCCATCTATTTCCCATTGCTTCTTTCAAAGCCGACCTGAAAAAGGAAAAGATTTCGCCACTATGGTACGGCAAGGTTATTCACGCTCGATTTGCCTCATTCTTGCCAGGGTAGGAGGGTGCGGGCCTCGCCATCTCACAGTAACGGCCCCGCGAAGATGGCGACCTTGCGACTGTCCCGTAACATTGGCAATTATGAACGACGCGCACACCCATTGGAACGTTAGATATGCTGGTGCTGCGTCTTAGAGGGTGTTCGGAGGCGTGGAAGTAGTTCAAGTATGAAAGCGAGCAAACATTTACTGGTAATTGTACCTAAATACATAGAAACGGGTAGGATCGTTAATATGTTACATATACATATTCGAATCCCCCCCCCCCAAAAAAAAAAAAAAAACTTCGATTCCGGATAACTCGAAAGTACATGTGGCGAGAAGAATACGCAGACAGTAAGTACAGATTCGGGATTATATTCTCTAAACAATTTTTTTGGATTGGATCCTGAGTTAGTAAATAGATCGCTTAACTTATTCGGATTTATATGTCCTAAGCAAATTAATAGGTAATCTGTCCGTGTACTGACTCCCTAGCCCTTATGAAAATTACCGCCCTCTCATCTTGAAGATGACTCAATTCTATATCTGTTTTTACGGATACACCGGTTTCTGGGCACACTCTTAAGCAAACTGTAAATTGCCTGTGACCTAGGAGCATAATTTTTTGAATAATCTCTACCCTTACAGATTAGTTCCCTTGTAGGATTTCTATTCAACCCATTGACGACGGCGCACATTTTCGCGTTTCTAGAAGCAATCCTTTTTGATTTTAAAATCCCATCCTTTTCATGGTATTTGTTGCAACAAAGGAGAACTCTGTCTTGAACCACAGTTGTTTCAGATCATCTTAGGAAGAATTGCACCCATTCCGTATGGAAATACTGCGAAATAGTTCGAAAATAAGGTCCAGTACTTGATTAGAAGGGCGCTGCTCACTGGTGAGCCACGCGGTCGTCAAGATATCAAATGATTCCATACTTGGTCTTACAAACCTTGTTGATTGCTTTAATATCAGCTTTTTACCTTTTCTATCACCACCATTTGGTTAGCCGCGATTTTCTCGCCTTGTGTGCCAGGTTTGAATGGTGTAAATAAGTTAAAAAATAATAATTTTGAAAATGAAGCCCAACTTTGTTCAATGTCGCCATCTTCTCACACCGCTTTTTCCTAGCGTACTAGCATTATCCGAAATCAAAAGAATACATCCCAGTCTTTTTTCTGCGTGGAGGGTTTCTTGATAAATTTCAGCAGCTCATTTTTCATACTCATTCCTTCCTTTTTCACTTTTTAACACTTTTTTTTCAGTTTTATCTTGCGCTGCGGTCTTGTATTGCTTAACCGTCCTCACGTAGTTGTGCTATTTTTTTTCTATTTTTTACTGTTATTTTATAACGTTTTGCTTTCAACAAGCGTAATAAGCCTAGCCTTAAACCAATAACACCAAATCGTTGTCTTTCTATACGAGCAGTCATTTTCTTGGAAACTTTTCATGCGGGAACGACAAATCGTGACGTACTGTATGCATCACATTGTTCGCAATCTATTAGGGCCTGTTTTGTGGAAATATTTTGTGGAAATTTTCCAGCGGCAGTCTTTTTTTGCAAAAAAATGGGCTGCTTTCCCGTTTCACTCCCTATTAAAGAGGTTTTGTGGAGAAGTGCGTTCGATCCTTGAGGCTCATCAGTAGCTAAAATTGAGGTGCAATGTGCTGAGCGCTGGGGGACAAAGTGCATTTTAGGGTACTGCTTTCAAGAACTTGTCTTGATAACCCCAGCACTCTTTGAGTTGAGTGTTTTAGTTCGATATTCCAGCAGTATCCCATCTAAGGAAGTGCTTGGCTCCTCAGCTAACAGCCCGGAGACAGATAAATTGATAAAATTTTTTAAAATTTAAAATTATCGTTCTATTAATTGCGTTCTATTATCTCAGTTGTCTAAGTTGCTTTCCTTTTTATTTTTGTTTGCAGTTTGCACATGGGTACACGCCTGTGTAATAAATCAAATCAAATGATCGTCACCGCTCACCATCATCACCTTTTCCGCCATTAGCTATCCGGAATACATTAGCCACCGACCGCGCGGAAGCGGTCAACGTCAGAAGCGACGAACGGTCGCAAATAACAGATGTCATCTAATACATGACACGCAACCTAGTGACAAATTGCTAATTTACCTGGGCCCTTGGGCGATGACTCGGGATCGACAAGATTGTGGGCTCAAGGTGGGTGGTCCTGCATTTTGGGTAGGAATTAATCACCCAGGGCGCACATTTTCCCAATCAGTGGACCCAACCGTTGCCGGGTGAAAAGCTGCGACGGAGAAGTTCTCGTTTTTATGCCATAACTCAACAGAATAGGAAAGATTGTAGTTCAGTCGAGACATCTCCCGCCGTGGGAATTCATGTGACCCCATAAACATTGTTTTTGAATGTCTCCGCTCCAAGTTTAGACATCGTTTGATGCTGCTCGAATTCCATTGCCCTGGAATTTTCGGTGAATTAAGGACGGCGCCAGACTGGAAGAACTCCTTAGAACTGGGGGTTTATACAACCTCCGGTTTCTACATTCTTGGCTCATTAGATATTTCGTGACCATGCTTCAGGCCACTGGATGAACAAGGGGACACACACCTTCATTCACACCATCTGAGCCAAAATTTTCCTTTTTCAATTCTTCATTTTGATTCCTCTATTTTTCTTCCATGTCCTGGAATATCCGATTGGATCACTGGCAGGAGGCATATCCTGTCGTTCTGGAACATTCTGCTCATCCCGCTTAGGTTTCCGCTAAGCCTTATATTTTTTTGACGTTGTAAGGGGCTGTGGGTGAGAAGGTGGGAGGGAAGGTGGGAGAAGGACAGTGGAATTTTAAAAAATGGGCCTTAGCCAGAGTATGGTTCTGCAAAAGCTTGAGTTTCCAATAACAAGATGTTCTAAAATGAGTCGTGAATTCAACCAAATGGAATAGTATTTGTGAAATAGTAGTGGAAATAAAATTATCACCTATGAAGAAATTCCTCTACAACTTTAATCAAAGTGAGATGAAATGTTGCAAATTCCTGCGGTTTCCGTGCAGGAATGACGCTTCGCGTCGAAACCATGAAAACAAACGGATTTTGATTGAAAATGAGAAAAAAATTATGGTATTCCATGTATATTGGAAGCTGTATATCTGCTATTTTAATTTGAACCAAGGAAGTATTAAATTTGCAGCAAGCACCTGTTCCAGTACTTCTTTGGATGTTCCATTACTTCTCTGAGCATTTTAGATTTCTTCTAGACCTCTGTGGATTTGTGAGAGTCACAGGAATTTCAATCTTCCCAGGGGAAAGTTCCTATCTCCTGACATGGTCATCCTCTGCTTCGTCCTTGGAAAAGAAAATTCCAGATCTGTCGAGGGAAAGCTTGAAATTTGTGAGGGAAGCCAGCTGAATTCTTGCAAAAACCTTTTTTTTCATAAAATCGCGTCCAATTAGAGTAACGAGTCTGAAAATACGGATCGCAGGTTCTTGGGACTATAATCAGTTTCTTGAATTTCCATTTAATTGTTAAATCCCTTCAAATAATCTTTGAATACCAATTTGCTCGCTTATAGTTGAATAAGTGGCCCCATCTTAGCTCTGAATATATATTTCCCCCTTCGGTGCGCCTTCTTAGTATACAGAATAAATAAATCAATGAATAAGTAAACTTTGACTCCTGCATCCTTTATGAGGCCGCGTCACTGACTAAGAAGGTCGAATTAGCGGTCCACTACCAGCGGGACAGAGAGTGGCCGGGCGAGGGGAACAACGTTGGGGTTGATTCGATTTGTGCGCGTCAGCATGGCGGACTTTGAGTAACGAGCACCCACTTGGAGCTGCCCTGGGGAAGATCATCCTGAGGTGCTGAAGTTTCTTCTTTCCAGATAATCCACATCGACGAGAAGTCCGGCGAGATCACGTTAGCAGCGCAGCTCGACTATGAAAAGCATAAGAAGTTCGAGATTCTGGCGGTGCCACTGGATGGAGGCGAGGGGATTCCGGTGAGGGGGATATTTGCTTATTTATTTATTTATTTGTTTTTTTATCCATTAATCTACTCATACATTTAGTCTAGACTTACATACATCCTTAAAATCTCTCCTCGAGTATAGTTTTCTGGAATGTCTTCGGATTTTCCCTGGGGCCTGGACCTGGATGCATCACTGAGACTACCCAGGGCAAACGTGTTAACGCCCGTGTTGAAGATGGGTGAATATTGGAGCTGTTAGAGCGTTTACCCTGAGTAACCTCAGTGATCCATGCGGCCTCTTAGAGGAGGAGTAATCCCACAGGTATGGTGACCCACGGGCAGCAGCCTGGTAAAGACGAGGTAAGATATGGGTGAATATGTTGATGGGTGCCAGATAGAGAGCAAATTTAGGTACGTTAACACGTTTGCCATAAGATTGGGTAAGTTAACACTTCGCCAAATTTACCAGCCACTAACCCGGTAATCTCAATGACGCATCCGGGTCCGGATCAACATTTACCATTTTGCCAGCAAATTACCACATTCTTCACTACCCTTTTTGTTAACATTACCCTGTTGCCAGTTTTCACCAGATTTACAATAGAGATTTGGGGTTATTTGACCTCTTTTTTAGGATTGTTTTTGTGTTGGAGGGAATCCAAGCTTTGAAAATCCAGAAATCTCTTATTATCTTTCAACATACACCAGTGGCCGCATGCATAATTAAGATTACCCGGAGTAAACGTTTAAATTCGCCAAATTTACCAGCCGCTAACACGGGTGCAAGCGCATTTACCCTGGGTAATCTCTGTGATGCTTCCATGCTTCCAAACGCAGAACCTCTTAAATCTGTACGATATTCCAGGCTACTATCGAAGTAGAAGACGTGAATGATCACTCGCCGACATTTCCTGAGGACAAGATCAAGGTATCGATTGTTTATGACCTCCTTCCCATTATCGATTTGACCTTCACGTTCTTTCCAGCTGGAAATATCGGAGTTCGCTCGGATAGGAGCCGCCTATCCATTGCCCAGGGCAGACGATCCTGATGGAGCTAATTTCACAGTGCAGAAATACCGTATCGCTCAGGGAAATGTGAACAACGTGTTCAAGGTTCGATTGACCTAGAATTTCCGCTATTTACCTAATGCTAAGAAGTACTAAGTAATTTTTAGATATCGGTCCGCCCTGTGAATGGTGTTCTCTACGCGGATCTGGTGGTGAACGGACAACTCGACCGTGAGTATCGCGACAAGTACGAGTTGGTCGTCGAAGCGATCGACGGTGGAACACCGGCGAAGTAAGACCTATCAGATTTCTTCCTGGAATTTCTATAAGTTCCTAGGAAACAACTGGAAACGTTTGTATTTTTTTTCCATTTTTTAGCTCTCGATTCCGAGAAAGAAGGGGAAATGTTTATTTTTTGCACACATCATGTAGCGTTTAAGGTTGCTCCTAATTCCCTGTTTGTTTTCCCTGTTTATTTCAAGAATTTTCCTGGGATTCTTCACTTTCCTGTTTTCTTTTAACTTGCCTTTTTTCTTTAGCGACAGCTAATTTTTAATTGGAAATGTTTTCATGCCCTAGTATTTTTCTTACAATATTTTTTCTTCTTCGTTAAAGTTCAAACTTCGTTTACGAGTAAATTCTACTTATTAGTCCAGTAGATAATTGAGAGACTTCCGGGTTTCTTGATTTTTTTTCCGTCATTTTAAACTTCAAACACTCTTAGCAGTCTGTTTTCCTCACCGTAATTTCCTTTTTCTTGGAGAAAAGAAAAAATTCGTATTTCTAGCACAATTTCTGGACATTCGAATTGATTTCATTTGTGTATATGCTAGTATATATTTATATTTGCTCCCTTTTTTTCGATACTCGCTCTATTTCTCGGCTGACTAGTATTCCTACTGACTATCCAAATTTTCCCCTATTTCTGGAATTTTCAGAATTGGACGACTGCGAGTGAATATCTTCATTCTGGATGCCAATGACAATGCGCCTATGTTCACGAAGCCACGGTACAGTATCGCTGTACCTTCGAATCTTAGCGTTGGCTCGCAGATTCTCACGCTCAAGGCTACGGATGGAGACGTTGGCGACAACGGGAAAGTGGCGTATCGCTTCCAGAAGGTACGTATGTGCCTTCAAAAACCCCTAAATATAATAATGGTATCCCTAATGATCACTAGTTCAACATTGTGGATAAAAAATCTGCTTGAAGTTAATGGATCTTTGGAATTAAAAATTTTTCTTGACTCCACGAGGAAAAGCTAATTTATATGTGCTCGCTAGCAGGCCGAAGTGCCGAAGCAACGCAGCGATTTTGATTCCCGAGCTCATCCATCATCAGCTGCGGATTCCTCCGGAAATTGTTATGCTGAGCAATTCATCAATGCCTATGACCAACTTATCTCAGTGGCTCATCTCCGCCGAGACCCAGTATAATTCACAAGAGTTCATTTCGAAGACGCTACAAGTCATATTGACGGCTGGCCGGCGGAAACTGGGACAAAAACACTGGCAATGTGATTTAAATAAATGTTTTGAGGGATTCCCTTCACTTCCGGTGCACTCTAGGAGTTCATTGACGAGTTTTTTCTTCCAGACGAGAGTGGACACACTCCCGCTCTTTTCCCTCTCCTCAAATGGTGTACTCTCTACGGCTGCTCATTTGCTTCCTGGAACGGTACACGACCTCGTGGTTGTGGCCTATGATGGAGGAGTGCCTTCGTTGGAGACGACAGCTATCGTAACAGTGACTGTACAAGGTGAGCTGCACCTGCAATACAGTACATGTGGAGTACTGTAGCAGCTGTGAGCATGAGGAGTGGAATTCTGATTTTCAGGCACATCGCTCACTGCTCCAGCCGTGGACATCATCTGGTTGACGGATACCGCGACGGCACATCTTCTGGAGAACGTGACGCTGGGCACGATAGTGGCACGACTGAGCCTGAATGAGGAACAGAAGGACAGGTGGGAGTACTGCTGGCTTTCTCAGCTTGGAGGGGATTTCGTATTGGGTCAAATATTGGCCGTCGAGCGCGTTTTTTTACGTCTGCAACTGCTTTGGTGTAGGATTAAGGCTTGGAGAAGAGTTTCTGTAAACAATGGTGAATGAACTTGTGCATGAGTCTTGTTGTAAAGATAACGCTTGTGAGGGGCACGTGAATTAGGTAGTTCTCATTTTTTTTGGATTTAGCTCCACTCAACTTTGATTTTTTTACAAAGAAATTTTCCGTTACAACCATGATATTTAAGCTCTTTGGTCCACTCCCATCGATGTCTGCTTGAGTTTGATTCCAGCACGTTCTTATCATCCAGTTACCATTACCAATCACCAAAGATTATCTTTACTCAATATATAACGCAATGAGAAGAGAGGATCCAGGATTCGTATCTGGAGCAATTCTATGAGGCGAAGATGAATCCGCTAAGTTTAATCAATCGGACAAATTTTTCCATTCTTTTTCTCTAGACTTCACATTCAAACAATAATTCATTTCATAAATTTAACAGAAATACTTACTAGTAGTCCTCACTGAGGACTTTTCGAATAAGTACAAAACCTATGAGTAACACCCTCTCTCACGGGCAATAATCTCAAAAGGTTAGTTGATGAAAATGATAAAAAAATTGAAATTGAAAAAAAATTGTGATAAAATGCATTATTCACTCTTTTTCAACGACTCAGCTGGAATTGAAATCAAATCACTAAAATCAATCACACCCCTTCTCTCACACTGAGAGGTTTATCTAGCTTCATATTTTGAAGGGGTAATTCAGCCATTCAGCAGATACTAATAAAGAAAGAAAAATCACACAAATCTTGTTTTTTCCTGTACACTTTGCAGAGTTGCGCGATTTCGCTTGTATTTAGTCCGATATGCATGTGTTTTTTGGCTCCTGATTACCCTCTCCCCCCGACGCTCAGATTTCGCTTGCAGCTATTTCTAAGGTAATATTTCGAACGACTTAACGGCGAAAGATGTAGTACGGTTCTTGTCATTTTTTCACCACTTTATTCAAAAGTGGACCTTTTTACCTTGTCGTGGATTTTCGATGCGCACTTGAAGCCTTACTTGTCCTAGCCTTCCGTCTCGCCACGGCAACTAACAAAGGCTCGGATTAACTTCAGCCCGGCACGTCCCTCGTTGCGCCTCTAGTAGGTTTCCGGGGGGGGGGGCCCCCCCAGGGGCAGTTTAAATAGATTTTCTTTTCATTAGGATACTAACATTGTCACCTCTTAGAACTCATGTTTTGCTGAACCACACGGAGATAATCTGTTTCTAGAAATTTTTAAAATTTTATCAAATTTCTAACGATGCCTTTCCTTGGATTTTATGGATCACTTCTGCCTGAAAGATTCTCTTTTCCGTAACCAATCCAATCTATATATGAAGAACAAATACAACCAGCTGTCGCCCAATTCGTTTCACCGTCCCTTTAACGATTAACGGTTTTTGGCATGAACTTGCTTAAAGGACGAATTTTACGATTTTGCGACTTATAGTTATGAAATTCCAGCGTGGTCACGCTCACCGGATGTCCATCTCTGTGCCTTCGCCAGAGCCAGTCTCCATCCGTGTACCTGCTTCTCGCTTGTGGGCTATTCGACCGTGAATCGTCGCCGGAATACCATCTCAAGTTCAGCCTGAGACGCGGCAGCGAACTGGTCCTCGAGCATCCGGTTCTTCTCACTATTGGTAACGTTCCGTTATTTCGTGACGGGACCAAATCTCTTCAAATTTTTCCTCTCTGCAGGCGATATCAATGACAACGCCCCAAAATGGCCACACTCTCACATGCATATCACTCTGAATCGATCAATAGCGATCTCCGATCAGACGACGTCGCTCACGGCCACCGACCCTGATCAGGGTACTAATGGCCGGATACGCTACAGTATACTGGACTCTGACGTCATCACAATTGATCCTGATACTGGCCGGCTAACACCGCTTAGAGAGGTTAGATGATTTGTTCTCCTATAAGGTAGTTCACACCAGATGCATGCGTGCGTGAGACGTGCGACTACATTATGAAGAGTAGTCTGAACTCACGCATTGCAAGAATGATGAACACTGGACCACTAATTCGCTGGTGGCGCTTTAACGTTCAATTGACGCGCGCATGACGCACGCACGCAGTTAGCGTGAACTTGTATAATGCCAGGAGCGAACACAAATTTTACAAGGTGATTTCAGTTGGACTGCTCTTTGGGACAAGAAATCCGTTTCAAAGTCCGAGCCACTGACGGTGGTACGCCGAGTTTATCTTCTGGTGAGTATGCGAGTATTATATATATTATTTATCATATATTAGATATTATATTACATATTACTACATATTACATTACATATTATATTAGGTGCATACATGTGTTATACTTACAGTAGTACGAACTACGTATTAGCTTAAGGTGTTCATAGTATTATGAAGTGGTGTACGTATTATTTGATATTATACGAGTATTATATATTATTCATCATACTTTATCTACTACATATCACGTGTTGCATATTATACATTTATTTAAATGTTATACTTAATATACTATCTATATACATTATACAGTATTATACCGTATATTAGACCATAGATACCGATCGTAAACTGCAGACCTAATTTTTTTAGACCTACAAGTCACCGCGGACCTCGTCGACGGTTACGGTCGACCGCCACAGTTCGAGAAGTCGCTTTACAAGGTGGAGATCTCCGAGGACAGCGAGATTGGCACATGTTTACTGAAGGTAACGTTCTTCTTCCCGACGAACCAATCACAGGATGATTTCTCGTGTTTGCATACGGTATGATCCACAGCTGACAGTTCTCATCTGCACGTCGTGTCTGTGTTTGCATACATCATCCTTACATGAAATGTTTGCTCTCGGCTAGCTGCCATTTGGCCATTTGGCAGCTTTCCAGAGAGGTCAAGCTTTTGGGTTGCGAGCAGGGGTGTGCGAATGGGCGATTTTTTTCATTTTTTTCAAAAGTTCCATGGCTGTCGCTGTGGTTTCGCCCTACGGTGCACTTTTTCTAAAATTTGGCCTTCGAAACAGATGACTTTGAACGGTGGATAAACAAAAAAAGAGATAAAAATTGAATTTCTGTCCCTCTTGGACTGGTAAGATAGTTTATTTGTTTGGGAAATCTCTATGAGAGCATGTACATAAATATATTCTTTAGAAAAATGGAATTTAAAAATTTGTTTTCACCCAATCTTGATGACGGCGACTAATAAATACATGTATCACAAGCTTTATCCACGAAAGCTATACAACTGAAGGCACAAAAATTTCATTACAGTAAGAATAAATTGCCATGTGCCATGATGGCAAAGCAAGGAAAGCTGTTTATTGGCACAAGAGTACATGTAATTAGGTATAATAACAAGAATGAGGTTGTTCTGGTGTCTGGGTACTGGAAGTATGACTAACTATGACATATTCCTGGATAAATTACAGGATTAGATTTTCCGACACTAATTTATTTATTTATTTATTTATTTATTTACTTATTGAACTACACTCGAAGGGGTGCCAAAAAAAAAATCTCAAACATCAAATGGGAGCCACGACTGAGCACAGCACACATAATTTAGAATTTTTGAGAATTTTCAGGATGCAGAGAAATTCCTGTTTCACGGTGAATACAAGTAAGAAATCGGGACACGTGTGCCGGTGCGTCTGTCCTTACGCAGTTTCCGGTAGCAGTGCTTTAGCTGCCGTATTCACCTAGTTCCAAACATCCTCCCCTCCTCATGTAAAGTTGTCTTGGGAAAATTTCAGGGAAAGTTTTCCAGAAATGGTTTTCTTGCAGTACTATATCGGTAGTGCGATTATTACTACACTGTGCTGTCCTTATTTTTTCAAAAATTTCTTCACGTAACCCTCTGCACTTCAAAAATTAACTCTGTATCTCCGCGGCCTCCTTGTGAAACGCGCCCGTATAGACCATAAGTACTCCCCTTATTTCCGTTGGTATCCATTTACTAACTGTAATTACAGGCCAGTAAGACTACAGTGGAAAAAAACCCTTGACATAGCTGAAATGGCACTTTGGATAATTGTCCCAGCTTATGACGTAGACTAGAACTACAAGTAATTGTCTAGTAACAATAAGTTGAATAATTGTTATACCGCGGGTTGATAGCGACTAATTCGTGCAAAGGCCCTCAATCTAGCGTGAACCCAATCTCTTTCAGATTATCATCTACTTTGATGATTTTTTAACAGACGCCGGCCTTTTAGCGCTTCCGGCCCGCGCCGCTTTGGCCGGCGTTTCGCTGCGGCTCTGTGACCGGGCCCGCGTCTTGCCGGTCGCGGGTCGCGCCGCGGCCTCGTCGAGCATGTCCAACATGTCGGCGCCTTTTCCCTTCTTCTTCTTTTGCTCGCTGGACGTCAGCTTCATCTGAAAAGTTCTCGTTTGTGCTCGGGAATGTCGCCGGACTTCGCTACACTCATTTATTGGAGTCGTTTATGCTAGAAACAGGCATGCGTCACTCGCGCGTATTCATTTGTGAAGAATTTTTTCATGAATGAATAGTCGTGCATTTACACCAGGAAACAGCCGAGAACAGCTGTAGATGCGGGCGTCTCTAATGCGTCAGGGAGTGCGTCTGAGTATATCCGTCTGACGCACGCATTCACCAGGGGCAAGATTGCGTCAGAGGTGCGTCGGAAGTGCGTTTCAGCCTACACTTCTTCATACTTTCGCATGTCTGACGCACGCACGCAGTCATACCTATCGTCGGGAAGAGGCTCGAAAGACTTGGAGTCACTGCAAATTGAAAAAAAAAATTAGAAGCGCCCACAGTTTGTAGGTTGTATTAATTCGATATCTGTTTCACCTTCATCATACAGTCACACATCTGACGCACGCACGCATCCAGTATGTCCTATTCACGGTGTTTGTGGTCGTTCGCCCAAAAGTCGCCTGTTCCTACTGAGTGGCAATTTTTCATCGCTGCCAATCCCCAGCGGAGCCATAGTGTTCCGAATGAATTCCGCAACACATCGCGTATGTTCGACTGGATTTTTCAGGCCCTGGGGACTTCGTGGAACCTGAGGTTGTGAATTTGGCAAAAAAAAAATGTCCCACCTCTGACATAGCCGTCGATATGGATTTCTTATCCTTGGACGCGTCAATTTTGAGGATGTTCTTCAGGCCGGCTTCGGTTTCTTTGATGTACGTCTTCTCCTCGGATGTTGAGTCGAACATGTTCAGATCGACTTCACCACTTTCTGCAAAATAAATGCACTGATTACCCGTTACAGTAACTCGAGGCATTGAAAAAATGGTTATTGAGAAAATAGTCGACGGACTGTGGAAAAACACATATGGAAGGAAATTGTAGCGGAAATTTCGTAGCAGATGTAAATCAGAATACAATTTCACGTGAAATAATGCGTTCTCGGACATCTTGCTAGTTTTTCCTGCCTCCATAGGCTAAGACATACTGTAGCGGTCAGCTTTTTTTCAAAAAATTGCTGACAAAAAACTAATTTTTTCCTCAAAAGCGTATAAGCTCGCGTTTCTTTTTCTTCAAAAAAGAATAGCATGGAGGTACTGTAGGTGAGTTGTGAGAACTGTAAGATAACAAGTTAGAGATAGTGGTAGTTTGCGAGTTAGGAGCAGTATGAGCACTGGAATTACAAGGGTAATAGGGAGGCAGGACTATCATATAAAACAAGCTTAGGGCGTTAAAATTATAGTAGACATTGAAAATATAATATTCTACTCCGGAAAGGTCAACAAACAGATGTTTTTTCCAAATTTTCCGGTAATTACACAAAAAGCCTGCGTATTTGCGGAAGTGGACTGTCTACTGGGGGTAAGTACAGGTAAACATTGTAATAGGAGGTATAATATTTTAGCGTTTCACCTATCCCATGGGACAGAGAAAATGTTTTCCGCAATCTTCAGGTATTCTTATTCTGAAAGGACTTTCGCGGGACGACTTTCCGTCATGAATATGGAAGGAAAGACTGAGCAGGAAAATAAGCAGATGGCATGGTACTATTGAAAAGTGCCTGTCCTAACTTCACCAATCCAACCGCTGCCAAAAGAAAATAACCATGTAGAAGTTGATTATTTCAATTTTTATTTATTTGGGACATATTAATCCACAATAGGTCAAACAAGTCTAGAACCTAAAAACTAGGGGAGACATGAATAATTGAGATCACCCAGGGTAATTGCGTTAATACCACAAAGGATTACCCTTCGATAACACGGGCGTCTACACGTTTACCCTGGTTAGTCCCAGTGATTCGCCGAGGCCTAGGTTCTCCGTTTCATAGGTCTAAAGTGTTTGAAAATTACTTTATTTTCGCTGCTTGGTCCATGTTTTATACCCCCAGAAGGATCTTTACAAGGTTCCGAAGTCTTCTTTAGTGCATCAAATAAATAACTGGAATCAAGGAAATTCCTGGTAGATTCTGCCACGATCCGTGGACCTATCACACACAGTAGAAGCAAGAGGTGCTTATATGGAAGGTGCTTGGCATTACCTGCGATTTAAGAGGGATCAGAGGCCCTGCCAGAGGAATGGTCATGATGAAAAGTGGAACTTAACAACAGTACATACCCGATCGAGGACCAGTTCTCACGCAATCAAATTTCTCCACAGAAATCATTTTAAGTAATGTACCTATACAAATGTAATGGAACCTATTCGTTTCTATGGTAACTTGTCAGTAACTGCTCTCACAGTCTCATCCACATGGGAAGATTCTGGGGAATAAGTCTCTTAATGGGAGACTTTCCAAGCAGGGAAGCTAGTGCGGAAAGAATGGAAACCTCCCCTAAGTCTTTTGTCCTCTAAGAGCTGTTAGAGTCCATGAAATGCCTGATCATTGCGAACCACATGAACAAAGATGTCCTCGACACTTGTGAGAGTTCCAGGATCGGGCTAAGCGGACCATTTCCAAGTGAAGCAAAGATTCAGTCGGGAGAAAAAGTACAGCTGCAACATCTGAGATCTCTTCAGCTGTATTTGGAAAATTTCCTTGTTCCTCCACAGCGAATTGTCCTGGACAGCTTCCTAGGATGGCCCCCCAAGAATTCATGAAAAATTCTCGTGGTTTTTCTCAACTTTTGGGGATGATCCACTGATCAAGCTGAATGAAGACCGTATCCTAGGAAAAAGTGACACAATGTGGAACAGACAGCGAGACGTGAAAGGAATTCGAAATTGGGTTTACGCATGAATATGCGAATCATAGCAAAATTGCGAAAGATTTTTTGGGTTTTTTTTACTCTTGCAAGGACAATTTCCGTAAATTGCGAGCAATTTTCAGTGACTGAAAAGTCGAACTGCCGACTAAATGTGCTAGAAGCGCTGTGAAAGGGCGACGGTCTCAGACAATGTGCTTCTCGGTGAACTAATCTTGCGGAGCTGTAAAGTGCACAACGCACAACACAGGAGGAAATTGATTACAGTGTTCGCCATAGACGTCTAGTCAGCGGCGCTGGCAAGGTTTCCAGAGTGACGCGCTGCTGAGGCGTCTATGAATTGAAGGGACAAGAGCTTTGGTTGGCAACGCGGACTCCTAGGTAGCGTTACCTAAATTGGAATATGGCCGGGATTTAGTCGGAAAGCCCTAAGATTACCCTGAAATTTACGCAAAGATCGGGGCAGATTCGCTCGTCGTTTTAGAAGTGCACGATTTGTACGAAATTCAGCCAATATTTGCCAGCAAGCCGCAGGATAGAGCGCAGATGCATCATTGAAAGATTGAGAAATGGCCCCATACCCTTGGCCAGCAAGTGGGTGGACAACTTTGCGTATAGGTAAACATTGATGGGTGCCAGGTAAAAGCTACATTTAGGTGCGGTAACGCGTTCACCATGGGTAATCTCATACCCCATACCCTTGCTCAGCAACTGGGTGGACAACCTTACGTATAGGTGAACGTTGATGGGTGCCAGGTAAACGGTATATTTGGGTGCAGTGAAACGTTCACTGTGGGTAATCTCATATAGGGCCTCTAGGTTTGCCAGAGTAATGTAATACAAGTACATATTCATCGCAAGCGGATGTTACACAGAATCGATGCTTGGGGTTACTTGGAGTTCCAAAAGGAAATAAAGCCACTCATTACCACCTATATACCTATACAACTTTATGAAATTGCAGTTCATACCTTTAAGCCCCTATTTAGTGACTTGTATGCTCTTGCGCTAGCTTATTATATGTAACCTGAAGGGGTCGTAGGCCGGGGGTGTCAAGGATAGCATATGTACTTCCGTTCTGATTCGAACCCTTTAACCGGATTAGTGAGGAAAAACTTGAGTATTTTCTTCATATTTCTAAATTCTCGTTATTAGTTACTATATGGAAATCAATAAGGCACTGTTTGACTCTTAGTTCAACTTTCCAACTAAGTGGACGTTTGATTACTCCCTTCTACACCCTATAACAATTACCTGAGCCCGGATGCATCACGAAAAGAATGGGTCATGTGTTCTGCCCGTAGGTAACAGCTGGGCATAGATGTCACGTTTGGGTGAATATGTTTATGGTTGCCAAGTGAAGGGTGAACTTGGGTACGTCATCGCATTTACCGTGTATGGCTTCACTGGTGCAATCCGGCCATGAACATTTAAGTAATGAATGCTATGTTTACCTTGGATGAATTTATACCATTACTAGCTGCCGTACCCGGCTTCGCTCGGGTGTTTTACTACCTTGGCTACATCACACTGCTGAGGACAATTACTATTACCGACAAATTCATTAAAATCTCCATAATTTGGTGATCAGCATGTTGGCGAAGCCCAGGTGACCCTTTCCCAACGACTTGTGGGCGAAAAGTTAGCAAAGCTGTTTCGGTGATATTAAATCGATGTATTCGTACAAAGTGATTGTCATTTTCATATTCAGCTTATGGAGGAACCCCAGGAAAGATGTCTTCACCGCTCCATTGGGCGGGAGAGCCAAAAATCAATAAAATCGAAAAACCGATATTTCCTGCAAAACGTTTTTCATACTCCTATTCAGCGTATTGAGAAACCCAAGAAGACATGTCTTTGTCCGTTCCCGAGCGAAAATGGGGAAAAATCGATAAAATCAATAAATCAATATTTGGTGCAGAATGGTTGTCATTCTTATTCAGCGTATTGAGAAACCCCAGTAGACATGTTTTTACCACCCCATGATCAAGAATAGCGAAAAATCAATAAAATCAATAAATCAATATTTCGCGCAAAATGGTTGTCATATTCGTGTTCAGCGCATTGGGTACCCCAGTAGGCATGTTCTCGCTAGTCCCTGGTCAAGAAGAGCAAAAAATCAATAAAATCGATAAATTGGCGCGAAATGGTTGTCATATTCGCGTTTAGCGCATTGAGCTACCCCAGTAGGCATGTTCTCGCTAGTCCCTCGTCAAGAAGAGCGAAAAATCAATAAAATCGATATAATCGATAAGCCAATCGATAATCCCAGGTGCAAAGTGGCCTATAACCTCCGCCGGCCAGTGGAGAGTCTACCTGCAAAATTTGGTCCCGATCAGTTCATCCTCCGCGATTTCTATTCGGAACACACAAACACACACACACAAACAGACTTTCACTTTTATATATACAGATATCCCATGATCGACTGTCTTTTAATCTTGGCATTATGATTTCAACCTTGTGTAGTATCTATTACAGCTGTTCTTGGCCAAGGTTGTTAATGATTTTATTCCTCCAAATGGCCTACGTTTCGGCGATCTCGCCTTCGTCAGAGCCTAAAGTAGTCTACAGTACAATTGGCCTATCCTCCCAAACGACTCGTCTTGACACAAAACTCATTCAATCAGAGAGTAACCCAAAAACAAAAACGGAACACACGCCGATCAGTGCTCACCTCAGCTTTCGACAATGCCGTCGAGACACAGACCGCTAATGGAGAGACTGTATCCCTAGTGGTCTTTATATGTGCCAGTATCTTAACGATCCGCCTACAGATCAAAATCTGCACAGATTCTGATACAAGGCCAGCTCGTTAGTGATAGCGATACATTCATCTTTCCTATTCATTTTTGGGTTTTTAGCGGCAATCCAACACGCCTCCAATGTTTTGCGCGCTATGATCTCGGGCTCTGATGATAAGATCGTAACTCCAATTTGAATGACAGAATTTCCGTGGCGTAGTCTGCGATGTGCTCCCAGTGGGGTAGAAGGTCTTGATTTGTTAAGTCCATCCAAGTGTTCTTTTATCCGTATACCATTATATTTATTCTAGCTCAAACTATCTGCAGAGGAATATTGTCTGAAATTCATGGCCTAAAAAAGCACGAGCACCAGCTGCCCCCACCCTCTCTCCCTGTCGATCAGTCCAGATCCCTGACGCTTCGGGAAAACAGGGCATGTATTTCGAGTCTAATAGGCCAGGTGAAAAATTGTGACCTTAACTAAATCAGCTGTTATTCGACAACTAGTTATAGTTGTTGTTCTTGCGCAATCAATCCGTACCCATGATCTTCCCTTCCAGAAAGGAAACCTCAGCGCTGATAGCTGTATGGGGATCCAGGCTCTGTGTGCCTGAAAGTTGCAAGCTGTCTAAACTAGAAATCAACGAAGATATCTTGATAAGCATTCTGAACCCAGAAAAAAATGTGTAGATGCACCCGGATAGAAAAACCAGAGCCTCCTTGGTCACCAACCCCAAGCAGGGTAGGGGATCTAGAGCTTTTAGCTGACCCTCTACTGATGAAGTTGGTTTTCCAGAAAGCCAGCCTGATAATCTGCCCGAGATATATAGAGTTCGTATGGCTGACTGCTGTATATCTCATTCTCCCTCGTTAATTAGGAGTACTACTCGACTGATATGACTCATACCCGGCCTAGATTTCCCCCAGACGCTATTCTATCAGCCGACGAGTCTGATCCGCTGCTTGCCTGGCTGTGTCGTGCAAGGCGGTTACCACGGCGACGTTGATAAAGCCGTATAGAGAAGCCGGCGCCAGGCTACATTACGAAGATGAAGTCCAAGGACCGACCTGTCTTCAGTGAGCTGCCGAACAACGACTCGAGCAGTTTCATTTCGTCGCCGTATTGCACTGGCTCAGCCTTAGCAGTGCCACCACCTCCGTTTATCTGGAAATCGAGGATTTAGCAAGGGTTCGGTAAAAATTAGCGTGAAACAAGGCAAAAGTAAAACTAAGGCTATTAGCTAGAGTTCACTATAGAAGCTGCAGGAGTAAATCAAATGCAACAAGTTCTATCATGATGGAATGTAACATTATAATTCTCTCGTAGGCGCACCAACCAAGGGCTTGACCTTTAGAGGTAGAGAAAAGTTACTTAGGCCGTTATTAGTTAGGAGTTTTCCTCTCTCTTCAAGAGCGCAGTTTTATTTTTTCACGAAAACACAAATGGATATTTTTTATGGACCACTATGAGAAATTCCTGAAGAGATGGTGTCTTCATACAGGCTAAAAGAGGCATTGGCGTCATTAAGACCGTCTAGAGGGATATCTTGACCGGGAACAGTTCTTCTCTTTTTTAAAATTTTTTTGTGAGAGTTGTATAGGAGTCGCAAAGGTCTGAAAGACTCTTGCAAGTGTGACAGAAATCCATCTTTTCTTTTAGATGGAAATATCTCCTGAAATTGCGAGCAATCTAATAAATTAAGGTACTTTTCGGAATTAGAGTTCGAAATTTGGATAGTATCCAGGGGATTACATAAATCAGCTCCTTCATAGTACCAGTATGCTGTGAAATCGTTAATGTCAAAGTTTCAAAAGTGGCGATAGTTGAGTACTTGCTGCTTCTTGTATTTCTTGCCTCTCTCCAAATATCGTGCACATTCCAATGTTGTTTTCCCTCTAATATCTCTCGAGCTATCTTCCAGGTAATGCGGACCAGACCCAGAATACTGCCCGGAAAGACTATCAAGATTTCTTTGAAAAAAAGTGGTTCCTCTATAAGGGAGTGATTAGATTTATAGATTGACCCAGGTGAAGTGCTGAGTACCACCCTACTAAGTGCATTCAGAAATGAACATTAATCATGGACTAGGGCCAAGTTTAAAAACATCTAATCATCTTTCGTGCCTTCAGCTAATTGCTCCTAAATGCTGCTAATTATGTTTATTATTTACTCTTATTTGGACCGAAGAGAAGTGGATTAGTATTTATTCATTCAGTATTTGATTAGTATGACCGAATAATGATTTGGAAATTCGATTATTCGAGAAAGGGGGCGCGATTTGAATTGTCGACTTATTCGAAATTGAATTTCCTATTTTGTACATATCCAATGCCTTAATTGACACTATTCTGTTTGTGATATTTACCACGCCTTCAGCTAAGTTATGTGATTATCGACTAAAACACACCAGTGAACTTTCTGTTATGGTTTCCTGGAGAAAGGAAAAGCCAATTAATCAGTGCATACTAGCGAATGGACTTTTAATTAGATCAAAATCAACGGTAAACGGATCACTGAACACCGAATAAAGGACGTATCAAGGGCGAATTAATAATCTATGACGCTTCCTGTGTTGTAGGAGTTTTCAGAATAATGATGGCGCCTAGTGCTTCCGCTATAGAACTGTAGGTAAATTGCGAGCAATTTCCCTCATACTCCATTTCCTTACGAAAGAGCAGGAAAAAAGAGCACGTTTGCAGAAAATCAGATCATATGTCGGATTTTCTAGAGTTTTTGGGAAGACAGAATCCTATCTGGATACTCGGAGTGGATGAGTTTTTCTGAGGAAAAAAACCATACGTTTTAACAAAAAATCTCATCACAGCGCACAGAAAGAATGGATTCCTGCCCTTTTGTCCAGAAAACTCGTTCGAATTTTCCCCCTGCTCCACCCCTCCACCAACTCTAGAATTCCCGGCATGGGAATTCGTTTAACACACTGATAACCGAGCAGTTTTTTTCGTGCGTTTCCACATTTTCTCGAGTTTTTGCTCCTTTTTCGTCTTCAGAATTTTTATAAAAATCTCAACATAGGTTTTTTCCAAATATATTGACTTGGTAGTATTATTATTTTTCCATTTTAGTAATTGCTAAGCTTATTATAATGATCTCTCAAACTGAATTGTGCCGAAAATGGCGCGGCTCACCGGTGAGTCAGCCCTTCTGAAGTGGACGAGTTTTCCAGGAAAAATGGGTGTACTTGGTGAGAGTGACTAGTCTCCGTCAATTATGGCAAATATTAGTAAGGACAGAAAGATAAATCACCCCTTCCTTGAGAAATTCCTTATTCCAAATGGGCGCGAAGGTTTAAACTTTCCCGGGAACGTCCAAGATTCCCGCCACAGGTAGATCCATTCATTCCCAGCTCCTACTATAGTCTGCTCCGGCTTGCTTTCCCCCTCGCCTCGCTCCTTTCTCATTCGTTAAATGCAGGTGTGAAATAATCCAGCCGCCATTTCATATCATGAACGTTGTCATAGTGACGACATTTTTATCTGCTCCATTGTACGACGCAAGCGCCCCGTGAGTGATTAGCCAGCGCTCTCGGAATGAAGACCGCCGCCCAAGTGCCAGGCACTCACATTTACGCTCATCTCGTTCGTGAATATACTGATGCCGAGCGTCGTCGAGCGGACTTCGGCGTCGAGGTTTCGGCTTTCCTTAAATGGTAGACGGATAGACATCGTTCTGGTAAATAACGGACTGGAAAAGAAAGAATTACCGTATTCTGCAGCGGTATATAAGTCCTTGTCACTGGCCATTGCGTGGACTTCACAAACTCTCCATTCTCGTAGTACTTCGTGACCCCTGGAGTCTCGACGTCAGGTGGGAGTTCGATGGGGTCCCTATATGGGAAAGTTCGACAAGTTACTTAATAAGGAATAAATTGAAAAATCTAAGAAAAACAGAGGTTTTTCATATCCACAACGCTTCTCATTCTTCTAGCTTTTGATGGATTACTGTGGGACTTGGCGCTTCTGCAGAGTTAATTCAGGTTCCACTTACAGTATCCTAACTACAAAATTTCCAGAATCACCCCCTCCCACACTTCGAATTCTGCAGAATCAGAATTATAGACCTCGTAGGACCTCAAAGCTCTTCAAATACAGCCTTCACCTAGTTACAGATGCATTTTGCAGCCAGGAATTGAACTTGAAATGTCCCTGATGACATCTTGAAAAGTACGGTGGTGGTATACACTATGCCGTAAGCCCACACTGACCAACGGGAAATATACCTACCGGAGGTCATAAGCAGGAGCAATCGCAGAAAAATATGGGATTTACAAGAGAATCAAATAACTGTGCTCAATTTTCAAAGTGAATTGGGCGGACTCCAGGTTTTTAAGGAGCCTCAGAGGGCCTTGGCATTGGTGGAGGGTGGAGGGTGGGGGGGGATACTGTGAAACCAAGTTGACCAATCACTTCCAGCTTTAAGGATGATTCATCATAATAAATTCGTAATAAACTCGTAAATTATGCCTCTAGTGTTGAAATGAGCGCCGGAAATCTTGTGATTTCAAGATGACGACATGGTTTGACAGAGAAGTAACCGATTTTCATAGGCGTTATCGTCTTACCAACAAGTCGATAAGTTTTACTGATTGTTCAACCTTACTGGTTCTTTAGGTGCTGTTTCGCACCTAAAGAATTCCTAAATTCCAAGCATTCTCTGCGTAAATCATACATTTCCCAAAGCTCTAAAATAGAGAAGAGAAGTTTCAAAAGTTGAGATTCAGGAGAACTCCACCTATTCTGTGTTCTAGAAATGTTGCAGCAAAAACAAATTTATATTTGGAGACTGCCCTCTGTCCATTTATATTCAAGCTAGCACCACGATTTCTAGAAAGTTCCGGTGGAGGCTCATGTGAATTATGTATTCTGGGAAAGATCGGCAGATCTTGCGTAAATATCCCATTATTCAAGGCAATTCTGAATCTTTTCACTCATATTCTAGCCGAATCCAAATACAATCTTCCCGCTTTTTTGCGACTCCTTTTTGAGTCTACAAGAAAGAACCATCGGCTCATAATCACCTGAGCACCCGCGAATGCCCAGAAATCCCACCAAATTTGATAATTTCTACTCTTTCTGTTGAATGCAATAAATGCCGGGTAAATTGATTTGCTTACGCTGACACTAATGGTAATTCCTATCCAATTTTTGGCCCCATTCCATTCTGCTTCCGGTGTTTCGGCAAAATCATGGATGTACATACAAGGATATCATTACCTGGTAGCCGCAAGTTGTTGTCTTATTTACAACTACATATTTGTGTCATTTTTCCTAATCCTTTCTGACTAAAGATAAGCGAAGCTCTTTTCAGAGGTATCTCTGTTCCAGTGCTCCCCATTTAGGCTTCAGTTCATGAGATACACCTACAGTAAAGAAGTGTCAAGCAGATGAGGGATGATGATTCACAGAAAGTTGACTTATGACAGCTATCTACGTTCTTTGCTCCAAGAGGAATAGTCGAGCTTTATGAGAAGCATCTTATGATTTTTACGACATCCCCACCAATTATACCTCCAGATTTTCTTATTCATGAAGAGTAACCCACTTTTGAGGTAGGTAGACGAAATGGCCGTCGTCGAACTGTTTCTCATCTCTGAGTAGCACTGAGACCTTCACACGACAATCCTGGAAGAGCGGTACTGGAAGAGCAATATGGACTTCCCAGAGGTTTTCATCACTATGAATTGAGAGAGTCACAAGGAGCTAGCTTTTTGGAATCCAATAACACCTGGTACTGCATAAAGTATTAGAGCAGAAATTGAGAAATCTGATTCTGAATAATATTCAGGGGTTCGGGAAAGAAGGAACCCTGTATCTCCCTTAATCACTGTAGGAATATGTTTTTTTTTTTTGATTACGTGGCTTTTCGACTTATTCAAAATCGAATATTTATTTCCATTCTAATGCATTATTCGGTCACAAGTATGCTATAGTCCTAAGACTTGTAGGCAAGAGCACAACACCAACCTGGAAGAAATTCAGCATTTGATGACGTATCAAATTCCACTCAGTCACTGGAACTGGACCATAGAGCATCAGGAACTAAATGAGATCCTTTGGATTTATGGTTTTCCTTTTTCTTCATCAATTCCTCTCGCGTTATTGGCTCAAGTAATGAGTGACTGTTTTACACTGATAATGCGGTTACCATCCATGAACAGTTACATACAATCCTCGTCGAAAAGGTAGACGTAATCCGTCACTGCGGAAACGCGGTGGGACCGGAACGATGGATGCGGAGAGAGCATGCTCCAAGGAAGAGGGTCCAGTAGGTCCCAACGCGATTCTGCGACCTACTATATGAAACCGCACGCGCAATCCGTCTATCTTTTCGACAAGGACTGTATTTGTAGCCATATTAGGGGTTTGAATTAACACCGTTAGTTCCTGGTTAATATTTGCTAGTAGCCAGTAGTTATTAATAGCAGTAGTGTGTCCGTTCATACATCGGTAAAGTCTTTTCAAAAACGGTTTTCTAGGGAACTCTTTAAGCTAATACGGGAACTGTTCCCTAAGTAACATATTCAGCTGTTGTCCTCAGTATATCCCCCACAATCAACTAATTCTTTGAGCCAATGACATTGACAGTCATTCAAAGCTAGAAAACAAGCGAATCAGTTAGACGACAAGAGTGACCACAATCTTTGGCAAACACGATGGTGGGGACCAGTTCTCGTCTCAACATCGTGACAATGCGGAGTAGCAGTTAAGTTGAATACAAGTACAACACAGTATAAGTAAGCCTAAATGTCCGAGAACTTGGCTCAAATCTGGCGAAAATAGTTTACTCGGGTAAACCGAGTAGCTGTTGTGTTTCAGAAAAGAGGACAAAGAAATTCTTCATGAAAAAGATGGGGAAAGTTTTGTAAAGCAGATTTCTGAGCGTGTTAAAAGTATAAAAGCTGTTATAACAACATGAGAAATCTGAAGAAACACATAGAAACAGAGAAACTGAAAAGGGGGAGGGGGAAGGGAGTGTGGACAAAACGTCAAGGTACAGGCTGGCAATAGACCAGCTAATGTTGGCCTTTGGAACAATTAGCTAGCTCATTGCCAACCCCGAACCAGGACCAGTGGGGATGGGGATGGGAGGAAAAGGAGGATAGAATAGATATGGAACGGGAAGAAAAATTTGCAAAAGTCTAGGAAAATTTGGAGAAAACACAGAGAATTAGAGCTTTAGATGCCATAGAAAACCAGCTGACCCACCATTGCATGTGCGTTCCGGATAAGTTCCTGGATATCGTCCTCTTGCTTGGCTATACGTCTCATACCACTAAGGTGGTTCATAGTCACAGTTAGGATCTGTAAACCTTATTAGGGTTATTTTAAGGGCTTAACGACCTCAAAAAAGACAATTACCTGCTCAGGCATCACCACAGATTGAATTTGGTACTTGGTCATCATCAGGGTCAGATCGAACAGCTTCTCCATGCTGAAATCTGGAGCTTTTTTCGTGGAAATGTCACTACAGGGTGCGCCATAATTATAGCGAAAAGATATTCAATTTGCCTCGAGCGAAAATGTAAAAGTTTTGGGAATCCAACGATGTAACAGTATTTATCGGTCTATTGTTAACTGAAAACAACATTAAAATTCGAAAATATCTCCGTTGGCATCGATAAGGCCTTGAGGCGCGACATCGACTGTGGCACGCAAGTATGGCTCGTCGAGCTGCTCCCACCCCTTCTGGAGGCCTTTCCTCGAAGAAGTCAGAGAACGGTGAGGTTTCGAGGAGACTTTTGCTTCCGATAACGACCAGACACTGTACTACATCGGATTCAAATCCGGAGAGTTGGCTGGCCGCTCATCAAAACTGATGAAGTCGGCAACGATGGTCTTACACTAGTTCTGCTCCATTCTTGCCTTGTGTGGGCTCCGCTCTGATGTAGACCCTATAGCGGTTTCCAAGCTGAGCATTAGTCCAGGATAGCTATCAACCCCAACTTGCGCAAGATTCTTCTCATCAAAGTCTTCTTGATGCTCATTTCTCGTGACACCCGCAGGCCGGGAGCACCGGCTACCTGCGATTTCCTTCAAGTATCTTTCTGATACTGCTCGTAGTGGTCACAAATACATGTCTTCCTCGTCCAGATCGGTCACCTTCGATAATACTTTGATGTTCACCAAGACACTGGTGAATCTCGCGTGCCAAAAAAAAAGCTTTGGCGGTAAAGCTCAATGATTGAACAGCGAAGGCAGAAGCGCCTGACCATCACGAAAATGGCATATCATCGTGCTTGAATTAGATAAGCACGAACAAGTTAACCCAATGAAAGCAAGAAAAACACAGGAAAAAGCAGAGGCTCCTAACAGTAGGTCGAGTTGTCCGAGCACATGTTTTCGCTAAAATTTTGGCGCACCATGTAAACTAATAGTTACCCAACCTGCTCTCGCTGAGCCTCATGATACTGGAGTGAGCGAGGCGCTCGAACATGGCACGCATGTGCCGACGAGAGAACATGTTCTGAGGCCTGAAACGTGCATGTGAGTTCCATTTGATCCTGAGTGGAAGATACAAATCACTAGGGGAAATATATCTGACCCACTTGAATATCTCATGGAGATATTTCTGCTTGAGCGTTTGGCTGATGATGTCATGTAGCACAAGGTCACCTTTTTCTTCGGAGATGTTCTTCTGGTTCTGGAACGAGTGGGAGCTGTAGTTCAGCGTTGATCTAATTCGATCGATAATGGCTGGAAGAGGTTATGGAGACTTGTACATTGCCTGGCTCCTTTCCTTTTACACCACCGTTTCAAAATTCGAGTTCACTAGGGTTCGGAGGGCTCCAAATGGTTCTATAGGGGTTTGAGATCCGAGTTCTAAGAGGTTCTAAGCGAAACCTCAGGGACTGCAGCCAAAAATGCCTGTAGATCTTATCCTTTCAAAACTACTGCTAAGGATCTGCAGCTTTTGATTTCGCACTAAGCTATGTTCTTCTTAGAACAAAATACTAAGACCTAGTTTTGTGCATCAAAGACGATTCTTTCGTTGTAATTGACGAGAAATAAGCGTCTTTGAAGAAAAATAAGCGTCTATCTCGGAAATTGAAGGAGCTAACATCGTATCAGGTGCAATCCAAATTCAAGGGTGTGGAGCGTTGTACCTGGAAAAGGCGGTGCAGTCGAGCTCTGTGATTGGCCAAATCACCAAAGTGACCGATCGGAAAACGTGGCTGCATCGTTTTTGCCAGATCAACGCCAAACACCCCAATTTTGAAGGTGGGGAAGTGTTGGGTCATGAAAGGATGGTTTTCCATGAATGCTTCCACGAAGGAAAGCTGCTAAGAACAAGAAAGAGGAGAAGAATTCGAGGAGAAATGTGGATCTGATGGGCATTGCGACCTCGAGGCTTTCTATTCCTCTCAGAAAAAAAGCATTTCGCGAGCGATTCTAGAAATATTCTTTGGATGTTTCATAGGATTAGGTGCAGAGCGGACCCATTCGCTCGCATCGCACCGACAAGGCCTTAGCACTCTGATTGTCTGCGCATCCGCGCATTTCAGTGACATCACCGTTCTCATTCTCGATAGATGATGTAGTGTGGGGAGTGGGAGCAGGTCTGGATCACTGTGTTAGCTTATTTGTTCCTCGAGAATAGCGCGCAGAAGAAAATCGGGACTACCGCAGCACAGCCTCTATAATTCCGCAGGAAATATAATGATTTTATATAAATCAAATAGCCATTCCGCTTGATTTTTTTGTCTCCTTCAGTTAGGAAATCCCCAAGAGAGCGCCAGAATTCGCTGCAAAAGTCGCGTTAGGATCAATACGTATCTTTATCACTTCCGATATTACCGCTACAGCTTGTTTACTTTTGTTTATTTTGGATTGGACTGGAGTACCCAGAAGCTGCAGCTATCCCTTCGTCAGCTTACAGTTTATAAACAAATTATGTGATTTTTGGATATATGCCGATTTCCATTTTTAGAGCTTCATGATTAATTCCATGCATTAGTAGTATGCATTAGTAGTATTGTAGAGACATAAAATACATTATTATACTACCTCCTGCATGATATATATCATATTACGCTTTGTTTTCGGGTGGCACTTGCAGGATTTTTGACTTACTGTTACATTAGCAAGTCTTGTAGCACAACCAGAACTAGGCATGGCCTTTGTTCTGTCCTAAAATGACCTAGAGCAGATATCGCGCTCTAAGGATAATTCATGAACTCCCGTGAATGAACTAACCTTTAATCCGGTGCACTGTCATTCAAGCTTAAATCCTCTCGCTTACCTTGATCCTCTGCTCCAGGATGTAAATCATCTCTCCAGCCATATTCACATAGAGCAACGGGAAGCATTTCAGACTCATCGTTTAGCCAGCAGCTAGTCCTGGAACTTCCAGAAAACACCAACAGCTGTGAAATATTTATTCCGGAGAATGTGCAGGGACAGTGAAAAATCCAGGACGAGTCGCAGACGACTGGCAGCTGCGTATCATACGAATGCGCGTAACGGAATGGGGTGCGAGCCGGCGACTGCGACAGCCGACGGCCGCTAGCTCTCTCATATGCGTTGTCATGGAGACCTTCTTTTCGCTAATCAAAGCCGCTGATTGCAATTCTCGCCCCCGAAGGCTCAGCGTGAGCCGACGACGACGAAGGTGTGAGAGCTGCAGCCAGGTGAAAGCCACCCCCGGAGCTGAGCTTTGTTGTACAGTTGCACGGGGGAACAGCGCGGGAGAATAAGGGGAAAGTAGCGGAAAAATCGCTAAAAGCTGGGATTTCTGGCTCAATATTAGTGGGGAGAGGCTAAAATCCCGGCTAAATTTAACCCCTTAGTGGAGATGGGCTAAGATCTTTCGAAAACTGCAGTTAATCACTGGCTAGCTGAGATTTCTGCCCTTTTATTTGTTTTTGATTGAAAATTTATGTTTATTGTTCTGTCAAGTATCTGACCACTGCACTTTCTATCATCGTAGCACCACAATTTCGTTGGTAAACAAATAAACAAGTTACTAAATAAACAGATAAATAGATAGGGATTGAACTGCTGTGTGGAAAATTGCATAAATACAGAAACAAAGGCACCTAATCCCATTTCTTCCAGGTAAAAGCCACCAACAGCCTGTGCGGAGGCTCCAGCCGACTTCGCTACGCATTCCAGGACAATGCAAATACTGTAAAGGTCTGGATTTCAAGAAATTTCCTAGCGTTTTTCTTGAACGTCTTGAATTGCTCGTTGTTCAGCTGTTCAACATCGACTCCTCTAGTGGTACAATTTGCCTGGAGAACAAGCTCGACTTCGAGAAAGAGATCAGTCACCAACTTACTGTAGCAGCTATCGATCAGAGTAAGTCGTGTTTTCCCTAGCTAATTCTCGCGCTGGAAAAACAGCGATGATATTCATTGAAGTTTCCCATTTGGGAAGATTGCTAGGTCTCTATTCAGCAGAGAAGCATGTGTTTTACCATCAAAAGGCGGAATATTTCACCCAATGTCTTCTTACGGATACAACGGGAGTATGTCATCAGATACCCATTAGAAAAACAAACCAGTTGGACAGCATTGTCGTTACGAAAGAAATGTATAAGTTTTTGCACTAACAACACGTCCATTTTCGGTCATTTTGTCAAGCAAGTGGAATAAGTCCATTGATATCTTTGATAACGAAAACCCTCAAAAAAGGTAGTGAGATGTTGTTCCATATTTGTCTCAAGCGTGTGCAGATTTCTACAAATTTTCCATGCAGCTTCAAGTGCCAGATGTCCGAACTGAAGCCGAGGCACGCCTGGCTTTCCTGCGGCCTTCATGGAATTGAAATAGTTTTTCTAAGAGTCGGTTTATCCAGTAGTTAACTTCATCAGCTAGAAAAAGCGTGCTGCGCCAGGTGAACCGTGCAAATTTGCTACGCTAGTACTATTTTGTAAACTTTTGCTGGGATAATTTCCGCAGTGAACGCTCCCTCGAAAGAGTATCAAACGTAGGCTTCAACTTTACATACCTAACTTACTTTAATGCCACGTTGCTAGGCATAGTGCATTCGAGATACTGTGCTCATTGTTTATCGGCTATGAGGGGGGATCAGATAAAGCTTTAGGAGGGGAGAGGGACTCTGAATGGTTGCTCGATTTGTTGCCAATGGAGCACACTTAGATTTATTTATTAGGTTGAGGAATTATAAACGTCCGTTTGAGAAGCAAATAAAAATTTTCGTCGGGACAAAGGTTCAATAGCCCAATCCAAGATATACTCTTTTTCTTAATCAGTGACTCTTCGGCTTCTTCCACACAGGAAACCAATGCCCTAGTTATAGAGTTCTGCTTGCTGTTAATCAAAATGTTGACCCATCCTAATTTTGGTTCCGTCAAACTTTTTGAAGTTTTTCTCCTCCAAGGAACGATTGGTCCATGGACACAACCAACATTTTGGTAGTGTCAGACCTAGGCTATGAGGCGGTAATTTGAAGGACACCGAAATCCAAATTTTGAAATGCATGCAGTCGAAAAACTGATTGGCATCGTGAATTTCGGTTCAATTACCCAAGTTTGAGATATTTTCGTGGAATCGTTTTCTGCACGAATGTGAACGAGGGGCAGAACAAACTTTCTCTGACGGCATTTCATGAAGTTTGGTGCAGGTCTACAGGAGATGTCCCTTATCCAAGGTTGTACAACATGCAGCTGAAAATTCAACACTTCTGATCTGTCACCTTCAAATTTATTTAAAAATCGAATGATGAAGGAATGTAAGCATTTACTGTACTAATAGATGCGGAATGGATTGCTCTTCAAAATGAACACACACTCACCTTCAAAAATGCGAATGCATTTGAGAAATATGAGCACAAAGTCAGCGGACATTTATAATTCCTCAACCTAATATTTTATTCCAATTATACTTCACATGAACGCGGTAGACATTAAAAAAGAGCAAAACACAAGTTGGTAGACATAGACAAGTGAAACAGAGAGAACTGAAGCTAAACAATGGACACAAACATTTTTTCAACAGCTTTTCCCTATCTTCTAAAAATAAGTCCAGGTTTTTTTTCTCTGCATCGTCGAGAGAAAAGGGGCGTTGCCGCGGTGCTATGATTGGCTTATTCAAGCAGACTTTACGCGACAACTCGACCAGTTATCGCGTTCGAATTTGAGAACATGTACATAGTTACACACGAATGGGGAACGAGTTGGTAATAGAGTCCGAAAAGATACTCGCAAGGTTTTCTTGCTCGTCAGCAAAAAAGCAGAATGAACAAATGAATGAATGAATGAATGAATGAATGAATGAATAAATAAATAAATGAATGAATGAATGGATGGGATAAATGAATGAATGAATGAATGAATGAATGGACGCATGAATAAGTAAGTAAATTAGGTAAATCAATGAATGAACAAATAAATTTTCAAAGAGGATCATTCCAGATGGCTCAACTGGAACGTGTCTGGTCAGCATACGAGTACTGGATGCCAATGACAACTTTCCTGTCTTCTATCCCACGCAGTACAATATCACGGTACGAGAGGGCTACAAACCCAGCGGACCCCTCGTTGTCCTCTCAGCGACGGATGGCGATGAAGGGATTTTCGGCGAGGTGAGAATGCTTTCCAAAAATTTTTCAGGGAATAAGTGGCTCTTAACGGGCAAGAGAGAACCACAACAAATGCATACATCTTGTAATAATTTCCACGTGCTTTCTTCTCTAAATCTGGGCATGATGTTTTAATGATGCTTTCACTTCTTCTGCCAACCAGGTTGTTAGGTGGTAAACTTTATTGGCCTGACTTTTGGAACAGATCGTCGTCTTCAGAGGCCTAAAAGTGGCTCGCAGTTCTTATCTGTGATTGAAACCGCCAAACGTCTACAGTCACCCTGCCAGTTTCCCAACATTACCCTAAGCTTGCTACTACAAAAGACCCAGGACGAAGGGTGAACCAACCACCGTCCTTGCGGAAAACCGCAGAAAACTGTCGCTGCGGACAAGTGGGACTCACTTGGCGGTCCGTATCTTACGTTGTCTACAGTCTACAGCTCGCATAACGATATGTACGGTAGGAAGTCACTGGTGATAGATAAGCACTCATTCCTGTTATTCATTTTCGGTTTATCTGTTCGAAACGTCAGGCCAATGAAGTTTACCACCTAACAACCTAGTTGGCAAGAAGAAGTGAAAGCATATATCTTGTTTTTTTTTCTTGCGAATTTTTCAAACATCTCAAAAACTTCCGTCAGAAAACTTAGTTCATCATGAACAGTGCGTAGAAACCAAGTTTCTTTAATCTGTTCCAGTCTATTTCTATAATTTCGCCCTAATTTCGAGTTCAGATTTCCTTTAGCTGTAGGGATGGACGAAGATAGGACCACTAAATTTCGTTAAACTCCTCAAACCCCTTCTTAGCTCTAAATATCTGTTTTTTTTAATGTCAGCAAACGATCCTAAGCAAACGATCCCCAGTCCTACGTTCAATTGCTGGCTTTTACATTGCATATGTAATCCTTTCAGGTTCACTTCCATCTCAAGTCCGGAGACTCCGCACTGTTCGAGGTGAACGAGAAATCTGGGGAAGTCTTTCTGAAGAAGGGGCTCACACGTGGGAGACATGAGCTCACAGTTCAAGCCAAGGATGGAAGTGGATCCCCAAGCGAGGGGCCGGTGAGGACATTCTGATTTTCTTCTGAATATGCAGGACTAAATGCTGGATAAAAATCAGTGCTCCTTCTTTCAGCGAATAAATATCTAATTTTATCTAACATCTAACATTAATTCTCCAGGCTCACGTCTACATCTACGTGATCGGCTTAGACGCCAGTGCTCCTTCTTTCACACAGTCAAGCTATGTTATCAAAACCCCTGAGGATATCCTACCAGGGATATCTATTGGAGCTGTCCAGGCCACTGGACCAGGAACTATTAGATACAGGTAGGAGGAGAAATCAGAGGAAAAATCATAAGTGAACGAAGTGAATTAGGTACCTAATCCAGGTAGGGTATCCCAAATACGTCCATGAGTAGTCTGGAACTTGGGTAATTAAACCAAAAGTTTGGCACTTTATGCAAGGCCAGAAAACTGCTCTCTTTACCTATTTCGGCTGAAATACGTATCAGAAAAATGGAAAACGCACCTAAAGTTAGTCTGAAACGTTTTTTTTTGTTGCAGTATCTACTCCGGGGATCCCGATCACCAGTTTATGATTCATCCAGACACTGGCAGAATCACTGTGGCTCGCTACCTCGACGCTGACAAACACGATCGAGTGATCCTGAACGTCCAGGCACGCGGCTTTCTCCTATTTCCTCATGACTTACAATGATTAAATAATTATTTTCCAGGCAGATCTTGTCAATGGAGGGTCGAACCACACGCAGGTGGTTATACTGATCGAGGATCATAACGATAATTCGCCAAGATTCCCCATAGATATGGTGGAGATTACTGTAAGCGAGAATCAGACGGTTCACGAGCCGTTTTATATCGTTCATGCGACGGATAAGGATAAGAGGAAGGTGGGATTTGCTCACACCTTCCAACTGCAAAATGCCTATGTACTTGTAAATAAATAAATAAATAGATAGATAGATAAATAAATAAACATTGCAGAACGGCGCCATCACCTACTCGATCCTCTCGTCGCATCCACCCTGTCCAGTGATGGTGCAGCCACTCACTGGGCAGCTCCAGCTCACGGACCCGCTCGACTTCGAGAAGATCAAGGACTTCCGGATCCGAATAAAAGTACATAACTTATCTAAATTTCAGAGGGAAGACCTAATTTCATAAATTTTGCTCCTTTCCAGGCACAGGACCATGGTATCCCACCACGATCTACCAATATGACGCTAGTCATTCATGTGTCTGACTTTAATGACAACGTTCCTATTTTTGAAACCACGAGTTATGAGGCAGAGGTGAGCTTAAAACAATAATTCAAGAGTTCTAATATGCTTCTGTCTCTAAGCTCATTTGAAGATTTGTTTTCTTGAGTTGTTGAGACTCTTTTCGATGCCTTTATTCTTTTTGTTAGCTTTCGGCTTTTAACGCCTATTGTTGCTAACTAGATTGTTGTACCTGATGTTGTTGTATTTGTTCTGAATATTAAGGTCTGACGAAGGCGTTAAAAGCCGAAAGGTAACAAAAAGAATAAAGGCATCGAAAAGAGTCTCAACAACTCAAGAAAACAATCCAGGAGTTCTGGATTGCATCATTGCAAGGATAGGTAATCTCATACCCATATGTGTGACTACCAATCGGTAGCAGTTTGATATAAACGATGTCACACAGAGGTAAACATGCTGATGAGTGTCAGATAGAAGTTGAATTAGGTAGGTTGGCCACGTCTATCTTGGGTAATCTCGATGATAAATCTCGGATCTAAAATTGTTGTACACATGATAGAGCTCCCATTAGTTTGTTTACATCCAAAAAAGCCGGCACCTCAGGGTTAGGATGCATCATTGATTACCCAGGGCAAACGTTTGATACGTATGTTAACGATGGGTAAATCTGAGTGATGTCAAGACGTTTGCTCTAGGTAATCTTAATGAAGCATATGGCCTCTAACGAAACTCACTGATATTTCCTATGATTAGGCCTGATGAAGCTTGTTACCTGGAAATGGTTTAAGAGGTCATCGAAGACGGTAATGGGTGTTCAATGTTTTGACAAAGATTAATTGCAAAGGTAATTCTATTAAATTGTTAATTGTTTACTGATTCTCTATTATCTGCCACGAACCTCAGTGCATAGGCACAGGAATAAAATATGGCCCACAATCTTAGCTACCCTGAACCCGGATGCATAATTGGGAGATTAGGTAATCTCATACCCAAGGCTACGGGCGCATATTGGTAGCAAGCTGGATATAGGCAATATCACGTGTGGGTAAACAGGTCGATGGTACCAGGTGAAAGATGAATCTGGGTACGTTTTGCCTTTACCATGAGTAATTTTAATTATACAATTGACTTGTGAAGAAATTCGCTATCTCTTTCTGCTCCAAACATGGGTAGTTAAACCTCTTGCAGGTAGCTGAGAACTCACCCCTGATGACGACAGTGCTCAAGGTCAAGGCGAGAGATGCTGATTCGAGGGAGAACGGCAAAGTGTTGTACAGGATAACCAATGGATCGAGTGTAAGTATCTTCACTCATAGTAGGGTTTTCCTCCAGCTGATCAGATATCCCGGAATTCGAAGAATCTTCCCAGTCATTCCTCAACGAATGCTTTTTATTAAGGCATTCGGTATCGATGAGAAGACCGGAATGATCTACGTAAATGAGAACATCGACCGGGAATTGCAGAGTATTCACAACATTATCGTTACTGCCCAGGATCAGGGAGAGGTAAGTCGTGACTCGCTTCCAGAAGGTCAAGGATTATCTTGATGCATACGCTGTAAAATAACTGTAGAAGCAATTGAATCCGTACTGAAAATAGTCCTTTTTTGTTGAGAGCGATTCGCGATGAACCCCTTCCAGCCATCGCTCTCCTCCTCTGCTCCTGTACGAATCCACATAACCGACGTCAACGATAACGCCCCATCGTGTATCTCTGTCACAACCATGGTGGTGCCACTGGATTCCACTCCAGCCACAACGGTTGGCACTGTGGTGATAACTGATCGTGATAGTGGTTTGAATGGTACGGTAGTGTACCGTAGTCAACAGTCTCATCCACTGTTTGTGGTGAAGAGCAATGGTGAGGTTTTCCCTTTTTCACCACTTTGTAGCTTCTTCACTCTATTTTTCTCTTCTAACTTTTATTTTTTCCCGAGGAAAGAATGACACTTCTACAGGTGACGTCCAACTGCGACGCCCACTGACTGATTCTGATCCAACCGACGTTCGCCTGTCCATTATCGCTTCTGACCAGGGGACACCTAGAAAATCTACTGTTTGCCATGTACAAATAAGGATTGGACGCGGTACTTCAGCAGTGAAGATAGAGGAACCATTTGAGAGGTAAGTTCTACAACTTCTTGACATGGAAGATAAGTACTGTGCAATTTGGTTTTTTCTTCAATATTTATTTGAAGCAGAAACAGCAAAGCAACCCCCCCCCCCAACATTTTGAAGTCCAGCAAATTACGTTACTTCACCATCAATGTCGTTCTTAAAACTGAATAAACTCCATAATTAAGCCTATTACGCCAAAATAATACCAAAGAGCTTCATTTGTGAGTGAATTTTGATGCTACTAGATGTATGTAGTATAATAATCTGAGGGTGCGAAGTTTTAGCTAATCTACTGTGGTCGCATGCACTATTGAGATTACCCAGGGTAACTGTTTTAGCACTACACAAATTTAAATATTCATGGGGCCGAATGCATCTTTGAGATCACCCATGGTGAACGCGTTATCACCACGGAAATTTACCCATCGTTAACACGGCCACAACACGTTTACCTCGGGTAATCTCAATGATGCCTCCAGACCCTGGACTCTCGGATAGCCAACAGACTAGAACTCCACTTTTCAGGAACATCCGAATGCCCAACAACTGCCAGAATGGCTGCTTCCTCCGACAATTGAACGCGACTGGAGTGGCAAAGTGGCAGATCCAGAGCAATGGTATGGTATCACTTCTTGGCTGCAGTTTTACTAATTCATTAGGTTGTTTTTCATTCACTTTGTGAATACAAATATCTAGTCTCACCTTCCGGGTGGTGGTAACCATGGCGAGCTCAGAAATTAGTTTGAGGTTTTCCTCCTGAGAATTCAACGGAAGTGAAATAATCGTTCTGTTTCCCACTTAAGAAGGAGAAAAACATAATGTTATCCAAGGAATTTGATTCCCGCAGTAGTTTAGTTATTTACCGCCCAATCGACTGCCAAGAAAGTAGGATCGAGGAATAAACGAGAACTGGTCCCCACTAGGGCACGCATATCTTTTGCTTGAGTTTCCCTAGGTCTTCGCTTTCGGAAGGAAAGGGCAACCTTGGTTTTTGTTAGTGTTCCGTTACTCTCCTGTTCTTGCTTCGCAACATTACTCTGAAATATTTTTTACACTAGGTCACATGTATTAGGTTGTTATGGCGTATTTTTCCCATTCTTCACTATTTCATCAGTTCTTCACTTTTTTCAGACATCTCCAACCACTTTTCCATAACCGATGGGAAACTAGCCATGACATCCCATCCACAGGCACCACCACCGTGGTCACTATCGCTGATCCTTTCTGACAAGGAGGGGCGGCAGAAGCACTTGTCCATTAAGGTTTTGGAGTCTAATTCAGAGGTAACTACATTTAAGTTCGATATGCGTTGAGGACCTCACTGCACCTTGTGTTTTAGATACCTGCTGAGCCCGTGAAACTCTCTCCTCTGCTTGCTATTGGCTCAAAGGTTGCCAGTTTGGGTTCGAAATCGAAGAAAAAGAGCGGGAAATTCTACTACTCCTTGAAGAACGAGGTAATTTCATTGAAAATTCCTGTTATACCTAAAATTTTAGTCGTTCTCACACGGTTCTAGCCGAAATATTCCGAGAAAACAATAATAATTTAGTGAATTAGTGGATATCAAGTTTAGATTGCTTCTAATGTTTGTACTGATCTAAACTTGCTGAAACTTATAGTCTTAATAATACCTGCACTAGGAGATAACTGGTTAGGGAGCAGCAGTACGTTTTCAAATAATCGTATCGCGGTAGTTTTTTACAGTCCTCACACTTCGAACTGGACCAAGCCACCGGAGACATCTATCTCGTCAGAAAAATCCGCGACTTGGAAGGCAGCCAAATTTCCCTGCACTACAATCGAATAGACGCCCTGACATCTGAATCAGAAGCGAAACAGATCGACTTCGAGATTGGAAGCGGCTCCGTTGATGCGCCGTATTTCAACGAGGATGTCATGCGTGTTACTGTAGCTGAGGACGCTGTGATTGGTTGGTGATGCTCGCCCTCCCTGACTGTATTTCCTAGGTTGAACTGTGATCTCAGGTACTATCGTCGCAAGTGTCAATGCAAGTAGTCCTGATCCATCCGCGGCACCAGTGTATCGATTGGCTGAGCCGAGTAATCGATTCGCTATCGATCAATACTCAGGAGAAGTTAGTGTGATCGAGGATTTACACTGGAGGGAGGTATGAAATTAAAGCGATTAAATTTGAAACTTGCTTAGAAATTAGGATTTTTTTCGCATTGTTTACGCACTTTCTCTAATTTCTTTCATTTTTCAAGGCTACTCATTCTTTATTTTTTCATTTGGATGTTTTTTTTCAATTTTTCATTGCCTTTCTCTTTAATTGCTGCTTAGTAACTCATTTCTAACTGATTTCACGATTCTACTGTGGAAAACCTATGGAAAAAATCTATGAAAAGAAGCCCAATGGTCTAAAAGATGATTTTTAAGTCTCCGCATCACCTTGTCGTCGTAGCAACAGCTGGTGGAGGGAAGACGAGCATGTTGCTCGTGGTAGATGTCCTGGATGTGAACAACAACCATCCTGAAATTATAAGGTGTGTGAAATCCATCAAGGATTCTGTTTTCCTGTACATCAGGAAGGCGGGTCCGCTCCATTCTCTTTTGTTTTTATGGATTTTATACTTGCTCTCAACACACATGAGTTCATGCCTTACAGTCTACAGCATTAATATACCGTACTATAATATTTTCATTTTACTTCTCGAAAATCCGTGATTCCTTTCAGTGCCAATGAAGTGGTGACATTCGCCGAGGCTGGAAGAATAATCCATTATGTTGTGGCTACGGACGACGATTACGGCAGAAATGCCACCGTATCCTACGACATCATTGCTGACAATAGCAATTGCTTCGCAATCGACCACAAGACAGGTGAGAAATGTTTGTGTTGATGTACAAAAAAAAACAGAAAGATAGAAATAGATCTACAGACAGACAGACAGACAGACAGACAGACAGACAGACAGACAGATAGTTGACTGGCGGACAGACACACCGATAGACAGATAGAACGTAAAGACAGACAGATGGGGGTGGGGAGGGAAGTATAAACAGGCTGTAATCAGATAGCAGGGCAAAACACACGGGCAGAATGGACAGATAGACGGACAGACAAAGTGATAGATAGGCGTATAGGTAGATAGGCAGTCACCAATGAGATGAAGGATTTTTGGCAAAGGATAGGTGAATTGTCTCGGCCCGTTTGTCGGCGCGAATCTATGCAAGCAAAGTAAATGACAAAAAATCTCCACGTATCTAGGCGCTCTCTCCATGCTACGCCGTCCACCGACACCGGAAACCACGATCACTGTCAGAGCATCCGACCATGGATCGCCAGCGTTGTTTGTGGATCAGACACTGAGAATACGGTAAGAACAAGAGAATTTTAATTCTTGCTCTGTGTACCGCGATGGATAGGTATTATTAACTGGTAGCAGTCATTCGATAAAATTACGTTTCTTTCTTCTGAGCCGTAACCAAGATTGATATAGTACTTTATTCGGCTAACGTTTCGGCTTACTCGCCTTCGTCAGAGCCTTGTACGCTGCCAAGCAGGATTTTGGGGCCACCCTCAGCTAGACGCGACACGCGATAACTATTAGTTTCAGGATAACAAATGGAAGTAAGAAGTGGAGCTACTTTGAAGACGGCGAGCTGAGAGTGGCGATTTCGGACACTGCTCCCGTCGGCTCTATTGTGACGACTCTTCCGGTTGATGGTAAGTGTAGAAGCAGCTCCTCATAGTCTGAGCATACCAGTACAATATTAATCGGTTCGAGTAATATTCCATGTTTGGAAAGTTCCGGTTCATCCATCAACGTACGTAGGAACTAATATTCTTTAAAATTGTGAACTTTTCTTTGTTTTTTTTAAACTATCCTCGGACTTCGATGTAAAATTATTAATCTTTGTGTTCAAATACTCAAATATTCGAGTGTTATTCGAATAGTGTTTTAATATTATTTAATTAATCGCTCAGGCAAATGGAACTGGCACACGTTCGCACCATTTTTGGTTTTTAGTTCTTCTCCGTTTTAGATTTTTTGATTCTATGTTTTTGTGAACGTACGCGCATAATAGAATGATAAATAGTTTTCTAAAATTCGTTTGAAATATCTTTCAGCACATCCAACGTTAACTTTTTTTAGGAAAAGCAGCCATTCGGCTGTTTCCCACGAGCTCTACCTTCAAGATCGACGACTACGGCAAGGTCACTCTGCTCACCTCCGTCTATCCAGGAATTCATCAGTTCTCAGGTAGTTGAAATTCTGCGATATCATTAAATACAAAATAATTTGTAAACGTAAGAACTGATATAATACATGAATATGAATATTTAGAGATGTCCCTGAACCTTCCTGAAAATCGCACCATTGTTAGTGATCTTAATTTTCAGTCCTTGCCAAGTCACCCCAAGGCGAGATCGACTCCTTGACTGTAGTGGTGGAAGTGACTGCCGCAGAAAAAATTGGACCTCGGATAAGCTCCGCCTCCTGTGGATCGATAACTGTGCCAGAAAATCGACCGTTGAAGAACTTCAAGCATATTGTTGCATTGAATGCAACGGGCGAAGCTAAATTCAGCATTCGAGGTACAGTACTTCACTGAGTCCTACCCACTGCAGTATATACATAGAGTGCTCCCTTATAGGGTCCAATAAGTACTTCGAGATTGACCCCACCTCTGGACAACTCTCCTGTCCAGCCTTGGATCGGGAGGAGCAATCCGAGCATCTCCTGGTGGTCGTAGTTCAGGAGGGGGACAAAAAGGCAAGAGTACCTATACCTCTAGAGCTAATGTCCGTTATGGTACGGTTATGGTACGGGTTTTCAGGATTCGTGTACGGTTAGGATTACTGTAGCTGACGTCAACGACAACGCTCCGCAGTTTGCGTCATCGACTCCACAAGTGATTTCCATTAACGATACGGTGACAATGCAGGATGTCGTGTACAAGTGCGTTGCATATTTTTCAGTGACCTTTATTTACTTGCCGTTTTGTCGGTTAAAATTCGAAATAAAATTTTTTTTCTTCTGGAGAATAGCTAATCTATGCCGCCATCTGTGTTCTGCAGAGAAGTCCTGCAAGTTTTAGAGAGTCAGCACTGCTTTCTTTCCCTACCTGTGCTGATTATTTCCTTACCATTGGAAGCTATAGATCCTATTCTATCTGGAAGACAATTTCTTCCAATGATTACTTGCTACATACTTCCTTCTACGCCCAAAATTCGCCTAAACTCAGTTGTGTAACCTGGAGAAATGTGTGCAGGCTATTTTTACAACGCCCAGAATCTCTGGGAATAGGGACCCACATGCTTTCCCTCACAAGCCTTTATAATTTAGAAGCGAAGAAACGGGGCGCACTTATCTGGCAACCTAGTATTTTTCATTGTCAACATTGTCATGATCTCTTATTATCTCAGAAAGAAGTTGTTTACAGAAATTTTCGCAGTACTTTTTTTTCCAAAAACTGTCTTCTGTCGAGAAATGCTGTGGTAATTAAGTGATTCTAGGTTCTCTGCCTTCGACCACGACGTGGGCGCCAACGGACGTGTTTTGTTCGACCTGGTGGAGGACTCAAGCTTCGCTTTTGACTTGGTCCCCGAGACTGGGGAACTAGTCCTTGTCAGGTGAGTACCGAATAGTTCGTTTACTCCACGTCAAGGTGTTTCGGGAGCGATTTCTAAAAAAACGAGTTTCATATTCACTAGACATCTTGCTGCGCAGATTTTAAGCTCTGAGATTTTTTCCTGGAATTATTCAGCTTCTATAAAGTTTTTATGTTTATTTCATTTTTCCTAGCAATTTTTAGATCTTTATGCTAATTCATTATTCTGACCGTGTTATTTGCAATTTCAATTGGTGGGGGTAATAATTTTCCCAGTATTTCCCTACATTACTAATAATTACCTTCACGTTAACGACCTTCATGCCTGCCTTATACACATGTCTACATGTCCAACTCTACCCGATATCATACTTTCCTCACGCATTCTCGAGTTTTCTTTTTCCAGGGAACCTGAACGAGTCGGAAAAGACTGGATGATCCGAGTTAAAGCCCACGACAAAGGTGTTCCATCCCTAGCCGTGGACCGTTTCATCAGGGTTCAGAATACTCGCTCCTCTCCTAAGACTCGTGACGCTCAACCCAGTTTTCTGCGACAGAAATATGTGACCTCGATTGATGAGGGTCTGACGCGTGGTCAGATTGTTTCAAAGGTTTGTAAGAGAAGTCTCTCAGACTCATTTCTTTCATTTTTTCACGAACTGTTTGCCAATTTGGTATTTCTTCCATTGACCACTATTTTTTGTTGACCAACTGCTCATTTCAGGTAGCGACCTCATCCAGAGATTCCCGCATCACCTACAGCATCGTTGAGGGGAACACGGATAGCGCTTTCGAAGTGAGTTCCCCTTCTAGTCCGGGTCTGACTTTGCTATTTCTAAGATACGAAACTTACAGATTGACAGTGAAGGAGTTGTTCGAACATCGCAGGAGCTGGACTATGAGATCAAGGATCTCTACGACTTGAAGATCATTGCCACAGGAGCGTTTGCGAATCAAATAAAGACGCAAATGATTGTAGGAGGTGAGATTTATAGAGAGAAGTCCAAAAATCAGCAAAAGCTTGTTACTATGCAACCAAATGTCTTTCATCTTTATTCACATATATCTGGATCATCTAACTTGGTAACTTGATGTGTTTCTGTTAGTATGGGAAATCTCTGCACACTCAATACCTAATGCCGTTTAATTAGGCTCACTTGTCATTGTTTTGTTGAAAAAATCCTCCGACTCCTTTCTGTCTCTTTTTTATGTATCAGGCCATTTTGACGGCTAGCGAACTCCATAGTTTACCCAGATATCCTCATTTTCCAGAATATTTTGCTTCCGCTCTTTACCATCATTTCATGGTTTGGTTAGGCGGCCATGATTCTGCCATCCATGATTTTGCTACAGAACCAAGCTGGACCTGTTGATCATGCTTTGACTGTTTTTCCCTTGTTTTGACAGCTTTTCTATTTGAGACATCCACTGGAGGAGAACTGAAGATTTTGGGCTATTTCTTCGTCTAATTCAGCCTTAGTGTACAATTTTAATTTATATGCTTAGCTAGCTTGTTAAGCTACATAATTCACTCATTCGTCACTTACTCATTTGTTCTGACTTCAATTAAACACAGCCAAGAAACTCTGAGTACATTATCTTTGATTCAGCTGTTTTTAATCATACGTTCCAGTGAACAACGTCAACGACAACCCGCCAGTGTTCCCACGACAAAGCCGGAAGAAAGTGCTAGAGAGTAAGTTTATGTATTATAGCGAGCTCATAAACAACCTTTGTTTTCTTTCTCACAGACATCTACCCTAGAATTTGTGAACGCTCCTCATAAACCTCCTAGGAATCCGTTTCTTCAGGAGTAGGATAGTCTTCCGAGAGAAAATACACTATTTCATCTTCTCCATCTTTTGCTTCTTCCTACTACCTTGAATCTGTCTCAAAAGTTAACTGCTTACGATGCTGATTCATGAGCGACCTCGCTAGTGAATTAAAGTTTCTTGATGGTATAGCTGTAAGACTCTAGAGTAACCTGGGACGATTTGTTGGGGTAACATTTGTGTGCTTGATATCTCCTGGGATTTTCACACGATTTAGACGACAGTTAAGTCATTAGCATACAGTCTTATTGGAAAGTTTTATTTATTTCTTGTGTGAAATGTCATGAACTTCAAAAGAAAGCTCGCACTTCTTATTACCAGGCTTTCAAGTAAGAACTGTTACTGAAACTACGCTATGCTTTTCTTGAAAATCTCGCTTCAGCTCTTCCCGTCGGCTCCTACCTCACCACAGTAACTGCAAACGACGCCGACAACATGGGAGCCCTGGAGTACAGTCTGGATCCGAAGGAAGAGCGTTTCGTCATAGATCGGTGGGGCTCTTTGTGATCGCTTAAAGAATCCTTGAGTATTCCTTAGTCGTTTAGTTTCACTGGAGTGGTGCATTTGGCTACAAGCTTGGATTTCGAGACTGTTGAAGAGATCAACGTCGAGGTGAAGGTAAGCGTTGCCCCAGAATCTTACCCAGAATAAGCGTGCTGCCGTTTTTATTCGTAGCACCATATAATCTGTTCCAAACGCGACAGTAAATAAGTAAACATGCGGATAGCCGGCCTTTCTCTCATCCCTCCCCATTTGTTGTGCACTCTCTCGCGTTCTTTTCCTCTCTGCTGTCTTCTCAGCTATCGTTCACGGTGAAACGCAGTATAGGATAGCTGATGAGGGTTAAATTTATTTATTTGTCGACCAAAAATACAACAAGAAAGATTTCTTAGCGAAGCTTGGAGGTTTTGCAAAGAATTTGAAATATTTTCAAAAACTCTGAAGATCTACCCAAATTTTCCAAATCACTCTAGGTAGCGGGAAATTCCAGTGAAGAAATTTTAAAAAATATTTCCCTATCTTAAAGTTTTTATTACTTCCCAGAATATTCGGGGTTTTTCCACCAGAATGCTACAGAACCCTAAGAAGTTTTATTGAGTAGCTGCAATCGTAACTGTTCTAGGTCACTGACGGGAACTTCAATGCGACCACCTCCTTCTTGGTGGTTGTAATGGACGTGAATGACAATGCTCCAGAGTTCCAGCAGCGTTTCGTTGACATCAAGGTGAACCATCTTTCCCCATCTTTTGTTGTCGTTCTTACCTTACTTACAAAAAAAATAACGCTACATGTTTAAGAATAACAAAAACAATAACAAGTAAAATGTCATTTCAAAATTTTGAATATTTTAGGACATCTTTCTAAATTGTAAAATATTCGGTTATTTTTAAAGAACCACTCCAAACTCGAAAATTTTCTCGATTCTCTGTTAAATAGTAGATTAGTGACAGCCAATCGTCACCCTCGTGTTAGGCCGTTGACCGCTTCAGGACTATCAGAGCATGGGATAATTTCTTAATTTGAAACTTAGAAAATATTTTCTCAGTTTTAAAAAGTCCAAGAAAAGGCTTCATTTCGCAAGGATTGGAGCTTTCTAAGGAATTTCCGTTCCACTTGTAGACTAAAAGTCTTAACAAGCGAAATGCGTCCGCTACTCGTGAGTCATGCGCGCGCAGATATCGATAGTACTGTGGTCGAATGCATTACTGAGATTACCAAGGGTAAACATGCGAAGTTACCCATCGTCAACGCAGGAGCAAATACGTTTACCCAAGGTAATCTCAGTGATGAACACAGGCACAGAGGTGAATGTGATCAATGAAAGTATTCCTCGGTGCTTTTTGGAATTAAGTGTAAACATTTTGCTATTTGATTAGCTATTTAAAAATATTATATATTAACCATCTTTCATAACACTATTTAGAATCAATGTTTTAAAATTGTAAGAAAAAAAGAATAAAAACATTGGAAAGCTCAGTGAAACAGTGGAAAAAGTTCATGCATACCATTTTCGCATTTGGAAAATTTTGGAGGGTTTCAGAGTAATTTTCTCTATTTATCTGAAATTATTATATTTTTCATGTACGTATACGGTTCAGCAAAATTCTACAGTGAAATTTTTTGAGAAAAATAAGGGAGCAGCCTTCTTGGCTCTTTTCCATACTTGCTAGCTCCACTTTTGTTTAGATGACGTGCACATGTTTGCCTATTTTTACTCCAAAAAATGTTAAATTTTAAACTCGGTGAATGCATCATTTCTAAGAGCAGGACAGGTAAGTTTACTCCACTTTTGACCCAGAACAGTTGAATTTAACTTTCATCTCCAGTTATTTAACCGGGTTATTGACCTGTGGTTTTGTTCGTGTGACACTTCGGCAATGTTTATGATGTATAAAATTTTCTTCAAATGATATACAACACCAAAGAATAAATAAATAAAATTTATAGCTTAAATTTCTTTTGTACCACAAACAAAAATTTTAAATAAACTAAAAAGCTTTAATCCATATTTAAAAAACATCAGCTCTTAAAATTATCTAAAAGAGTAACTTCAATAGCTATTGGTATAAATCTGAAAGTATGTTTATATTTTCTTTTTGTTATTTTTGTTTTGTAATTTCTTGGGAATTATTTTTTATTTTGAGGTTAAATTTTATAATGAAATTCCCCGTATATTTTTTACATTTGTGATTACCGAAAGAAATGAACAAAATTCCCTTTGTAGGTCCCACAATCCACTGGTGCAGACGAGGTGATCGCTAAGCTGGTGGCATTTGATCGAGATTCAGGAGATAACGGACGAGTTTCGTATTCGCTTGTGGAGTCCCACGAGCTGTTCAAGCTGGATAGTAATGACGGTAAGTTAAATCTACTTTTTTCTACTCAGTGCCAGCGTGGATCCACAATTAGTTTCTTTGGTCAGTCCAGAAAAAAAACGACTGGGTTAAGGAAAATTCTGAGTTCAAGTGGTTAAATTTAATTTGCTGCAAAGAATAGGAGGGGTACTATTGAAAAGGCGACACAAACAGCATTTACAAAGTCTACAATAAAGCAACTAGGGCTTCCAATGTGCAATCGTGATGATCCATAAATTCCAGGATCTCCTAGCTCAAATTTCAGGACGTTTTACTTTCTACCCCACTTTATATTCCTTTTTATTGTTTGTTTGTCCATTTATCCGCATCTTGGTAGGTGTTTTAAATTCAGCATGGGTCACCCGTTATAAATTGATTAATGCAGGATTAATTAGGTTTTTCGAATCTATAGTAGTAAGTCACGGTAATTGTCTCACCTAAATTCTCTCAAAAAAATTTTCTAGAGAAAGCTTCAATCCGCTTTTCTTACAGGAACACTCACACTGCTCTCCGCTCTGCCAGCTAACACCGATCTATTGTTGACGGTGACAGCGAGCGACCACGGATTGCCTGTGATGTCCTCGTCGATTCCTGTGAGGGTCAGTGTTACGAAGGAACAGGCGCAGGAACGTCCGCAGTTCCCTCAGGATTCTTATGAGTGAGTCAGCTCCGACTTTGAAGGGTTACTCCACATTTGCCAGGTAGTTAGCCGAAAACACACCATAAGAACAATGTGTTCCAAAGGTGTTAGTTAATGTACGCTATCAGCCGAAACACCCAGGGAATCTGCCCCATCTAATGAGAACAAGCAAACAAGTATTCCTCTTGGTTATTAACTTTAGCAGTTGTAATAAGAATGTAGACCACAAGGAAGCCGATCAAGGATCGGATGCATCATTGAGGATACCCACGGTAAAGGTGTTAACCCACCCAAGGTTACCCTTTTCCTGGTACTTACCAAAACATTCACCTATAATAACGTTGTCTATACCCAGCAGCTGGGTTTTTCCGGGGTTGGGATAAAAACGTGCTCCCGTCACAATTTTCTGATTCTGACAGGGCCATTAACAAGTTCGAGCGAGTTCTAGCGTGGTTCTTAACGTGTTATGATTAGTTTTTCTAGGATTTCAGCTTGGATTTGAGATAAATTGACAAAACCAATTGCAAATGAGATAAATCATTCACGAACGGTACGTATTCCTAGCTGTAATTTCATTCTAAGACTTCAATAGGAGCTATTGACATCATTCTTTCGGTACTTTTTTTCCTACTTTCCTGAGAGCCCCAATAAGTAGGTACTCAGTAACCCACTTCTGATTCTGACTGGACTTAGTAGTCCTCGACCTCTATTGACCACATCCATGCCGTGCCCTGACCTAGATGCCACCTAAGGATGGTCATCAGGCATGTGTGGAAGTAGAATTTTAAATCCCGTAAAACGTAAAACGGTATGCCAAAGAGCCATGAGCATAAGTGGTGACTGTTTCAAGTCATTAAGCAACTTCAAGCCTACTGATTGTACTGACTTCAAACGCCTAGAATATAGGTAGATCAAGGATTATTTATCCTTCACTTAGTTGTGGGAGATTATCAGAGATATACAACCAATAAGCATCTTTCTTCTTGAATGTTTAGATGGTCGAGAAGCTGTAAAGTTTGAAAAGTGTGACCTCTTCTTCGTTTTACTTTGCAGCAGACCTATTCTGCAAAAATTCAGACAAAAAAGTTAACTATGGTAGTTTATACGTTTGGGATCTGAGGAGGGTCACGTAATCCACAACGGATCCTTTTGGGGTGAGCAAGCGATGAAGGAAGGAGGAGAAGAACAGCGTGTGGAGAACGTGAAACACAAGCAGCTCAAACACTGCGAAAGACATGAGGCGCCAACGGGGTCACTGTGGAGCTGGGGATCATCGTCTGATCAAAACAGCGATAATACAGAGATATGATATAGCCTTATGCTTTTGTCAAGTCAAAAGAAAGCCTACACCATGTGTTGCTTCGCAAGGATGCTTGATGCTCTCACCATTGTACATCTCCGCTTCATGAAAATTTTGTATCAGTTCACCCCACATTCCTGTGGAACCTTGCTTTTTTTGAGAGTTTTGAGGGGAGCAGAGCACTTGTATGGCATATTAGAAAGCAATGATGAAGACTAGCAAAATCACGACGCGAGCAAAATCACGAATCACGATTTACACTGCAGTTGAGGCAAAAAATTCGATCAAAATAGTTCGAATTTCGTAAATGGCGTTTGGACGTCAATTTTGGCCCCATTGCTGTGAACTCATGTACATTGCGCATCGAAACACGTGAACCCTCTTCAGGGTAGGTAAACAAGAACAACGAGCCCTTTGCATCCATGATTTTCCGGAATTTCCCGTTTACCGGGTCGAAAACCCCTAAAACGTAAAACGGAATGCCGAAAATGGGTGGAAAACGGAAAGCGTGAAACGGAAAACGGAAGATTCCACACACCCCTGGTGGTCATACCCATTGAAACGAGCTTACGTGCTCTCTTTCTTAATGAGGCATCAGGGCAGAGATGAACATCTAGGAACGAAACGAGATGAGATTCATAGGAGAGTGCAGACATTGTTCATGAAAAAATGATGCAAGCAATATGATGAGGTAATAGAGGTACTACTAAGACTGGTCCTGCGACGAAGATTACGGTGCAATATCCTTAATGAGGAAAGGTGCATGTGACATGTACCTATATGTGTGCATGTATAATAGGTAGGTAAAGACATCACAGGGTCAGTTTTCACCATAATGACGGTAATGGAAGCAATAATTGTGATAAGGTAACAGCACTGCACATCACTGCATCGCAATTACTCTCCACGAGGGTTTCTTTTAAATCTCCTTCTCATATTTCTCTTTATTTCACCTTTTATATTACATTCCTTTTATTATATTTCGGATATTCGCATATTCGCACTAAGGGAGGTAACTACTTCAGATTCGTCGTCTCCGAGTCGCTCACCCCTCACATCGCCTTCGGCAATGTATCCGTCGGTAGCGAGTTGTATTTCTATCGCATCATGGACTCCAGAGCTACAGAATTGTTCGATGTGGATCACCTGGGCCGGTTATCCTTGCGGGCTACCCTTGACAGGGAGACAAAGGACCATTACAGCTTTACTGTGAGCTCTTAAACTTCTGACGAATCCCTAGAAAATCACTCGATCACCCATTTAAGGTAGAAGTTGGCTCACAGCCAGTGAGCTACCACCAGAACTCCACAACTACCGTGAACGTGCGCGTCACCGACGTCAACGACAACTCGCCCGTGTTCAGCCACCCTAACTGGGCAGTGACCGTCCGCGACGGAATGAGGAGTGGAGAGGTGTTGCAGAGGCTCGTGGCTACGGACGCCGACGATGCGGAGAACGGTCGCATCAGCTACCGTATTCTATCCGGTGATGACTACGGTATTTTCTCTGTGGCGCCGGATACGGGTGCGCTGATGTTCAACCAGTGGGATGACGAGCAGTTGGTGCGACATAACGATGGGAAGTGGACGATATTCGTTGAGGCTAAGGATCATGGATCGATACGTAGGTGGGTCCGCTAGCTTATAGGACGGTACTTTACGTGGGTAAGAAATTTAAGGTCACAATTTTCAAATTTAGGTCGACCATTCTCCCGGTGCAGATCTCGCTCGAGCTGCAGACTTGGTCAGGCTCTGCGCCCTTCTTTGTGGTTCCTGGATATGTTGTTCCGGTTCTGGAGACAATCACTAGAGAAAGCATTGTGTTCGCCGCCCGGGCCACAAATCGTTTCGGGATTCGTATGAATACGGTGCGCTATGACCTCAAGGACGCTGATCAGGTCAGCTTCTGCGGCTATTGCAATAACAAAAATGAAAATAACAAAAATATGTTGTAAAAAAGCTAAACTGTGGGCAAAAGATATATAATGCAACTTTCAAAGGTTTTTGAAATTGTTGTTGGATGCAATGAACAGTTTGCTAGTACTCACTACAGTTATACGCTCGCCGTAGGTATAGCAAAACGGCTTTCACCAGGATGGAGCTTTTCCTTCAATCCACTCGAAGATGTTACCTCTCCTGATTTTCGCGTATATGCGCCTTCAGCAATCACGTCAGACTTTTCTCTGATACCGTGAAAATCAGAAATGAAACTGAAATAGTTCTCAAAATATTGCTTTGAGTGGATTGACTCCCTTTCTACGTGAAATTATTTGATGTTTTTTTTTTCTTTCAAATCCTACCAGAAGCATCCATTTAAAGGTTACCTATGTACATATAAGTTTTACATAAATAGACAACTTCTAGAATTTTCAGGCATTTTCAATTGACCCTGTCAACGGCAGCGTACGTCTGAAGCACGATTTGGACTACGAGACAAGGACATCTTACAAGATGTCGTTATTGGCTTCGGATACCAATGTGAGTCAGCTTTCCACATCCAGTCTTCTTAGCAGGCAAGTCCCACCCTTCCATCATAAGCAGGAAATTTTGCTGTGGATCACAATTCACTGCTTTTATGAGCAGGGAGTTGTAACCTCTCTTATTTTTCTAGCTCCTGGAAGTTCTAGAAAACCAGAAAGCTGTCTTTTTGGCGCATTTCTTCCTTTGAAATTAGCTAGTAGCCGCCATCTGTCCAACTGTTTCTGGTTATAGCCCCGTCCCCCATCCAAGATTTGTTCGGAAAGTTTTTCCAAAAGTGTTTCTTCTTTACTTGTCCTGTCTCCTCTCACCCTTCTCTTTTTCCAGTGGCGAGGTGCAACACCTCTCAAAATGGGATCCATAGGGTCTCTACGGTGTAAAAAGGCTTCCTAGAAAACCTCATTGCTGTTTTTAACTTTTCATTTGTGTATTTTAAATTATCCCGAAAGCATCGCTCTGACGATAAACTTTCTTCTAGGGAAGATCAGCTGTTGTCCCCCTGGAGTTCATAGTTTTGCCGGTCGACGAGTTCCCTCCTGTGTTCTCACAGCCAAGTTACACTTTCCAGGTAGGACCACCAAGTTCATTCTCATCTTCGCGAATTTAATAACCCTGGATTTATTTCCAGGTACCTCTTGTTGCCAGCGTAGGCACCGTCATCGGAGAAGTCCACGCTGTCGACGCTGATGGAGGTGTGCACGGTGTTCCTGAATATCGCATTGAGCCAGCCAACGATCTGGTTACGGTAGAGAAAACTACTGGAGTGGTGGGTCCTGCAACGAACTTTATTGCCTCCTAGTATATTCAGTAGTGAACCTAGTTAGTTCAGTTAACGCTGCGAGCCCAGCCCGACAAGCGAAGGAATCACACTGTAGAGCAAATCACCTTGATTGCTGCCAGCAGTGACGCCCAACAGGCGAAAGCCACCGTGTTCTTGGAGGTAGCATATCCTTCTTAGGAATACGGTAACCTACAGTAATGGCCTCTCACGGTGATTGGTTTTCAGATTGGCGATTTCCCTATTCGTGCGGCAAACTCGACGTTCTCTTCGAATATCTTCAAAATTGGAGCGATAGCAACTGCTGCGTTGTTTGTGTTGTTGATTTGTTTGTTGGGATGTTGTCTGTTCGGATATAAATCCTCGAAGCCGAAGGAGATTGAGAGTCCACGAAAGCAGGTGGGTGTTTCGGTTGCTTTCGATTTTCGACCATAATAGCACTTTTTGGTTTTTTTTCAACCACTGCTGTGCGAGAATTTGTTCTTGCTGCTAATATTAATCTTACGGTACACAGTAATTCAGTCTAAAATGAATAATTAAGTAAGTAAGCAACAATTATGGTAATCTTCAGGTCTACTCCGTCAGTAAAGGGCAAGTGAACGGCACCAGCAATGGGATTTGTCGGTTAGCGTCATCTCCGAAACAAGCATTACCAAGCAATGTTTCGCAGAAGGTTAGCTTTCGTACAATTAAGCAGGCAATCCTGGATCTATTCGTACATGGATTCGCCTCTCTTTTTTCTCATTCAGAAGTTACCAATGATACGTGAAATTTATTATTATAGCTAGGACTAAATCCACCATTTTTCCCTGTTAAGCTTCACTTTCATTCAGACTGCATCCTTGCCACAAAAAAGAATATTGAGGATGTGGTACCTTATCATTTTCGGCAATAGCATTTTAACCTGATATGGGCCAAATCACCATCTCCTTTTCTTAAATTTTGAGATTTTCCAGCATTTCATCTCCGAATTTCCACTGTTCCGCACTGCTTTTGTATCCAGGAGCTGTATCCTGGAATTTCCTAGTCTTAAAATATGAATACCGAAACTCTGAACAATTTGGGGTTTCATTAGCTTTTGGCTTCACATCAAGAGATCTGAGACCAGTAGATATTGCCGATAAACTTATGAAATGCCCGTAATTCTGGTGATTAGCACACTAGCAACGCTCAAGTGACCCTCTTGCATCGATCCGTAAACCAAAAGTCAGCAAAGTTATTTCGATGGCACCGATTGGATGTATTCGTGCAAAAAGATTGCCATATTCATATTCACCGTACTGAGGAACCCCAGCACACATTTCTTCACCGCTCCATGGGTTAGAAAAGCGAAAATTCGATAAAATCGATAAATCAACATTTCGTGTGAAATGATTATCACATTCGTGCTCAGCGTGCTGGCGAACCACAGTGGACATGGCCCTGAGCGAAAATCGCGATAAATCAATAAAGTCGATATAATCGATAAATTGATTGATAGTTTCTGGCCAAAAGTAGCCTATGACCTCCTTGGGTGATACCTATGCAAAGTTTGGTCACGATCGGTTAACCCTCTGCGCGATTTCTATTCGGAACACACACACACACACACACACACACACACACACACACACACACACACACACACACACACACACACACACCCACCCACCCACCCACCCACCCACCCACCCACCCACCCACCCACCCACCCACCCACCCACCCACCCACCCACCCACACACTTTTAATACAGATAGGCTAGCAGTCTGTAAACAAGGCAAGTGTGGGTGTAATAATAAAAGAATAAATACTGAACGCAAGTAATCGCAAGTGATTTCTCCTTTGCATTTTACGGGATCTGGAATTTTATAATGGTAACATAGACCGTGCCAGGCACCACTTAGTGCTAATGTACCACGCTTCAGCTCTCAATGATCTGAAATTTGCTGCGCGAGCAAAATTTTCCGTATCATACTTTCTTGTATAACCATACAAGAACATTTCACTTGCCTGAATGTGGACGTAAACATTTTTGTGAGCGATTCTTTCCTTTAGAACTGGCGGTAATGACTCTTTGTGACTCTACATGCCATTCAATGAGATTTGCTTTTATTTTGAAAGAAATCCTTTATGGAAAAGCCTTGGAATGATCCAGGCTACTAGCATTCTAAGGGTTTTTCTATCTGTCCATTACTACAGCTCCGAGCTGTCTCTAATTTTTGTCCCGCCTGGTGTTAGTGCTTCATTCTGATTAAAATTAAAGTAGAAATGCTGTTATAAAAGTTATAAAAGTTAAGTTAGTTAAGTCACTTCCACATTATGCTTTCTACCTCTTAGAACTCTTCGATGACGTCATCAGCGTCGTCAAACTCAGGACTGCGAAATTCGCTGCTCTCACACCGCGAAGGCGCCTCGACTCGTTCGCAGCCTGACTCAGGCATCGACCAGGATACAGTATCTGTGAATAGCTCAGTCACCGAATATCTGATCTCAATAGGAGTGAATCCGAATCCGATCCAGTCACGTCCAAGGTGAGACCTCAATCGATATATCGGTTTATTTGATCGATTTAGTTGGCGGCTGGAACCTCATCAATGGTTTTCTAGGTATCGTCGACCAGACACGATCGACGCAATGCTCAACGACTATATTTACGCTCGGGTGGAAGACATTCTTCCTCCAGGACCGGTCAGCATGTCGGAGAACATTGACCAACTTGAGGGTCTCTACCAGGTAACAATGCTCAGGGTAACCCTACCATCTCTCAGAAGTTACCTCCCTAAACACTCCTATTTGCAGTACACTCAATCTCGACACATTGCTCCCACTTTCCAGCCGTTGACAGAGATCTTCGACGAACTCGAGGAAATCCAACGGGAGCAGCCAAAGAAGCGAGAATACATCCAGGTGGAGATCTAGGAAAGCCTCGCGAGTTTTCTGAAATCACGACCCTACGGAGCCAGAGGCATTTGTGCTGCCCATGACATACCGAGTTTCTTTCATTCGCTAATGCGAGTTCTCCACAATGCTTTCAAATGTCCCTGTTTGTACATAAATACAGTATTCCCACCCCAGACTGGTGCTCAAATCCTTGTGTTATTTTGAGATTGTGAAATTGTTAAATAAAGTTTTTATTATGACAGGATAGTCATCTCATTTGATCTTTATTTAACCTACTCAGGCACCGTGAACGCCTAGAGGCCATTTCATGAGGCACTGCAGGCCTTGATTTCTACTTTTGGAGCACAGGCAGCCCTCATTCTATGGTTTCAATGACACTAGTATACCGGGTAGACCTCTCGCACAATTCTAACACAGGAGAAGCTGGCATGTATGATTATAGACGATAACAGCTAGAAATAATGTGACATCTTTCGGCTCATAACTTTACTTTTGTTTAGACTAGTGGCCCCGTAAGCCACGTTACTGTGCTAATTTCCAAAGTGTGAAAGTATTGGTCCGGTGTGGTTTTTCGTGCGCGCAAACAGGTTGTGTGAGGTTCACGTCCTCAACTCGAGCTACACTATTTCACTCGAGCTACACTATTTCACAACTGTATATGTATAGCTATAACATTATTCAGTCCAAAAAGAGCACGTAGCGTAGCGAATGAGGGAAGATAACTGACAGAATCCGTGGATCAATTTGTTTTGTTCTTTCCATCTCTGTCTTTCGCGAGCAGCGAGCATACCAAGGACCGCGTGAAATACAGAACACAACTGATTTTGTATTGTACAAATCACTCAGTCAATAACTAGTAAGCCAATCATACACACACCCTCAGCATTACCACTGTATGTGACTATCCCATCCTTCTAATTCAAACCGAACTTATTCTGAAAACTTTATACTTTTCCAAAGTTTTGAACAAAAACTGAAGAAAACATTTTTGTGAGAAGAGAATAAGCATCACGAGCGCCTATTTCCACCAATCACCTTTGTCATTCCTCATCGATATTCACCGACACGACGTGGCTCATTTATACCAAACAAAAAAGTTCCAAGTTATGATTAAGAAAGTGATTAAGAAATTACAAAGCAATGAACTGAATTCGCTGACTATTCAAATTCACCTAGGGAAGGGAGATGATCAACAGGGTTGATGGGATAAATGAGTAGGAGCATAAGTTATTGGTTATTTTCCGCTTAAGCTCAGGAAACGAAGATGCTCCATGAGATTGGTGGGATACTGGGATGGATGCGTAAACTATTGTCTAGGCTTTTGCCTGAGTTTCTGGAACGGGAGGTAATCCACAAGGTAGGCGGGATACATGAGGTGGGTGCGTAAAATATTTTCTAGACTTTTGCCTGAGTTTGTAGTAAGGGAGGTGGTCCACAGGGTCGGCGAGATACATTGGGTGAGTGCGCAAGTTACCATCTAGGTGTTTGCCAAAGCTTCTGGAAAGCGAGGTAATCCACGAGGTTGGCGAGATACATGGGGTGGGTGCGCAAATTACTGTCTGGGCTTTTGCCTAACAAGGGAAGTGCAAGAGGCTAACCCCGGGGATCGAAACGAAACACCCATTTTTGGTAACACTGTCTAAGGCTATGTTAATGCATGTACATCATTTTTGCATAATGGTCCTGATGCGCGCAGGAGAGCGCGCCAAAGACTTTTCGGCGTCATTCATCTCCCACACGCCCTAGATCTTTGAAAAGGTCTTCTGGACTGAAACTTTGCATACGGGGGTTATTTGAGGTGCTGAATACGAATATCATATCCATTTTGTACCGCAACGCTATTTTTGTAGGGTTACGGCAAGTGCACCACCCCATACTACCGTGCACCTACCGTAACCCCACAAAAATAGCCTTACGGTACAAAATGGATATGATATTCGTATTCAGCACCTCAAATAACCCCCATAGGCAAAGTTTCAGTCGAAAAAAATTTTTTTGAAGAGTTTGGGTTCATGATGGTTGAATAATACCAATTTTCTAGTGCACTGTCAATGGAGTCCTGGCTTGGATTCATGGAACTTTGGCCACGCAATCCAGCAGTGGTTGGCGTAATTAGCTGTCCCATGGATCATCGAACGTTTGCAGACGCATTTTTGAATAACCTGGTTCCGCCTGGTTACGCGACCATGAGTCCTTGCTCCAATCATGGCAGCCACGATGAGGTGGCCGAGTGAGTAACGAATCGGACGAAGTTCCTGCAGTAATTCTTGTAATGGCGCACATATCTGATGTGTTCTAGTCATTAGAAATATGTACTCTAAACAAGTTTAAAAGCCTCAAATTCAAAAATGCAAAATGGATTCCGCGGACGGGATCCAAACCCTCGACCCTCTGGCTGACAATCCGACACACTAACCACTCTGCCATTCCGCCATGGCTGGCTTGCCTGTGGCAGTTGCTCATGATCGCATACCCAGCGGAGCAGGGTCGTTCACAGTTGTGTCTCCAAACACTCTACAGTCGATGAGACAGCCAATTACAGTAATCTCAATAAGTTTGAGCTGTCAACGTTGCATAAATCGCCTGTAAAATGGACCCCTATGACAACGAAGAAGAAAAATCTTGGACGCGTTCTCCTGGGTCCTGACCATTGGGCAAAAATAATATGTATGCATTATAATCACCTTAGGCAAGGCTTCTGAAAATGGGTGGCTCGCTGGGATCCCCGGGGTCAGCCTCTTGCACTTCCCTTGTAAGCTTCTAGAAAAGGAGGTAATCCACAGGGTTGGCGGGATACATGAGGTGGGTGCGCAAATTATTGTCTGGGCTTTTGCCTGATCTGAACGGGAGGTAGCCCATGGGGTTGGCGGTTGGCGGGACACATAGGGTGGGTGTGCAAGTTACTGTCTAGGCTTTTGCCTAAGCTTCTGTGGAGGGAGGTAATCCAAGGTGTTGGCGGGATACGTGGGATGAGTGCGTAAATTATTGTCTGGGCTTTTGCCTAAGCTTCTGGAAAGGGAGTTAATCAACAGGGTTGGCGGGATACATGAGGTGGGTGCGCAAATTATTGTCTAGGCTTTTATATCAGTTTCTGGGAAGGGAGGTAATCCAGGGGTTGGCGAGATACGTTGAGTGGGTGCGCAAATTATTGTCTAGGCTTTTGCGCGAGATAGTGGCCCCTGAATTCCTTGGCTCAAAGTTTCACCGCATTCTATCAGTGTTGGTATTAGAGTTCGAGTAGACTGTCTGCAAACAAACCTATTTAAGCATTTCATTCAGTCTCAACACCTGTCTGAATAAAACTAGATTTTGAGAAACTCAAACTAAACAGTGGCAAACAGCTTGTCGAGGAGTCACGAAATGCCAAAATTGACTGATTGAAATTTTTGACGACTACACGACCTTCTTTTTTTGACGATCAACGAACACGTCTCCCTTTTGCCTGAAGCCAACACCGCTTTGCCACTGAGCCAGCCAGCCGAACTCAAGGGAAAATCCCGCCCAACAGACCTCGCCACTTCACTACTGGCCCAGTCGAACCCAACGGAAAATACCGACCAGTGGACACGTGTACACGTGTGCCGCTTTACCTGAGACCGGCGCGAGAAGTGTGCCCCTTTATCTGACACCGGCGCAACTTTGCTGCTGACAGCGTCGCAGTCAAGCGAAAATCCTGACCAACAGACCCGTGTGCAGCTTAGAGGGGACCAGCGCTACTTTACCACTGGCCCAGTCGAAACCAAAGAAAAATTCTGACCAACGGACCCGCGTGCCCCTCAACCTGAGACCAGCACCTGTTTATCATTGGCCCAGTCGAACCCAAGGGAAAATCCTGACAAACGGACCCTTTTGCCCCTTTACCTGAGACCAGCACCTGTTTACCACTGGCCCAGTGGAACCCAAGGCAAAGTGCTGACCAACGACCCGTGTGCCTCTTTACCACAGACCAGCACATGTTCACCACTGGCCCAGTTGAACCCAAGGGAAAGTCCTGACCAATAGACCCGTGTGGTCCTTTTCCTGAGACCGACGCCTGTTTATCATTGGCTCAGTCGAACCCAAGGGAAAATGCTGACCAACAACCCATCTGCCCCTTTACCAGAGACCAGCAACTGTTTACCACTGGCGGAAAAATTCTGACCAACGGACCGGTGTGCCCCTTTACCTGAGAACGGCACATGTTTACCACTGGCACAGCCGAACCCAAGGGAAAGTCCTGACGAATGCACCCGTGTGCACCTTAGATGGGAGCAGCGCTACTTTACCACTGGCCCAGCTAGCTGAACCCACAGGAAAATCCCGACCAATGGACCTGTGTGTCTCTTTACCTGAGACCGGCGCATGTTTACCACTGGCCCAGTCCAAATCAAGGAAAAACCACAACCGATGGGAGCAGCGCTACCACTTCGTTTCAAAACCATGACAGGAAACAAAACCATGTGCTAGGATTTTGGTGAAACGTTAATCGACATTATTAGGATTATTGGGCTCCAAAGAGGATTTGCAGGGAGCCTCCTCCCCCCCCCCTGAGAATGGCTTGATGATTTCAAAAAATCTTATATCTGTTTGATTCTTTAAATCCAGCTGTTTAGTTTCATCATTATTTTTTGAATATTTATTAGTGGACGGTATACCCGGCTTTGCTCGGGTCCTCTGTTTCTCCCGGCTATTTGAATCTGATGCCAACATTTGTTGAGCCAGAAGAAACCTATCGAGATATTCATCACTTAGTGATCAGCCTAAATGACACTTCTTCATTCCGTCCCCTTCCCTCAAAAGTAAGGTAAAGTTGTTTGGCTGGTAAATTCTTCTAAAATGCTTCGCATATTTACGCTGAAAGTTTCGGAAAATCCCAGAAGACACGGTTTCATTGACCTGTGAGCATTAATACCAAAAAGTCAATAAAATCGATAAATCGATAGTGCCGTACGAAACGGTTGTCATATTCGTGTTCAGCGTATTGACATATCCCAGTAGCCATGTCTTCACCGCGCCCGGGGCAAAATTAGCGAAAAATCAATAAAATCGATAAATCGATAGTGCCGTACGAAACGGTTGTCATATTCGTGTTCAGCGTATTGACATATCCCAGTAGCCATGTCTTCACCGCGCCCGGGGCAAAATTAGCGAAAAATCAATAAAATCGATAAATCGATAGTGCCGTACGAAACGGTTGTCATATTCGTGTTCAGCGTACTGACATACCCCAGTAGACATGTCTTCGCCACGCCTGGGGCAAAAATAGCGAAAAATCAATAAAATCGATATAATCGATAAACGAATCGATAATCCCAGGTGCGAAGTAGCCTAAAACCTACGCCGGCCCTTAGGGAAGTTCCACCCTATAACAAGGAAGATAAAGATCTAGGACGAAAAAAGCGCACAATGTGGAAATTTAGGCCAGAGGCCCCTTTTTTAAAAGACTCGTCACAACACTGCGTATCGACAATGCGCTAAGAGTCGACGCGCAGTAACAGAAGCGTTTTCGGGAGTTAGCGACCAAATCTTTTAATATAGTAGGATGGATTATTGTGCGATTACGAGCCCCTCCCCCCCCCCCCCCCCCCCCCCCCAAACACACCTGTGCCATCCCCGGTGGCATATCGGAGCATTGGCAAGGAAAAATATTAGGTTGATGCGAAATTAGTTGCCGAAGCGAACACTCCAGTTCAAAGCTTTATAACTCGATTTGAACATAATGTTCCTCAGTAATTTAGAGAATCTTCGATAAATCTTCGCCACCAACATATAGAAAATGGTATCCGTCTGCATTGAAAGATCAGATTGCAAAAATCCACAAACTTTTGAAAGGCGATTTCGGCATGATTCAGATCAGTAATCTGCTGCTCCCGCAGGTCTCCATTTAGGATTTAGAAAAAGTGATATTCGGTAAGGGAAAGGTCTGAGAAATAAGGAGAATGAATGGGAACCTCGACACCTCACTGTGCCAGTTTTTGTTGGGTGAGTTTTTAAGTGAGAGGCTTAGCGCTACCCTGGAGCAGGGGAAAACTTGATTCTGTTCGCCACTACCAACCACATCTACAGCAGATTTTTAGAACTCAATTCAAAATCACAATAGTAGTACTCTGCTGTCAACGCTTGACTAGGTTGGAGAAGGTAGCAGTTAATCACACCCTTACGCAAGAATGCTCCCAAACGGGCGCTAACTCCCTATACCATCTTATTGGGCATATTAAGTCAAAGTTGACCTGCCCTTTCTAGGAAGGGACCGGGAAAAGCCACCTTCTGTGCACTGCGTCACTGGGGCCTGATGCGCACGGGTGGTAAGTGTCCGATAATCCATTCGCCCGGTCTCCTCTGTTGCCTATTTGCCGGCCCCATAGAGATGGACAGCTAAGTTGGCCAAAAAAGGAGATTGAAACATCGATCTTGCTGTCTTTTTTACATGACCCCACTCCATGCCGCTTTGCCATGGTTGGCGTATTTACAAATTTACTGTTTCAACAACGGCGACACTTAACCTTTCATTTTTATTTTATATATTATTCCAACACCTAATCTAGATAACCAGTTGGATCAATGTCATAAGGATTGTTGTTCTCAACACTGGTGTATAGCAGGACAATGACAAGCGGAATAAAATAATTCACGGAGCTCGTCCTGAATAAAATTGACATTCTGCAAAATTCGCTAGCTCTCACGCTGATAAAGTGTTAAAGATTGACCGAACAATCTGACGAAGAAAAGCTGTTCCGATCAGATGTTTGGATGGCTAGTGACTGCATTCTGCTTTTTTATGCAGATCCTCCTTAGTCCTTATTGCATCATCTGAAAACCAAATTCGGTTAATGGAACGGCGAGAACCACAGATATGGAAATTTAATAAGTAAGACAAGACCTAACAAAGGGAAACATAGACAATAGATTAACAGTTTAATAAAAGAATAGAGTGGTTGGTGTTTGAAATTTTATCTGTCCGTAATAGTACGTTTCTTATCTATTTGTCTTATTTCTCTATCTATTTATGTAGAATCTGTCTCTTACATACATGTATCTTCTTACAATAATGACTGATGACTGCTTCTCTGCTCCTTTTTATGCAGATCCCCATTAGTGCTTATAGCAACATTTGAAACATAAGTTTGGTTGATGGAGCGACGCGGACATCCATCGATATAAGTATGTAGAATAATAATAAGAAGGGCAAAACCTAATGGGAAACATAGACGACAGATTAACAGTTTGTTAAAAGAATGGAGTGGTTTACGTTTATTAAGCACTTATCAAGATGCGCAATATCAGTATATATCTATAGTATCTTATCTATCTATCTGTCTTATGTATCTATTAGGGTGTAAAACTATAAATGCGCTTTTGTGGGCCGAGCAAAAATTATTTTAAAAATGATGATACAACACCTCGGCCCGAGATGTATCCGTAATAGGTATCAGCGACCCTTTCCCAAGTTCTGCCCAGAGTACTAGAACCTCGTTCAATGAAGTCGCTGCGCCATGAGGCAAAACGGCTACTCCTCCAAATTCTGACTTCGGCGTGGTTTTTGGCCTTTTTCTCTTCCAAGAGAAGCTTTTTGGATAGGAGCAAGTGGTGCCTGATAGCGCTAAGTCTAAGCTACATGATGAACATAAGCGCGACTTTCCAGCCTGGATTAAAGATTAAGTTCGATTGACATTCGAAATTTCGGTTCAGTTATCCAATGACGGGGTATTTTAAAGGAGTCCCTTTTTACATGGATGTGAGCTAGGAAAAAAGCAAATATTCTATAAATGTTCAGAATGAAGTGCTGCCTGATTCTGCTTTTCTCTTTCCCTGTTTGAGGTCGCATAACACACGAGTGGAAAATCCATAATTTTGGTCGATCGCTTTCAAAAATTCTTTAAAAAACGGGTATTGGAATCTATTCAACAATTCACATATGCTCAGATACGCCATGAATTGCTCTTTCAGGAATTATCAAATATTCTAGGATAGGTGGTCATAGTTTTACACCCCAATATAGATCTGTCTAAAACTTGTCTCTTACACCTAATTATACATATATATTGGAAGGCACCGGACAGGTCCGGATCAATCAATGGTTTGAACAACGCTGGTATACCAGGAAGGCTACCGGTGCAGTTCATATAATGGGCATGCATGGTTACAACCGATCACATCGAGGAATAATGAGAGATCTTTTGGTTCATAATTTCATTTTTGTCCTTAATGTTCTACTATTGTGATGATCCTCTGACTTCCTCGGTGGCATGTCGGAGCGCAGATGAGTAAAAAATCATGTAATGGGATCTTCTGCTGGAGAAATCGCTAGAATGTCGGTCTCGAATTTCATGCTGGCAATCGTCTATAAGCTACTATGAATTGAACGTTATTTTAAAGATGCTTTTGCCACAATTTCGCCTGTTGGCTTCATGTATGGCTCGTGCGTACTATAATGAAGGCGGATCCTGATAACACTTCGAGTAACCGATCGTTGTGAATTGCAAATCGTTTTGAGAAGTATTATATGTACATCTAAAGTAATGAGAATTAAATTTGGAACCGAAATTATCTAGTGTAGGAAGGATAAGTTTACTAGGTTGATGTTGAGTGACGTGTAGGAAATTACACAAATTTTAATCCTCATAGATCCTCAGCGAGGTGGAAGTTAAAGCAAAGACGATGAAGAATTCGGAAGTTATGAGGAAGTTCTTGGTACCGATATATTAACCCACTGATGAGCGCGCTCTTGTTGTCAACCCTGATTTCACAACTACTAGCGCCCCTTCGGGACGCTAGAAAGTGGGGTGGGGCAGCCACTTGAGGTGTGTGCAAAATCTTCACACGTGTGAAATGCTTGGAAATTAACCAAAAAGAAAACTAATCATCAGCTGAGCTCAAATAAGAAATTCTCCTTGTGAGTTGCGTATACTCTACGGGTCTGGCCGCCTCGCCAACGTTCTTCGACTCTTCCCGCAATCCTAGCCTTTCTTGCAAATTCTTAATGCCGCACCTACATGTAAAGCTAATTTCTGATACAGTGATACTAAATACTCTTTTTTGTCACATTTCTTACATGCCTATGGACCCGTTATGAACAGCCAACAGAGAGGAAGAAGAGATGCTGGACCGAGACACGAATGAGCGCGTAGCGTGCCCCTACTCCATCGTCAGACGTGCATCTTGGCGTTTTCCCCACTATTGAGCCACGGCAGATCCATTCTCCATCAGTGCACCCGTATCCTGGCGCTTATCCCACTGTTGGGCCAGCGCAGACCCATCCTCCATTTCTGGATCTGTATCTTGGCGTTCTTCGCACTACTGGGCCAGCGCAGACCCGATCCATCGATGGGACTCGTATCCCCGCGCTTTCCCCACTAATCGGTCCCTTGCGGACCCAGCCTCCATCCGTGGACCCGTATCCTGGCGCTTTCTCCAGTATTGGGCCAGAGCAGACCCAATCTCCATCGATCTCCATCCATCCGTGAACCCGTATCCTGGCGTTTCCCCCACTACTGGGCCACGGCGGACCCTTTCTCTATCGATGGACCCGTACCCTGCCGTTTTCCCAGCGTTGGGCCATGGCGGACCCCTTCTCCATCCACGGACCCGTATCCTGCCGTTTTTTCACTATTGGGCCACGGCGGACTCTTTCACGATCGGTGGACACCTATCTTGATGTTTTTCTGGACTAAGGGGCCCCGGCTCATCTGTCCGCAATCACTGCAGACGCACTCTTTGCAAATCTCGAAAGTGATGGAACAAAGTTAGGAAGTATTTAGAAAGTTTGATCAACTGCACAAGTTGCACAACTGGTTTCAGAAGATATCACAAAACCTTATGATGACGCTTTCTCCATCCTGTGTATTTGATTGTACTTCTTGAAAACAGACGGATCCTCAAGCTGCATAATCCCCAAGGGACCTCAAAGAGAGGTGTGCAAGGAGCATATCCCAGATGAGGGCACCGAATGAATCCTTCTATACATCCACCATGGTATGCACACTTCTTTTCGAAGTGGTTATCGCCCACTGTTCCAAAGTTGAGTGAAGTCAACAACAAAGCTTCAGCAGAGGGGCGACCCTGCTCCGTACATTGCTGCTACGCATCGTCAAATCGTTATAAACACTGTCTCGCATGGAGGGCTCGAGACCGCTAGCCGCTGGTCCCGCCGCGAAATCCCGAATGCACCCGACTTCCACTACATCTATGCACCAATGACGAAACATCGGCCAAATGTCCCATCAGCTTCGCATCCTCGCGAGGCACAGTCTATAACTGAGTCTCACGGTGAGCGCATGCGATCACGTGCTAGTTCCCCCACGTCTGCGCTCTAGAAAATTTTGTTGCACTACCATGATTTATATAAGAGGATTTCGCAGTACTTTCACATGGCGCGAGCACAAAACTTCCGAGCAATGTCGCAATTATTTCTGGTTCAAGAAAGAGTTCTGTTTTATTGTAGCAGATCCCATGAAAAGGATGGGATTTTGAAGTTAGGGAAAAAGTTAGAGATAGCGTCAAATTTCTTGTGTTGTGCATGAGAATAATCAGTAAAAAAAGCCACACTTTGTGCTCATGACTTTCGTTACATCTAGTAGTTCCTTAGCCGTCAAGCTAAAGTCATGCAAACGTGCATATTTAGGACACTTCCTTATAACCCTCAATATATCTTTTGCGAACCTTTTTCAGCTTTAGAGGTAGTAAGAACCGTTCAGATTCTCCCTTTTTTTCTGGCCCGAGGATGCTAGTAACATTCCAGAGCGAGATTTGAAATTACTTTTGCAAAATTATCGATTATAGTCCCAAGTTTCTTATCGCAAGAAAATGGAACCATGCGGACGCGGCGCTGTCGAAAGGGGCGTCGGTCTCACGCGTCAGGCATAGGAGAATGCGTGCGGTCGTCAATGGGTTAATGAAGGAAGCATCACAGTTCAGCACCAAATCATGTAAACTTATGTGTTAGGTGATCCATAAGTTCTGTCCCTATATGCTTATCACATTGTAACTTGTTATCACAAGACCTATTGCTGACCTAATGTGGATTCTCAGGAAGGACTACGTATGTACAGTGGCGGCCACATATTTAGCACAGCTACAATTTTGGACCACAGAATTTTCTGCATCTCTCAGCCCTAGGATGAGCAATCAAAACCAAGTTCTAGTATGTGTTGGGGCTCTATGAGGGCTTCCTTCCTGTTGCTCACGTGCAGAGATTCACTTGGAACTTGATTAAAAAATAAAACTCTAATTTCTTTGGTTTTCTCGAACTAGGCATAAAAGTTTTAGATCCACCTGTGGTGGGATGTAAAGTGGTGATTTCAACTGAGCACTCTTCTTCTCAACATTTTGCTATGAAAGCTATCTGCGCATTCTCCGTACCAGCTGTAGCCAGAGACAAAAACTGATGTAAAAGTGCGACGAAACTGTTTTCAAAAGCGTTGTATTTTGAGCTGTAAACGCGAAGGATGAGCGTAGTTCCATTGAGAAACATTTCCTTGCAGAGCAGAGTAGAAGTAAGTAAGAGAGCATTATGCCCTATCACATTCTCGAGTATTGTCCTGATAGCTCTTTTCAAGCTTGAAATACGAATTTTATATTCTCATCTGTTAATCGCTCGAAATTGGCAGCGTACTAAATACGTATGTGGCCGCCATTGTACACGCTACTGAACGAGTGGTCATCTTTCTTGAATCTCACAAGGCTGGGCAAGAAACCTGCACCGATAGAAACTCATCTGCAGCAGTGAAAACTATTTTGGTCCGTCGCCAGCGTGGAAGAAATCGAAACTCATAAACGTATGTGCACTGCGGATGTCGAGGACGTTCTCATTTTAGAACTGTGACGCCATGGTTTGATAAATTCTCTTGCGAAGATAACGTGCTTCAATACAAACCGTGCTTGAAAACTCCATTTGATGTGGATTTGGAGGTTCCGAAAGCGCAACTAAAAGGTAACGTTCGGAAAACCACATGCTAATTGATGCTTGCTTTAATGTGCTTCCAAATACCCACAGCATTTGTACTGCAAAGAAATGGTTTCGTTAGTCGGCGCAGTCAAAATGTTCCACATGATTTCACTCAGGCGAATAAGGGCAGGAAGGTCAAGTGTGTCTGTTCTCCTGAAGTTCTCCTGATTCAAGCAATCTCATAACTTAGCATGAGTCCTTGGAGGTGTGAGCTACTGCTGAGTATGGTAGGTGCAGGGTTCCCACCGAAACGGCAGCGCTAACAAAAAATCGATCAACACAAAAAGAATCGTCTCTCATGTGTCTTAGGCAGAGGTTGAGGGGTTGAGCACTGAAACAAGAAAAATGTGCACTAATGGGCAATTTCTTTTGGAAAAACGTGGCCAGGAATTGTACTTGACGACCAAAATCTTCTTCACGCACGACTATACCCCACCACATGCTGACCAGGTGTAGTGTTCTGAAGACACCTGATGGGAAAGTCATGACCCATACATCTAATATTTCCGATCCAGCGCTACCAGATACCAACTATTTATTTCACTAAATACAATCTGCACGTTAAAAAAAACATCACTAAATGTGTCCACGTACGACCGGTATTGAAGGTTTTCAAGTCACAACGGACTTTCTTCTATAACAACGGGAGCGATGAGCTGCCTAGAAGACAAAGCAAGGTAGTTTACATATAAGATCAATATATCATTTGTTAATACTGCATGGTTTCTACGTTATTTAATTTTGGAACAAAAGTTGTCAGTAGGGACAGAACTTGTGGGTCAACCTAACTGTATAATAAAGCCTTTGGTGTTTCCTGTATTTGCTGTTATTTCTGCTTAAATGGAGGATTCCTGGCAGTGTACTGAGCTATCTACCGGGCCGGCCGGCTATTTAATACCGGGCGATTCGCAGGAAAACACAAGTCAGCCGCATCCCTCATATTGGATATAAAGGGCCTGGGCCTTTCTCAGATAACGGCTTACGCAGTGCCTGAGAAGCGATTAACGCACTCTTACATCTCTGGTGGCATATTAAACATTGTGTAAGTTGATCCGCTGAACTGTCGGTTCTTCTTTGTATACTACAAATGATTAATGAAGTTCTATGGAGTCTATGTTGTTCTCAAGGTATCCCACTCTTCTCTCTTCTACTAGCGCAACTTCAATCATAAGCTTTATTGCGTAGCACGAATACATATCAGCCTCAGCTGTTGATGTCTTTTTTGAAATTCTCCTGTGTGTAATTTGACGTACCAGTGGGCGGCTCGTCATATTGCTCGTCTTCTATAGGGCAAACTCCTAAAAATGTGAATATTTGCGAATATGATGTAGTTGCGATTCTGGAGCACGCTTGCCTGAGTATTTGCAAATCCAATCCAAGTATGCACGAACATCAACATAATATGCTTGCATGTCTGAAATATGTATATATAAAAGTGAAAGTTTGTTTGTGTGTTTGCTTGTGTGTTGTGTGTGTTTGTGTTTGTTTGTATGCTCCGAGTAGAAATCGCGGAGGATGGACCGATCGGGACCAAATTTTGCACATAGGTTCTTCGGCGGCCGGCGGAGGTTGTGGGCTTCCGTTCACTACAGACTATAGATTGTCTATTGATTGTATCGATTTTATTGGTTTTTCGCCATTTTTGCCCAGAGGTCGGTGAGGATATGTATGCTAGGGTTCCTCGATACGCTGAACGCGAATATGGCAACCACTTCTAGCGGCAGTATCAGATTATTGATTTTATCGACTTTTTCCATTTCTGTCCGGAGACAGGCAAGGACATGTCTACTGTGGTTTGCCAGCACGCTGAACACGAATATGATGACCGTTTTGCACGAAATATTCATCTGTTGATTTCATTGATTTTTCGCTAATCTACATCATGGGAAGGTGAGGACGTCTACTGGGGTTCCTCAATACGCTAAGTATGAATATCGATTACTTAATTTCATCGATTTTTCCATTTTCCTTCGGGGACGGGCAAGGGCATGTTTACTGGACTTTCCCTGTGCGCTAGAAACCAGTGTGATGATCGTTTCGCACGAGTTATCGGTCTAACGATTTCATTGATTTTTCGCTGTTTTACCTCTTGGAGCAGTGTAAACATCTCCACTGGTTTTCCTTAATACACTGAACATGAGTATGGCAGTTGCTGTGCATTAATGCATTAGTTCAGTCTCAACGAAATAACTTTTCTAGCTTTTCGCCTAGAGGTTGGTAGAAAAGAGCTTCTTCAATGTGCCGATCATTAAAATTATAGGTTTTTCCAATAAATTACCGGAAATAGCAATTGTGCTCAGCAGTGTGAGATAGCCGGGGTAGTAAAACACCCGAGCGAAGCCGGGTATGCCGTCTAGTACCGTATAAACTGCTCCGTAGGTGGAGCAATGCTTTTGAAGAGATCTCACTAAGGACGTCTTGGTGAAGCATACAAAAATAGCTTTCTCAAACATGAAACTATCTTACTCTCGCCGACATCTGCCTTCGTTCTCTCAGTAGAATTCGCTGCGCTACTAATTCCCATCAAAGTATGTACGTCCGCGCCGTCCACCTGGAACAGTGGGCCACCGCTATCTCCCTAAAAGACATTTCTTATCCATAGGGCCCTTTACTTTTACTTTGTCTGGTAAAACTCACAGGTAAGATCGTCTTCGCAAAAGTTAGTGTTAGAATTTTGTGTAAAGGCTCATCAACGCCGTACAATTTTTGTGCAACTACCTGCTGCCCATGAGAGTATCGGTGTGGATCGGTCAATGTAGATGGAACACTGTCTGAAAAGTATTTGTGCAATTCTCCCATGCTCACCATTTTTCCAGGTTCCGGTTTTTTTTAATGGCAGACATTCTAGCTTATTAGCTTTTTCAGCAGGCCATTTCTACTGGCGAGCACTCCCCATTGCCAAGATGCGAATGTAGACGAACATAGGATCCCCGGTAAAGCACAACTAGGAGTGCAGTTGTTAAAAGCGTTAGTCGTAAACGAATAAATACATAGGTAAGTAGATTGCTGCTGACCCGTTTTGCGTGATGTACATAGATATTATACTTCGGAATGCTCAAATTTTTTTTTGAATAATCGAATTTCAAATTTATTCGATTCGAAGCTTTTTCGAGTTATCGGATTTCAAATTTACTCGATTTTCTCTTTGAACTGAATTTTCGAATATATTCTGTTTTTCTACAGTCAAATAATCGAGTAAATTCAAGAGTCAGTTTTGGATTCATTCGATCATTCGAGTAATATGACTAATTCGGAATTGGTCTAACTTGCAAAGAGTTGGGAATTTTGACTTTTCTCGAATACTGATAAATGAGTTAAAAGCAGCGACTTCAACAAATACCTTCCTGGAACACCAATTCAGTGTTCTACCTTTTCTAGATAAATGACATGAGAAACACTAGTGTTTCGTCCTTTTTTGATTGCTACAGCTTCTAATCGCGAAACGGAAAACGAGGACTTTAGGGGCATATACGGGAGGTGGTTGGTGCTTAGAGTAGGGGAGTACAAGCACTGGATCATTGTTATTGCACTACTATCTCGTATACAGCTAAAAGCTCAAGTAGAAAAGTAGGGCGGAGTGATGTCCTTGAAGGTATGTCTAGCTGTTTCGTTTCAGGAGTGACATGGAAGGGATGGACAAGAGCGAATCGTCGATTGGTATATTTTTGAAAAGTTATACAAATTTCTACTCATTCTTGGTGATCAAATAAATGATGCCTGAAAAAATCGAAAACAATGGTGACAATTCATTCATTTAGACTACTCGATCTTAATACGCAAAGTCTGGGAGCTAGGAAAAACGAACTTTGCAAACACATAATTCCCTTGAACACTCGAAATTACTCTGTTATCCGAAACGAAATCGAATCGAATATTGAATAAAGCCGAAATTGCACCTTAATCGAATATTCGAATTTCGAATAAGTTCAAAAACGGACTTCCCCGAATAGTCAAATTTCGAATAAACTCGAAAACGGGCTTTTTTCGATTAGTCGAATCCCGAGTTACTTGAATTCAAATGCTTATTCGAATTTTTCATTGAAATACATTGCTCGTCCGATCGACAAGATCAACAGTTTCACGCGTCAAGTCGTTTCGGTGAACTCTCATCCCGGAAAAGATTTAAAACAGGTTTAAAGGCCGTTTTGTAATATCTTATATATACCCCTAGATTTAGCGTCTGGGTGGGGGTTTAGAACCTGCTAATCTCAAATCAATATTTAAACCATAAAAGAAGAATGAGATGGAAATGTCCAACTTCTCACAGATTCTCGAGACCTGGGCTGGAAAATCTGACAAATATAGCGTGAACTCACAGTCCTTGCCTGATCCAGCTGCATACAACACCTCATCCAATTCGAGGTTTTCGCTGGGCATACAGATTGGTGTAGCGAGAGTCTCACAGATATTCCCTCTAAGCTCAATAAGCGCCAAGTCATTATAGAAAGTACAGAATTCATAGTTGTGGACTGTGATCTGGAAGAAGATTAATTGCGTTTCTGCAACTTGGCCTAAGAACAATTATTGTGATTTTCATTTACCTTGGCTACCTCATACGTGTTGTGATACGGACAAGTCCCTGAATCAGTGCAGTCCGTTTGGTTGCCGCTAAGGTACACCGAAACCTCGTCGGGACATCTCATCACAGATATTGCACTGAAGAAGTACAAGATATAGATAGGTTAATGTGGAAAATGAACAAATTACGCAAATAGGGAGTGATTCTATTCACCTGTAACTCCTGTTAGTGTCGCACTGCAATCTGTTATAGGTTTCGTTCATCTTCAACATGCAATGAGCGGCGGATAGGATATGACGTTGTGAAATCATTGCGCCACTGCATATACCAGCCAGATCTGAGGTAAATGTCAAACAATTACTGCAGGGAAAGGAGTTTCTTATAGTAGAAAACCAGTCCGTTTCTGAAGTAGACACGGTTATTTTTCTGAACAATTTCAACTGCAACATATCCAAGTTTGACTCTCTTTAAATCTTGGCATTATCCTTGTGATTTAGTAAAGTGTTTCTTTTTTCAGCGGTTTTTTTGCAAAGATTGTTACGGTTCTTTATTCTGCGCTACAGCTAAGGTTTTGGCGATGTCGCCTTCGAAGTCTGGAAGTCGAAGGCACACTTTGCATTATCCTCTCAAACGCCTCACTTTCTTACAGGACTCGATTCAGCCACAAGGCAAAACAGAAACAATGACAGAAACACATCCGGATGCGTTATTTGTCCAAATGGCAGGACTGGTGAGCGTATGATGTCAGGAGTAATTTATCTCATCACCTGACGAATACGTAGGAGAAGCTGGCCGACCTCTCCGCATTCTGATGAATGAACATCTACAGTACCGGCCAAAATTATATAGCCTTTGTAGTGTCCTCCGTTTACCTCATAACTTCGTTTAGAGTAAAGCTTCGAAGCTCATATTTTTATGCTTGTTGTAGACACTCACATGTGATAGAAATGGAACGACATCGTACCATTTCGTCAGCTAGTTTTCTCTAGGCAAAATAATTACCACGATTCCAAAATATGGAATTTTGCGGCATCCACAATAGATCACAGAAGGGATTCTGTGGACTGTATTTTCACAAGAATTGGACTCCGTGTAATAGATTCGACTCATATTGAAATGAAAACGTGTGCTCTCAGATCATTTATCAAAGCATACGAAGCAAATTTGAGTTTATTTCAGCGGTAGACCAACGTAAGAATTTCTGCCAAATTAGCTCATTCTTCCTTGGTTACAGTGTTAAGTCGGTCATGATGTACCCACAAGTCTATATCACAAAGGGTGCTTTCGTTTCTTTTCATGCAAAGCTTTAATCCACCAAAAGCTATGCAGGGAAATTCAAAAGGCTATATAATTTTGGCCGGTACTATATATGGGCTTAACAAATCAAGGCCTTCCATCCCACTGGGAGCACATCGCATATTACGTCATGGAAAGTGTGCCATCCATATTGCAGTCACCGTCTTTTTGCAGAGCCCGAGACCATAGCGCGAAAAAAAGTAGAAGCCTGTTGGATTGCCACCAAGAGCCTTAAAATGAACAGAAAAGATGATTGTACTACTATAACTAACGAGCTGTCCCTGCATCACAATCTTTGCGAAATCTGATTAAATTTTGGCAGATTTCTAGGGCACACTATAAAAGGCAGTAGGAGTACAGTTCCCGGTATTAGCAGTTTGTCTGCCTTCCAACCATCTCAACTGTAGCGAAGGTGGGCACTAGCTGGGCTGTGTGTTTTTGATTTTGTTTCTGATTTGCATTTTGACTGAGCTGGGTTCTGTAAGGCGAAGAGGCATTTGAGAGTATCATGCAAAGTGTAGCTTCCATTTCCAGGCTCTGATGAAGTGGACATCATCCGAAATGTTAGCCGTAGTGGAGATTCAAAGAATCGTAACAACCTGTGCAAATATAGCCGAAAAAAGAAACGCTTTACCGACTCAATTGTGTTTTTGCAAAATACTCTCTATATAACGGTTGAAAATTGGAGCAAGAGTTCAGCACAACCTCTCTGACAAGGGAAGTGCAAGAGGCCATATTCGAAAATCGGGATGAAACCTATCTGGCTTGAATCTTTGTTGGAGAGGGTGTTGCAGTATATATTTTGTTACTGCCCTCGGCTTCAAAAAACAATATATGCGTTGCAGCACTAGTCCGTCAGCGACGAGGTGGCAGAGTGGAGAGGATGCGGACTGATAGGCAGGAGGTCGAGGGTTTGGATCCCGTCATTGACACTCGTTTTGCATTTTTGTTTTTTATTCCTCCTATGTTATTGAAATCAATTTTGGAGGGCTAGAAGACAACACTTGTCTTTACTGACGTACTAGCTATAGAATAACTACTATGCTATGAACGTAGTTTAGTGATCGTACAGCTTTCCCTCGAGTCGCTAGAAAATTGTAAAATTTTCATTCAAAACAAAAAAAGGATGGTCAATGAGAAAGCATTTACTGGCAGCAACGGTGCACACAGACAATGAAGTGTTCAAAGCAAAAGCGGTGAGAACAATACGCGCAGACAATGAAAGAAATTCTGCTACAATCATTACAGTCGCATTCACTGCAGAGATCAGAGGGGAAGCAGGCTTCCACTGGAGTGAGGAAAGAGCCTGGATCTAAATCAGTATACCCTGCCGCCTTCCAAGGGTAACGAAGCATAGCGCGGAAACGGGGAGCACGGAATGTCCAATATACAACAGAAAGAATTTTTAAAATGTTGTCTCTCTTTGAGACAACAAAGTCAATGTTGTGCACAAAAAAAGGGGTACTCCCCAAATGTGTGGTTTCCAAATGGCATCATCAGAAAATGGGGAAGAAAATACCTGCTCTACGGGTATGGGCTTTCCGCCGAATCCGACAAATCCCGATTCATACGGGAGGGGAGAGCAAACCTCATCAATTTCGGACATTATATCCCATTCCTCGTCCATCTTTTCCTCATCATCGACTTCTAGTTCTTCTTCATCTGCTATTGTAAGCTCGCAGTGAGCAGCCTCAAGAAGAATCCTTCCAAATGCTTCGGCCAACTTCCGCTCATCACGAGTTGCACAGTTGCCATCACCCGGACCAAACCGAGCCAATAAAAGGGCCACGACGCGTGAAGGTTCGAACATTATGAACCGAGTGGGAAAGATTTTGAGTTACAGTCGTGAAAAGTGACTGCTACTTTATAGCTAATCGAGGGAGAAAAGCAGGTTTTATATAACGTAGTTATTCCGTGCCTAGTGCGTCAGTAAGGATAAGTATTATCTTCTAATCTTTTAAATTTGATTTCAACAACACAGGGGGAATAAAAAAATGAGAGAGCAAAACGGGTAGGTGCGCATGACGGGGTTCAAACTCTCGAGCTGACAGTGCAGCATCCTCCCCACTCGGCCACATCGTCGCTGACGGACGAGTGCTGCAGCGCATATGGTACTGTGGTGGGATTTTTGTTTTTTGGAATCGAGGGCAATAATGAAATATATACTGTAACACCCTCTCCAACAAAGATTCAAGCCAGATAGGTTTCATTCCGATTTGCGAGTCTGGCCTGTTGCACTTCCCTTGTGAGGATGATCACTTGTAACTTTCGTTACAGGAAATCTCTACTTGAAGCTGAAAACGAAAAACACGTGGATATTAACCCACCACCTTTTAGCTCTAGTATAACTGTCCATGGATACTCGTTCTTCTTGAACATCCTTCCTCCATATGACCTCTTAGTAGGTCGATTTTCTACCTTATCACCTAGGAAATGTAGAGCTTTAGAGCGTTACAAAGATTTATACGTGCACAATAGGTGAGAAAATTGGAGAACGTACCGAGGAAATGAACCCCACACTTCTTGGTGTTCTGTTCGTTCTCTTCAGTAGTGAGTTTTCGACTATCCACTAATAGAAACGCAAAAAATAGGACGACGATGGGAAAACGAGGCATGTTTGTGGATAAAAAGTCACAGGGAAATGTTTGATGTGCGTTGGACACCACAATGTTATCGGCAGAACCTACAGCTGCCCACTGTCGGTCCTTGATCACAAGAATATGAATCACTAGCGCGGATGATTCAAAGTTTCTTTGAATATCGTCTTTGAAAGGCGTTGTTTTCTTTTTGCTCTTCCACAGGCACATAGTACGCCTAGTATGCGGAATGGTAGGAATAGGTTTATGGACGCCACATTTGGCGCTTTTGCTTCTTATCTATGAATTTTGTCAAATTGTTCCGGAAAAGTTGTAGAGTTCAAGCTGTGTGGGGTGGTTGTGGGAAGAGAAAATTACTGGTTATTGAATAGGCCAAAACCTTTCTAGGCCATTGTGGAAGGTTCCCGATAACCTGCTCCGAGTTCGAAAAGAAAGAGACGAAAGGCCCTCCAGCTTCCGTTTATTCACAAGTCCAGGATCTAACCAGCAATGTGATGATTATGCCAGCATCATGTTAAAGTTGTAAGATGCTCGCATCTCCATGAAAATTTTTAGCAAAGTCGATTTCAACTTTAAATTATCATCGAACGAAATGAAATACTCTTCTGAGATTCAATGATTTATCAATTAAATGATCAAAATAACTGACAGATGACAACGATTTGGATACATTTTTACAGATTTCAACGTCTGCTGCAAAAACACAGCTCTCCACTCTGCTTCGTAGATTTATGAACTTGATTACAGCACGGTTTAATTACAGGCATGGTCAAATCTGGTCTATTTTATTAGGATGTTGCGAAATTAACTGCCGAAATGGACACTGATTTTCAAAGAAATTCATGACCGCAATCTTCGAGTTTCCATTCCTTATGTTTCATGTGTGTAGAACTGCAGCGGAGCCCCATCACGAGTCACACAAGGATTCAAGAGAATCGGAAGAGGGAGAACAAGTCGCGGGCATTGTGAACAACTTTTTTAGACGCTTGAAGGCGTGTAATGACGCCAAAACAGAACATTTCAAACAATTAAGGTGATATGTTGTGCCTGGTTCTTTGTTCTGTAAAATTCATTATTGCTTGTATTGTGAGGATTGTTTTTAAGCGAAAAATAAATAAAACAAAATGTCCGGGAACATAAGCCGCACCCTGTAGATACCCTCTTTGGCTTAGATATCCCCCTTCACTGAATCACGAAATAAGAATGGGTCCTCACTGATATGCTCAATTTGGGAAGAAACCCAATTTTATTACCTTGTCTTGTGAAATCAGCTAAGCAAGTGCGAAGTGGTATGCATGGGCTATAGATTTGCAGATATCGTTCTAAAGCAAAGAAACAATAATAAAAATACTTCTACATTGTGGACAAAGGTATTAGGATGTAGCATAAGTTTCCACTGTTTTGAAATTTCCGACAAAATAGTTTCATGAAAAATCAAGTAACAACAGACACTTATACGAGTCATGGAAAACCTCGTATCCACTAATCCGGGTCATGGAAAGCCTAGTATCCCTGCTGGAACCGGGTCCTTACACTGAAAATGTAGAGGACCTGGCCTTCTAGTTGTTCAACAATGGTTGACCCGGTGGAATTGCCTGATGTTTGTTTTGGAGATAGTTCCACTGTTCTCTTTATCGTGCAATTTCAACCATATGTTTTATTACAAATAGAAGGATATCTGGATGTCTCAGCTGTTATTGTCCTTCAGAAAAATTATGCCTGAATTTGAGAACAGTTTGAAGCACCAGTGAGCCTCTCGTCATTTGAGTCGTCTTCTATGGGGCAAACACCTAAAAAGATGCGAATGTTTGTAAATGTAATGTAACTACGATTTTTGAGTGTGCTGACCTGAGTATTTGCAAATCCAGTCCAAGTATGCGCAAACGTCGACATAATATCCTTGCATGCCTGAAATTCTATATATTCTGATTCGTAGCTGGAGCAGTGCAATTGATGAATTTTCTCAGAGGATATCTTGATGAAGCATCACTAAAATTCCTCATAAAACTGCCTTACTTTCGCCGGCATCAGTCTTCGGTCGATCAGCAGTATTCACACCTTGATTAATTCCCACCAAAGTATGTATGTTCACTGCGTCCACCTGGAACAGTGGGCCACCGCTATCGCTCCACAAGGCACACCTTTCTTTTTATAGTGAACTTCTGTACATTATCTGGCAAACAAAACTCACTGGCAAGATCGTTTTGGCAAAAGTGAGTGTTAGAACTTTGTGTAAAGGTTCACCACACCGTACAATTTTTGTGCAACCACCTGCTGCCCATGGGAGTACCGCTGTGGGTCGGTGAGTGTAGACGGTGCACTGTCTGAAGAGTATTCGTGTAATGTTTCCATGTTAAGCCTATTTCAGATTGTGGAAGTATTTTAAGAGCAGACATTTTAGTTTATCGAAGGTGGTAGTAAATCTCCTGGAACGACGACGAAACGATGAGTAGGAGGTCACGGTGAAGAGTTAAATTGAGTTAAATTTAAATTGCAAAACCTTCTCACCCTCAGAGGTTTTGAACCTCTACACATGGGATATTCGGTATCCTCGAAATATGCTGACATACCTCTGAACCATAGATTCCAGTGCTAACGGAACTTATGTGAGCATTATAGCCCAATTGGCCAGTGGATCTCTTCCTACATAACCTAATTTTGGTGTGTGGAATTCAAAAATGTGATTCCGAGCTCTTTAAATATGTGGGATTTAATCAGACAGGTGTAGAGCTCAGCTGCCAAAATCAGCCATCCGGATATCGGAGTCATCGATGGTCTACTGCGGAAAATCATGGTGATCGAAACAGTGAGAACATCGATCAGCTGGGCGTACCCGAAAATGCTTCTTCACCGAAAAGGAGTCAGTGCACGCTTGACCGGCTACAACGATGAACTCGAACCGTGAGCAAAAAGTCCTCTGGAGAACTTTTTTGCGGAACGACGAGGTCGCCGTCTGCGTTTCGCATGCCGCACATTGTTTCGCTCCCCGTGTCCTCCTCTTTCCATACTGGGACGAAGTTCACCGTGGTGGTGAGCTCGCAGTTCGATTTCAAACTGTGAGTTCACCTGCAACTATGGTCTCTCTTTTGTCCTAGTTGTGAAAACCATTAGAGAACCATGTTTGGGCCAACAAAGTTTACATTACCTCTCCCGGAGTTCTCCGGGTCAACCGATGGAGAAGACGTACGCCGGGGCCCAATAGTGGTGAAAACGCTACGACGATATGAACCCTGCAGTGGAGGTCGCGTCGGCGCCCAGTACTGTGAAAACCCCAGCATACGGAACCTTCGAAGGAGGAAGGGTGCGCCAGAGCTCAATATAGCGTGGAAAAGACCAGGGCACTGGTTTGCCGAAGGAGTATAGGTGCGCTGGAGCTCAATAGCGTGGAAATCGGGCAGAAGCAGCTACACCTGCAGAGCAAGGGTGCACCGGCACGCAGTGGTGGGGAAAACGCCAGTTCGGCAATTAGGAAGTGTGCGTTTGCGACCAATTGCGGGGAAACGTCATATGACGGGTGTGTATAGCCGAGCAGGCTGGTTGGGGGTGTGGGTCATGATGATGCAAAACCTTCCCGCCCCTCGGCGTTGACTCGTCCCCACTCACATTCAAATTTGCATGGGTAACTATGGCGAAATCGCGCGCGAATTAGTGCGAATATGTCCTGAAGGGCGGGGCGAGGTTTCGAATGAACCAATCGCAGACAGATTACCCACCCACTTTTGCCTCATCATGACCCACACCCGCTGATTGGTAGCATATCGCAGCTCATAAGACGGATTTCGTATTTGAGCGCTCAGTTTTGTGAGGACTTTGGAAGTTTGGAGGTTTAGCGCGTAACTCGTAGTGGCTGCCCACCCCACTTTTAGCGCCGCACAGGGGCGCTTGCTTCTGCTTAAAGCTGAGGCCGAAAAACCCGTGGATATTAAACCACCGAGTCTGTCTCGGACCTGTACGCCACCTTACTACAGGGCTACTCCAACCTGAAAAAAAAAATCATCCCGAGCCAGAGTGCCGTTTCCACACGAAGCGCAGCTTCGCCGCGCTTCGCGGATGACAGTGATTTTCTGCGAATTCGCTTGGTTATTTTTTCAGTTGAGGATTCGGAATAAGAATTTTCTGCCTTCTTTGTCCGAATAAGTTGTCACCTTACGTGACTCTTTTTGTTAATTTAAATTTTCACTTCACAGCCCTTCCCTTCCTCTTAGGTGAATCATCTTTGCTCATTATTCCCTCTGAAACCCTGAAGTAATCTAAGGAACTCGAACTTCTCGTGTGAACAGGTCTCACATCCCCTTTGGGCCTATCTTAATAAGCGATACATCGGTTTTCAGCATAGATTCTGCGCGAGTGATGCCGCATGTTCCCGAAAAGGTGATTAATAAGAAAATCAAGAAGATTTGCGTATTTTCAGCCTCTATTCTTGAATTCTGCTTGTCAGCCAGCTACAGACAGACACTTTCGCAATAGCTTCACCGTTTATTATATGGAGGCGATCACCTTCCAGCTTTAGTATCACTGCCCATGGGTATGCGTTCTCCTTGAACGTCCTCCCCCATATACCTCTTAGTTAGTTGATTTTCTACCTTATCACCTAGAAATTGGACTGTTCTAGGACGTCCTAAAGCTGTGTATGTATGTGAAAATAAAGAAAACCTGTCGAGAAAATGAACCCGACACTTCTTGGTGTTATGAGCGTTCTCTTCAGTAGTGAGTTTTCGACTATCCACTAGTAGTAGAGACGCAAAAAATAGAACAAATATGAGAAAACGAGGCATCTTTGCGAATGAAAAACCTTACAGGGAAAGGTTTGGTTGCGTTGGGCACTATAATGTGTTCGACAGCACCTACAGCGGACAGCAATGAAGGTGGCCCATCTGCGGCCTCAAGAAGGACGCCGCGCAACCGCATCGCGCGCGCTGGGATCGGTGTCGTGTGCCGTCGGATTGCTATTTCTAAGCTTTTTTCTTCCCGATTTGGTCAAAAATGCTTGAAATCGGGTAGAAAAGCTGCTAGAAATAGCATAACAGCAGCTGAAAACATCGGTTACGGCACACGCGGCGCGGTTGCGCGACGTCCTTCTCGAGGCCGCAAATGGGCCACCACCATTGCCGTCCACTGTACAACTGATCACTTTGAGTCTCTGCGTGCCTTGATCAGAAGAACATGATTCACTCTCGTGAACGACTCAAAGTTTCTTTGATGGTCGTCTTTGAAAGACGTTGTTTTCTTTTTCTTTTCCTACAAGTACGTAGTATGCCTAGTGTGCAGAATGGTAGAAAAGTATGAGCGCCACATCAGGAACTTCTTTTATTATTTGTCGACTTTGTCACGTTGTTCTGGAACCTACAAGTACGTAGTATATGAGCTATAGCACGATTCCTCCGAGCTGTATGGATAGGTTGTGCGAACAAAAAATTGCTAGTTCTGAAACGTTCCCGTTAACGTGCTCCCAGCACGAAAGGAAGGAGGCATTGGGCATTGGCTCTCCTAACTCCCGTTTATTCACGACTTCATGAGCTCATTAGTGATATGAGCTATAGCACGAGTGACAACAGCGTCATCCCCGGATTCTAAGATCCCCGAACTCCTACGACAATTCGTACCAAGCTTTCAGCTTCAAATTATCATCATGGGCAAAGTGCAACTCTGTATTAGAATGCAATCTATATTAAACAAAGCGCCGTAAGGGGGCTAGAGCGCCAGGCATATCGTTCCAATAACGCGGCGGCGACCCCGGTATCTTCCACAAAATGCTGCTTCTGATGCCAATGCTTGCTGTAAGGAATTGGTCTCCAGCAGTTCACTAAGTGGACTGCCGAGGCTTTATCATGCCATAGGCATATTTATATACTACTGAATTAGGTTTATTTTACAAAGGTCAAATACACTCGTTGTCCACCACTTATTGAATTATTTTCCAGTGCGGCTTACTTCTTACTAACTCCAATCCTTTTACTCACCATATGGTTAACCTATGGTGGTTTTTCAACTTGATAGAATAGCTATCGCAAGTTAAATCTGGCCATTCTAGCTTCCAATTTTGCTGCTTTTGGATCAGTTAGCCAATCATTTCTCACCCAACTAAAACTTTAACCACTCGCCGACAGAGCAGATCCTGTCAATGCTACGCTTGAGGGTGCATCAAAGAGGAAAAAAAAACTTAACAAGTTGACATAGGGAGCTAATCTGAAGTACATGAGCAAGTCCAGAAGTTTCTATCAATGTTCTGGGCTCATGACGAAATATTTGGGTAGTTTTCTAATTTTTCGAACACCAACAAATACGCATACGCAGTGTGCAACAAATACGTCAGGACATTTTTTGTCACTAAATTACATAGCAGGAACTACTCTTCACTGAAAAACATCCATTCTACACGAAGGCGCAAGTGTTTCCTATGGTAGAATAGCATAAAAGTGGTGTGCACGCGTTTATGATATGTAAGTATTGCTCAACAGTAGAGAAAGTGCAAGAAAAATTGCTCTGTACTATAGAAGATTGTATTTTCTCCGTTTTCCTTTTGTATTGTTCATTTTTGCTTGTGCTGATGTTTTTTCTTCCATTATGTGTCCTGCACTTGCGATAAAGCAAACAAAAGTAAATGAACAAATGCCTCCCGTCGAATTTTTCCAACAATTATAAGATTGTAACGTAAACTTAGCACATCTGGCAGGGCTATTTGAAGAATGCGGCGGGAGCAAAAAGTCCAACTAGAGAAATGGTCTTTCTCGCTCACCAAATGGCTGGATATCTGTCATCTGTAGGATAAGCAAGACTTCCCGCTCAGCTCTCGGCACATCTGGCGGCCAGATGATGACGGGAACGCGACGATAGCTGGAGGTTGCCCAGCCACATGTAAAGGACACTGTTTCGACACAATTGTCGGTGTCGAGTTGTTTGCGGAGTGCGGGTTGTTCGACACGGGGGCGACGGGGACGGGGTATTGACGCGCGAAAAGCTATGGTCGAGTATAGCTCGGAGGCAAACATCGCGGCACGCGCGACTCCTTCCGGGTCGCCGCGCGCGACGTCCGTCGCATTCCGTCGGCTTCGTTCCTGGAGTGTCCGCAGCGTGCATTGAGGATATCGTCGGCGGCGTTTTTGCACGTTGAAGAGGAACGGCCCGGAATGCATTGTTTGTATGAACTTCCACCATCATCAGCACCACCACCGCTCCGCGCCACCATACGCCTCGTCTCTGTCGCCTCGTAAAACGTTTATGTGTGCTGCACAGAGTCGTCATACTTGCATTAAACTTAAATTAGACCAGTTTTCACAACTACCACCATTTTCTTTGTTAGGGCTATAAAATTGACTAGTGTTTACACGCTACTCCTGATATCCAGCTTGTTAACATTTGTCGCGCTTGAGCTGTCTACTGTGTTTCCATTTTTTGCTATTTCTCTAATATTAGGTCGTCAAGTATGAAATGTCCGATTTTATGAACGGTCAGTTTGACAGACTCTATCTTCGAAGATTTACTAGATCTCTTCTCATCTTTGTTTTCATTATTAAGGTACATCCTCTTCCCTTCACAATCATTTCCTGGTTCTCTGATCAGTCAACGAATTTTTGTTCGAAAGCATTTTTTGTAGAAGTCCTCAAAGACGAAAAAACGTGTCGTTTTGGAAAACAGGTTCCATTTTCCAGCCATTCGAGCTGAGAAAGCTGGGAACCTCAGGGTAGTGTTATGGGAAATTTGGCTAGTAAATGCACTGAACAGCGTTTGCTTGGGAAGTTCCACTCAAGTGACATGAAGCTCCAAAGTGATGTTATGATGAACCTGGATATCGATGAGCTGGAAGCCGTAGCGGAAGCGAATACGAGTCAAACTAGGTCAGCGTAAGCAGCAGGTGTGACCTTTATAATCCAGCAATATTCAGGTACTCAAGGCAATATGACCATTAAAAGTAGTTCGGTAAACGGATTTTTCCCAGTTTGACCCTCAAAAACGGGTGCCAATTTTTGGCCATTTTTCACAAATCCACGTTGCCTAAGCCAGAGGAGCAGGGGTAAGGACCCACCTGCCACTCACTGTACTGGACATAGGTTGCTCTATTTGGCCACAACTCCTTTCAGGGATTAGCTCACTTCAGCTGGAGAAAAGGTTCAATTTTCAACATGATGTTGGAAACGCTCTTCGCCATTTCATTGCTACTAACTTTCCACGTTTCCAAGCTCTTGGCACAACCAAGCGGCAGTTAAGATGGCAAGGCTGTGGGGATAGTATAGGAGCATATACGGATATCTTATACTGCATCTTGCTTTAGAAACAAAACTCGAAATCTTCTCATCCAAAATCGGACATTTCATACTTGACGACCTAATAATACGGAGAATGAAGAAGTTTCATTAAAGCCGGCCTGCACCTCAAGGATATGCAGAACATGCCTCGGATGCATCACTGAGTCTACCCATGGTAACGTGTTAACGTAACCTGATTTACCCTTAACGTGGCACCCATCAACATGCTTACCAGCTGCTATCCATCGAGATTCACAAGTTTGGTTTTGAAGTAACCCATCTTTCCAGTGATGTATCCGGGCCCACGAGTGGGTCAAACGTGGATGCACCTCTTGCGAATTACCGGACACTTACCACCAGCGCGCCTCAGGCCGCGGAAAGACAGTGCATAGGAAACCACTGTTCCTGGGTTTTTTTTTTTGAGGAAAAACTGTCTTCACTCTAACAAGACTAGTAAGTTGTTAGATTGAATTAGGCAGCTTTTCAACCATAACTGGCTGTTTCTTCCTAGGTTTAAAAAAAGTTAAAACGGCCTGGCGCCGGGCGAGTGCTTGGTAAGTGTCCGCAGACGCATCTCGTGCTGCCCTAGAGAATTCGCTAGCAAACTCTGTATAGACGCTCCATTCACAATGCACCATATCCACTATACCTGCACATTTATTCGAAAGTTCCAATGTCGAATATTTCAAATATTGGAATGATCGACTAAGTTCGAAGAGAAAGAGGAAGAGTGAAAAAAGTTTTTTCGGTTATCAGCAGTGCTTCAGAAAATGAGATTTTTGAGTATGCGAACTTTTTGATCAAATCCGATCATTTGAATGGCTTGTTTGAATAATCAAATTCACTCGGATAACTATGCAGGTACGTGTAATGTCTACTACAGGGAGGGCCACAAATACGGTAACAGCGCTCGTTTCTCCTCTGAAGAAAATTGTTCTGCCTCGAAACTAAACTCAGTTGGGATGGCCTTTCGTGACGTTTTACTGGAACAATGCTACGGTTTACAGGTCATGTTTGATCCAGGACCCAGCCTAAGCAATGTTTTAGGCCCTATTGGTTTCATCGATTGACCACCCACTTGCTTGGGTCTCAGTCAGTAGGGTCAGTAGGCTTCGGTGATACGTGAGACTTTTCCATATCCTCTCCAGAATTTGGATTAGTTGAGCAAGCATCACTTTGACTGTTCTCGAATTCATAAAAGCTGAAACGTCAGAAGGATTTTGACTAATGAAAGAATGTAAGAAACTCCTATTGGTCCATGAAGAAATCCATCCTGTTATCACCATAGACCTTCCACAAGGACGGCCGGTTACTAGCACTAATTTCAAGCAGCAATCGAGAGTTAAGAAATGGGAATCGAAACATGTAGAATGCATCGCATCGCCTTGAAAATGAAATATCACGGAATATTCAAATTATTCCTCGAGTTTTATTTTTCATTTGGTTACATTATTAGCTCCCAAGTATACAGGGAGGGCAATAAATACGGTAACACAGAAAAATGTACACAGAAAAAGCATCTATATGTAAATTGAAACATAGCTGTAGGATTTATGTTTACTAGTTCACATCTAACATAAGGCAACCCTTCACCTCGGAATATCCTCTTTCAACTCCGATAGAGGCCCCAATATGCTGGACGAAGTTGGTGACCGCGGCGCGCAAGTGGTGGTGGTTCAGCTCAGCTAACATTTTTTAGAATGCTTGCTCAACTAATCCAAATTCTGGAGAGGATATGGAAAAGTCTCACGTATCACCGAAGCCTACTGACCCTACTGACTGAGACCCAAGCAAGTGGGTGGTCAATCGATGAAACCAATAGGGCCTAAAACATTGCTTAGGCTGGGTCCTGGATCAAACATGACCTGTAAACCGTAGCATTGTTCCAGTAAAACGTCACGAAAGGCCATCCCAACTGAGTTTAGTTTCGAGGCAGAACAATTTTCTTCAGAGGAGAAACGAGCGCTGTTACCGTATTTGTGGCCCTCCCTGTAGTAGACATTACACGTACCTGCATAGTTATCCGAGTGAATTTGATTATTCAAACAAGCCATTCAAATGATCGGATTTGATCAAAAAGTTCGCATACTCAAAAATCTCATTTTCTGAAGCACTGCTGATAACCGAAAAAACTTTTTTCACTCTTCCTCTTTCTCTTCGAACTTAGTCGATCATTCCAATATTTGAAATATTCGACATTGGAACTTTCGAATAAATGTGCAGGTATAGTGGATATGGTGCATTGTGAATGGAGCGTCTATACAGAGTTTGCTAGCGAATTCTCTAGGGCAGCACGAGATGCGTCTGCGGACACTTACCAAGCACTCGCCCGGCGCCAGGCCGTTTTAACTTTTTTTAAACCTAGGAAGAAACAGCCAGTTATGGTTGAAAAGCTGCCTAATTCAATCTAACAACTTACTAGTCTTGTTAGAGTGAAGACAGTTTTTCCTCAAAAAAAAAAAACCCAGGAACAGTGGTTTCCTATGCACTGTCTTTCCGCGGCCTGAGGCGCGCTGGTGGTAAGTGTCCGGTAATTCGCAAGAGGTGCATCCACGTTTGACCCACTCGTGGGCCCGGATACATCACTGGAAAGATGGGTTACTTCAAAACCAAACTTGTGAATCTCGATGGATAGCAGCTGGTAAGCATGTTGATGGGTGCCACGTTAAGGGTAAATCAGGTTACGTTAACACGTTACCATGGGTAGACTCAGTGATGCATCCGAGGCATGTTCTGCATATCCTTGAGGTGCAGGCCGGCTTTAATGAAACTTCTTCATTCTCCGTATTATTAGGTCGTCAAGTATGAAATGTCCGATTTTGGATGAGAAGATTTCGAGTTTTGTTTCTAAAGCAAGATGCAGTATAAGATATCCGTATATGCTCCTATACTATCCCCACAGCCTTGCCATCTTAACTGCCGCTTGGTTGTGCCAAGAGCTTGGAAACGTGGAAAGTTAGTAGCAATGAAATGGCGAAGAGCGTTTCCAACATCATGTTGAAAATTGAACCTTTTCTCCAGCTGAAGTGAGCTAATCCCTGAAAGGAGTTGTGGCCAAATAGAGCAACCTATGTCCAGTACAGTGAGTGGCAGGTGGGTCCTTACCCCTGCTCCTCTGGCTTAGGCAACGTGGATTTGTGAAAAATGGCCAAAAATTGGCACCCGTTTTTGAGGGTCAAACTGGGAAAAATCCGTTTACCGAACTACTTTTAATGGTCATATTGCCTTGAGTACCTGAATATTGCTGGATTATAAAGGTCACACCTGCTGCTTACGCTGACCTAGTTTGACTCGTATTCGCTTCCGCTACGGCTTCCAGCTCATCGATATCCAGGTTCATCATAACATCACTTTGGAGCTTCATGTCACTTGAGTGGAACTTCCCAAGCAAACGCTGTTCAGTGCATTTACTAGCCAAATTTCCCATAGTAAACTGTTGAACTCAGATATTCTCGAATGGGACATTTGGGAGGAGCACAAATCTTCAAGGAACTGGTAGACGAAAAACTAGTAAGCAGAATATCCAACACTGCAGACTGCGTCATTGTGGACTCATCTGCTCATCCATCTCTCCCAAGTGCATATTTTTCACGCAACCCAACTGTCGCCAAACATATCTGAGAATTATGACTGGTTGCTCGCTGGAATTCCCACGTTAAGTGTTTGCGAAAAGGAATCGAAGCGCTGTGCTTTTCTGCTCGGTTGTTCCTACCTACCCCCCCCCCGCTCCGTAAGGGGATCAGTGGATCGTACGAATGTGTGTTTAACAATGTACGACATTACGACAACAATGCGTCAGCATCCGATGGAAAAAAAAAGTTTCGGACGGGGAATCAGACCGTGTATGGATAAACATCGACGGAATCGTGGAGTGTTGAGGAAAAGCAGTCGGCCTGGAAAATGTTATTCATGTCACCGCTCGATTACTTTAAGTGCATTCCTCACAGCAGGAAGCAACCGCGGAGGTCGTGCGCTGGAAGAACGAGAATAAAGGAGGTGATAAATGATTCTTCTTGATAAAAATAGAGCAGTAGAGTTTAGCAGGAAGGTCTTTAGAGCAATTTCTCTAATTGAATGCACAACATGTACCAAATTTCAGCGGAATTTTTTTCTTAGATCCTTGTAAAAATGGCTTCTTTAAAAATTGCATTTGTTTCTTCTGATGGTTTTTTGGGGGGTTTCCCACTTCGTTTTGGTAATGTTCCCATGAAACTTCTCCTTAGTTTCCTATCCGGCACCTGTCAAACCTCTTCCATTTTGGAACTCTGGATTGGACAGGAGGGAGGGGAAGAGAAGCAGCTTAATGAAAAGTGTGGCGGAGTGGACTGTAAAATTTCTCTTGTAAAGAGTCAACTGTTATATTCAGAATTTTCTCAGAAATAAGAGAATTTCAAGGAATCTCTTCGTAAATTGCAGATTTTGCGGATTCTTTTGATGGTTAGCTCTTACCATTACCTCCAAGTAAACCGTAAATTTTCGAAAAAAGCCCATGGAATTCACTTAAATTTGGGGTAAATTGTGACAGAAGCGCTATCAACAGAATGAGAAATGACACAGAATTGCTTTGAACACGTGATAAAAAGTGCAGAAACATTAGAGCTAGAGTTATTCTTGAGAAACTTTTTCTTCTACACAGATAAGAGCATTGCAAAAATTTTTCTTTCAACATGATGAAAAACCTCCTTGATAACTGACTCCATGTCTGTGGTCACTGCCTAACCGCCTTTTTTGGTAGGAAATGCGTGGAATCTGATAAAAAAGTGATCGGAAATAATGTGGAACCTCAGCGGAAAACGCCGGATTTACAGTGAGTTTCCCAGGAAGGCTCTGACAATAACTTGGTAGAGTGGAATTTTGTGAATTCAACAAGAAATAGCCGCTACTTCCTGTAAAATGAAAAGTTTTCTCTACGTTAAACAAAATTATGTATAACACTATAAATTAATACAAAAAAAAGAGTACTAATATTTGTCAAATGAACGATTTCATCTAACCCTGGAGCCTACTTCTAAGTTCTTCTTGTGAGTTTTAAATCAGAGGTGTGAAATTATTAGGGTGTAAAACTATGAAGGCTCACGGATTTATTCACTATATCAAATGTTTTGAATAAATACACCTAGCTGTGTATGTTGAGTCTATCAGCAGTTCATTGCGTGTTTATAGGTACATGCGTATGTAAAATGCTTACAATTAGCGAAGTCTGCCCTCTGATTTTTCAAAAATCATGAAATTATTGAAAAGCCGCAACCGAGTTCTTCTACGCCTTATAGTACCTTTTTCAAAGTACGTAATTTGAACACCACGAAATCATATGTAAAAGATTGCTTTGGCTCATCAAAAAAGAACGATGTAGCCGGCTCCAAGTCTGGTTACCCAATCGGTAGGTGAAGTTGTTTATTTCATTTATTTATTTATTTATTTATTTATATATATATATATATTTATTTATTTACTACACCAGCAGGGATGCTCACTTATGAAAACAGGCACGGCAAAGTTGTGTTTGGTAGTGGTATAGCAAGGATCTTCCGGACGTATTTAACCGTAGCCTCAACCTCAACCACTGTGGGTAGAATTAACCAACCTGGCAAAGGTTATGACCTGGCAAAGGTAGAAGTTCCCAGACTTCTTTTGAAATGTCCTGGAAAGCTTTCTCTACAACATTGTTTTATTACGAGTTATTGCTGATTTAGCGGAGAATAACCGGTAGAAAAATTTGGAGCAATATTGGAAAGTGCTGCTTCTCGTTAAAAACTTTATAGCCTATTGACACCGGATTCCTATGATACCTATAGCTGCAGGACTTATGGCAACCATATAAGGAATTCAGTAACGTCAATGATGCGATTTTCGTGGAGAGAAATCTTAACGCTAATTGCGAAAGTTCTTTCTGCATAAACAGTACCAATCTAAGTTAAAGTTCGAACGGATCGCTGCACGAGCCCTCCTAAAGTATTAAATTGTGTGCTTCTATGTAGATGTACTTTGTAGTGTATTTTTTCATAATCACCTGTAATTTTTTATGAGTAGTTTGTATTGTATAAAGATGTAACCTTATCTCACGACTGCCTCAAATAATCGTAATAAATCTATTTATCTATCTACAAATCTGCAAATCATGACACTTCAGAATTTTCAGGAACAACGCCCACAGAGAAGCGGTCGTATCAATCCTGAACCAACATTTCTTAAAATCACATCCGCGCCATTATAGGAGAGATAGATGTGTGCAAGATGGATGTGCACTTGAGTTTTTGGGAGGAATCGGCGAAGCAGGACCTAAGATGAATGCGCAAAACACTGGAATGCTCACATTTCGTCACTGTAGATGACATATGTACCACAAGCGACGAATGTCCCTCGCGACCGCTCCTTGTGCAAACAGACCGATTTCTAGAAGAAAATCAGCTGCAGGCGTTCACGAATTGTACCAATTCGCACATTTACTAGAGTAGGTAGAGGTACAACAGGCACACGGAAGTTGTGGGAAACAATGACAGCTTGGTTTACAGAGGACAATACATAGAATGCTTCGCCAAGTAGTAACTATTTCGCGTGCTATGTCCATAACAGTGAATCCAGGTGAATATTGCAGAATATTTCTCCATGTAGAAGTCCAAGCAGTGTTTGAAACAAATTCTCTTGGAAATGAATCAACAAATAAATACAGTGCGGGCCATAAGCTATCGTAAATCGTTTGCTGGCTTATTTCTCTGCAGCATTGATAAGTTTTCCGCCCTGTTGGCTATCGCCTGGTATAGCTAGATTTGCCCTATTTTTTGAGCACAGACATGCCATGGAAACTTGCGAGATAACGGAGAAAATTTATCGAAGACTTTCAGTGCTGTTTCTCGGTGCCGCCAACTGCACTGATTCAGCCCGCAATTTCCGAGCAAAACAGCTTCAGAAACAGTTTTTGACAACGGTCTTAGGTGGGATCAAAAATCCTTCCGTATTCTAAGTGAGAAGTTACGAGAGGTATGTACAGAATCCCTCAAGAACGATGTTTATAACAGCACAGAACGAGGCTGTTCCAAAAATGTGTTAGGTGGGGAAATTTATTTATTACCTCAGATTTTGAGGGGCACCGCTGGCCCAAATCCGGGGCTATTAAACGGAATGCTCAACCACTTCATGCATTTTTGTTCTGGTTTTTGGATCATTTTCATTACCTGGCTGCTTTCCTATATTCCCGCGGAAAAATTTCTGAAAGCAAATTTGGTGAAAATTGGCCATCATTGGGAGCATAGGATGATCTTTGTTTTTTGCTACCATAAATCTTATAAGTAGCTTTCATGAAAACCTGCGTACAATTGGAAAGAGAACTTCTTGGGCTTCAAGGGTCATCACAGCAGTAAAACACCCCTCAAAGATTTGGTGGACTTTGCAGGAAAATTGTCACTTCAACCCATTTTTTCAAAAGTACAAATGTTTCGCGGCCAACTGCTCCTAAACGAAATCGCAATGGGAAGCCGAATCTCTGGGAAATACTTTAAACCTTTTTCTATTCAGCAGACAGGAGAGCGGAATAGCGGAATGAAGCGAATGAAAATTTGAAAATTCAGTTATTCGAAATGTGGATAACCGAACAAATTCGAAAATTTGCTATCCGAGTGGAGGGATTTACGCAGAATAGACACAAAGTTCCCTATTAAAAAGGTGAAAAATGGAACAAAATCGATTTGACAAACTGACTGCCTGCTATTCCAGTTCATCATATCCACCAATTTCCTCCTCTTACAGCGCTTCCCATCATTATTTGCTCGCACAATATCTTGATACAAGCATTTATCGAATGGTGGCATACATGTCACATTGGACTTAACCAGACTTTTCTTTTTTTTATACTTCATCTTTGGATAATGTGAATAAGTCAAATTTTAACTTCTCTAAATGTCGAAATTTCCAATAACTTGCTTGTCAGGCTCATTCGAACAGTCTATACTTTGAATGACCACGGCTTCCTTTAGTTTCTTTTATCTCAAATGTTTCAATAAAGTCCTGAACACGAACGTCCAAATGAGGTACTTATGGCTCTAAATTTCAAGAGAGTTAACTTACTTACAGGTTGGGCCATGAGTTATTGCGCAATGTTTGCCCATTTATTTCTCCGCCAGTAACCGCTGCTTCATTCCGCTATTCCGCTCTCCTGTCTGCTGAATAGAAAAAGGTTTAAAGTATTTCCCAGAGATTCGGCTTCCCATTGCGATTTCGTTTAGGAGCAGTTGGCCGCGAAACATTTGTACTTTTGAAAAAATGGGTTGAAGTGACAATTTTCCTGCAAAGTCCACCAAATCTTTGAGGGGTGTTTTACTGCTGTGATGACCCTTGAAGCCCAAGAAGTTCTCTTTCCAATTGTACGCAGGTTTTCATGAAAGCTACTTATAAGATTTATGGTAGCAAAAAACAAAGATCATCCTATGCTCCCAATGATGGCCAATTTTCACCAAATTTGCTTTCAGAAATTTTTCCGCGGGAATATAGGAAAGCAGCCAGGTAATGAAAATGATCCAAAAACCAGAACAAAAATGCATGAAGTGGTTGAGCATTCCGTTTAATAGCCCCGGATTTGGGCCAGCGGTGCCCCTCAAAATCTGAGGTAATAAATAAATTTCCCCACCTAACACATTTTTGGAACAGCCTCGTTCTGTGCTGTTATAAACATCGTTCTTGAGGGATTCTGTACATACCTCTCGTAACTTCTCACTTAGAATACGGAAGGATTTTTGATCCCACCTAAGACCGTTGTCAAAAACTGTTTCTGAAGCTGTTTTGCTCGGAAATTGCGGGCTGAATCAGTGCAGTTGGCGGCACCGAGAAACAGCACTGAAAGTCTTCGATAAATTTTCTCCGTTATCTCGCAAGTTTCCATGGCATGTCTGTGCTCAAAAAATAGGGCAAATCTAGCTATACCAGGCGATAGCCAACAGGGCGGAAAACTTATCAATGCTGCAGAGAAATAAGCCAGCAAACGATTTACGATAGCTTATGGCCCGCACTGTATTTATTTGTTGATTCATTTCCAAGAGAATTTGTTTCAAACACTGCTTGGACTTCTACATGGAGAAATATTCTGCAATATTCACCTGGATTCACTGTTATGGACATAGCACGCGAAATAGTTACTACTTGGCGAAGCATTCTATGTATTGTCCTCTGTAAACCAAGCTGTCATTGTTTCCCACAACTTCCGTGTGCCTGTTGTACCTCTACCTACTCTAGTAAATGTGCGAATTGGTACAATTCGTGAACGCCTGCAGCTGATTTTCTTCTAGAAATCGGTCTGTTTGCACAAGGAGCGGTCGCGAGGGACATTCGTCGCTTGTGGTACATATGTCATCTACAGTGACGAAATGTGAGCATTCCAGTGTTTTGCGCATTCATCTTAGGTCCTGCTTCGCCGATTCCTCCCAAAAACTCAAGTGCACATCCATCTTGCACACATCTATCTCTCCTATAATGGCGCGGATGTGATTTTAAGAAATGTTGGTTCAGGATTGATACGACCGCTTCTCTGTGGGCGTTGTTCCTGAAAATTCTGAAGTGTCATGATTTGCAGATTTGTAGATAGATAAATAGATTTATTACGATTATTTGAGGCAGTCGTGAGATAAGGTTACATCTTTATACAATACAAACTACTCATAAAAAATTACAGGTGATTATGAAAAAATACACTACAAAGTACATCTACATAGAAGCACACAATTTAATACTTTAGGAGGGCTCGTGCAGCGATCCGTTCGAACTTTAACTTAGATTGGTACTGTTTATGCAGAAAGAACTTTCGCAATTAGCGTTAAGATTTCTCTCCACGAAAATCGCATCATTGACGTTACTGAATTCCTTATATGGTTGCCATAAGTCCTGCAGCTATAGGTATCATAGGAATCCGGTGTCAATAGGCTATAAAGTTTTTAACGAGAAGCAGCACTTTCCAATATTGCTCCAAATTTTTCTACCGGTTATTCTCCGCTAAATCAGCAATAACTCGTAATAAAACAATGTTGTAGAGAAAGCTTTCCAGGACATTTCAAAAGAAGTCTGGGAACTTCTACCTTTGCCAGGTCATAACCTTTGCCAGGTTGGTTAATTCTACCCACAGTGGTTGAGGTTGAGGCTACGGTTAAATACGTCCGGAAGATCCTTGCTATACCACTACCAAACACAACTTTGCCGTGCCTGTTTTCATAAGTGAGCATCCCTGCTGGTGTAGTAAATAAATAAATATATATATATAAATAAATAAATAAATAAATAAATAAATGAAATAAACAACTTCACCTACCGATTGGGTAACCAGACTTGGAGCCGGCTACATCGTTCTTTTTTGATGAGCCAAAGCAATCTTTTACATATGATTTCGTGGTGTTCAAATTACGTACTTTGAAAAAGGTACTATAAGGCGTAGAAGAACTCGGTTGCGGCTTTTCAATAATTTCATGATTTTTGAAAAATCAGAGGGCAGACTTCGCTAATTGTAAGCATTTTACATACGCATGTACCTATAAACACGCAATGAACTGCTGATAGACTCAACATACACAGCTAGGTGTATTTATTCAAAACATTTGATATAGTGAATAAATCCGTGAGCCTTCATAGTTTTACACCCTAATAATTTCACACCTCTGATTTAAAACTCACAAGAAGAACTTAGAAGTAGGCTCCAGGGTTAGATGAAATCGTTCATTTGACAAATATTAGTACTCTTTTTTTTGTATTAATTTATAGTGTTATACATAATTTTGTTTAACGTAGAGAAAACTTTTCATTTTACAGGAAGTAGCGGCTATTTCTTGTTGAATTCACAAAATTCCACTCTACCAAGTTATTGTCAGAGCCTTCCTGGGAAACTCACTGTAAATCCGGCGTTTTCCGCTGAGGTTCCACATTATTTCCGATCACTTTTTTATCAGATTCCACGCATTTCCTACCAAAAAAGGCGGTTAGGCAGTGACCACAGACATGGAGTCAGTTATCAAGGAGGTTTTTCATCATGTTGAAAGAAAAATTTTTGCAATGCTCTTATCTGTGTAGAAGAAAAAGTTTCTCAAGAATAACTCTAGCTCTAATGTTTCTGCACTTTTTATCACGTGTTCAAAGCAATTCTGTGTCATTTCTCATTCTGTTGATAGCGCTTCTGTCACAATTTACCCCAAATTTAAGTGAATTCCATGGGCTTTTTTCGAAAATTTACGGTTTACTTGGAGGTAATGGTAAGAGCTAACCATCAAAAGAATCCGCAAAATCTGCAATTTACGAAGAGATTCCTTGAAATTCTCTTATTTCTGAGAAAATTCTGAATATAACAGTTGACTCTTTACAAGAGAAATTTTACAGTCCACTCCGCCACACTTTTCATTAAGCTGCTTCTCTTCCCCTCCCTCCTGTCCAATCCAGAGTTCCAAAATGGAAGAGGTTTGACAGGTGCCGGATAGGAAACTAAGGAGAAGTTTCATGGGAACATTACCAAAACGAAGTGGGAAACCCCCCAAAAAACCATCAGAAGAAACAAATGCAATTTTTAAAGAAGCCATTTTTACAAGGATCTAAGAAAAAAATTCCGCTGAAATTTGGTACATGTTGTGCATTCAATTAGAGAAATTGCTCTAAAGACCTTCCTGCTAAACTCTACTGCTCTATTTTTATCAAGAAGAATCATTTATCACCTCCTTTATTCTCGTTCTTCCAGCGCACGACCTCCGCGGTTGCTTCCTGCTGTGAGGAATGCACTTAAAGTAATCGAGCGGTGACATGAATAACATTTTCCAGGCCGACTGCTTTTCCTCAACACTCCACGATTCCGTCGATGTTTATCCATACACGGTCTGATTCCCCGTCCGAAACTTTTTTTTTCCATCGGATGCTGACGCATTGTTGTCGTAATGTCGTACATTGTTAAACACACATTCGTACGATCCACTGATCCCCTTACGGAGCGGGGGGGGGGGGTAGGTAGGAACAACCGAACAGAAAAGCACAGCGCTTCGATTCCTTTTCGCAAACACTTAACGTGGGAATTCCAGCGAGCAACCAGTCATAATTCTCAGATATGTTTGGCGACAGTTGGGTTGCGTGAAAAATATGCACTTGGGAGAGATGGATGAGCAGATGAGTCCACAATGACGCAGTCTGCAGTGTTGGATATTCTGCTTACTAGTTTTTCGTCTACCAGTTCCTTGAAGATTTGTGCTCCTCCCAAATGTCCCATTCGAGAATATCTGAGTTCAACAGTTTACTATATGAGAGGTGCGATAGTATCAATCTTGAATCAACATCTTTTGAAATCACATCCGCGCCATTACAGGAGAGATAGATGTGTGCAAGATGGATGTGTTCTTGAGTTTTTGGGAAGAATCGGCGAAGCAGAACCCAAGATGAATGATAGGTTCCATGAGACACCGTACAGTTGTGATCAAAAAGATATGATCAGTAGTATGTTGAATGTGGAACTTTTATCTTAACTTGGGATTGAGCTATGTGGCCAAAATTTTTGGATATAAAGAGGGTCGAAGCACTCCTTCTTTTCGCTGCATAATGCTGAAGGTAACTGCCCTCAAACAGAACTATCACGTTCCAAGTCCAGATTCACCACTTTCATCACCACAATGGTTCCTCATCTGTATCGCCTCATTTCGATGCGTAGAGGAGTTAATCTGAATCCTATTTTGATTGAGCAATTTGATGTCATATTCATGTACTGGTAGTTCTTCTTTTTACATAAAAAATTTGGGATTACCAAGAAGCCCAAAAAGTGAGAAAAGTTATTTAGTTCTCAATAATCTCGAACAAACAACAACCGTTTCAAAGGAGGATGTTCCCATGATATTGAAATAGGAGCTGTAACGTTGTCAATATTCTTCAAATACAATAAAAAAGATTTTTTGGCAAACTCGGCCACCAACATACTCTGTTCCTCACTTTTGAGCAGCAAAGGAAGGTGCAGGGATGACAAATGCCGGAAAAAATAGCCAATTTCATGCCTAATCCGTATCGACTTTAAATTTTTCTCAGAAGTTGGTAATGAAGATATGTACGAAATCCAAGGAAGCCGAGGAAATTGAAGTTTAGGCCTAATAAAGCCATTACAATTAAGTTTTTTGTGCAGATAAGCCGCTGTTAGAAAGCACCCATAGGGCTTCAATAAATATCCAAATCTCACCTAGATAGCTCAATCCAGAGGTGAGTTATAGTCGAAATGGCGCTGATCCCATCTTTTTGACCACGACTATAGGTTAGGCGCCGCATATATGTATCTCTGCCATAAAACCACTTTCGGGTTGAGCTGTATTCTTTCGTAGGGAAGCGAGCATTATGAGCCACGATTTCCTAAAAAAAAGTCGCGATCGGACTTCTCAGCTCTTGTGAGGTGTGACTTGGCCCGAGATGCTCGTGTTTAAAGACGGAAAAAGGACTTTTAACCATTTATTTGGGGGGGAGGGGTGATGCAGCATTGCCTTTTGCCCCTAAAATTGCTAGTGTAGGAAAATCAATCAAAATCAAATCCTTTTTAAAAGTACTAATAATTGGTTCAGAGCTGCTCCCTATGATGGAATTGCACGTATTACATTCAATGCGTAGTATTTTTAGTGTTGTTTTATGTTTAATGTTGTTATCAGGTTTGACTATTTCGTATAAGGTACAGGAGACGTCAAGCACGATTAGTACTCCCACGGAATGGCGCGCCGCACCACCCACGCGGCGCGGCGGGCTGGCTGGGTAATGTGGCTGGTGGGTGTTGTTGGGATTTTCAGATTTTCTCCAGTTCCTGCGACAATTTCACTTATTTGTGGGCCTTTCTGGTAAATGTTTTAGATAGAGTGGCACCGATTCAGTTCTAATATCTGAGTTTGAGGAAGATATCGTCTTGCACCGTGTCTCCTACAAAGAGGCTTTTTGCCATTGCTTATTATAGTAGAAGCTGTTATATCGCGTAATTTCCCGTTTCCACTGTGGTTGATGAATAACTTTCTCTTATTCACGATGGTTTTTAGGTCAATCGTGTTGAGAACTTCGATGCAGAACGCACGCACATTGCATCGTGCATTCTGTACCAAAGTTAGTGACGTCAGGTAGAAGTTCTTGCTGAGGCACCTGTGAAAGTTCAACTCAATCCAGGAACATCCGAAGAAGAGTGCGAGTGTATGCACGCCATTCCAAATGAGTGAAATTATCGCAGAAACTAAGATCAAGCAGAAAATCCCGGCAACATCCACTACCCAGCCAGCCCGCCGCGCCGCGTGGGTGGTGCGGCGCGTCATTCCGCGGGAATATTGATCGTGATTGACGTTCCCTGTACAATAATGCATTGAATGCGGATTTTCCACTAAAAAACTTAAACAAGACGGAAATTGACCTCTACAAGAAAATAGGGTCTTTCTCGTGTTCTTACTATTATACCTACAGAACTTCATGGAAAGCTATCGCCAGCGGTAAAAACGGGATCACCTCCTTTTCCTGGTGTACGTTCGGACAGTCGTGGGCTTCCCGTTCGTAGGCTTTGTCAGCTAGAATGCAGTGAGGAATGACATCTTTCTTGTATTGAGGTAAGTTAGGTCTTTCCCTAAATGCTCATTCAAAAATCAATATATTCCAAAAACATCTCTACCTAATGAAAAAAAATAGAAGCAGAAGAGATTTTTAGGAAGGTTCATTAGGTTGAAGTAGCAGTTCGTGGACCATTTATATAAACATTTACCGACTACCTTCTAACTGTGCGATGATTTATTCGAAATTTACTTGGTAATCCTAGCGTATTTTACGATGTCGTTGTGAAAGCCCATGCACTGCCGTGATGACTCACACCTACGACTCTTGTTCTGTAGCCTTTGTGAATCTTTGTGAAAGTACAAGTAAAAAGAAACTATAATAGTTCTCTTTTCGCCTATTCAACTTCTGCCTCCCTTGACAACATCTGCCTCGGAAGCAAAATGCGAACTCGTCCATGCTTTTGCGCAGATGCATCATTTTCACGGCATCTCTCACATTTCTGCGTTCTGCTTTGGTGAATATGTCACAGCATCGTACCATCCGTGACAGTTGGCACCTACAAAAACCTCTTAAATGGACCGGTTAAGGCCACTGACAAGTTGTTTACACTTCTGCACCGTGGCTGTGTGTTTTAGAACAACACGGTATTCTTCTGTAACCCAGCAGCATGAACAGTTTAAAAGGAAAATGTTCGTCCTGTGGTGTGTCGTTTGGCGAAAAGGACTGATTTTTGCAGCGAAATTTGCGCCTCTGTGACTGAGTGCATTAATAACTGCAGAAAAAAGTGCGTCTAATTGAAGGTGCGCCTTCCCTCCTTGATGAGTCGCAGCTGAGTGGGCGTAGCGCAGCTCTCTGCTCACTGGAACTGGTTTCTCGACAACTTTGTACGAGGCACTGTGTTGCAGTATTTCATCACATAATTGTACCGACAAAAACAGTACATTACTCACGAATTGCGTCAGGTTTTCGTTGCGCTGCGTTTGTCTGCGTACGATGCCCCTCTGGAAGCTGCGCTCCTCTTCCGTTTGAATCGTTGACCAGTGCTGGTAAGGATTAATCATTACTACGGAAACAAGGCGTCAACGGAGCGTCTAATCACGTCTCCGTCGAAGTTTTCCTTCGTGGGACCGGTTTGCGAACGCTATAAACGGTTCGTAAAATCAAATCGGCAATTTAATGGTTGTCAGTCTCGAACGATGACGTTTTCGGCGGCATTTCTTCTTGCCAACACGCTCAAAAACAGGAGAAAATTAACCTTCCCACTTTGTTGTTCATCTGTTTCTGACACACTCCACTTCCTTTGACCCTGATTAAGAAATCATTCGTAGCAGTCCTGCAGGACCCTTTTACCTCTCCCCCAATTAATTATTGCTCTTTCACTTGCAGTCTTTCTGAGAGTTTTTCTGCTCGGTTAGAAACTAAAATGTCTACATAGTTCTCTGGATAAAATGGTGTCGGCGACATGCTGTAGCTAGCGCTCCTTAAGTCTTAACAGCGGGACTGACGTCTTTTTCTTCTGCGACGTTTCTGAACTGGGATTTCATGAACATGTAACCAGATTAGCGAAGGAATTTCGACCTAAATAATCTAATACAGTGCTGAAGAGGGTGGTCCACAGCTGATTTGCTTGGCCACCATCCCATGAATCCCAGCCAAGCATGTCGTCAGAGAACCTGAAGGAAATATTTGTGTCACTCACCTGTAGTAGGACTGAACAACAGCCGTTTACTCGTTACCTATAGAAATTGTAAGTTACGTACCTCATCGGCAACGAATACATAGTGCTTAGTAAGGCCAGATCCATAGTTATCATTCTATGCATAGGAGTGACTACCGGCATTTCAAATCCTTTTTTTTTGTAGGCGAATTACTGACATACAGTGGACGTCAACGGCGGTGGCCCATCTGCGGCCTCGAAAATGACGCGACGCAACCGCTCTGCGCGCGCTGGGATCAGTGTCGTCTACTGCCGGGGTGCTATTTCTAGTCGCTTTCTTCCGGATTTCATCAAAAATCCTAAAAATCGGATAAAAATGTTGCTTGATATAGCATAACAGCAAAAAACAGAAAACATCGTTCGCGACGCACGTGGCGCGGTTGCGCGGCGTACTTCTCGAGGCCGCAGATGGGCCACCGCCATTGACGTCCATTGTATGTACTTGCTTGTACTTATATCGCATGTCCGGTTGGTTGCTAAGTCACAGCAAATTTACAGTTAACCTTGACTACCCATAGTTAACCTTTAGGAATCTCACATGTACCAATCATAACCATTAATTAATTTTTCATTTACCTTAACTCCATTCGTTTCAGTTTCAACTGTCAGCCACTTATTTATCAAACACATATTTTTACGTAGGACACGTAGCAGTGGACAATCTAAAGCTACGACTCGGATAACGAAGATCAATACGTATCCTTTGTTATCCGACCGGATCGGACTCCGACGTACTATAAATGTGGCTTAAGTCTCACATAATCAGTTTCTTGTGAATACGCTTTTACAAAAATTCACATGTATATTTCCATTTTTATTTATTTTCAACATACACAATCACGAATTTTCTCTTAGGCCCATGACATACCACGCAGCGAAGCTGTCGCTGCGACCGTTTACCACCAAAAGTTTTCGCACAAGTGCTCCTATGCCAGCACGCCATTCTACGCAATCTGATATTACAGGGTGGTCGAAAATTACCCTAGCACCAAATTATTGATGCTAAAATTTTACCGTGAACCATCTTTTGTTCAGATTTCAAGGGGAGTTTGCAGAACCTTTGCTGATTAATAATTATTGAACAGTTTTCGGATTTTTCTCTATCAGCGAGGATATACGCGCTCGGAATCTGAAATACGCCATAGCCAGATTCTCGCTTACAAAACTAGCTCTCTATTTTGTACCACTGCTATAGCATGACAGAATCTTTCGATCCCAAATTTTTGGAGTGAACAGAAAAGGTCCTGCTTTACAACGGTAAGCAAGCTATGAAGTTTGACGTGCACGAAAACGATGTGGGTTAGGGCGATTTCCAATGCTAGATAAAAAAGTTCGGCAAGATTGTGCTTGGAAATGCTCTACTCTAGCGAGCCAGCACATGGAAATCTAAGTCACAGCTATTGCATTGCCCTCATAAGGGCTACTTGATATCTGAATTGTGTTCGCCAGAACTCAGTCCTTGTCTAAAATTTCATTCAATTTTAGGTAGGTGCTCGGGTAATTTTCGGCTACCCTGTATAAGATAAGAGATCCTCTAACATTTTGTCTTGTCGTTTCTATTCATTTTCTTCACGGCGAAGGTGTCGTTGCGAACTCTGCCATAGGACCTTACTTCTCTTGGATTCACCTGCTGCACAACCCCATATCTTTCGGAATGACTTGATAAATGAATCACTCAATTCAATCTAAGATAGATGGCACATGAAAATGATTCGACAACCTCCTGCCCATTTGGGTTCTTCTAGAGAGTTCCGTTATAGATACCTCCTATTGTTCATTTATTTCTATGTACAACACTTGTTTATCACAAATATACGTCAGATATGATTGGGACCCAGTTCCAAGTGCTTAAAAAAAATGCAAGTTCTACTGCAAGAGCGTACAAAATATCATTCGGTACAGTGGTTGCAGAAGCGGAGATGATTTATGAAAAAAATGCTGGCATGCAATCACCATCAGATCGAAAGACGACTCCTTGTAGGACAAAAATTCGCTGTGGAGACAAATTGCTCATGGCAGCACACAATTTGTCATTAGAGGCCATCCATGCATTAGAGTGGTTTCAGAGAAATTTTTCCATCTTGGAAAAAACTGAACAGGAATTTGGGAAACTTTACTGTGAAACAGACATTTGGAACGTTTATTTAATGTGAGAATTCTCGCTTTAAAGCATGTGTTGTTGAGAACTCAACCACATCCTTCGCTCTTAGATTGATTTCCAAGGAGTTTTCATTCAAGCTTCGTTAAGACTGACTTTAAAGCCGGTCAGATACTCTACGAATCCAAAAGCCAGTCCAGTGTCAGGAAAAAGATGCAACGAAACTTGAGAGCGATCACGGAGCTCCTTCCTTGTTTATTTCTGATAATAACAGTAGTAGTCTATTACACAACAAAGATTGTGTTATTTGCCTCCATTAGAGCATGTATAGCTAAAGGAGTCTGTCCTGGTACTAAACTGATCGACTTTCAACCAGTATGCGGATGAATTCAATTGCCCGGACCCATTCAAACGCGTCGCACCATCTGCGAAGTCACGCCTCTGATTGTCTGCGCATCCACACGTTCCACACCACTCTTACTATCGATCGACCCTACCTGTTTCATATCTGTTCGAACAAGTGATGCACAGTATGCGAGCAATGAAGTCTATTGGAGGGCTTTTTTTGAGGTGCTTCAAGGGATAACTTTGACTTCATTCAGGTGTCAATAACCAGGACGAAAAACCTTTTAAATTCTTATTTTTTCCTTTTTTTTTTCTTCTTAGAACTCGGATCTTTTATGGAGGGGTCTAAAAACTGGTAAGATAGTTTTTTATTGCTGTAGTGGTAGACAGACACCAGTTCCTGCTTGTTTTTAAGCTCTTCCAGCGCGAATCCTCGTAATAATAGGGCTCATTTCCCAATGATTACGCCTAGATCCTCTTCAATAAATCATATGATCGCCCATGCGACTTCGCTTTCTCGCACTGTACGTCTTGAACGCCGTCGATGTAACGCGAATGTCGCGCGCGGATGCGCACGCAGCCGCCGCAGCCGCGAGACGACTTAATGGTCGCTATCAGTGGGCCGATCGCCGCGGCTCCCGCTGATACTGATATCTCCTCTGATCTGGCCCTCATCGCGACGAAGACGAGGGGCAGCGCGCGCAATCTGCGCCGGTTTTTACCTCCAGTTCCAATCAAGAGCGTTCATACAGTCTGTAAACATGTACTGGTTTCAGTCGGCTGGCGAATCTCACCGCCAGCGATCCTATCATCGGCGATCGATGCAGACTCGTTTGCTGGCCCGGTTGGCATCAAAACACACACGCTAAGCTGTTTTCTAGCCAGACAATTCACAGCACTCACTTCTCGTCCCTTGTTGCCTCTAGCTCTTAGCGCCCCTTAATCTCGTCTGTACACAGTCCGCTGAAAAAACGTCGCTCGCCCGCCTCGCCTCGCCCCACAGGGTCCCGCCCCGATCTGAGCATGTGGACTATGTGGCGCTTGGTTTCGCTCTCTGCGGCAACAGCTGCTCCCAGGTGGTGGTGATTTTTAGCGCTTAATGTGAGGATCCAAGTGGGTGATCCTGGCTGGCCGCAACTGCTTCTCCGATAAGCATGATCTGATCGAATTATCGCGGCCAGTTCAGCAGTGGTCTGCGGCCGGCGAGGTGGCGGCGGAAACCTCATGAACGCCGGTTATGAATCATATCTTTTGGTAGTCAGGTGACGCTCCGGTCGATAGTTGCACTAAAAAACTGACTTGTACTTTGCACACTTCATCGCTTGATCGTACTGCTCCTATCAATCATCAATCGGTTTTCGCCCCACCTGTTACTTTTCGTTGTTCTAGAATTTTCCTTGATAATGTGCTCGCATTTTTCACCTTTCCCATGTGATTTCTACCATATGCTCTCATCAATCTAGCAATTTCTTCTGGTTTTCTTCAACTTCTCTCCAGTTTTCCAAATTTCCTTCATTTTCAGGGGAAATAATGTTACTTCTGGAAAGTCAGCCTTCTTTTTCCCATTTGAACACCCACATTTTATCGTATTTCTATTACTCGATTAAACGCTTGGGATATTTCCAGAAATTTCCGATCACTTAATGGAAATCTTACTGATTCGACAAATTAACTCTACTTCTGCTTTATCTCCACATTTCCTACGTGTAGCGAGCTTAGTACCACACACCATTTTCCTCGTTTTTTTTTTCTGAGACTCCCTTCTTATATTATTTGCTTTTTCTATCAAATCACCCAGATACGGTTAGGGAACAGGTTCAACATAGTCATGATGATCCCAAAATTTTTCCAAGAATCTACTTGAAACTGCCAATTTTAACTTTTTTACCAGGATATTTCATCTTCATTTTCATTTTAATACGTCCAAAAACATGCTAACAACAAAGAAAAAAAAAGAAAGACCATAAGATGCAGCTAGGATTACAGCAGAGCAAATTGATGTACGAATCGGACATACATATGTATTACAAGGTGGGCCAAAAATACGGTAACAACGCTCGCTTCTCTTTCAAATAAAATTGTTTTGCCTTTTTGTTAGACTCAGTTGAGAAGCCCCTTCGTAACGTTTTACCGCAATAGCGCTCCGGCCCATAAGTCATGTTTGATTCAGGACTCAGTCAAAAATATATTTTAGGCCCTATTGGGTTCATCGAGTGACCACCCATTTCCCTGAGTCTCATTCGGTAGGGTTAGTAGGCTTTGGTGATACCCGAGACCAGGCCTTGTTCACAACCTCTACAGAATTTGGATTAGTTGGGTAAGCTCCTTCAAAAATTGTTGGGTGTCCTAAACAGCCCCCACTTGCGCGCCGCCGTCACTGACTTCACTCAGAATCTCGGACCCTGTCTTGAAGTGACAGGTGATATCCCTAGCTGAAGGGTTGCATTATGTTAAATATGACCTAATAAACATAAATCCTGCAACTATGTTTCGGATCGCGTACAAATTCTTTTTTAGTGTGAACTTTCCCATGTTAACGTATTTCTGGCCCACCCTGTATGTTTTATTTAATTCCGGATAATTTCTATGGGATGCTCCCAATAATTGCACCTTCTTTATCTGGATTTATAATATTATCATTCAGCAGTAAATCCTCTCAAATATTGACCTCCTTCATTCAATTTGGCGGCAAAATAGCAAAGATAACTCTACACAGAGCATTTGTTGTTATTTCCCCGTTCGGATTGGAATCTACTTATGCAAATAAATAGATAGCCTCCGGAAAATTCTGGATTTTCGGCCATTTTTGGGAAATATTACAATACTTTACTGGATATAAGCAGAACCGAACGACTCCAATAATACGCTTCTCAGCGCTGCTCAAGTACCTAATACAAGTTGCAAACTTGTTGGGTAAATAGGGCTGACGGCTGAAGTGGCGGCACGTGGAAAAAACGCGGAGGAACGGGGTTGTTGGTGGCGCTGAATGACAGGACGAGTATGAGCTGCAAAACGCGCGTCTCAACCCTCGTCGCTCGGCACTTCAGAACGCGACGAACGAAAAATCCACTCCTCCTGCGTGCAGCCGCTCTACGAGCGCCACGAATTCCGTTTCTAGAGCACGCCAAGGAATGTGGTTCCGCTGCAGACTTTGGCGGTGAGCGCTGCAGGGGTCGAGGACGCTTTGGAGGATTTTGTTCGATCTGATTAATTTCGCAGTAGAGGAAATCTTCAAAAATGTTCGGAACTTTTGAACATCCCACTTGAATAGTAGAGATCACACATTACAAATATAGAAATCATGTCCCTCAAAATTGTTTTATTTTGAAGGAATCTCCAATATTTGAACTGATTTGATTCCTAGGTTACAAAATTGCGGAAGAGATGATTTTTTGTGTCAATTTTAAGGTTTTTTTTCACAAATTTTGTTTTTGTGTTAGCATCGCTAATACATGGTGAAGTCTTTGGCCAAATTTTGCAAGTCATAAAAACACCTGTAGGGTAGACAAGAGGATCAAAATTTTTCTTGAGTTCACCCAATGTATGGGCTTCGAAAACCACTAGTTAGATTGTGGACAAACCCCAAGCCCTTCTGATAAAGACCTCAAAACCCACAGGAGCTGCATAGCCTTGAGCCCGCAGCTCCTCAGGATCAACTGAACCCTGTAGTTCCTATACGTTAGACCCAATGGAATTCGAATAATTTTGTTACTTCAATTAACAATTCAGGACAGGTAAGGCCCCGGCAGAAGCGAGATTGGAACGCGCGACCAGCGAGTTTGTCGCGCGCGCCGAGCGAGCGTCTTTCGTTGTCTGCGTCCTTCGAAAATCGTCCTTCGTCTGCTCCGCACCCAGCGAAATTGTGCTCCGGCAGGAGCGAACGACTTTACCAACCTGCGTCTTCGAAACTGTACTCTTTCCTTCTGCTCCGCGCGAAGCGAAGCAAGGGTCGTTTCTTGCGGAGACCTCAAACAGGCGCGCGCGACAAGCGAGGGTTTGTCTGAGTAAGGAGTAAGAGGAATGTCTCGTTAATGCGTCGTGGTCACCAAAGTGACCCATCAAGCAGTGTCTCACGGATTTTTCTTCAAAGGCCGTGACAAAGTTGTTTCAAAAGGCTTTAATGCATATTATGAGCAGCCGGGACTCGGCAAAAATATATAGTCACGGACTCCCCCATCGATAGTTTGAGCACTGACTTCACTTCCGTGTTTCCGCGAAAACTGCAACAGATGAACAATTCGTCGTGTTTGCTCCATAAAAGGACAAGAGTAAGAAACAGTGCTAGCAATAATACTGCCCTCACTTAAAGGCAGCACCCACGATAATCTTCACCTTCGAATTTTTGAAAGTTTTCGAACCTCAGGCATTGTCCTGACAATTCTGTGATGGACCCCGCATTCCATGAGATATCACAAGTATAACATCAGTTCAACAGTTCTAACCCAGTGCTGGTACGAGCTGACCAGCGGAAATAGCCGTAGGGCGATGTTTGAACGAATCAGCTGTTTTCACATACAACCGCTCAGTTTTTCTTCGAAAAAAATTTTTGTTCTGCGCACTTTTCCCTACCATTCTCACACTACTGTATCCGAAAGTTGTTTTCCGGTGACTTGCAAGTAGAAGTAACCCTTATTTTCGTGTTCTTCATGGTTGAAAACCCAAGGTTATCTTGAAATCTTGGAGTTGAAAATTTTCATGGGTGCTGCCTTTGAAGGGAAGTAATTCCCAAAGAATTACTGCCATACAATGTGTTTTCTTTGAAAATTTTCTGGTAAGAAATAATGGCAGACCTCATTTAGCGGCCAGCTGATGACGAGTCCATCATTCTTAGGAGTAAATATGTATGCCCCCACTGCCGGCATCTTTACCACAGAAATTTGCACTTCTGATGGAATATAGAAGACCAAATCGCATCATTCGCAACATTTGTCAATTCTTCTCTTCAAGAGACGGTTACGCCAACTGATGCAGTGGAATGTTGCTATCTTGTGTTATTTATCTATTTTTATTTATTTACTTATTTATTTATTTATTTCAATGCACTCAAGGTGCTCCATCATAATATGTAAAAAATCGAACACAACAAGTCCTCAGTTAGCGTGCATGAAACAAACAAGGTTAGCAAATACTGTTTAGGTAGCAAGGTACAGAGCCAGTTTTTTAGGATGATGCTGTAGGCTGTTTACCTCGAGAGTAAGTGGGAACGAAATCCAAACAATGGGCTCCCTGAAGCGTTACTCGTTCTTTTCAGAAATTGTCTGAGCGAATGCTATAGCTTAGATGTCGTGGGAGATACTAAATTTTAGACAAATCTGAAGCCTTTCAACAGTTTTTCTGCTAAACATGAGTAGAGGATGGGAGAAATCGAATTTTCTACCACGTTTTGTGGGAAATGAGCAACCACATCTTCGCACTAGTTCACTTTTTGATGCTAGCATTTTAGAAAAACTTCGGGACTGTGTCAAATACTAAAGACATGTTGGCAGCAGCGTATGCAACGCGACCAACAGTATTATCACTAATTGTTTACTCAATTTCCCAGGGAAAATTTCGGTGGAACTTTTGGCCAAAGACTTTGTTTTCACCCTGTATTATGACGTTGGAAGAATCATAACATCGTCGATGCTATCATGCGCGACTTCAATTCGGTCAATAGCATGATTTTTGACGGAAAATGTGAACAATAGGCGGATGGGATGCGAGGCATCTAATCATCAGGTAAACTACCAGTCATCACAGCATGACGACTGCTCTCCCTTGCACCCACATGGGAGGAACACATTCTGAACAGATTGAATACGCGAAGTGGTCGCATTGTGATGAGATATAATCAAAGTTCATCCTGGTTTCCTTTATTTCTTTACTCTTTCCACTGTTCTTTCTTGATTAGCACATCATAAGAGTCATAAGAGCAAGTATAAGAGCATAACTTTTTTCACTGAAAATCGACTGAAAGGCTTGCAGGTTTTTAAGCCAGCAAGACATGATGGACATAACATTCTAAGAAACTTTCATCCACATTCGAAACGGTTTTATTCACGACTGACCCGTGTCAGTCCAAATCCGAGCGAGGGTACACAAAAGAAGAAGTACACAAGTTCTGTGAGATTTTTCCATCGTATTTCTTACATTTTTACCTGTTAAATAATAAGAAACCGCCAGTGCATATCATTTTGGAACTCGAGCTGCGCTTTCAATGCGGTTCATATGGATCACATTATTTATTTATCTAATACACCCCTGTAAAAGTGTGCCATCAAAAGTCGTGCTATTAACTAAAACTCAATGGAAGAACTTAAAGAAGAAAAAACTCGTTTTAACACAGTGGTTACAATTAGTACATACATAAAACTATAAACTCAACGATTCACTCGGCTTGCAGTTGAACAGAGTACTTCACTTGGATGAGGAATGCAGGATAGTCTCCCCATCAGTTCCCAAGTTAGTTGTGGTTATTTCTGAGAGGGTAAAAAAGTGCGAGCAGTAAGTGAGGAAACTTGGGAGGTTATTCTTTGGACATTATGCTCTTGGACTATGACCCTTCTGTTCCCTATTTTCCCTTCGCTTACGATACATTATGAGGTTATAACTGCACGGTTACAGCCTTCTCTTTTTGATCCCAGCTTGCTCATGTGCTTTGTTTTTGCTGGGCACTGCAGTTGTTCGAGCTGGCCACAGGTCGCATCCAGCTGAGCAGTCAGTTTAGCCTCAAACTGTCCTCTGTTCTCCTCTGGATTCTCCTCATGCGTTCCTCAAATTTCACAGTTCTTGGATGTTGTTTTGCCTCCTTCACTTCATATATTCTAAAAAACTTGAAGAACCTCTCACTTCAGCACCTTCCTTCTCCCTTCCCCACGAAAAAAGGATCAAAAATTTCGAAAAAAATTTTGTTCCTCAAAGTATACCATTGAACTTGGCTCAGTTACTCTACATTGTATGGAAGGGAAAACCATGCTATTTTCATGTGCATCCCCATTTTTACTTTGTTTTAGTGTTTTTTCTTCGATTCATTCTTTTTCATACTCATGAGATGCTCCATTTTTTCCGCCACAGCTGCCTTCCCTCCCCCTCCTCCCACCTCATCACCTGATTAGGTTCATGAATGGAACACCCTCTCTTCCCTCATGGTCACGCAGTTTGAGTGGTTTTGTTGTTGAAACGAATTTCCCGTGTCATTTCATTTTATGGGAAGGCCATGACAACTAGCATGCTATCGAACGCACCCTGCAAAAACCGGAGAAAAACTTAGGGTAGAAATTGTACGAAATCGACGGTATGGAGAAAATGTGACTGTGATGTATGAGCTGTGATAATCTAAGAGAAAAATTAAACTATGCGCTAGAATTTCGTCTGAGAAGAAAGTCAAAAAAAAAAAGAAAAAAGACAGATACAGTTGGGTCATGGCGTTGCACTTCACAAGATTCTAGTATCAGTCGCTAGAGTGATTTATTTCCTTTTTAGGCCCGATTACACTTCAGATTTAGCTTCCGAGAGCTGAAAGATATAAGGATTTATATAAGAGGATCCTGCTAAGAGATACCAACTAAAACCAGCATTTCACCGCGAATTAACTAGAAGTGGTGGAGTTCACTTGAAATACATCTAGATAGGCTGTGAGCGGCACAAGTGACACCTGCCAGAGATCTCTTCCCTGCACAAACCCTTCAACCCAATTTCACGAAGGTTGGGTAAGCTGAAGTAATACCGCCCGTGCACCTTCCACCGTACTTTCTCGGAAATATTCTACCCAATTCGTGAAGTTTCAGACGAGAACTTCTCCATCTTTTCTTCCTTGTTTTCTCTGGAATTTTCTGAGATAGCCTTTGCTACAACAGTTTTAAATCAAAATTGCCTCGCTCACTACTCTACCTCACTTCTAGCTCACACTGCAGACCTGTTTTTTGAATTAGAGGGGCCGTGGGAATTAATCTCCTTGTCTGGCTCAGTCTTTCCGCTCTTTCACAAATAAATGGAGAAGCTTTAAAGAGTCTACCGACCTCCTGTGACAGGTCCTCTTCAACTTCAACTAAGGAATAGCCCTAGTTCCACATACAACTCCAGTTCTTTTTCGATAAATTCATTTAGAGATGCTGCATTTAGCTTCAGAATACCTGAATAAGCTGACATGAGCGGAAGCTACATAAATAATCCAGAACGTTTCCCTTTCCAGCAGTCGTCCCACAGCGTAACGACTCAAATATAAAACTCCAGTGAGTGGTCGATCCTGAGAAAAAAAAACACCTCAAGAGCTCTTCCAGTCTGTCATCTGAGCCCCATTTAGCTGGTCATCCCCCTTTTTTCACTCGTTCTTGGGCTGGTAAGTGCTTGCGGTGGTTTTTACGGCTATGGATGATGTCCCGAGAATTTTTTTGTGGAAGAGTACATTCCCTCCTGGAGGTGGTCTGTCGGTGCTTCAGCTGTATCCTCCCATCAATTTGCTCTGTTCGGCCGTGCATGCAGGTGTTTTCCTGCTTATTTATGACCTTCATAGCGGTCAATAGGTACACAATGTGCGCCATCCGGAACCATTTCCTGGATCTGCTACCTCTCTAGGGCCAGCGTCGCTTTGTTAGGTAATTTTCTCAACGCTATGTCGAAAATCTGTGTAATTTTTCCGAATAGCTTTTAAATAAATTGGTAGCAATAGGAAAAAGACAGCAGAGAAGGGAAATCTCCAGGAAAAACCACCTCAAGACCTGTCGCTAATGGAAACACTTGACGGCAACACCAACGTCGTCAATTACTCCCAGGTTTTACCGCCACTTTCTCCTCTCGCAGCCATTTTCTCCCTACATCGAACCCGTTGACAAATGCAATTTCTGTTAATGCTATTGTCGCAGCTGTAAGTGGTTTTCCGACTCGTATCCGAAGGCTGAAAAAAAGCTGAATGGCTCTCGCGTATGCAGGATGACGAGGGAATTCTCCTGGCGAATTGCGGTCCCCACACGCAAAGGCGCGGGCCTCTGCCAGTGCGCGGGCCTCTGGTGAAATTCTACCGCGCTGAGCTCACGAAACTATCAATTTTCGACCGTAGAACTTCACATTTCGGTTAAATGCCGCTGCTCGAAGGAAAGAAGTCGGCAAACCCGGCGTCCTTCACGCCTCGGTGTTTTCCCCACACCGAAAACACGCTGAGATCAGTGGGGGGCGGCTGAAAGGCGACCGACCGCTATCTGGCCGGATCAGCACCTCGTTCCTCCGACTCGTTCATCTTCCGCAAGGCCATGATGTTACCCTGCAGTAAAGCCGCAGTTCAGCTGTAAACCTGCACAAGCACCTGCTTACGGTTTTTTCGCCGAGGGCAGTTCAGATTACTTGAGGCTGCTGTTACTTATCTGCTTTCAACAAGGAAAATCATGCATTCCACGCAAAAGCTGGACCCTTCCAGCTTCTTCTGCTTTTCTTTGAAGTTTTTATGACAAATTCCTTGGAAGAGCGCTTGAAGCACACTATCAGGTTGTTGCGAAAAAACTGCTGTTTTGGGGTATGCTCAACTAAATTTTTCTCTTCTGCCTAATTTGAGCAAATTCAGCCCAACTTATGTAACCATTTGGTAGTACTTTTCTTCCTCTTTCGAATGCTCCTTCAATATTCTAGCCAACTCTTTCCTGAAGGTTTTTATGACGCCGCGAACAAATGATGAGCCGACGCGATTTTCGGCTGATTATGGTTAATGACTTCAAACTCGATCAGTCTTTGTCGGAGGTGTGCAGTAATCTTGCGTTTGTTTTGTCTTGGAATCATTTCCCCATTGGGCGGTGGGCTACTGAATCGCAAATTTTTCTTCCGTCGATTTTGATCGTCAAGGCAGCTCGGAAATCTGAGCATGCTGAAATCGCCTTTATAAGGCTTGTGGATCCTTGTGATATTGTCGGGGAGGAGCTACCGAAATGAATGGTTGCTAAACCGATGAAAAAAGTGGTTTTTGAGCCGAGCTACAACACTTTGGACTAAAGGGTCTATATCGGCAATTAATTTCGCAACAATCTATTATAATATTACCTATAATCGCTGTTTTAATGAGCTTGGGACTTTCGTATGATTTTATTGCTGATTTTTTCTTCCTTCTTTCTTTTCTTCAGAATTCTAAGCACATATTGTTATTCAATTCGAATTAAGGGAGTGAACAATAAGTCTGATGAGATTAGGATGGAAAGCAGATTAAGTTCCACTGAAAACTTCACGATCGATGGAAACGACCCCGATCAGTCACTTCTCATCAATTTTCCTATATTCTAGTGAGCACTTTCTTATCCGGCGACATCCGTGAAGCTATCGTATTTAAAGGCAGTACCCACGATAATCTTCGTGTCGGAGAGTTCAACTGCTATCGAACCCAAGGCATAAACCCAACAATTCTGCGATGATAGTGCTGTTGGAGACCCTGTGTTGCCGAGATATCACAAGTACAACTTCATTTCAATTCAGACTTCTCTGGTACGAGTTGTTGCGCTTGAGCCAGGAGCCAGAGCTGGAATGCCTTTTTGGAGCGCGAACAGTGGCGGGTATCAGCTGTTTCACAATCCATTTGCTTGTCCCCTGATTTCTTCTAGCGGTTAAAACATTCTTTTCCCTTTTTTTGCTTTAATTTTGCTGAGTTTCTTTTCTCCCTTCCATTTCCACCTCTTCTTGCAAATAACACCGGTTATTTGTTCGTTTGGTAATTTCTTTCGCGAAGTTCGAATTTGACTTAATTTCGTATTTTTAGGCCATTTTGAGACTTCTTGCTTTTTCGGTAGCTTGTCTGGTTGCTGTTGCACTTCCTCTAAAAATTATTCCTTCTGATCTCTACCGAACAAGACGCAAACCTATTTAATAAGTGATTGCGCGAAAAAAAGTGACGAAAAAACGGCATCATCGAATTTTTTTCCTGATCGGTCGACACCCCAAGCTCGTGCAACTCAAACCAACTTATGTAGAAGCATTGACTAGGAGGCCTGTAAAAAACAATGTTCCCATAGCTTTGGCATGTTTCAGAAATTCGACGGTGTTCAGCGCACTAAAATACTTCAGATTATGTCGAATTCTCCAGCACGAAATTTTCCGTGGGTGCTGCCGTAACCTTGAGAAATCTGCAGCAGCACCTTTGCAAGATTTTTCCACCACTTCTCATTCTACTATTTCTGCCATTCCGTTGTTTTGACTACACCTTGTTAATGGAATAATTGAGAATAAAAGATAGGTAAGATCCAGACTTCTATCAAATCAGCTCTAACTACTGCACAGTTCCTTGATTTTTTCTTGTCTTCGAAAGACGTGGCACGGTCCTTCTAATGAAATCTTGGTTTACCACGGATCTCTCAACTCTGTACAATTTTATTTATTTGTTTATCTATTTATGTCACATGGAAATTCCATCCTAGCTGGCAGGTCCTAACAAGATAATGAGAACATGAACAACGCGAAAAAAATTCTTCAAAGCAGTGACAAGCAACCAGAACTGCGACAGTCCATGAAGATTCAGAAATGACAAACTAACACTTTCTTGTTGTTTTTTTTTTAGAAAATTTGCCCAGTAGTCTTCTGTGCCGGGATAGGGAGCACTGCGCAATTCTCCGAGAATAACATTACGTTATTTCCAACATTATTCTCTAATATAGTCATTCACTATCGTTTTTCAGCTTTTTTAACTAATTAAGTGTTCGAAGCAAGCGCCTTTTTGAACACGGCTCCCCCTGCTCGAGCTAATTTGCAGTAACCTTCACTATTCCGCCAGTGCGGCTTTCAACGTCAGCTGCGACTGGTTGGCCTTATTGAAGTGATTGGCAGCTGAGAATCTGGAAAATTGCAACACTATCCTGCACATGGAAACCTCCTTGCGAAAAAGAAGGCAAAAATGATGTGAAGTGGGAATAGTTTGAGTATATCCATGAGCCACGTACTGCATGTTAGTTGCCCTTTCGGGAACAGTTGCTCCCATTTGAAATGCAATTTGTCTTGTCAGCGTTGCTACATGGTTGTCGGCACTCGTGGCTACCCTCATGTGAGTGTTCTTTAGTTCTGAGCTCGTTTCCTTGAGGTTTATCCATTATTCATTAGTACTTGTTACTAGTAGTAGCTAACGATCCATTATACCCACTCATTACTAGCACTACTTACTTATTACTATTGGGTTGGGCAATAAGTTCGTGCGGTTTCTTCATCTTGATTTTCTATCCGGAATCAAACTTTGTTCGATTGCTTAGTAACCATTTTGTAGCACTTGGTTTACTCTTTACATACATATACTCTTACTTACAAATATTCTAATATTTACAAATATTCTAACCGGCTTACTCAATTCTTGCCTCATTTCATTCTCTATCGATTGAGGTGTGAAGCTCCAGCTCAACTAGGACGGCAAGCTCCGACAACACCTACTGTTCCACTTCTATCGTGGAGCGGATGCAGCTCAACAGGCAACATATATCAACGACATCTAGAGAGAAGCAAATACTTTTTAAAGGAGGGTGAAGAAAGTGAAGAAATGGATTCTAGCCTCAGGGAGGGTAATTTTAGCCTGGAGGATGTCTCTTCCCTGAATATAGAGTTTTAGGAACAGCGAGACGTCTATTCGCTAGGCTTTGCTCAAGATGGAAAGAAGAACTAATAAGAATGTTTAATCTCAGCAACATCTAAGTTCAACTTCAGTTCACAAGAGAGGATACAGTGCCCCTGAAAACCCGCACCAACTCACTGCCCAACCCATTATATTACTCGGAAAAATCTCCAATTTTTCCATTTTCAACAACGAGCGGAAATTCCTGTACTCAAAGATTTTTTCGTTTTCGTTTACAATTCTCTATGCACAAATTGTCATTTGCTCACCAGTCATTTTTGTGTGGGCTAATTTATACTATAATAGCTACATTTTTCCTGAAACAGACGTGGCTTTATGACGAAATGGAGACGGGGATGTACTGAGGGCAAAGATTCGCAGTGGAGCACTCAAGCTTCAAATGACAACCGCGCGATCGTTTCCTGCTTTCCGATCATCGCAACCACGACCACATTTGCACGAAAACTCGTCCACAATGTCTCTCCTAGGGGTCCCGTGGCTATAAGCTCACCCCCTCTTAATCCTGTCGAGTGGCGGGATCCCTAGGCGCCCTTTAAAAGGTTCAGAGCCTCCTGCTCATCGCGAGTGGACGAGTTTTTCAAACCAAATGTGCTATGTTCTGTAATTCTTACCATTACATACATCGCTGATTGAGTTGTTTATGTCGTATCCCTTGAGCCTGAAAGCTTGCCTACCTCAAAAACGCGGATAAATCCCTACCTCCCCGGGAACGCTCATGAATCCCGCCACAGGAAAAACGTTGCTTCGCATCCGTGCACTATGATATTCATAATAATTCCCCCCTCACCCCATGTACTCTTTCGTTGGCGCAAACACAGTACTTTGGTGGAAGCTTTCCGATCCAGTGGAGGATTCTCTCACAGATGTAGTTGCCAGTTGGAAAAAATTAACCTGCAGAGAAACGCATGGATACATCCATCACTGCTCTGTTTTCAGATAAATTTTTAACCCGCAAAACGACACGTAAAAAATGCAACAAATGCTTACCGTCCGCGCTCTATTATCCGGCCCTTATCAAGTACCAGAATGCAGTCGACATTAACAACTGTACTAAGTCGATGAGCAACAACGACGCTTGTTCGGGTGGTGCACAGCTCTTCCAGACATCGCTGGATTGCTCGTTCAGTATTGGTGTCAAGTGCAGAAGTTGCCTACAAACACGAGCAAAGTAATATCTAACAGTGAGCACGGAATATAGTCTTACATCCAAATAAAAGAGAAACTTGAGAGAACGAACTGACCCATCAGCACGCATTTATCCCATCGGATAAAATTTACCGGATATCGGATAAGCAAACGGGAGTAGTTGTCCACTAAATCCATTGAAAATCTTCTATCAGATGTGCTGCAGGGTCTCCAAAGCCTTTAGGAACAACAAAAAAGTATTTATGACTACATTGCAGCTTAGGAAAATGAGTCCAATAAACAATTTTTTGCGAAGAATGGAGAAAGATAAATTATATTGCGGTTTGCTAATAGGATAGCTCTAGAAGTTCTTGCATTTCTGAAAAATCCTGGTTCTGAAGAAATAGTTATGTATTTCTTTGAAGATTTCTTTAAAAATTTCCTTGTGAAAATGTTTTTAAATTATTTTTCCTATATTTTTCAAAATTAATGGAAGAAAATTGGAAAAAAAAATTCGAATGAAAAACATGCGAGTTTAGTATTTGTCCAATTTTCTGTGGACTTCCAATTAAATGCACTTTTTTTCTGGAAACTCCACTGCTTTGATGGAAAATTCATCTCCGAACTGGATTTCAAATTGTTTTCTAATATATACGTGCTTCTCAAGTGCAGATACTAATAGAAACGTGCGTCCTATATTTCCGACGAGCGGATGCACATCTTCTTACTTCACGGATGAGTGATATCGCAGGTTTTTCCAGTGTTACTGCAGCTTCTACCGCACCAGCCCCTCGCACTACCCCTTGAGACTTCACTCTGCTGAATTATGAGGCTTTCGGGGACTTCTCTGAAAGATCTTCAGCTTATTTCTATTCGCATTTTAGTCTGTTTCGTCTATACATATAGTTATCCTATGATATTTTGTTTATTTCGAAGAAAACTGCCTACTTTGGTAGGAACTGGCTGTAAGTACTTCGTGCTTAAGAGCTCGCATGTTAGGACAAAACTTGTGGAGACCAATCCTGGGCCCGGATTCATCATTGAGATTACCCAGGGCTACCTAGGGTAAAAATGTTGGTGCTCATGTTAATGCTAGGCAAGTGTGTATGGTGTTCACACGTTCACCCTGGGGAGTCTCAACTACGGCCCCTGAACCGTGGTTCCTTACTGGTTTGCTCTCTCTGGGGACTGCACAGGGGGGAGGGGGGGTTCAGCCTCTCTTCATTATGTGCCAAACCATTCAAATGACAGTAAATGGATATTTTTAATATTTCCAGGTAGATATTTCCAGTCACTGCTTATGTTTCGGCCTTCTCTACCCAAAAACAATGGCATCCTCAACTCTCCCGTCCTCCACCCCCTCCTCCACAAATGGTAGCCCTGAGAGGACCCCTTCCACTTCGTCCCCACCACTTCCATCCGTGTCACCACTCCCTTCATTGTCACTTCTGAAATTGTAACGTCGCCACTGGCCCGTCACCGCCCACATATGCACTATTGACGGCTTGTCTGATGTATTGTCACTGTGGAAGCATCACCAACGTGTCTGCCTAGCCATCGATTCCCTCCGATTTTTACCATTTACACATCTGTTGTTGACATGAGGTCGTAGCGAGGATGTTTCGAGGCAAATGCTTGCAAACAGCGCTCAGGGCTTGAGTAGGTGTTTGTTGTGGTATGCGGGGTGATAGTTCTTAGACTCACAGTTGGACTGAGCAACAGAAGTCGCCAAAGAGGTGTTCAGGTGAGCTACAGCTATGGATTGACCTCTTCTCGGTGAAAACCTATTTCTCGTGAAGATTTTGCTTTATCCATTCAGGTGATGGTTTCATTTAGTTTAAAAGTGGAGAACCCTCAGATTTCGTTCGTTTTATTTTGCTCCTTTCATTTAGGCCTTAATTCCGCGAGAAATCGCCTACAGCCAACACATTTTCTCACTTGTTTGTGTTCAGCAAAAAGCTTGTGCTTTGCTTCGGCAACTCGCACCGGTCTGCAATGGCAAGTAATAGTAGGTATACCAAGATATTCCAAGCTCGCGACACTTCTGACCGCTAGATCAGCAGGAAGCTACTCAGGAAACCTAGAAATCGTGTTTCGCATGAGATTGAAAGGTGCAAATTCCACTATTAAAACATGCATGCTCGTGCAAAACATGGTTTTAAAATCAGTAATTCTACACCAGCAATGGCCAAATCCATGCAAAACCCATGCATATCCTTGCAGAAATCGTGCGACTCCAAATCTGATGCAGATCCGGTGCGAAACCCACAATTTCCTCAATACCATGCAGAAATCATGCATAACGATGCAAAACACGGTTTTTAGGTTTCCCGAGTACACCTTTCCCGAGAACATGCTTAGATTTATAATACCACTGACGCACACGCCGTACTGATAAACCTTTTTGAAAAATCCTACGCAGATTAATGTGTGGGTTTGACGCACGACTGACGCACGTATCTAGTATAAACCGAACCACTTTTGCACGGGACTTTCCAGGAAAAGACGTGGAAAAGAAACTGATTAATGTTGAACTGTTGAAGTTTTATCAGCTGTGACGTATGACTCTTCGAAGTCCACAATCAGTCACGCAAACTCGTCTTCAAACTTTTCTCGCCATGCTTTTTAACGCGCCTCTTACGCATGTACAACGCACACATCTGGCATAAATTGTCCCGCAGTGGCTTTCTTGCTGTTATGTGACGTTCTCTAATATCGTAGTATGGTTCTTAGCAAAAGAATGGTGTTGGTGAACATCTATGTGCTCGCCGAAAGTGCATGACGCACTCTTTGAATGGCTACGAGACGACGTGCAAACAACGTGGACGTACTCGCTGCTGACGCTCATAACATGCATTTCCTAATAATGAAAGCGTTGTCACGTGTTGATTTGTGCGAAACTAATGATTATAAACTTCGTAACAGCTCTATTCCTTTGTTTGCCCAGTCTTTTTTGTCTGCCGAAGCGGGATTTGTTAACGTTTCTATGAAATTTGTATTGTAATACGTACGTGCCTCTACGAAAATTTCTGTTTTTATCCCGCTAATCGCTCGCAAGTAATGGTGATAGGAGTGAAATACTTTTTGTCTAAAACCTCCGTAGTCCTCGAATTGGCCGGGCGATTATTAACCTTCTTGGAACGTAACAAAATCACGTTAGTCCTCCTAATGCTCATGTACAGAGAACTCCAAACGGACGCAGTCAAGAGTCAGGACCGCGGCGCTGCTCTCCTGAGCAGAGTCAGGGGCGCTAAGCATAGTGTGCGCCTGCGTCTGTGTCCGTGAGAGCCGCGCCGCGATCTCGACTCTTGTCCAAGGACGTTTGGAAGTTCCTATATGTTGCTTGTGAACTGCATGTATCAATTCGCTCCCTTTCTTTTTTTCTTGAAGGCGATGTGTCTCCTCGTTTCGTGGACTGTAGATATCAACATAGTCTAGGCCTTCTCGTCACGCTGATTCCAATGATGTACGTGAAAACTCATGGAAGTGACGAAAACCCCATGTTTGGAGGGTCCAAAGGTGCAGTTCACGGACCACCTGGGCGGAGCGGTCCGTGACTGTGCTGGCTGCCCGCCACGGCTGCAGCGTTGACCAACACGTCTTGGCGTGTCCGATCGATAAGATCAACGACTTCACGCATCCACTCAGCTCGACAAGCTGTTACAAATCCCGTCCCTAAAAATGTTCGAAAAACCGGCTCAAGGACTGTTTTGTAATATTTTATGCATACCGCTGGACTCAATGCATCGAGGAGATTCAGAATCCGCTAAAACCTCAAGCATGAAAACGAGGTGGCCCACTGCTTTTGATTACATGATTACCTCTAGTCAACTATGCCATTCGAAAGCATTTGAGCACGAAAAATGTGCTCATCTGTGATATGGTAAAAATCGGACAAAATTGGCAAGTAGGTTGAAAAATATGACTGAAAAAGTGCGCGAACTAACGATCCTACCATGTATGTCGCTCCAGTCTGAGTTACTGTAGACAACAAATCCTGTACGAATGTACTTCTCTTCCATGACTTACATTGGATGCTTTCCACATATTTAAGCTGATTAGCCGTAGCATTAAAAGGACTAGGTTTCGTGAGCGCCAACCCAGATTGGCCTGTAGAAGGGAGAAACTCCGCTTACTCTATTGCACCACTGATGAGCAATTTTTTTTCCAAATTTGCTTTTAAGAATCTGCAGCAACCAGTGATTGAACATGATCTGGAAACTAGATAATGAATGCTATAAAATGGCTGTGCACTTCCTTCAATGGGCCCAGATATGGATGAACGGTGCTCCTCGAAATCTGTGGCTGAGCATTCTCGTCTATGCAGCCTTCGGGACATCCTGGTTCTGTGCTCTTATCAACACCGATTTTGAGTGGATTTTGCACATGCATCTTGTAATGGGCATCGGAGATACGAGATCTTTTCTTATACCACTTAAATCCGTTGTCAGAAACGGTCTCTGTAGCCGTTTTGCTCGGAAAATTCTGACTGAGTTGGTGCATTTGGCGGCACAAAAAAACTGTAAGTTTCGATGAGATTTTTTTTGCTATTTTGCAAATTTCCAGGACATTTTTGTGATCAGAAAATGGATCGAAACCCTAAAATGTCGTGAAAGATGACTGCAGAGAAATAACCCAGCAAACAATGTACAATAACGGATGCCCTCTGTACTCCTAGTAAACGTATTAACGTACCCAAATTTACTCTTAGATGGCACCCGTCGACATATTTACTCACACGTGACGTTGTCTATACCCAGCTGCCGTGCACGGGTAATCATTCTCATGAGTATAAGATTAGCCATCTTTCCAATGAAGCATCCAGGTACAGCACACTCCTGTGATTGGGTCTCGCCTCATCAAACGTTCCCGAATCTTTTATTTTGAATTTCACTCTGCTGAGAAATCTCGTGCACAGGTTTTTCCTGTGTGGGGCATCCTATCTTTAACGGGTTTCTTGGACTTTTCTGGGAGGATTGTGATCTTCTCGCTAGCCTAAAATTCACAAAATTTCTGAACGGAACTTTCTGTATTTCATTACCATAAATGCGAACAACTGTTATGAGGAAGTTCTCGGCTGAAAAACTCTCATTTTACTTTGAGGCACTTGTTCACCCTCGATTTGTGAATGGGTTACGTGAGCACCTTCACGAGAGCAAACTCCAACGCTAAATACGGATAATTTTCTGCTCATTTAGATTTAGTTGTATGGTCATCTCTACTAACAAATAAAATAAAATAACTAGTCCAGCAGTACTCATGGCTCCCACCTTCAGATTGGACTCCTCGCGAAAAGCAAGGTTTGTGGAATAGGACACAGTATCGACTGTATTAGTAAGCTGAACGATTTTGCTGGTGCGAGATTGTGCTGCTGCAGTCAGTAGCAGGTTTCCGAGTGTGCTGCCAACGTTTTTTCGTTGTCAGAGTCTCTGAAAACTTGTTTGACACATCGTTGTGTCGTCGCATACACGAATAACCCTATTCTGTTCACGGCAGCACGAAACAAACCAGCGCTGCACTGTCCTTCCTCCTCTTCTTTGCTTCTTTGCGCCTGACATTCCCTGACGATTTTCGTATAGAACGCTGAGATTTGACGAAAACTCGTTTTCGCCGAGGTGTCATGCAACAACTTCACACTTTTCCTTGCTTTTCCATCACTACTCCTCACCTATGTCAAGTATTTTTAGTTTTGAAGGGTCCACGTTCTCAAAATTCCTCTACAGACTGGAAAATAAACCCATGGCGCTATATTTTGGTTACCTACTTAATTATATTGCTGGGTATTGATATGATTCGTTGAATACAATGCTTCTGAACTGTAATAAATAGGAAAAACTCCACACCATCCATTGCTTTCATTCTGAATGGGACACAATGCACCATCGATTGGCAGTGTTAGTAACACACAGTGATTCTTATTCTATAGATGAGGTTATTCCAGAGAGGGCCCGATACATCATTGATTTCACCCATGGTGAAAGAGCTAACGTACCCTAAGTCTACATTTTACCTTTCACCCATCGACATGTCTACCTCATTGTCCAAACCCAGCTGCTATCCTTGGAAATCTTACCTAGGTTAGGGATTACCAATTCCTCCAACGGCACATTCGGGACCAGATGTTTAATCCACCACTTTTTGCTTATCTGCTCGTTAATGAGAATAATTTGGAGGATGGAGTATCTATATCGGCCCGCTCCACTGGGAGATAGGTAACTTCATATCACGCATCCCCCCTCGCCCCCCTCCCCCCCCCCCGAGAATGGGTCGGCAAATTTTTGGAATTACTTTACAATACATATGAAAATCTTGTTTTAGTTTATTTTTACTTGTTTATTTCTGATACTATTTTTATTATATTTTTTATTAACTACTCGTTATCATAATTAATATTTTTATTAATTTCATTTTCCGTCTGGGTCCTCAAAACGGCGGAGATCCCACCTTTCCCCCCCCCCCCCTCCCGCCCACTTTCTGTGTCCGCCACTGGTGGGTATGATTACTGATGGGTTAGTAAGTGAGCATAAGCAACATTACATATGGTTAAACGTGCAAGGGCCTGGTTGCATCATTGAGATTACCCAGAACAAATGCGTTGACGCCCCCGTTAACGATGGGTAAATTCGTGCGATTTTGACACATTTACCTCAGGTATTCTTAATCATTGGTGCGGTTCTGGGTGAGGGATAAGCTCAGGTACCTAACACGACTACCACGGGTAATCTCAATCATTCGGGTCCTCTTCCTGGTTGATTACATTCACATCTGCACAAGGTTAGAATCTTTGGGAATGTGCGCTGCTACTTACTTATTCATTTGTTTACTTATTTATGTGCTGCTATGATGTTGTATCGCTGCGGAAAAATGAATAGGAAACTCGATTCCCTGGATTTTCGGCAGTCCAAACATTTAGAAGTTTGAACATTTGATCTGAAGTTTCATTGAGCACTCGTCTCATCACTTCAACTATCTTTCAAAAGTGGAAACTAGCAAGTTCCACTAGATTTATCGCATTCATCCTTTGCTCTCCCTTGCAAATATCAAATTTTAATAACGTTCGGCCCATTATTCACATTTTGCAGACTTTCTAGTGTTTATAGTACATCCTACGGAGTGCTGGAAACATGTAATTTCCCAGTTTTGCTCAGTTATTCCTTGCTTTACTGCCAGATCTATGTAGATCTCTCGTGTCTCCATTTTAGCGAGACCACGCTCGCTTCGAAACTTTCATTTATAATAGTTTCACTTCATTTCTTTGCACTATGGACCGTTAACTAATGAAAACATCATATAATGCAACCCTTCAGTGAATACACGTAAAGGTTACATGCAGAGGACGAAAACTGAGGTGGTATCGAGAGAAATGTAGACGTTAGCAGTACATTCCTGAGAGCTGCTGCTCCCAAGCCAGATGTAGTAAACGCTTGGGACCTTGCTGCTCCTGGGGGATTACCAACCACGGCTGGCGCTTACCAACCAGGGCTGGAATTTACCAGACCTTATTCACGCAAACCTATTACAATCAACGGGATTACCTGTCATACGGAGTACGTAATGCTTGGAGACGTAGGCCACGGTTTTGGGTTTGCTGGTCTGGTTTCGTTCGGTTATCCGCTCATGAATCCTAACCCTGTGTGCTCAATACTTGTAACTGGTTCTTCAGCGTCCCTGAGTTCGAGAATTCCTTGCCGTCCACCTTTAAAGGCAAGGTCCGGGCAACATTCTATCTCCCGAATTTTTATTGGATTCGTAGCCTACGACGACGACTCGGACGAGAAAAATTCCTGGCAAGGTCCCACAACAAACGCTTTCCATCGACCAATTTTTTCCAGTGACCAATTTCGGTACGGCGTTTGCGGGTTTGTGGCGTCCGTGCTTTCAGATGACGTTCTACGGCGCTCCCTATATGCTGTCTGCTGTGGCGTCGTAGTAAAAAAATCATATTGAAAAGATCAGTGGTCCGTTTGATGGGGTGGCTAAGGTCTCACGAAGTGTTCGTTGGGCTGAATGCATCCGAGCGTCCATCGATGTTCAATATGCACTGGGGCAGCCTTTGTCAGTTGGAGCGCGTTTTCCCACACCTACCGTAATTCTCGGACACACATCTGAAACTTGACGTGCTGCACATATGAATTGGATTTCAGAGAGCAAGAAACCTGGGTGGGCAAGATTTTGACCGGACCTCGCCTTTAAGCTTGGAAGCCCTGAGTTCCATTAGCATCGTTCAATAACATCAATGCTTCGTATCACTGGCAAATGAAAGGCTTACGCCCATTTCATTCTCGTTTGCATTTGCGACGATGTTGTTGGGGTTCTCACATGGTTTTAGAATCCATAAGCAGCTTATCGACATTAGATAAAAATATGAAAACAGTATAACAGGAACTGTAGTCTCCAGGGTTTTCTGGGTATTATGGCTGCTCAATGGCTGATTTTAATCGCTTGTAACCGAATTTTTGGATTTACTTCAAAATACAAATAAAAATCTTGTGTCAGTTCATTTTTAATTGCTTATTTTTATCATTATCTTTAAAAATATAAAAAATTGTATTAATTTTATTTTCCATCTGGGCCCCAAAGCGGCGGAGACCCCGCTTTTTCCCCATGCACCCCCCCCCCCGTCCCGCCCATTTTCTGCTCCCGGCGCTGGTGAGGAAATGCTTATTGTCAGCTAAGGGTAACCTTATACGAGAAAAATTCGAGCAGAATCAAAAGGAGTCAGCGATTGAGGGGCTAGTTATAGAGATGGGTATCGATTGCCGCTCAAGATCGTCTGTCCCCACCTCTTATTTCAAAAATTATGACTATTTTCTTTTTTTTTCGGTTTTTGACGTACCCCTACTTCAGTGTATAGATAACTGGATGTATAAACAAAAATTAGACCAGTTGTGCTGCGCGACAACAATCGGGGCATCCCAAATAACTGAAGTCATGCTCTGTAAGAAATCCACCAAATCCAGGAATGTTCCAATCCAGAAAACGGTTTGTCGTGTCCTTGATCAAATCTTAAATTCAGTACATCTCTAAATCAGCAGCAATGCATACGTACATCCATCATAACTCGGAAAAAACGTCGTTCACATCGACATCGCAACTTCTCAGCGATGGTTCGCGCTATGGTTTTTGTCGAAATGCGCGCCTGGACTCGATTATGACGGGTGTCAATCAAGCAGCGAAGAATAAGGTCTGCCACTTTTTGCCGGCTATTTTTCCCCAGCAAGCAGTGGAGATGGATAGAAGAGCCGGGCCGCTGGTGCCTGTTCGTTTCTTCGAAGCTCCATTGCCCAGCGATAAGGGTTATCAGCGCCACTTCGTGGTCTGCCCGTCCTCAGCGGGTCGTTTTCCCGTGGTGTTTGCCTGCGTGCGTGCAGCGAGCGATCTGAAGCAGAGATTGCGACTGGATCGCGGCGATTTCATCTTACTCCGTAAAAACACCAGCGCCGCTCCTGTGAGAATCCTTGCGTCCGTGCGCCGGCCGATCGCAGCAGTGACGTCTCCGATATCGATATCATCGTTCTCTTTGCGCCTACGTCGTGTGATTTTCATCGAATGCCACTTCATCAGTCATTCTTTTATCTCACATTATTTCTTTTATTCTATCAGTTCTGCTTTTCTGGATTTCTGCATTTCGACAGTGCTTCTTTGTTAGATAAAACTGAAAGTGTCAGCTCAAGAGCAAATGGTTGCGAAACCAAGGAATTTCCCCAAAAACTCGCTGATAAGCGCGAATATCACTACACCAATATGTGGTTGGATAACAAGGTCTTGCTAGATTCTACAATCACCATACTGTACCTGAATTTTCAGACAGTTATCTAACAAATTACTTTTTTGTCGTTGGGTTCTGTCTTTAAATATGAATTTCCTTGTTTTCCAACCTAACCACGAATCATAAATCTACCAACCGAGAATTGTTTGCTCCTGGCTATACATATATTCATAGTGTGCTATTACTAGTTGCAAGGCAAAGGATCATTCTTGGTGGAGGCACACTGCCTGCCGGGATTTTTTTCTTCTCAGATGAGGTTTGCTCAAGATGATGAGGTTTTGAAATGGAACAGGAGTTTCTCGCAGTGCCGAGTAATTTGTACTGCCACTTTCCAACCGTCATTGTTCATAGCAATTTGGGTTTGTGACTGAAACAAGTTCTGAAAAAAAAATTGAAAATAAATAAATTTGTCTGGGTTAGTGTAGACAGTTCTTCAAGAATAATAAAAATTAAGGGAGAAAATACATATTAGGTAACTGCTCTTATTTTTCCCAACTTATAATATCACAAAACACTTTTTTAAACCATCGCTTCTCTCCAATAACAAGGTAGACCAGATTTTAAACGATCGTAGATTAGGGGGTAAGTCTAATATTCTGGAGGGAAGCTGAGGAAATATTATAGTTATGGAAGTTCATGGCCGGAATGACCTGAATGTCTTTTTGCTTATTTTTATTCTGAAATTTTCATACTACATAGTAGCATTTAAAACCTTGGATCAGGTGCATTCGTGGGCATCAGGCATGGTCACTTCTTTTTCTGTGAACTGAAAAAGTCAAAGTAGATTAGGACTTCAATGCTCACATCAACTGGTTTGGCGTGGGCCTGTTTCCGCAAAAACTAACAAGGAACAGCTTTTCCAGCGATCCTTTGGGAGGAATCTTTTCCAACACTTCCCCTCATTTTTCCAGGTTATCCTTTATCAATATTTTATTCAACTGCAAATTGTGGTTTGCTATGAATAGACTCAGATTTTGATTTCATTTTTTTCTCATTCTCCCATCTTATTTTTATTCCTGTTCTTATTCCAACTCTTTCTTCCTACTTTCTTGAGATGTTCACTTGTGGCCGTAGTGAGCACCGCTGAAATATGTATGTAGTAAATCTCTCCAGAATTCCGAACAAAGAGCACTGCGATCAACCATACTTGCTCTGAGAAGGATAACAGTTCGAGCGCGTGCTTCTAAGAGCTCACAGTGTGACCACCTACCAAATCTGTTTTGCACTTACTAGATATGCTTACAACAGTTATAGTTGGGAAACAACAGCTCACGACAAGTCCATATTGAGGAGTAAAGTTTTTTTAACCTCGAACACTCCTCATTCCCTCGTTTTCCAAGTACTGCAGCACCTTTACGAAGGAATTCCTGCGAAAACGAGCTGAACGATACAGCTGGCCAAGTTTTGGTAATATATGCTTCCCAGGTTTTTCGCAGTTCCGATTTCCCAACAGCAGTCAGGCTTCTTCATTTTCATGAGTTCATGCCTCTGAGTTCGTTCTTTGCGTGCGTTCGATGACGTTACTCTAGAAATTAATTCTAGGGAGCAACACAACGTCATCAGGGCGTTTGAATAACATTTTGACTTCTTCTTAAAATTTCCAGCGCAAACAGTCGACCATTTGACACTGTTTCGAATGTTTTCAATATGTTTATTTGCTTGTTTGACTATTTCTTTGCCTTCTCATTTTATTATTTATTCCATTGTTTATGTACAGAGTTGCTTTTTGTTCATTCATTAAATCATTCATTCATTCATTCATTCATTCATTCATTCATTCGTTCATTCATTCATCCATTCATTCATTCATTCATTCATTCATTCGTACGTTCATTCATTCCACTTCATTCATTCATTCATTCATTCCACTTCATTCATTTATTCATTCCACTTCATTCATTCATTCCACTTCATTCTTTTCCATTCCACTCCATTCTTTCGATCATTCATTCATTCAATCATTCATTCATTCATTCATTCATTCATCCGTTCATTCATTCATTCATTCATTCGTACGTTCATTCATTCCACTTCATTCATTCATTCATTCCACTTCATTCTTTTCCATTCCACTCCATTCTTTCGATCATTCATTCATTCAATCATTCATTCATTCATTCATTCATTCATTCATTCGTTCATTCATTCATTCATTCATTCATTCGTACGTTCATTCATTCCACTTCATTCATTCATTCCACTTCATTCTTTTCCATTCCACTCCATTCTTTCGATCATTCATTCATTCATTCATTCATTCATTCATTCAATCAATCAACCGCTTATATTTATTTTGCCATTTTAGATAAATATTACTGTTTCTTGTCCAATTATTAAATTTCTACTGGTTTACTATTCGTTCGATCCCTTTCCTCTTTGTACGCATTTCCTTTATTCTTGGGCATTGAAGAGTAGTATTATTTCATCATTAATTTTATTTATTCACTTGATTGTTTAGCCTGTTCGATAGTCCTCTTGAGGCCAATGATATTCTTACTAGATACTTAACACTTGTAAGGATCATTCTGTGTACCCTCTCCATCTTCTTGTGGATTTGTTCTGACTCTGAACTCCCCTTCCATTCTATTCTGACTAGTTGAGCGAGCAACGCTTTCATTATCATAGTGTAGTCACAAAAGTTGATTTCGAAACTGCAACGATAACAAAAGCTGTGTCAATTACGTCAAGGAAAAAACAGGCGGGATTACACAATAGACTCCATGATTCACTACATCTATTGTGGTTATGATTCCCCACATTTGCCGAACTCTACAGTTTTGCGCCATTTATGTGCCATATTACTTGCTATGGATAGAATATGACTGAGCAGAATTGTTACATGTACGCTATACTTAGCGTCCGGTAGTACTAAGTGTTTTTATATCTCTCAGCACTTTTCAATATAATTATTTTGTATATTTTATTTAGTTTATTGTTTTTTTTATAAATTTTGCAAGTTTTTCTTTCTAATTTTTCTATGTTTCCCTATTGCTATCTTCCAAAACCATTCGCCAATAATGATATGAGACAAGTTTCTTTATCAATACTTGCATAAAACTGCATTGGAAGACCTTCTGAAGGATTTCCACTTTTGGAGCGTTCAAGAAAATAATTGTTAACTAAGACTAGCGCCCCATACTAATTCGTTAAGGTCCTTTCATGATGGTATTACTGTTCTTCACTCGAATTTCATCTGTCGTTTCAAAGCATACCTATTTTTGCTCATGTTATTGCTTTCTCTTGCCCAAATAAACAAAAAAGTAGCATAAAAGTTGCTTAAATCAGTATTATTAATACTATTAGAGTGTAAAACTATGGATGCGCGTTTTTGCGCAGAAGAAATTTTGTTCCAAAAAACGATAGCAGAATGCCTCACTCAAAGTTTTACATACAGTTACTCTCAACTACCCTTCCTCATCCTCCATGCAGGAAATGAGGTTCCCTCTTGGGAAAGTCACTGTGTTGTGAGTTGAAACAGCCGCTTATCCGAATCCCCACTTTTTTCGCGGTCTTTGAAATTTTTCTTCACGAGGAAAGATTCCCAGCCAGAAATAACATGTGGCCTGATAGTGGGGAGTCGTGGCTACATGGCGGCTGAGACAGGACTTTCCAACTTACTTCTCCATTTTTTTGTTGGGTATTTTTCCTCACCCTTGGATGGTTCAGGTTGTGGCCATTTTCTAATCGTTGTTCTGCCAAGATGATGGTGAACTGGCTGACTTATGTGGCCCAATTGTTGAAAACAGAGATGTGCCGTAATGGTTTGCATGGAACTTAGCCCCTACCATCAGATCACCCCTCTCATATTTTACCATGAAGACAACGTCTTCTTCGGTACGTGGGTAACCATGTTTGGAGCTGTATGGCGTTGCACTCTGTTGCTGCACCGCAGCCATTTTTGCGATTGCTTTCGTAATATGCTCCTCTCCCAGACGGTTTTAAACTTGTTTCAAGAAACTTGTTATCCAAGGTACTACATAGTAGAAGAATTTGTTAGGTGGGGGTTTCCACCACAACTACGCCACTCTAGTTATTGGCAGCCTTTCAAATTTCTCTAAAGATCAAAAATTGAGTTTTCCCAACCAGCTCATATACCAATAAATGCGCAAGAAAATGCTCTTCACACTCCTCTAGAAAGTTGAGCATATGCCTTCAATAACACTCTGATAGAGACGAAAAAGTGCGCATTTATTATTTTTCACCCTAATAGTTCTAGAACAAGGGCGGTGCAATTAAAGTTTCAACATAGTCTACTACCGTCTGGCAAATATGATTTATTCAAGTTATTAAGACAATTTAAAAGCTATTTTCAACTCCTTTTACCACTCACGGTTTAATAACGCAGAGTTAGAACACGGCTCATTTGTTACGATTATATTTTTTCTTAGTTTTCTTTTTTCGATTTTCTTATTCTTCACCTTTTTTTCTATGTACAGTCCCATAGCATAATAAACCCATTGTCTAAGATCTCTTGTTATACTATATTATATGTATCTCTAGAATTGTTACCTAATTGCTGTAATTAGGACCGAACAATATGTTAGATGATCTCAAAATTAAAAATTTCATTTCCTCTAAGTAGGAAATCCAAGTGTCGAGCTATAGGGACTTTTTCTAATCGACATTAGAATGCTTGAATCAGCGTCTCAATTATTTATTGAATGATTAAATTGTTTGGTTCTTATTCCCTCCCAAGTATAATGCTTATTATAGAAAAAGAAACATAGCGAGGGATCAGTGGATTGTTCGTATCCGGTTATCCGTTTAGCCGTTATCCGTAGGTTTTTCCTATTTGCTTTTGGCACCGGACTAAGCCAGGAATAGATTGCTTTAAATTCGCGCTTTTTTGCAGAAACCGCTATGATTTACAGAAATTATTTCTAATCTAGCGCCTCTTCCATCAGTTTGGTCAGTGGTTCATACCCTTGGAATAAGGTAGGGAGAGGTCAATGCAGACATTTGCTCTTGGCTAGAGAGAACATGTTTGTTCAGATTCTCCTGGTTATTTTGGTATAATGTAACATGCTACTACTCGTATAATTTATTTTATAAATAGTTTTTTTGGTTCTAGTATATTTTTTGTATCCGGTATCCGTTATCCGTTACCCAGTCATTTTCGGCCACTACGTTGTCGGAGTCCTGGAAGATTACGTATCCGTTTAACCCTGGTAATAACTCGGTAACTTATCGAGATTTTTTTCTGCAGGAAAGGAATGGTTTTTTTTTGTTTTTTTTTTCTTTAGTCTCTTTCCAGGAATCGTTTCAAATTCATGTCAGTGTAACGAAAGGGTGGCTAGTTTGGCTGTATCTCTGTTTTTTTTTTCTTTAAAAAAGGGATACATTCATCTAACAATTGAATTATTCATTACAAACGATGTTTATCCGATAATCTATTCAAATGTGGTGTGTTTTCAGCCAAAAGCGTTTAAGTGCATTTGCGCTGTCCATATTATGCATGCTCAAATATTGTTAAAGTACTATTCTTCACCCCCGCCACCTCCCCACTTCCCCTCCCCTGGCTCCCTACTCTTCGATTGACCAGCTGGTATTCCACTATCTGAATAAAAAGGAGGACTGCTCAAAGGAAGTTATTCTTCCACTGTTTTCTAGCGATCCCCCCCCTGTTTTGTGGATCGAGTTCCAGGAAGCCTTTGGTTTCTCCCATAGGAACCACAGTAGCATAACCAGCTCGCCCTATAACGACACTAGCAAACTGCGACTCTATCCATCACCATCATCCACGGGAATCGATGAGAAAAAATGTCGAGACACAGGCGTCGATGATTTCTATCGCTCTGCATTCGCATCTGATTCATCAACATCACACGGCAGCTGAAATATTTCGTCCGTCCGTGGAATCCCGCTATGATGCGTCAAGAACGCGCCGCACGGTAACGTGATCAAGCTTCCCTAGTGATTCCTTGAGTATTTCTGAGAGGATTTCTTTAGTGCAGTGATCACTGTTCACTTTTTGGGGTCCTTTGATTTCGCTTCTTCACACTCATTTGGAGGTTTAAGGATTTCACAAGTAAACGAACTCATATTTTGAAGAGAATACGACCGTTGATATGCACAGCTGCTTCCCTTTTCAACTGGACATAGCCCTAAAGCGTTTAGCTCACTAACCGAACCAAACACTTCCTTTTTCCCAGTTAAATACAAAGTAGACTGACTAACAATACCAAAAGCAGGTAAAATTAAAATATAAACCTCAGGATGACCAAAAAACCAGAACAAATGTTGATAAATTAAAGGAGATAAGTGGATGCGCTCCTCCGTCAACGTGCAATCGTACGGAATACCTGGATATTCTTTGATAGGAAAGGGTGAGGAGGCTTGGAGGCAGGACAGGGACGCTTTATGACGGGTTGACGTTTTTGCTGCGTTTGAGCACTCCACTGTATTTATTCATTCACTCATTTTTCTATTTATTCGTTTATTCACTTACCTAGTTATTTACTCATCTTCTTATTGCGGTTATGATTTACGTAGTTATCATTTTTATTTGTGATCTCTACCTTTGCTAAACTCAACCAACCTCTTCTCAAAAACTGGCCACAAAAGCTCTTAGCTTTTCTTCTAAATTCTGGTCATCGCATGAGATGTGAATTAACCTTCGAGAATCTCGTTGAAACTCCGGCACTAGATGCATCGTTCGAAGGGTAGGTAATTTCGAACACATGGGTACTAACTTTAACCCACTTTAACCTTGGGTAATCTCAATGATGCATGTGACCCAGTCGCCATACAAAACGTCAAGCATGGGTAGATTACGATGAGTAACCTCAATGAGGCATCAAGGCCTAGAAGATTCAGGAAAATGTCTGCTAAACCAGGCAGTTCATAAAGTTTCTACAGTCACCCATCCCACTAAATATCGATAGCCCGTGTACATAATATTTAATGGATCTCGTCAGAATTCCGGTTAAATTCCTGCTTCCACCTATTTTACCGCTTTTTTTGTGGAATGTAAGCGGAAACCCCTGATGTACAAGCTCTAGTGCATTTGAATGTTATTTCGTTCATTTTATTCAAGTTTACAGAGTACTGACTTTCTACTTATTATTTACTTATTTGATCTTCATTTATTTACCTCTTCACATCACAAATACTGCACTTTGGAGGAGAGCACTCTTCATTGAATGGGTTTTTGGTGTCAAAGCCTAGAAAGGAACCGGAAAAGTTACCCACATTTTCTTGTGAAAACGCGCTCCATCGATAAGATTCTGAACCAGTGCAATTCGTTGTGTGATCTATACCTATGCGACAAAACACGTACCTGTTCGCCGAAAACAGATGATATATATGTTGCTAGAAATGGCGGAAAAATCGTGATCAACTGCTCTATTTTCCCCGCATTGTAGAGATCGTTCAGTTGTTTATGTGGTTTCGTCAGCGCTCTTGAATTCTGCTGGTCGACAATTTTGGACGACTGTAGAACATTTTCTTATCTACTGCCGTAATGTCTGCCTTTTTGAGGGCATACTCCTGTCATTGCATCAGCTCATAAACAACGAGTGAAGTTGAGATAAGAGTGATTCAAGAGATATGAATGAGAACTGCTACCTACGTTGTCTAAAAACAACTATACGCATTCTCTGGCAGAGTCTAGTAGAGAGATAAGGCTCTTATTCTGTTCACTCGTACACTATTCTTTTTTTTGTTGATGATATTGTGGGGAAAGCACTAGGGATCGCCTTCTGAGGGGATATTAAAGAGAGGGATAGTAAATTGTAAACAGATATTACCCCTATCCTGAGTATGAACCATGTAGACAATATTACCTGGGAATACTATTCAGGCTCCAATATCAGGTCTTCTCTGCATCACTGAGATTACCCATGGTAATGTGTTAGCGTACCTAAATTTACGTTTCACTTGGCAGCCTTCAACATACTTACCCATACGTGACACTGTTTACACACCCATACGTGACACTGTTTATACCCACCTGCTACCCATACTAATCGTACGCGTGGGTATGAAGTTACCCACTCTTTCAGAGATGCATCCATACTCAGGTAACATCTTTCGGTGGTAACTACAGAAGTAATTATCATTGTATAGTCTCACTATGAAGTGATTTCGATTGAATGATTCACAGGGAGCGTTTATAGTACGTAACAAACTCATTGGCACGTGTGCAAGTTGTTTTACCCCAAAGCAACCAACCGTTTGCTTGAAGTTCATTAACTTGTTAAGGACTTTTTTGAGTTGCAAAGTAGTAAAATCACCGTACTCGAACTAGAAGGTGGTTCGCCGTTTTGGGGCCGCTTTTGGGGTCGTTGAGATTACCCAGGGTAAACGTGTTGAAAGTGCACAGGTAATCTCAGTGATGCATCCTGGACCTGAACAACGAGCCTCTATGGCATTGTTTGCTTCCCTTCTTTTTCCGAGAAATATTTCACATAACCATAAATACGGAATATTCTGAATTCTTCATCGTTTCCATGAAGAATTCGGAATATTCCTTACGTCATCGGAACCGGCAACTTACAGCGAGATTAGGCATTCTCGCACGACTTACGCATGTGTATGTCTGACTAGCCAGCTAGGACAGGAGCGTTAACCAGGTCCTGGAAGCCTCGTCGTTGAAAAAAAAACGTTCAGTGATACAAATATTCAAGCGCATTAATATAAGAGGAGTAAATAAGTAAGTTATAATAGTACAATACAACAATAATGTATACGGGTTTGTCCGCCCTTCCCTCCTCCGTTCTCCTCTAAGAATTTTCCTCATAAAAAAGGAAATTGCGGGAAAAAGGAGAAAAAATACGTTTACATTGAAACGCATTTTTACCTGCCAGTAAACTACACAAAAAACCTGCAGGAAGTTAAACATTGTAAGAAGAAAATTTTACCATATTGTTCCTAGATTACGTTGAAATCTGATCTAGCAAACTTTCATTTTTTTTCTACTTTCAATCTGAATAGGTGATTTAAATCATCTACATAGTTCCATACTTGATTCTAAGGGAATTTTTTCACATTTGAATTTCTGGCTCACCAAGACTCTAAATTGACGGGATTCCCACTTTTGCCCCCCCCCCATTCTGTTATCTACTGACAGTCCACTGAAAACTTTTCTTAGAGGATTTTCGACTGTTTTTACGGAAGATCTCATCCAGCATTTCACTTCAAAATGTGTCTTATTTCATGCGGACCTTAGTTCAGGCAAACAATAGAAACAGTAGCGTCACGGTGCATGAATCATTGTTGCTCCTTCACGGATATGCAGCCTGGTTGTAATGGTTAAATAGCGCTGTAGAAGAGCTACTGCTCACAGTTTCTTCTTCGGTCCTCTTTGTACATCTCCGGGAACTGCGGCAGGGCTACCGGTTGAGCAGAACTCCGATATCAACTCAACTTTTCTTACCTGGATTTTCGCCTTCTTAGTTCATTTGTCCTTAAATGAGCAATATTAAAACCTCGATATACTATTGCTTTGTATTGGAGGAATTTTTATTCTTCCAGTTAACTCAGGATGAAGGAAAATTGGCAACTGAGAAAAAATGATTTTTGGAAAAGAATTAAACTAAGTTCAAGGTGAAGATCCTCTTTTCAAAAAAAAATGCGTAACGAGATTTAGAATTAAAGCTGTTATAAGAATTGCAATGAAGTTATTGAGAAGAGATCTTTAGAAGACAATAATGAAAATTAAGAATCAAGAATGAACTGCAACGGGATTGTTATTTAAAGAGTTGGTTCATAAATTTTTAGTAGACTATTTGGCTAAAAATGTTATTTATGAAGTTAAAAATTTTAAATTTATAGATAATAATTTAAATAAACTTGGTTGTATGAGTTTTAATTTTTTGGGTGGTTTCAATACGTATTTTATCAGTTATATAAATTCTTTTAAGTATAATAATTTAATTATTTTAATTTTTTGTTATACCTACATTTTCTACAAAATAATTTTTGCAAAATATGCCACCCCTTCCCTGGATCGGGATGGAATCACGGATAGAACCGTTTCGATGTCGATCATATGACCGTATCCCGACTGATTCCTTTGTTTATAGCACAGCAGCGATAATCGTCATAAGAAGTAAAGCAAACTAAACGATTGTTTACACTTTTGCAAGGCGAAAAAATGTAAACAAAATGCACTGAACTGTTCTCGTTGGCTCAGCTGATTCATCAGTGCTGATGTTCCTTCCGTTTGTCCTCTTAGCCTCCTCATTTCCTGCTTGCTCATTTTCTCTCATAGCAGTACAAAAGCACATAATTTATATACAGTAACTGTACTTTATCATGTATCGTGGTGTACTGTAACGTATTACATGTATGTATGCAAATGCAGACATGGGAAAATAGTAGACATTCCTGTGATTGAACATGCAAAATCATCTGATTATGGAATTTAATTAGCTATACTATTCAGTTGTACAGCAATTCCCGCCCTTTGTTGCCTAACCGTACAAGTCTGCAATTGCGGACTACGACAAATATTCTGCAATCATGTGATTTTACCATTCTAAACATCTTAGATAAACTCCTATCTGATTTCTGTCGCTGTGACCGTTCGTTTATACTTTTTTTCGCGTACGCTCTTCAAACACCTCTTGTTCCAGGTAATGGACGTGTCTGCCCCAGTGAGACCGCCCTCGTGAGTTTTTCCCTAATACCCGTTTATAGTTTCGCTTTCGTTTTTCCGTAGCAACCGCAAAAATTAGTGCATCGAAGACAAAGCGATGGCCTTTTTTACGTTAGGGTCTCTGAGGTAACGATCGCATGAAATTAAGAAAATCTTCGTTTTCGCCCAGCGATTTCTCTGGGTTTTTCTATGGATACCGCTGTTCTCATAGGTCACGAGAAATTGCACTTGGATTGCCCCGACCGCGGTCGTGATCAGAGAAAATTTCAGCCACTCGCGCCCTACGCAAGCCTATTACGTGCCGCGTCGTCTTCTGGAGGGCGGTCGCGGTCCGCATCCGGCAACTGACGGAAAGCCCGCGGACGCTTTCGTCGCCACGGATGCACCGCAAAATCCGCCGAAGCCACGACCCAACACTGAGGTGAGTGGGGGAGAGTTCTGCGTGCGCGGGGGCGTTCACGTCCCACATGTGGACTCGATCGAGTCGAACAGCTGATTCTGCGCGAGTTTTTTTTTGCACCGCACGCAGAGGCATCTGCACACCGCGACGCGCGCGCTCTGCATTCCGTGAAGTGCACGCTCCGCCCCGCCGGGGAATGCATGCACCGAAGCGAGACAACTGCTGATCGCCTCGATTGGTGTTCGCTCGCAGTCTGCAGTGGACACCTCTCCATTGCGGCTCGTCTCTCAATTCTGCACATGTGCACTTGAAGGGTAGCGGCTTTATCCCTTCTCCCTAATCCTGGGATATTCTGGAAAGGCTTTCATAAGCTGAGGGGGTTCCTGGCTCAAAGAGTGCACTCGCTTCCGCCTAGATCCTTCAAACATCGCGCTAAAATATTCAACGATTATGACGCTTTAGATCGAGCAATTAGCCGCAATTCCTCATAGCTAGGTCAGATTATTAGCCATAGGGCACAGTTGTCACTTCCTGCTTATCGGTAGGTCAGATTACTAGCAATCGAGCACGCTTATCTGTTACTGTTCATTGCTAAGTCGGATTATTAGCGATGGAGCACACCACTCAACTTCTCTCTGTATGTAGGTCAGATTATTAGCAATAGAGCGCACTTATCACTTCCTTTTCATAGTGAGGTCAAATTATTAGCAATGGGGCACGCCTGCTAATTGCAGTACATAGCTAGGTCAGATTACTAGCAATAGCGCGCGCTTGTCAGCTCTTGTTCATAGCCAGGTCAGATTATTAGCAATAGAGCGCACTTGTTACTTCCTGTTTATAGCTGGGTCAGATTAGCAGCATTAGAGCACTTTTGGTAGTTCGCGTTCATTATACTTACGACCGAATAAAACCGATTGATTTGTGAATTTACTTAATCAATGAATGACCAATCCAGAAATATGATTATTCAATAAAGATCAGCTCTGAACCCCTTATTTTTCCTCTCCAAGCATCTACCGCTCTCTTCTTCGAACATTCGAATTTTTGATTTTTTTTTTCAAAATCAGATATTCGGATTCGAATAGGTCTTACATTATCTCGTCCCCATTTTTGCCATTGCTCACAGCTAGGTCAGATTTTTAGCAATGGGGTGGACTTTTCCACAAATGTTTATATCTAATAATGTAAGTCGAACCAGTAGCACTAGGACGCGCTAGGCACTTCCCAGTTGTAGTTCATTGCTAGGTCAGATTACTAGCGATAGAGCACAATTTTTTTTCACTTTCTCTTCCTGTCTAGATTATTAGCAATAGAGCGCGTTTTCTATTGGTGATTCCTCACCTCATATCAATTTCTAGATGCACCGCTTGTTTTTATGTCTGAGATGCAGCTCGAGGGAGTCCTCTACGATCACACTCCTACCCTAAACCCTTGGCTGTAAGGTTTAAAGCTCCTTTTATTGGAGTGAGCGGATAATGAACTTACGGAGGGCTTGTAGTCGTTTTCGATTCTGCTGCCCTGAATGGCCCATCCCTAGGATCCGCCTTTATAGCTACATACCTTTATAGCTGCAACCGCAACCGTGACAGCTGATAATTCGAGTTTCATGGATTTTTCATTGAATTTCTGATTTCTCAGAAATTTCTGATTCATCATCACGATTTCACAAAGTAGGCCAACTCGAGCAAATACTTTTAAGACCCATATTTTTGAAGTCAGAACGTTCACCTCTTCCTGTTGGCTTTTTTCCCATTTCCCTCTCCTCGGACGTTTTAAGAATTCTTGAATTTAAAAGGTTGAATGTTGCTGAATAGGTAAAAGTGCTCAGGCGTCAACGAAGTGGTGTACATTTAAGTGATTCGTGCACTCTTCGACGATAAACACTTTCCAGTAATAAAACCAGTTTGTGTTGCACTCGATAGATTGCCTGCTGAGAACTCGACGCGACAAATCATTGACGAAATATCTGGGCGGAGAAAAAAATCGAGAAAAATCTCTCTCGAGGAGAAGTGGCGGATCCTAGCTCCCAGCTCAGTGCTCAGTGTGTGCTCTTCAGGTGCGCACACCGTCAAGCAAAACCATAGTGAAGACATATATCGAGCCGCGCCCACTGATGGCCGATCTATTGCCGAAGCCCGATTCTCTGAAGGTATTTCTGCTTTTTCCTTGGGTGATTTCCCTTAATGTGATCATTCTTCCTCCAGGAGAAACGTCGCCCACCGCGGATCCCTCAGCAACCCGCCGCCGCATCGCCTCCGTTCATCCGACGACCCCCGCAGCAGCAGCCGTTCGCCCCGCGGATCGTCAACGGCCCTCGTGGCCCTCTGTCCAGACCCAACGCCTTCTGTCCATTGCCGCCTCCTCAAAAAGACGTGTGCATCTGTGATCGCCCGAACGCACACGTAATCTGCAAGCGGTGGGTCCCTTCAGTCGTCAGTTATGAGCAATCTCATATCGACTCGGTTAATTTTCATAGAAAGAACCAATAAAAACAAGGGTATTTTTTCAAAAATATCATGAAAATTTCTCAGTGGGGACGCCTCTGGGAATGTACTCACCATTGGGTTTACCAGTGGTAAACACGATTACCTCCGATGTTTACCATCTTTTCAGTGAGGTATGCCAGCTTTGGATTGGTAGAATTAGAGCATTTTCATAGCGAATGAAGAATTGGTTAGGGCTAGGGGAGCCTAGGCTTGAGCTTCGGCTTAGGCCTAGATTTCCAGACGGGCTTCCGACTTAGTATCACGAAGATCTCGAATTTCAGCCGGTGAATTCTGATAATGAGCTTAGTTTTTCAAAGTGTATTTTGGTCTCTATATACAAGTGTATGTGATGTAAACTGGCGTGCGGAGCATTATATCTGAAGTGGGCACCGTTGACGGGCCCTGTGATTGGCCGATTGGATGAACTGACCAGCCGTAGAGCTTTGCAGGTGTAAAGCTCTACACCCTAGTAAGTTAGTTGCAGTAAATTCATTCGTAAAACAAAATGTAATGAGTGTAAAGTAAATTTTGTATACTGTAGTGAATTTAGGTACATAGTTGGAGCGCAGGGAGCTGAGAAGTAAATTTTTGATTTCTCTTGAATGAAAGAGCGGTCTTTCACAGAAACATAATCGGCCCCGTTCTGTGTCACAATGACCGACATCCCAAGATTTCTAACAAGTTTATTTTTACCCTTATTCTCAGTATTTTTTTAAAGAATTTGTTGTCTCTGGTTTGATTAACAACTATTCAGAAACATTTTGTCTTTGCAATCTCTTTTTTCTTCTCCACTGTCGAGTTGTGGCTGGGCGGCCTCCATTCCGGGGGAGCTCAGAGAAGCACTTCTTGGAGTATTTCTTTGCTTTTTTCTGAATTTCTTTCTGGACGATCCATGTTGTGCTGCTGTAACGAAGCAACACATTGACTCAGTGTAGTGATATAGTTTATCCCAGAAGGTCGTTTAAAGTCTGCTATAAGAACGTTCTTGATGCCTAGGGCTCACCTAGGCCAAAATCCGCTTTCAGGACCTGCCATAAATTTTAATGATTTTTTCAATGACAAGGGATTCATCACATATCACATTTTTTCGTATTCTCTGGGAATTTCACCGTGTGGACACCACCTTCCCCTGCTCCAGAGTTTCTTACCTTTGCAGGAAAAAAATCGCCGAAAATAACATCATAAAAATGTCATTCTCGGATTTTATACTTTCGCAGTTTCCCGACTTCTGGGCACAGGGCGCCAGCTAAGAGTTCGTGAAATAGACAGTGGTCTCTACTCACCATAGATGTTATATCTCTTGTCAGTGTTATAGTCCGGTGAAGTTAAGGGAAAATTAAAGTCGATGAGAAAAAAAACCAGCAGAACCTTTACAACAACCTTATAATTTCATTACTGTCAAGTAGTATATTCTATTCCTGACGTAAAGTTATCGACATCTTCGGCAATGGAGTGCATCCTGTTGGCACAATACCCGCGAAAATGGAAGAAAAAACCAGCACACTCCTGGAAAGGTGGCTTTTTTGTGCATCTAAACATTTACTTGGATTATTCAGCATGCAAAAGTAATTATTCTAATTTTCTCGTTTACCTGGAGATGTTCTATTTACGTACGTCAGCTGACTAGAAAGCTACCTTATTACATCAGCTGACCGCTGTATCTGAGACTGAACTGTTTTCGTAATTCGAAACCTTAGGACTTTCCAACAAATACATTTCTTCTTCCACGTCACGCAGCCGTTTGCACGCAGTCGTTTGCAACGCGATCTTACCGCAGTGCAGTAATCCTGGGCTTATTTTCAGTGTACATATTAGAAAAAAAACAAATGAACTGGAAACTGTTCAGAGTACGGCGTCGAGAATGCTGATAGGCTTTCTCATCCCTCTAAGAAATGCAAAATACTCCGTTTTCTCTCTCCTTCAGAAATTTTCTTGCTCACCGCCTAGGCCGAACTTTTGTTTCTTTAATCAATTTCCCCAATGGTTTGAGTCTAGGCTACATAGTTCCTTCGCTCTTCTCTCGCACCGTGGTCTCCGGAAAAAGCGACCACAAAGGCGATTCTGAGTCAGCGACTTATTGATGAACGCCATTTCCATTATGTGAATGTTGGTTTGTCGATGATTCGAAAGCAAACAATGGTCTTGTATTGAGTTTGTGATAAAAATGAGGAACGTGGGATGGTTTCCGCTGATAGGCACTGTTCTGATTGAAAGTTATGGGACTGTGCCCACATATATGATAGAATGCTCTTATCTGAACTTCTATTCCTTTGTTCCGATGTTACAATTATTCTAGAGGGTTGCGGGACATCTAATACCCAATTTGCAACGGAGCGTGGCTGGTCCCATGCAAGCGGCAGACAATACTAGTAAGGGACGATTACAAAACATTTGATCGCAGAAGCCTGTCCAGGCAGCAGTGCAAGTTCTACAAGAAAGGCCAAGGCCGAGCAAACCAGAAAATCTGCAGCAGAAAGGTTCTGGATGAGGTCGTCTGTGGATTCTCTGCTGCCGAGTTTCTGCATCGCTTAGGCCTGGCAGTCCTTCAGCAAGTTGGCCTGTATAGGATTGGAACTCCCTCACACTTCGAGGATATCCATTGTAATGTTTCGAGACTCTTTCGAGATCTGAAACCGTCCATTTGGGCAAATAGATCGTCTTTCAACGGTATAGCATGCAGCGAATCCTGAGAAGGACCACCCCACGCGCCCGCCGTGATTGGCCAGGAGTGAGGTTGGGTATTAGATGTCCGTAAACGATTTTAGAGTACATATGACATTTGCCATTAGTGATTTAAATTCACAGTGACCTCTTCATCATTCATTACCAATGGCTGTTCAACAAGTTCGAGGAAGCGTATTTCATGAAAAAAAGTACGAAAGAAACTGTAGTAATGATATAACGAACTTTTTAATTCTTATTTTCGGCTTCAGTTTTCACTATTTTCAGATTTTTTATCTTAAAATTGAGCAAATTGATTTAATTATTCATGTAGTCAATTTTGTTTCAAACTACTCATTGTGGTGTTTCAAGACTACTTTATTACAGTGTTGGCTACACCTCTCCTTGGTCCACCCCCCCCCCGCCTACCTTCTTCTCCCTACTTCTCTCCTGCATTGCTTATTTTACCTAAAACTACCGACAATTATTCACTTTTTTCTACCTCACATGCAGGAGAACGGTGAGCTCTCATTTACTCCTCTTCTCTCCTCCCCTCCCATCCCCCTGCATCCCAGCACCATGAACCACTTGGGACAAATTTGAATCTATTTAGAAAAAAGTAGATTTCCTGGAAAATCCGGATGGATCAGCTTTTGACCCGTATTTCTCGCCTTATTTTTTAATAGAGATAATAGATTCAACTGTTAAAATACAATAAAATTTTTGAAGTCTCCGGCTTACAGCTCCTGAGCAGTGGCGGAGGCAAAGGGGGGGGGGGAATGGGTCGCCAGACTTTCGAATTCACGTTAATGCTTTTACTGTTATTTTTCGTCCGGATCCGGCAATGATCCCACTTTTTCTACACGCTCCCCCCTCGACCCATCCTCTCCCGCCTACTGAGGTATAAAAATTGTACTTATTTCTATTTCTGGCACAGGTACTGACAAAATCAGTAGTCGCTCTGTGAAAAACTAGGTATTTAGCTCATTTCCAAAATAGTTGTAAGGTGCATTTTCTGGATTTCTCTTCCGGAGAATTTCCCCAACAACTCAGATCTCTACCCCGATTCCAGATGTGGCTACGAATGCATTGGACGAGTTCAGCTGGTGTGCGACTTACATCCCACATCGCTCTCGCTGATGGATATGCGAGAGTGCGGCAATCCCATCTGTAGGAGTATACAGATATTCGAAGCTGTCTCGTTCAACGATGGCGAGATTCTACCGTAGCCCCGTAGCACCTCTACGCCATACCACACGGGTAACTGCATGACACACACAAGCACTAACGACAACTTTTGACTTCAGTTCGTTGTTGAACTGCTCTCCGCTCCCCCATTATTTGGCTTTTTCTCGATTTATCGCCCCACGGGCTACCCATAGATTTTTATGTTAGCGCTGGAGAGCTTCGATTCTGTTGTCTGCGCGTAAATTTCGTTTCTATGACGAAACTGACATCCTTGATGGATGTGGTATGGGTGTTCACAAATATTCGCATTGAATTCTTCACACTGTGTGCATTTATTACTTGTTGTTTGTTTGTACTGTAACTTGTTTCATCTGTGATCCATAGCGACGCATAGGACGGTTGCTCCTCAACTTTATTTTTCTTTCAGTTATCCGCTTCACATTACAGCTCATACTTCAGTTGTACATAATTATGATTCCTTCCAGGAGGAGAATTTTTACCAATTGTATTGTAGATGTTAATGTTGAGATAAATTATTAAATGGGACAACAACGAACACTTCACAAGATGAGGTTGATTCCAGGAACTGTAACTCAACAATGTGTGGAATAATATACGAAAAAAATCATGTATTTTACAAAGCCGGTAGCAGAAGTTGATGAAAACTAAATTACAACAACAAATACAACACATAGGATATGGATACACGCTCATCCACAGAGAGATTCATTGATGCGTTGAATATTATCTGTAGAACTTTCTTCCGTAGGGGCTCACACTACGAGGCCTTAATAAAATGTGCATACGGAATACATTTACTAATGATGCTAATGAAATGTACCAAAAAAAAATTAATCATTTTGTTTCCAAAGACATCGTTTATCGCCCCAGATTCCTTCACACAGAAATACTGACGACAACTGTTTCAAATTCAAACCGATAGTTGAATTTAAACCAAAACCACAAATGCCCAAACTGTTAAGTATATCTTACCTTGCTCCACCTCCGTACTCCATACCCTGCCCGAAATTCTCTCTGGCAAACGCCGAGTATGACTGACCGTACTAAAAACAAGATTCAATTCAATTACTGAACCAGACGGTAGCTACAAGCGAAAATATGGTAAGAGTAATGTGTACTTACCGGTGGAGCATTTCCACGACCGCCGGAACCACCACCACCCATTGTAGGATATGTGATACGCTCCACCGGAGGGTATCCCCCTTTACGAGGGCTGAAAATACCAGAATTTTCCAAATGTTCCAACAAACAACCATATTATTAGCGAAAAAAGAAACAGTGCTGCTCAAAAAAAAGAAAAAAGGACGACGATGTACCTCTCAGCAAACTCATCGAGTGGCTCGACAAAGCCACTGATATCTCGAATTGGTGGGTCCCTGCCACCTGCATAACGACCGACTCCATACGGCTCGTCACCATATCGAGGACCAAGTGGTTCATCACGGCGGCTGTAGCAGAAATACACTATTGGCGGCCGTGAATTAGCATCCAACTTTTTCTCACCAATAATGGGAGAAAACGTGTATAAACAATAAACAGTGAAAAAATAATCTTGTACCATAAAACAAATTAAGAAAACCCATTTATCTACTGTGAATCGGATGTCAAATCGAATGAGAAACTCATCCCCAATCCAGAACCTCACAAATGAACAACTCACCGACTAAAAGCCTGATCAACCAAAGACGGCATCTGTCGAGACGGGACATCGTTATATGGGTTCATAGGCATGTCCTGAAATCAAAGTAGCTGACCATCAAAACTTTTGAAGTATACCCGAAACATTCCGGTAAGGACACTACTCAAAAAAGTTGCCTAGAATGCAAGTGAAATAGGGTCATCTCAAGAAATGAGAACCCATTCATACCCTGTCAGTTACAGAATTCAACATTGCCCCCATAGCGGATCCGAGGCCAAGTCTCTCCACCTGTCTTACTGCTTCAAAAGATGACGAATTATCGTGAGCAGCTCGACGCATCACTTGTTCCAACTTGTTCATATCCCTGACGAAGAGCTAATTAACAATGTACTACAGTAGTTGGGGAGAAAAATCACGTACTCCTGATAAGGAGGCCTTGACCACGGAGAAACGGCAGCTGGACCAGATCTCGCCGAGAAAAGTGAAGGTATTTCTCTAGAACGTGCCTAAAAAAGTGGAATAGTTGGAAGGACATAGAGCATCCGCATATACCAAAACAAACCCACATCTTGGAACGGTAGTGGTTTTGGACGGAAACGATCCCTGCCAGCAGCTCCGCCACCAAAGTAAGCGGGACCAGTCTGCCACTCATTGAAGGGATTTCTCTTCGGTGTTATTAGAGGTCTCTTTTTAGCCCCGGCGCCTTTTGGTCCAGCAATTTTCGAGCCATTCTGTTTCGCAGGTTGCACTCCGCTTCCAGACTGTGGTCCTCCATTCTTCTTGGGGAACGCTAAAGAAGAAAACCTTGAGTAATGGAAAGCAAAGTCTGAGAGCTGATGACAATACAGTTACTAATATGTTTATGCCATCAAACTGTTAAACGTACTGTTTTTTAAAGGCAGAGTTATACCTCACCCTAGTGATTGAGATTCTAGCGACATCGGCTCCTTCAAGAGAAGCTGATTTCAATGAAACACATGTAAATTTGTTGAAATACCCACAGGCTCATCTTTGGGTGCCCGTTTTTAGAGCGGCCTGCAGATGTTTACCCAGCAGGACACTGCATGGCACAGCGGACAGGAGAGATGTACAGGAACGGGTCGCATCCGAGACATATCTCTCGAACGGAAAGGAAATGCCCGCCACCCCCTCTATTTATTTCCGACCCGGGAGTAGGGCGTTTTGCATTGGTGTGCAGATCCATGTATACCATTGAAATCAAGGCCGCCTAGAAATCACTTCTTTCAAATAAATTTCAGAGTGAGGTAAGACCGTGCCCTTAAAAACTGGTTTAGGTGGGAAATCGACGAGCTCCCTCGTGTAAGGGAGGCCCTGGTAGGGCGAAAAGAAGCAAAGAGTGCCGAACGCTTGCAGTTGTCAGACATTCCGGTAATGAAGTGAAAGTGCGTGATATCAACCAGCACAAACGCTCACAAAACCAGGAAAGTCATGCAATGTATCACAAAATTATATGAACGTCGATGGTTCGTTATCCAGACGTCAACTTCCAACAGATCTCGACATTGTCCGATGTCAGACCATTTCAGAAGTCAACAACAAGCCTCACCAGCAGTGAAAGCTTGCTTAGGAGTACGAGCCACAAAAATAACGAACCCTTTCTTTTTATATTCTATCCGGGAATTCCACCAGTACCGTCTGGGCTACATAGAATGACTCACTTTTTCCAGCACTAGCATCCAAGCGAGGTTGCTTTGCGGCAACGCCGCCTTCTAATGTCGTTGATGAATCACTGTTTTCTGCCGAACGCTTTCTGAAAATTCGACAACATACACACTATTACAATCCCTTAGGGACACGTGTGGACAGGGCCAACTGGAAAACGGCTTCAAACACCGTCAGCACTCCGTCGACTGAATCGTCATTTCAGTGGATCTAACGAGTGCGCAGGTTGGTTACACCAGGAACAAAACGGTTGATCCACACAATGACTATTCCCACAAGAATAAAGTTCTCTTGCATAAGATTGCAGTGGGCATTTGAAAGACAACATCGCGACATGAATTCGATGCTATCTTTTCATGTACAACTTCAAAAAATGTTGCAGCATGAATTTAGAAACACAAATTTCGGAAAGTTCGGATACCAAATAAGCTGCACTCCTAGAGAATTACTCCTCTGATCATGGTTCGGATGAAAGATTTGTCGCGTGGAAAAGTAGAAAGAACTTATCTGACCTGATCTTTCTTTCAAGTAACTGAATAGCTACACTATCTGCATTATTTGCATTTGTAACGCAACATATGTACTCGAATATCGACTTCCAAGAACTCTTCTTCATGAGATTCTTCTAACAGCCGATAGTTCAAGATTCTAGATTTATTGCTTTCGATCAACGGATAATTTTAGCCACACAGCAGTTGAGAAACATTGGGCTGTTAAATGGCTCCGTGCTGTTATTTTTCTCCATCAACTTGTTTTTTCTTATGTATTCTTCGAGAATAACCAGTTCTGGTCAGCAAAGGTTTAATCCAGAAGCTGGGCCCCACGTCAAGGTGGTCACAAACCACCCCAAATTTCCAAGCCACGCTCGCTTCTAAGGACAGATGTAAGTGTTGCGTCCACATCGGTGATGGGCCGCAAACCTCCATCTGTGCACCACGGAAGAGCACATAAATACAGCTCTTACATTAAAGCGGCGGACTTGGGTTGAAGGACGAATTATGCCGACCAGTTCGAACTCTGCCAAACCCAATTCTCCATGTGCTATCGCGCGTTCGCGATAACCCACAGAACCTCACAATCTTATAAGGAAGGGAAAACAGCACGGACCCATTTGAACAACTGACTGCTATGAAGCTATTGTTGAGCCCACAACGACTAGTACAATTCGTCAATTCCGCGTGATACCTGTAGTTTACCAGTTTACCATACTTCACTCAACATATAAATGTTCATTAACTCATATGATGGTCAAACACGTGAGGATCCCATAAGGAGATCGCTGATTCAGAGTTTATTGGTAGTGACAAGATCCGAATGTGTTCTCGGAACACCTCCGGATGTCTCTGGTGGGCTGAATATTTAAGAGGACCAGCTTCATCAGCACAGTAACGATCGTTTACGACGTCATTCGTTTAGTTGACCATACATCACAACTTCGAACTCTCACACATTCAACTTGAGGGCAACGAAGTGCGACCAGAAGTCCCGAATGTGTCCTGCTCTGCTTAAGTGTAAAAGACAGAGAACGAACAAATCTAGTAAATGCTGTCATGGGACACAGAACGGTATGTTTTTGATTGATGCCGCTGGTAACGAAACAGCAGGGATGTATCGGAATGAAGCTCGATATCGTGGTTTGCTGACTCAGCTCAACCACGCGAATGTTCGAGATGAAGCTGAAGTTCAGCACGCTTCAGTCCCCACTTTCATCCGTGCCAGCTCCAACGACATTGGTGATATTCCCGTACAAGGTACATGTAAACAATACCTGGAAAACTGCCCGATCTCTTCTCCATCTAAACTCATGCACTGAAATAATTAGAAGAAAGTGTTCTTCCACACCTCAGCGTTACCCTTTTTTCTTAACTTCCTTATAAAAGAAGCACATCCATGCGATGTGGGATAATCAGGCAAGAACCAGCGCTCTTGGATATCTATCGAGAAGAGTTCTCGGATATCAACTGTAACTCGTACTTTAGGATGTTTTCACTGTAAAGAAGCACGATCGAGAAGACACGGCGATAATTCGTTGTTCAGTGCAAGGCTGTGCAGGTGACTGCACGCTTACTTCCCAACGAACTCGCCATGTGGCTGCGAATAGGCCCTCATGAGTCAATTTTTCAAGTTGATCTGCACATATCCCCATAATATTCTGAAAGAGAACACCTTCTCTAACAGATGCGAAAATTACGGGAACGCTCTAGAAAGCATGCGGATTCAATCTCCTTTAGAGACTGTTTCTCTTCATCCTAAACACTAAAAATCTATTCCAAATACTAACAAGAACTATAATTGGTGTTCTTGAAACGTACTTTGTTTCAACGCCCTGGGTCTTTCCTGCAACATTCTGCTCGGCCTCTTGCAATTTCCTCCTTTCTTCTCTCCTCTCTCTTTTCCTTTGGCGTTTTGCGGCTTTTCTATCAATTCCATCAGCAGGCAGTATCTGGACACAAAAATGTAGAGAATGTCACAGCACTTTGCTTTCGCTTTATGGAGTTCAAAACTAGACTGACAAACCTTTTCACCAGACGCGTAGATCTGCTTCAGCTTCTCTCGATTCTAAGAAAAAAAAAGTTTCGCAATGCTATTATGTTGCAAAGAAATTGTGTTTTTGAACCGACTAACCTCTAGAATTCCTTTCAGACGTACTTCCTGAGCCTCGCGAACTTCAGGATCACTCGAAAAATGACTAAAAGAATTTCTTCGTGAAGCATTGAAAATTAATGTCTCGGCAAACAAATTAGATGACCACAGAAAAAAAAACCTACTCCACAATAAGAGTAGGATCGCCCTGCGCTGTGGGTGGAATGCTCACGTTTAAAAGAGGCACTTCTGCAGTGTCCCATTTCAAAGCATCCACCTTAAACGAACAATAAAAGCAAGTGACACTATCTCTCAGATGGATGTGAACAATCAAGAAGAATAAACTAAATAGAAGACCTACATTGGTGCCCATAAATTTCAGCTCATTCAGGTAGAATACTCCTAGCTGGGTGAGGTTAAACCTCACAGTTCCGTCCTCTTCAATTCTAGCCATGAAATCAAACACATCCTTGGGCAAGCGGACAACTTTTCTCTGAAATGTCACAAATTGTATGCAGAACCTCAGAAGACTACTTGTTTGTTTACATTGTAAGTTCGCTTCTTCTCAGTCGTTTCCTCGCCCCCTTCATTCTCAGTCTTCGCAGTTTCTCCTTCTCCTTCGTTCTCAGTCGTTGTTTTAGCAAAGCTGGAGTTTTCGTCTTCCTGAAAGGGAATCAATTTTTGGATACAACAAAGGGAAATGGAAACTGAAAGAAACGAACGTGTGGCTTCCAAGCATTTGGATCATCCGAAACTTCATTGGCTTCACCTGCTTTCTCTGTATTTCCACCCGATTCACCACTGAACAATTTTTAACAATGATTTCCACAACCAAACAAGAAAAACTATACCACGTACTTCTCGGCAGTGTTAGCTTGTTCCTTTGTTTCCTCTCCATTTTCGGCTGGCGGTTTGTTCGCATCTTCCGGTTTCACCTCAGTCTGCACTTTCTGTAAATAGATAAAGATGCCAATAACTGCGCGTTAAATGTGTCTAATGTTGGTAGCACTCGTGCATTAATAACTGCTCTAATTTGAAAAGGCGCTCATTACGGCTCCAACCACCGCACTTCCTGACCGGTTAAAAAAAAACCATTTCGGTTAGTGGATCTCTTTTTCTAATCAAAAAAGTTGCGTCCAATCTCGCGTAGGTCCAATGATGACCATCCAGTGCTGAGCAGTGAGTGCCCTGTTTTCCATAATGCGAGTTTCTTTCCTTACATCAAATTCGCAAAAGAGGAATCCTCAGCAGATCATGCATTCTTGGCCATATGCCTTGACCCATGTACTTTATCCGGTCGGACAAACGCGCTCGGTGTGGTTCGGATATTTTGCTATCCAGAAAAGGTTATTAACGGGTACAGGGCATCCACCTCGGAGTAAATATCGGGTTGCAATACGCGCGCGAGCTGATTCATTCCAAAAGATCAAATTCTCAATCGAAAGGCTACGTCTGGACCTCTAAAAACCACTCGCACGTAGTCTTTCGATTGAGAATTTGATCTATTGGAATGGATCAGCACTGCACATCAGTACTGCAACGCGATGTTTACTCCGAGGTGAATGCCCTGTAAGTGTATTCAACCGTCTCACACCAGGACATATTTATCTGTAACCTGGCATATTTTTCCAACTGGAGCAGATCCACGATCTGTAGCATCACATATTCTTATTTCATATCGGCGGCACATCACACTGATACCAACCAATGAGCACCTTGATGGATAAATTATATTGGATAGTAGAGTGTCTATACTGATGTTGAGCGACTTGCATTTTGTAGACATCGTTTGCTTGTCCAGCAAACGAGCCTCAAGCTAACCGGCAAAGCCCGCCAATTCTACTGCCATACATAAATCCCCACCAAATGTATTGCCAACCAAAGGCTCACAACCCCCAAAACAAGTTGTCGGCCCAGCTTTGCCCAAAAACAACTTGCAAACAAGCTTTTAACTAGCAAATCGTTGTCGACAAGTTTAACGTCGTCAAGCCACCCAAAACCAAATTGTCGATAAACTTTTCTCCCAACAACTTGTTGACAAGGAAGAGAAAAAACAAGTTTTCGACAAACGTTTGAGCGAACAAGTTGTCGACAAGGAAGTTTAAAACAAAGTTGTCGACAAGCTTTTGGAAAAACAAAATTCAGATGCGATCAGATACTTGCTCGCCAAATGCTTGTCGACAAGTTGTTTTCGGGGTTCTTACGAAGGTATCAACCGAGCAAACATTTCGAAACCACTGAGAAACTTATCATGACACTAAACTCCGATATCCGTTGCCCTATCAACTGCACCATTCCTGTTCATATACTCGATGACTAAACCTCTAACTAATCTTAAGAAACAGTCAAATGCAGCGCGCCCTTCGCCTGGCGAAACAGGGGAAATCTGTCCCACCAACATCCTTTCCAGCTTTTTACATCGACTAATAACTTTATCACTTATTCCCCAAGAAGTATCGCCCAGCAAAATTTTACCGCGAAGAATGTATAGGCAAGTACAATTTCCCGCCAAATGTACCACCCAGAACATCAGAGTAAAGACCGCTGGGAATGGATACATAACAGCTGTATTCTCCTCCCACTGCTAAACATATCCGACATAGACTCATAACCATATTTAGAAAGGATACTGATGAAAATACCTCAGCAGCATCAACAATAGCCACATCTGTCGCCTCTTTCGTATCAGTCATCTTGATATCGTACCCGAATAAGAGAATGAACCTAAACATAATAGTATGAAGCGCGAAAGTGAATCACAACACCGAAAGAGATCACGTTATTCGAAATATAGCAGGAACCAGCTAATTAACATTCGACTGGATGTGTTTTTATCTAGCTCCGGATCGAATGGAAATCAAAGGCGAAGTGGGTAAGGAAGTGCAGAAGATCGAGAGTAGTAGGCTACAAACCAAACAAGCTCCACAAACAACACCCAAGCCCACGAACAGCAGCGAATGATGCTGACTTATCGATTGGGAACGGCTACTACGCGACTGCCACGCCCCCTTCACCTCATCTCACGTTCGTTCTTGGGCGATAACGTGGATGATAAGCGCGGATCGTGTAAATCCAAGACTTGTTGGGCTTCTAATACAACATATAATATCGGAGCATAACAGAAGCCGGTGCTCTAAAGTCTACTCAGGAAACTCAAAAACCGTGTTTCGCATAGGATTGAAAGATGCAAATCCCACGATTAAGACATGCAATTTCTTAATCAATAGTTCTATACCAGCAATGGTTAAATCCATGCAAAACCCGTGCACACCCATGCGTCTCCAAAAATCCGGTGCAAATTCGACACAGAACGCACAATGACGTATGTATGCATGACCATGCAAAACCCATGCGAAGGCCACGCAAAACCCATGCATGTCCATGGGTATGCACTGGTTTTGCATGGATTGATTATTGCTGGTATAGAACTATTGATTAAAAAAACCTGTTTTGCATGAGCACGCATGTCTTAATCGTGGGATTTGCATCTTTCAGTCTCATGCAAAACACGGTTTTTGAGTTCCCTGACTCAGACAATTGCAGCGGCCGGTTGCTATTTTTTTTGCTATTTTTTTTGCTATCTCCCCTACTCGAGTAGGAGCAATGGGAAGGAAGTAGGGAAGCCAACGTGTGACATTGTCGAAGACTCCATTTTCTCTCATTCACATTATTTCCACTGTGAACTTTCGAAAAAGGAGATAGCGTGATCAGGGCATCGAATAGCCTCCTTGATTGAGGTCCAGAGTAAAATTTTCGAAGAATGCGAACCCCAAGACGAGTCATCTTTTATTATTCTGTTAATGTGTGGCTAAATCTTTGCAAAATCTGCTGCCAACTTTGATAGTGGTAAAACCTTAGCGTCCTAGGACTTGCTAAGGTCTATGTGAAGTCGGACACTCTGTAACTAATCTGTTAAAGAGTTTCACTAAACACATTTATCCGAATATAATCATGCTCACGACTATCTATGACAGTCCTTTGTCTTCTATCCTCTTCTTTCACCACTTCATAAAACCGTCAGCGGTTGACGGGATGATGCGAAAATGAAGAGAATATATGAGAAAGGACAAGCACAAGATACTATGAATTTGAACATGAAAAAAAAAACGAGTAATTGAGTAACTTAAGCAAAACAACAATACTTTCACCCCTAATTCGCATAATAATGGGAGGTATAAAGCCCTCTCTACTAGCAAACGCCTCTTACGAAGATGGGGAGGCGAGGGGGGAACAACGTGACCCGTAAATGAGAGTGGTACACAAAAGAGATCGATACGATCGATAAAAAGGGTGGAAAAAATTTGACGCACTAATGCAGAATTCCTGAGCTACAGTAGCGCCGCGTTGAAATTAACAACATTTCCACGTTTCTCAGGAAGAAAATCCACGTCTCTGGCAGAATTGGGCGTCAGCCGCAAGTATTATAGCAAGTGAGTGCTTGTAATTTGTTTTACGTCTTATAAAATACAAAATATCGCTCATTCTTTCCTGGATTTAAGGTTCTTGCTTTTTTTTCATTCGTTCACTTCAATTTTGGAACTAATCGCCTTTCACTTAGGAATGGACGACGATAATCTCTTCGGTGGAGATTTAAGCGAAAGCAGCAGTGATGATGAGATTGCGCCGGACAGCTCCAAAGCCCCTCCACAACAGCTAAGTGTCGTCAAAGAGGAACGCGTCGTCGTTAAGGAAGAGAGGTAATGTAGTCATTCAAGCTCTTTTTCCTTGGTTTGTGGATGGGTGGAATCAGTCAAAAATTGTTCAGAGAGGAGCAACCGAAACCGAAAGTGACATTCTCATTGGCTGACGAAGAAGAGTCCAACGACGGCATGTCGATTCTCAGCGGCTTAGGTGATACAGGGGCGCTGAACATGCCTGTTAGTAAAGCTACCAAAAGGAAGGTGCGTTTCTGTTCACGGGGGTTGGTACATTTCATTAAAAATACCCAGGGTAAACGTGTTAGCATCCCCAATTTTACCCCATAACATGAGTGCTGACACGTTTACCTGGGTAATCCCAATGATGGATGGGCAGTTTGATCCAATGTCTTAATTTATTTCATATGGATCCACTCGCTCAGGCTCCCTCACCTTCGCCAGCGAATAGCGAAGCAAAGCGGGTTAAATCCGAAGGTCACCTCAGCGAGTCCACATCTACAGCAGATTTTCAAGAAGCGCTGAGCTTGCTGAACGATCCCACAGGAGGTTGTTCACTCTACTCTCTCACTTTTTTCCCCGTCTGATAGCTTGTCATGTTGATCACTTCCAGATGTTTTCGCTACACCTACAGCACCTGCTCCTAAGAAAATCATCAAGGACAAGAGCAAAATGGGAGTTGTCAAGGTTGCAATTAAATAATTTCACTCGTCAAATTTTATGTCTGAAATCTTTGTGGTTGTTATCTGGCTAAGCGTAAGCTGCGACTATTTCTTTAGCTTGGCACACGCCGAAGAAAGGTGAATGAAGGTCGGTATCCACCTTTGCAGATAAGCATTTGCATGATAAGTGTCAAAAATCACGAGTAATCAGAAAAATCTCGACATTTCCACCTTATTCGTTGAAGTAGTGGTTCTGCTAGTATACTCTGGAACACAAATTCAGGCGACCTACTGTGGAAAACTGACCATCCCATGCGTTGCCTTAATATTTCATGTACAACTTTTATAATTGGCAGTATGTTTGCAACACAACACTTTTGTTGCCACTATTCAATTTGTTGGTTTATTCATTTTCCATCAACACATCATTTCTAAACGTATTCTCAAGCCCCACACTAATTCCAGAATTTTCGTACCCAACAGCGCCTTTTTTAACACATTTTTGCATTACCCATCCTGTAACATACGTGGAGTGGCACGTGGGTTGTCTGCTGCTGGCAGGAGCAGAGAAACGAGAGCCACATGCAAAAACTCTGTTCCTCTGTCGAAGGGAGCCGCGACGCGGTCCCACCCCTTGCACACGGCCGTCTGGAGTTCCCTGTATGATATACCCATCATCCTTAAGTGGAAGTGATGCTCTCATGGAGGTCAAAAGCATCTAACATTTTCATCCTGATTTTTGACTTTGCAGAAAGAGAAAGACGTACGATTCGCACCAGATGTAGCTCAAATGGACAAGCCTTCAACTAGTCAACCTAAGCCACCTGAAAGTACAGTTCCGAAAACAGAAAACGAAGAGGTATAACATCTGAGACGTTGAGCTACGTTTTTGGTTCGTGTTGATGTGATCTACCTCAGCTTCCCAATTTTTAGGAGGATTCTCTACCGATTAAGCCGCTAAACGAGGAGGATGAGTTATTGCGTTTGAAAATGCAGGTGCATATTTTTCTCGGTTTTTCCTGTGCCTCTCTGTTTCAATTCACTGTTTTTTATTTTCAGATTCTCATATCGAATTTCTCTCAAGAGCAATTGAATAGATATGAGATGTACAGAAGGTTCGTTTCATTTCAACTGAAAGGCAGCGCCTCACCTTATTCTTGGTTTTGAGATGTTAACACATTCTACGGCTTGTTCTTATTGACCTACTAATTCGAAAGTTGTGCATCAAAACTGTTTGTAATCCGATTTTTCGGACACAGCTCGTACCAATTTCCCTGATCAAGATAAAGCGGCGCAACGTTATCATCGTTGATCTGAGCTGGCCGAAATAAGACGTGCTGCCAACAAAGCAGTCATAGTGGGCAGCTAGCGTATAATCAGCGTCTTCCAGAAATGCTTCACGAATTCTGCACTTTGATCCATTCTAAGAAATTGTTTCGTTACTCTTGTCCTCCTAGTTTGTTTAATTCTTCATACTAGTGTAAGCATCACTGGAATACGTTGATAAGTGCTCATGTAGTTTTTGTGCTATCTTTTTATAAAACGATGGACAAGATATAAGGCACAATATGTTTTTTTTTTCACGATGCTCTTTCACAGATCTTCCTTCCCGAAATCAACCATCCGTCGTCTCATTCATCAATTTACTGGTGTCAATGTTGGACAGAATGTCGTAATTGCAGTAGCGGGACTTGCGAAGGTGATCTTTTCATTTTGGAAGAACTTTTATGCGGACTTTTTGCTATGTCTTAGAACTATTCCCCTCCACCCGAGTTTTCTCCCTCGAAATTCGTATTTCTAGGTCTTCGCATGCGAGTTAGTCGAGGAGGCCTTGGACATTCAAGCTAAAATGACCGAGCCAGGAGAACCATTGAAGCCGAATCATCTCCGGCTCGCGTATTACTCACTGGAACGTCAGGGAAAGATTTTCCCACAGAATAGTCAAAGAAGAAATCCCTTCCTCTGAGATATCTACTACCTCAATCAAGTACTCCTGATCTGCATTTTATTTCTTGTTTATCTTTGTGTACACTATTTGTATTTAAGATGTAATAGTTGCGGGTTGTTAGAAGATTTCTTTAAGAATTGTCCTTAAATATGGGATATGTATTTGATTTAAGGCTCTTTTAATAACCTTTCAGCATACAAGTGTAATAAACCATGTATATGTTTCTGAGGAAAAATAAACGTTAGGAATTTTCGTGGTTCGATGGGGTGTCCGGCGTCTCAACGCAAGCATTATTTTGCTGACATTTGTGTCTGAGTTTCATGAAATCTTCGTTTGTGGTACGATTAATTAACACGGCCCTTTACCACAGCTTGATTGGTGTCTTTAATTCACATGTTTCAAAATGAAACAAAAAACACACGTAAAAATGGTGTTAGTGGATATTAGCGGATGTGTGGTTAATACGAAGAAGCACAGCTAGAAACTATTTAAATGAGATGGCTTTTGGTTCCTTTACAGATGAGCGGTGCGCCATATAGCGGCGTCCCGTCGATTCCTCCTCCACAATTCAGTACCTTCACTACTGTGATAGATCCTCCTCGACCATTGCCAGACTTCGTTTCAAAGCCACTTCCACACGGTGCTGCTCCTCCAACGGTACAATAGTTCATAGTTACGGATTTTAATAATAACCTTGGTACTCACAGATCTTGTCTCAGCAGGTCGCAGTGCCATACCCGGCCGTAGACGCTCAAGCAGTCCCTCCTTCCGTGACGGAGAATTCTGGCGAAGTTAAGCCGAGTACAGTCCAGGAATCGTTTGCAATTACACCGAATGATCATGGAGAGAAGGTGCCGTTTTGAGTTCGTTAGGCGTTGTTTCTGTACGACTTTCTTTTAAATAGAAATTTGAACATATTTCAAGTGTGAGCCGCAATGTTGTGTAGGTTTGAAAATCTTAACACATTCGCGACAATGCAGATTTCCCGCTCGGGGCTACTTCAGCCCAAAGCGAGTTTCCGTTTGTTTCTCATCGGAATTGCCTGGATTGGAATTGAAGGAATTGCATACTTGACATGCTGATCCCAAATATGCCATCTATTTTAATTGCTAGAACACTTCTGTATGTTACTGTATGTATACTGTAGAAGCTGTAGAATGATCTTTTACCCTCAGACTTCAACCAAAATTTCCACAGGAGGGTCATTTTACATGCTGATTCAGAATAGGATATTCATTTCCTACTATATCGCATTATTGTGGGGTTACTGTAATCATAATGTATGAACTGTAGGGAAGTTTTGCATCAGAATTTACCCGAAACTGGGATTATTTCAACTCTGATTTTAAACATGGCATCTATCTCAAATATGGTCTCAGATTCGTATTCAGCATGTCAGAAATCCCCACTTGCCAAAGTTTCACTGAATTAGGTAAACAGACTGCAGCTACAGTATGCCTACAGTAACTCTACAGTACTTCGTTCGCAAAATGAATGTCGAATTCTTGCTCAGCGTGACGAATAACCTTGCTCATCAAAGTTTCACTGAATTTCGTCACTAAGTTGCACCTACCTTGTGCCTACAGTAACCATACAGTAACGCTACAGTAGCCTTATAATACTGCTTTACGGTGCAAGATGGATGGCGTATTCGTGTTCATCACGTCAAGTGATCCCAAAGTTCAAATTTGCGGTAGATGCTGTGAGAAAATACATTAACAGTATCTACAGTGTGCCTACAGTAACCCCACAGTATCGCAGCTACAGTACAGAATGGATGCCGTTTCCATGTTCAGCGGGTGGAATAATCCTCAGGGCCAAAACTGGGGAAAGTTCCACCAGAGAAAAAAGGTTAAAGGCAGCACTCACGGAAAACTACATTTCTAAAGTCGTTTACCATGTAGTCGGTTGCTAGAGAATTATAACTATAAGTATGTAAAACACAAGGAATCCCCATTTACCTGTGGAGATTTTGTCCTGTACACCATTGTCAACGTTGCCTTTTCGGTGCACGTCCACGCTAGTTCAGGCAAACTTGGTCAGTTGCACATGCGCGCCTGATAGTCACGTGTCGGAGAATGCGAGCGTCAAAGAGCGTCCAAGCAAGCGTATGGAAAAGAGCACCTCGTTTTCGTGGATTTCTCGCGTGTTTCACGCTTTTTCATCATTAGCTAAGGGTTCTTCGATCGGGATGCAATGTGTCTAGCCAGCGTTGCTTCGGCCGCCGCTTTTGCGGTTTCCGCGGTACTTCAAGATCGAGGCCTACTTTGCAGACGGTGTCTTTATTGGTGCACAGAACATGGCCGTATCATCTAAGGCGGGTTTCGCGAAGCTTGTTGGCAGTCATTATTAGAAATATGGTTGCTACGTCCCTCAAAACCTCGAAACATGACAAACTCTGACATTCCCGTGAGTGCTGCCTTTAAGCGGACATAATTGCGACACGGCAATGATTGGCTATAGGACAAGGCGGCATGCAGTCGGCAGAACACCTGTATGAGTGGAAGGCGATACGCTGAATCGCTTCCCTCCGCCTGCTTCATTGTCATTAGTTGTCGCACCGTAAGAGTCCGCATATGCACTCCCTCAACGACACCATCAAAATTTTTGAGCTTGTTATCTGGGCAGATCTGCTTATAGAGTTACCCTTTTCATAGTCCTATACTTTTTTTAGAAGACTACCCAAAACGAACAAACAGCAGCTACTCACCATAAGAAATCTCACAAACTACCACTGGCGCCTACGTCTTCGAAAGGCTACATTGCCAAGCGAACTTTCAAGGTAATCCTCGCTCCTCTTTCTACTCCATTATGTCTGCTGATGTGCCATTGTTCCAGGTTATTATCTTAGGCGATGCAGGTGTGGGTAAAACTTGCCTTTCTTTTCGGTTCTGTTGTGGTAGGTTCCCGGAGCACACAGAAGCGACAATAGGTGTGGATTTCCGAGAACGAAATTGTGTCATAGAAAAAGAACTGCTCAAGGTAATTTTCCTCGTCAAAGAAAAGCGGCAACCTTTCCTACCTCGTACCTTTAGGTGCAACTATGGGACACCGCAGGCCAAGAGAGGTACAGGCATTCAATTGTGGGACACTACTATCGAAATGTTAATGCTGTGGTGTTCGTTTACGACGTTACATGGTATTTCTCATTTTCTTGCTTTCAAGATTTGATTTACCTTTTTTATATACCTATTTCACTTTGCTGTCCTATACTCCCTTCTATATTCCATCTGTGACATTCTACAGTGGACGTCAATAGCGGTGGCCCATCCGCGGCCACGAGAAGGACGCCGCGCGCGCCATAACCGATGTCTGTTGCTGCTATTTGTAGCAGTTTTTCTACCCGTTCTAAGGGTTTTCGACCGAATCCGGAGAAAAGCGTCCAGGAAGAGAAAGAGCGTAGACGACGCCTATCCCGGTGCGCGCGGCGCGGTTGTGCGGCGTCCTTCTCAAGGATACGGATGGGCCACAGTCATTGACGTCCACTTTATTATCTTGTGTGGAAAAAAACCGCATCGATGAGACTCAAATTGTCCTTCAGCTCCCTCACTCCTTCAGGGAATGCGCATTTCTCAAAATTAAGAAACCGGATCTTCGTATTTCACATTCTTCGGCGTAGATTATTGGTTGATCTCATATTCAATTATTTTGAAGCCTGACTGCTAGGAAACGATTGAAAACATAAAAACATCCCAGCCTCGTAGGTTGGCGCTATAGTACACGTGGAGTATAGCACTCTGCGTCGCCGTCGCCGACGACGCCGGCCGCTGGTCGCCAATATTGGCGAAGGCTGATCATCAACATTGGTGGTTGACGCGATCAATATGCACCGATGTCACAGTCGCCAACATCAGCGACAATAGATCGCTAAAGTTTGCGATCGCCCGTCGCCAACCTTGGCGGCCGCCGCGACGCTCTGCTCACAATCGATCGGCACTGGTGTCACAGTCGCCAGCGACGACGAGATAGGGTGCTACACTCCACGTGGAGTACAAAGCCAGTGGTCCATATAGGAAATCCAAACGTACGTAGACAAGAGTCGAGACCGCGGCGCGGCTCTCTTGGCTTATTCATGCTTGCGGCGCGTCAAAGTTTACGCGCCTAGACAAAACTCCATGAAGTTTTCGCGCCGACCCAAAGCGGCGAAAATGGAAACGAGGTTCGTTCGCGCGGCAGTCGCAACGGCGAAACTAGGAACATTGCTGATCTATCAGGATTTGTCTTCTACCTCTCTCCTTTGCACTGAGTATCGGCGCGTAAACTTTGACGCGCCGCAAGCATGAATAACTTTAGAGACGCAGGCCCACACTATGCTGAGCTCCCTTGACTCTGCCCAAGAGGGCTGCGCCGCGTTCTCGACTCTTGTCTACGTACGTTTGGAGTTCTTTGTATTTTAAATTCTTTCTATAACCCGTACATTGACGCCTGACGTTTCATGCTTTGTACTATATACCTCGACTTGCAATCACGATGGGAATTTTGTGAAGACGGGCCACATATTTGGAAATGTTTTCTTTAACTATGATGAAATTCGGTTTCAGTCCATCTTCCTTCGCTTCGTTGCGCTCATGGATCAATGAATGTGAAAAGAATGGACTATCAGCTGACTCTGATATTCCCCGAATTCTTATTGGTAACAAGTGTGACCTGAAATCTACGAATGCACAGCGTGTAGATACCGATGCTGCGCAAGTAAGTTTATTGACCAAGTGATTTGAAGCACCACGGATATAAATAGATTACAAATGGGGAAGTGAAGATTCTGGTGAACGAATCTGTTTGCGAAGTGGTTCTCCCTGGTTTTCTGATAATATTTGCTAACTTGCTTTGATCAGCCTGCATTCAGATGTTTGCCGATCGTAATAACATGGCGCTCTTTGAAACGTCGGCTAAAGCTGACTCTGAAGCGGATCACGTAGAATCTATATTCTTAACGCTTCTGCATAAGTTACAACAGAGCAAACCTATGCATGTGCAGAGTGAAGGAGAGCGACATGCTAAGGTTTGTTTTCGCTTATAATCTTTGCCTTTGGCTGAAATGCGAGGAAATTCAGTTGATTTACTCGAGCTCTTAGAAATATCTTCATTAATTTCATTGTTTCTTCATTAATAAATTACTAAATGTTGTCTTTCAGGAACAAGAACGACTGGTTCTGAAGGCCAGCGAAGCTAACGCCCTTAATGAGGAAGGATGGTGTTGTTAGCTGAGGAACTGCTGTACGAATCTAGCATCTCAGCTACTTATGTGATGAGTAGTAATGTTTTGAACACTTTGTCCCCTTCCCTCTCTTTCTCTTATCATTTTTTCTTTTTTAATTTGTTTTTGAGGTAGTAAACACAGCGATTCTTAGCAACAGATGCGGCTCTTAAAGGTATTTTCGCGCCATGGGTTATTAATTTTAGGGTAGTAATGCTTTTACAAGGTGTATTCATCGCCTCTAAAGAAGTATGCATGGAGTTAGTGGTTTTTTGGATTGCTCATTGTGGATGAGTTGTGGTTTTAAGCGTTTATGAGAATGTTTAGATGAAAAGTAGATAGTCGGTACTAATCGAGCTGACAATACACGCTGTGATTTCTTTTTTTTTCCTCAGAAGTGTGCGGATGATGCATAGTATGTGCACCCTTGATCCTTGCAAGCCCTATAGTACCATTGATGTCCTATCTGGTACTTTTACGATGTGATATCTCTTTTTTGATTTTTTCTGGTAATAAAATTTTTATTTAATTTATTGGAGTACTGAAACAACGCAAAAACAGTTGTACTTACATGGATACATACATGAATCAAGAAGTGAAAATGAGGCACATATTATGAAAGAATGGCAGAACGAGGTTCTAACAACACAAAGAGGGATATGTTTAGAAAATTGGAAACTAGGAAATCTATTTGCCTATAAAGTATATAAACTAATAGTTCACTATGAAAGAATCGCGTCAAGTCCATGAAGATTCAACCGTTTTAACACTTTTGACACTGGACCTGAAAAGGAATACTTGTGGCGTCGTTGAATTTTTGTAAGTTTGAAGATACAAAGTTTTTTTTTCTGTGCTAATCGAACTAGGATAATGCTACCCTCACTGTACTAGCCATCTCAAACGATAACGTGTGATATTTATCTCGTGACGTTAACAATGTAAGAGTGCAATGCATCGTGAGTAAAAGTGGGCGGTGCCTCTCATGTGCGATTGGTGCATTTGAACACCTGTGTCGCTCTTCGGTGCAAACTCGCCTTTCATGCGTGTTCATATTTGTACGTACATGAATATTCACCTCTAGATGAGTCGACCGTAACAGGCGGGGAGAAGTGAATGCACCAATCGCGCATTAGCCGCACCGCCCCTTTTCCCCTCGCAAGGCACTGCACTAACAGTTTTCAACATATTTGCGTATGTTGAATTATTGAAAACGTCGTTGAAGTTTTTAAACTTCACTGCTCGATGATGCTCATATGGAAAATTTGATTTCTAACTTGGAATTTCTAGTTTGTGTCGACCAGTTTCTATGCAAGCTACGAAGAAACATACACGTCTTTGTGGCAGTTGTCCTCACATGGACAACAGCTGTCCAAAATTAATTTCTTGTTAGTTCAAAGAGCAAAAATGTATGAAACTTCCAGCAAAAAGAGAACCTGAGCGTAAAATGCATCCCGCACAGATGATGGGCCTATACTACCAAATGCGACATCAGTAGACGGCTGGCTTCCTGTTTGATTAGGATTCTAAACTTCTTCAGCAACCTTTTATACCTTATACAAGTAAGCGAGAATACAAGTAGCGTTGGAAGCTCTTTGTTAGCAGCGTGATTTTATTGATTTGGCTGGCTAAAGTAGTGTTAGTCCGCATTAGCGTGCTTAGTTAGAGAAGCGGTGAATGTGTTAATTTTAGTAAACATAGTTTATTTCAACAATCTGGCTTTGAGCGGAAACAGGCTGATACCTCATGTCGTCGTAAAGAAAATTTAAATCTTAAAATCATTAATTGGGCCGGAACAGTTGTTCTCTCTCCTTTTTTCTTATTTCTTTTTATATCTGTACTCATTATTTACTACCTTCTCGTATAGAGGTAGAGGTCACATTGGCGAATTTCGGTTCAAAATCGTGTATTTTTAAGAATTTGTACTTTTATTCAATTTCTCCTTGGAGCTTCTTAATCCTTTCTGGGTGGGCATACAGTCCATATCTGACCGAGCTCTGCACCCTCGCCACTGTCGTGATCAGACACGGTGTATTGAATCATGAGGGGCGGTGCCTCTGTTGTTTGATTGGTTCATTCGGGAGGCTTTTCTCGCGCTTTAGTGTCAACTCGTCCACACCCGCATTCAAGTCTGCCAACATCTAGAGAGCAGAAAAGAAGTTGAAACTGAGGGACGGGTGGTGGGGTGCATTAGGCCTGGAAAGGGTAGTGTGGTCAAGCTCTGTGATTGGCCAACATATCCTACCGACCAATCGCAGCGCTCGGCAGCACCACCTATACCACATGTAACGCTCCAAACTTATGGACGGGAAGCGAATGTACAGAAAGTAAATATAATAAAAATATTAAATGTAATAAAAATAAATGTGATAAAGTGTGGCATGAGGAACTAAATTGTAGTAAAACTCTAAAAAAAAGATGTAACAAGTGCAAATGCATCCGCAACAGCGGCAGAGCCTCCTTTTCACTCGCAGTGCACCTCTGTTCATAGCCAGATCATTGAAATCAGGGACCGGACGCATCATTGGGATCACCCATGGCAAACATGTTAACGCACCCAAGTTTACCCTTCACCTGGTACACATCGACGTTTTGCCCATACGTGGCGTTTTCTTCGCCCATCTTCTACCCATGGGTATCAGATTACCCATGCTCCCAATGATGCATTCTTCCTCTACTAGTGTTAGTCAATGGCGGACGCAGAAAGTGGGCGGGGGGGAGGGCGTGGGAAAAAAGAGGGGTCTCCGCCGTTTTGAGGACCCAGACGGAAAGTAAAATTAATAAAAACTTCAATTATAATAATAAATAATTAATAAAAATTATATTGAAAATAATAATAAAAATAAACTAATAAAAATAAACTGATACAAGATTTTTATATGTATTGTAAAGTAATTTTTATATGTATTGTAAAGTATTTTCAAAAATTTGCTGACCCATTCTCGGGGGGGGGCCGCCCCCTCCCCCTGCGTCCGCCACTGGTGTTAGTATATTGTTAGTGAGTTGACTAGTGCAGCGAAACGTTAGTTTTGTAAGAAAGGTGTGACCGCGACCTCAGCGCATTCTAAAAAAGGGGTAAGGAACGTTATACCTGAATTGGGCAGAGCTGACGGGCTCTGCCATTGGCCGATTGGGTTAATCGACCAGTCGTAGAGCTTGGCTGTAACCCATTTCCAGGTATAACGTGACACACCCCAAAAATATTCCCATGCACGAACTCAGAAAAGCTATTCTATCAAACAAAAATCTTTAAAAAATCAACACCATGAAAAATTTCCCACCCATGATTGATGCAGAGAATTCAACTTACATTCCATCTGGCACCGAGTAGAGTTGATACCTGTAACATCGTGATTACAATGGCGAGCTCATCAGCCACCGCTAAAGGATAGCGAATAGCCTGTGTATGTGGAGAAAGATGTGGTCTAGAAAACTACCGAATCGCTAAGCTTGCTTCAATTGACCTACGTTCCCGATCGATTCCGCTTCTTTTGCAGGTACATGAAGACACCAACTATGAGTGTTGTTAATAAGAAGAAACAGGCAAGTATTAGGAGAATCAGTGTGAGCGCTGAAAATCAGTTGTCGTTCTCTTTACCATAGTTAGAATATTGCTACTCTGATCTCAGGGCATCGGATTGTATCCATGCACATAAGGGGGAAATGTATAGCATTCTTTTTCAAGCCGTTTGGTTGACGCTGCACTCTAACATCGTCTGCTGCACTGGGGAAGATTGTTGGAGTGACTCCAGAGAGGAAAAGAGCGCGAAAAAGTGTAGGAAATGGAGAGGGGGATGAGAAATTCAGGCGATGTGCACAGAATTCTTAGTTATCAATGCTTTCAAAATAAGCTATAGTTGCTGATAGCACAATTTATACTAGATGCGTGCGTCTATGCCATGAAGAATAGGGCCAGTCGCATCGCTGACGCAGCTCAGACGGACGCGTTTGCGGCCACGCGGAGACCGCATGTTCTTTCTATCGAGGACGTACATGTCACATTGACCGGTCATTGCGGAAAATCCTTCGCAAATGGATGCGTGCGTATGACGCGCGGCTGACGCACGCAGCTAGTAGAAATTGTGGTTACCATTATATATCGCTATAAATGGAAACAAGGATAGTTCTATACAATTATTCATGAGCATGTGTTTATTGTTCAATCGAATAGATAAGAATTTGATCATCCATTCGGATGATCGAATGATGGAAGCTGGCTGGAGCATCATTCGATCATTCGAAAATTCGATTGTTTCAAAGTTCAGCAGTTCGAATTATTCATTTGTGAAATGGAGTCATTGAAAAAAAAAGACATTGAAAAAGAAAAAAACAATTCGTAAATAACTCACGAAACCGGCAATCGGAGCCAGCATAAATCCAACTACATTCGCATCTGTAGGAGAAGGGCCCGGTCACCACGATCTTTGAGCCACTGGGACATGTCTGAAGAGAAAGATCTTCCTTTATCCGCTGAATATCTGTTAATTTTATGGAGCTAAGGACTAACTAAGGATATCAACAAATAGGTGAACATTCTAGGGACACCGCTTTTTTATGGCTCATTATTTGACAAAATGTTATGGTAACCACGTCTTTCCTGTAAGATTAGGCTGTTGGGTACTATTTTTCCGCATAAGCAAAGCCTTCCTATCCCAGAAAAACGATTCGCGATGATATCAGCTGATTCTCTTCTCCATAGTGAAAGGCATTTGTTTCCTGGTTTTCTTTGAGGCATCTCAGAGTCGCTTTTGAGATTTTCGCGTGAAAACAATCTGCAGGAGCTGTTGATCACAATGGTATATGTGATCCCGTGCCAAACTGCCCGAAAACCCATTTTTGAGCCCCAATAGCCGAGGAGCCTGTGGGCGGAGCCGAAGGGCGGCACCAAGGAAATGTCTGAATAATTCACTCCCCAGGAGCGCATCTTCTCGGGGAATTCGTTCCTCATCCACTCCCTATCAGAATGGAAACTGCGCTCCATGCGTGATGTGCAAACGAATACATGCGGTGAAAAAGCTGTAACCACGCATTAGCTCCGCCCACAAGCTCCTCAGTGGTTGGGGCTTTAAAACATTTATTCCAGCAGCTTTTCACTGAATCGCATATATCATTGTAATCAGCAACTACTGGAGATTCTTCTCACGCGAAAATCTCAAAAATGATTCCGAGGTGGGATGATGCATGCGTTTAGGAAAAAGCCTAAAATAGGCTTGTTCTGGCAGTTTCCCTGTTCCCAAATGTTCTACACAGCTGGCTGTTAGTATCCAGCACCCTCCTCTTGCTATTGCTGGAGTAGTAAAATACTCCTCTGAGAATGTTCCGCTTGGAAAATTATGAAATTTTTTGGCACAACTTCGAGGGACTATAAGACTCACCGCAATGGTTGTATCGTGAGTGCACGTAAAATTGCCAGGAGTATTCTGACATTCTTCAACTGTTGGACAAGGATTGAGTGCGCACTCATCAATGTCTGGAATACCAACAATCTCAGCTGATATGTTGCGGCTCAATGCCAGATTGGCATACCTTCACATAGTTGTATAAGACGTCCTTGATTGTCTACTGTAGATCCAGTAGCTTGAAATCCGCCTATGCACACGCACTGGGTCTTGCCTGGTTGTCCTGAAGAGCAGGAGTGATCCATAAGTTACAGAAATCGCCATTAATGTCTATCTTACCGTCAATAGGCTCACAGACAGTGTATTGTGGGCAGACGACGTTTCCACATCGTTCATCCTGAAACTCAACGAGAGCTACCTTAAATGAGAAAAGGTCTGAGGAAACTAGTCAATGTATGAATCATCTAACCTTAGCGGCCCATCCATCGTAGGGAAGGTACGCCTTTCCGAGATTGCCAAAGCAGGCCTTGTTCTGAGTGTCGCAATCCAGGAGATATTGCTGGAACGACAAGGAAAAATATTTGTCACAGAACGGAATGATCGCCGAGAGGTTGCTCGCTATACTACACAAAATAGAAGAGAAAATAGAAATAAAAGATAGAAAAGTTAAATTCCAGGTTGTTGACTGTAATTATTGAATAAGAAAATCAGGATACGTGGTCGATGCCTGCTCCCAGGCATCTCATCACTTCTTTGGACTGCTAGACTAGGAAGCAGTGTGATCGGACGAGAACATCAATGAAATGTGTGGATGCGCAGACAACTACAGTGTCACGACGCAAATGGAGCGGGTGGGTTGTGAGCCTGCAGTGGGAGATGGAGGGGAGGATGTCCCACGAGAAGTAGTTCCCAGAATTTCCATGAGAAAGATGAAAATGTGGTCTTAGCTCATTTGTGATTCCTTGTTTTCCCTCTACTTTTCAAATATTTGATTTTAATTATCCACATCTGCAACTTATTTCAAAAGATCTCGAGTTTCTTTCCAGATTCCCTCTGTAAGAAACGTTTGGGAGTCCTATAAGCAACTTAAGCTTTTTTTTCACGATCACTATCCTTACATTTTCCAGATTCCTTCCTTCCCAGACTCTATGAGGAGATAGCTTAGTTTTTCTTGACTTCTTCACCCCTCTTCATGGGCAAACTGCTCCGATTGATAGGTGTACAAGCACACAAATATTATTTCGCTATGTTCATAGGATCATCATCAATAATTGTTCATAACCAATCATTTAACCATCTATTACTGTCAACGCTAATTTTTCTCTGTTGATGTTGTCCAGTTCAACAGAGAAAACGGAGAGAAACCGAAAAGAAAAGAAGAAGAAAAGATATAGAGAGTGGGTGAAGATGTGCTGCATTTGGCGATGTGGGAGAGAAAGGGAGGCGGCAGACATAAATATCCAACTGCCGTTGATTTTGGAAAAGACTTCATAATTATTATAAATTAAGTTACTAGTGGCAGCTACATAGAATGAGATGAAAATGATGGCAGAATACTAAAAATATAAAACAGTTTGGTCTGGCATTCAGAGAACTATAAATTGAAATATACTGCATTGGAGATTACCTTAAAAATACGCTCATTGCTCCTGAGGGCTCCACTGTCGTCAAGTTTGAGCATTAGTTTCAGATTTGCCACAAGAGATCCTTGCGTGAAGTTGTCGAAAACCAGCCTGATCAAGTGATCGCCGTAGATCTTCGTGAACTGAATTTCCGTGGCTTTTTTGATTTTTTTTTTTGGAGAAAACGGGGATTTTATCCAGATCGTGGGAAACTCACCGCAGCTGAAATCGTTCTTCTCGCTTCAATTGCTTCCGGATGCGTCACGTTGTTGTAGAGCTCGGAATAGTATGTTTGTTTGAATACCAGCGTGATGTTTACAATTTCGCCGACTGAATTACTGTGCATTCATCGTCTGTATGGGGATTCAGGGCTTCTGAGCCCATCTTTAGGTATACGAACCTTATTTGTAAAAAGCAAAAAAGCCGTTCATTCACCTTTGACACAAGTCTTGCCGGTGATGTCGTAGAACCATCCCTCCGCACACTCACAGCTATAATTCCGGAAACCAAGCATCTGGCAAGTGTACTGCCCCGCAGGACAGAACGATGGCTTAGGATCGAGGCAGAAGTTGTGCATATTCTCGCAGAGCACCCCGTCGTACTCCGACGGGCAATCGCATCGGAATTTTGACAGTCGGTTGGCGTCAACTATGCAATTGCCTCCGTTCTGGCACTGATTCTTATAGCACGGATCTGAAATTCCTTTGTTTTTTCGGGATCTACAGGATAGAAAGGCTTTCAGTGATAAACTCACTTCTACAGGTACCATCCTGATCGACGACATCGGTGTCTTTCTCGCAGACGCAGTCAACCATACACATTCTATCCCGCTTGACGCATTTCTTACCCACTGGGCACATTACACCCTCGCAGATGTCTGGAAACTCCTCGCGACTGTCAGTAACAACGAAAGATTCAGGAAATAAGTGAATTTTCCGCCGATTCTTCCAAAGTTTGTGAGTTAGCACTTTGTTGATTTGCCTGACTTCGATAATAAACAGTTTTGCCAACAAGAATTTTGTTAGATTGGGTTTTGAAAAAAATGCAGTGTTAAGGGATCTTTTTGTGAAATTTTGTGACACTTGTTGCTGAGCATTTGACTAATAATCTCTCAATTACCCATTTATTTTCATATAAATATTTATTTACCCCAAAACATTTCCTATTGGGCGATCAACACAAAAGCTACAAAAATGTCTGAATAATCCTACTCCGGCGCAAGAAATTAAGAAATGGTCGGAAACCCGTATAAGTGAGGAACACATACCGCAAGGTTCATGGCTATTCTCGTAGTAACAAATATCAGTGTCCTCGATATTACCACATTTCCGCGGCCCGATTGTAGTTATCGGCGGCATGGCGGCTAAATAAACATTTTTTTTTCAAGTGATCCGTGGAAACCTTTTGAAAATTGCTGGTAACGGTCCGCGACTATTAATCTTTAAAAAATCTTATGGATCTTCATTAATCACTAGGAAAAGCACAGGGCTTCCTATACCCAACTCCCTTCGTAGAATTTCTCAACTTCAGCATTATTCGTAGTAAAACCCACTAGTAGTATTTGTCTCTTCGGTAGCTGGTGCGGGAGCTGAAATTGGAGTGGGCTTATAAAACATGGCAGGACTCAAGAAGTGGTGGGGATTGGTAATATTACAGCACTATGCATATGGAGGAAATTATTAGGGTGTAAAACTATGGATGCGCGCTGTTTGACCACCTATCTGGAAAACTTGACAATTCCTGAAAGAGCAACTCATGGCGCATCTGAGCATATGTGAATTGTTGAGTATATTCCAATACTCGATTTTTAAAGAATTTTTGAATGCGATCGACCAAAATTATGGATTTTCCACTCGTGTGTTATGCGACTTCAAACAGGGAAAGACAAAAGCAGAATCACGCAGCACTTCATTTTGAACATTTATGGAATATTTGTTTTTTTCCTAGATCACATCTATGTAAAAAGGGACTTCTTTGAAATACCCCGTCATTGGGTAACTGAACCGAAATATCGAATGTCGATCGAACTTAATCTTTAATCCAGGCTGGGAAGTCGTGCTTATGTTCGACATGTAGCTTAGACTTCGCGCTATCAGGACATCATTTACCTCTATCCAAAAAGCTTTTTTTGGAAGAGAAAAAGTCCAAAAACCACGCCGAAGTCAGAATTTGGACGAGTAGCCGTTTTGCCTCATGGCGCAGCGACTTCATTGAACGAGGTTCTAGTACTCTGGGCAGAACTCGGCGAAGGGTCACTGATACCTGCCATGGATACATCTCAGACCGAGGTGTTGTATCACCACTTCTAAAATAATTTTTGTTCGGCCCGCAAACGCGCATTTATAGTTTTACACCCTAATGGAAAAGAGGTGTCAGAAGATGGATGAACATAAAAAGTCGAGAGGACAGATGAATAGTTGCCCAGGGGAGGTAGCCCTCGACAATGGTAGCAAACCCACTTGACGTGGGTTTCTCGGATGAGCTAGGAGCTCCACTGGCTGAGGTGGCGACGGTGGTGGAAACTGCTGTTGTTGTTGTTGTTGTTGTTGTTGCCGCTGGCGTTGTTGTTGTGCTGACGTCACCACCTCCAAAATCCAACTCATAGTTATATTTTGGCATTGTGGAATTACTTCCCGTCTATTTCCCTCTTCAAACAGTCCGCGTCGATGCCCCACCTCCTGTCGGCTTGGTTTCTGAGGTAGCAGCAGCTGCTGTCGTCGGCTTCACTTCGGCTGGTGTCGTTGTCGTTGGCGGACCGTCACCGCTGCTGGCAGTAGTATTTCCGCCTACTGTAAATGCTTTGAACCTTGCGAGGGTCAGAGGTGTTATGACAGTCAAGCCTTTCATATTTTTGTTCAAATACTCATCCCGTACCCGCATAGGCCTACCCCTGCGCCAAAAAAGAACTCTTGAGGCTTGTTTATTCCAAATACATAGGCAAAGACTGGAAAGATATCTCACCTTGTTTTGAAATGACTGAAGTACTTGATGCTATCGTGGCTGAAATACATCATTTAAAGAGGTGGTCAGTAGGTTTCAAAAATTTTGGTCATTGACACCGATTTGAAAAATCTCCGCTAAGCACTACTATACAGGATGGGCCAAGTTATTGTACCGTGTGTCGTTTGTTGGCTTATTTCTAGACAACAGTGATATATTTTACGACATGCTAGGTCTCGCAAAATAAAGCAGGACGTGGCCTATTTTTTGATCATAAGCGCAACGAAAAAAAATTTATTGGGAACTTTCAGTGCAGATTTTCGGTGCCGCTAAATGCGCTGCTTTAGCCGCCAATTTCCGAGCAAAACAGCTACAAAAACAATTTTTGACAGCGGTTTTAGGTGTGATAAAAAAATCGCCTCGTGTTGTCGACGACGAATGTGAGGCGTATATGCAAAATCCACTCAGCATCGGTGTTGGTAAGAGAATATATAGAAAGAGGTAGTTCCAAAAGTTGCTTAGTTGGGGAAAACAAGTCGTAGTAGTTCTCGAGGGGCACAGTTGGCCCCTTTCCGAATACGGCTAGGAAAAATCCACTTCACCTACCTTTATCGCTTGACCTCACAACGGGATCCTACCGGCTTAGAAATTAAATAGTTTATCTCAATTCAAGGCAACCACCCAGGACGACATGGGAGCGATCCCAGGGTTAGAACTATCACGGAAGATAGAAACACCCCTGTAACCGTTTGCCCAACCGTCCCAATTCGCGAACAATCGAAACTTTTTCTGCGAATTTTTTCCAATTTATTGACTCTTCCCTGCCACCGCCGATTCTGTCTCATTTTCACTCCACTATGAAGTACAGAACGGGGAAATCATACAGAGATGCGGGGCAAACAAAAGCCCATCACTGCCCGCCTACGCTAAATGCCCACCTGATATGAGAAGAATGACGACATAGAGCATGATGACGACAGGGCTGCGTGCGATGCGTTGTGTACGACGACGCGTCCGCGAATCGACAAACTCGAAAAACGGTCCAATATCTGCATATAAGGGCTAGGTGAGTTTGTATTGTCAACGCTGTTGTCAACCGCCTCCCGCTGCGAGAGTGTACGGGCGGACGGGAGGGCCGCGAGGTGCGTCTGCGCCCCAGATGACGTCGCTACACATACATAGCATCGTGGCTATTGGCTGGATCGACGTCAACAGGGTGCATTTGGAAGGCGAATAGAGCTAGTACAGCAGCTTGCTGATGGACTATCATGATTATTATTGATCAGATGACTTAGAAATTGCGAAACAGCCTATAGTACTACACCAGGTATTTATATAGTTCAGAAACATCGTGACAAGGCAACATCAGAAAAACAGGCGATGCCAAGGAGTTCGTTCATGGATAAAATTAGAAATGACCGATCTCTTCACAATTTCTGTCAAATCCGAAAGGCTATGCATAAACGGATAACGTCGATAGTGAGACTAATTGGTACGCAATGAGATCCATTGCGAAATGGTTGCAGTATAAAAGGTATGGAGAAGAGGAAAAAACTAGTAATGATAGAGAACTACCGTAAAGAATCATGATAAGAAAAAATCGTAAAGTATATTGGAGAAGAAAGTATTGAGAAGAAGCAGATAAATTTCCCCGTGTTCCCTCAACAATACGGAAAAATTCACCAAAGTTGAGAAAAACCCCTCGGATTTTTGGATGTCTGTCTATTCCATGCTGGTCATGATATCGTTCTGAATGTTTTTGGAATTTTCAGGCATCACTACAGGCCATCAAGATTAGTTTACTTTCTCCATTATCTTGGTATGCTTACATCCCATGCTCATGAGCACATAAGGAGGCATAATTGTTTGATTCTCTTTTCCTTACAAGTGATTGTTGTGCAAAACGAGAGAAGAATATCATATTCTGTATTTCTTCCTTCTCTCTAGAATTCTGACTTTTCCTCACGAATAGTGGTCTTTACAAAATTTAAGAAGATGGTCCGAGACTGCAGAGCGCAGAAGTCACGAGCTACTGTAGGACGTTTGCTGAGGCCCAGTTTTTTTGTCGTTGTCCCATGCATTGAGGTTTCATTGATCCTTGGATTGCAGAAGCCTTTCACTTCGAAATATTTGGCCCAATTCAAATCGGAAAATGCAGCTTAGGCTGAGAGTTTCGCCATGCGAAAATCCGACTGCTTGAATGCTTGAATGTTCCAAAAAAGCTCGAATACCAATATATAAGGCGTATTTTCCTCAAATGCAAATAGTTCCTACCCTATTTTTGTTTCTGAGCATCTTTCGCTTCAATTTTTATCTGAGCCTTTCTAAATTTTCAAAATCCACAAAGTTTCCATACGCAGCCTTTTTGTTTGAATTACTCGGAAAGTACGTCAGCTGCTATTTCCACAGCCCAGCTCATAGCGTCGACTCATCAAAAATGGAGTGGAGGAATGTTGCGGCTATCTCATGTCCCGAAGAAAGCCACTTTCAAACAGTTCACTTTGGAAAATACTTCTTTATTAGAAGATAGAAAAAATAGCGTTGGAACAAGCTTAAAATCAGAATGGAAATGCTCCACACTAAAGGCGAAAATCCAGGACAAGCCCAAACATAAGATTCGAGAAAAAACTGAAGGCATATTTCGTACAGAACTGCAAAGACATATTGACGTAGAAGTTTCATGTCATCACAAAACACACTTATTCACCAATGAGATTAATTTCTGTGCATAGCAGCACACATGAAGAGCGCATAAGAAAGGATGTCTAAGACAAGGAATTTCCTTAGAATGACTAGACATCGCTCAAAAATGCACACACAAGGAACAATGCAACTGAAATTTTTTTGGTTAGCAGTACCCGCTACTTAACCAGTATTTTACGAGCATTGTTCTATATTTCGACACATACACCATTTTTTGTCGGATTACCATTCGATTACTTGCCCATCTCATGTATTCGCAACTATGAGGGTTCGTTGCAGAATAGCTGGTGAAATCCTTTGCAAGAAATTTTTGTTGCGTTCAATAAATTATACAGATCAGTAAGTAATGGACGCACAGTAGAATTTCTTGCCCAATAAGCAAAAGATAAACATTCCAGGATATCTATGGAATCCGTACAAGAACTTGTAGGAGATGATAGTGTTAAAAAATAGATCAAAAAAGATGGTGGACCTGATGGTGCGGAAAAAGTGGGAAATGCCAAGAGAAAACCCTTGGAAATATGTAGAGCTAACAAATCAGTTTCTAGATTTCTAAATAATCGAAAAAAAATTCTTAAAAGTGTGACAGGGAAAAGTGGGAGTCACAAATAGGCTAATACGACCTTCCTTTTAATCCGTGTATTTTACGACGTAATTCCAAAGACGTTCCTCCCCCTGCCATTGAAACTAGTAGAGATTGGCAATAACACGTTGTACTTGGAAGGTACTGTGAATTTTTCAAACTATAAAATGAAAGTTCAACAATAGCATGGTAATTGCGAAATATGACAAAAAACAAAACAGTACTAGGTGTAAGGAGAACACATCATCTTCAGCAGTTACGCGGTGGAAGGAGGTTAGGTCATCCGGAATTCAGGACAACATAGGCATTACCTACTAAAACCACAATTATGAGGCAGTGCTGAGGAAAACATCTTCTTTTTTGTGAACGTCGTTAAGGATTCAGAGAGTTAATGGATACGAGAATAATGTGCTAAATCAAAAACGTCAGACATCTCATCAACTGACATCATTTCACTGTTGTTTCTTTCTGAAGCAAATTTCTCATATTTCAAGATAAATTATTGGGAAAACTCAAGGGTGGGTGGTGAAATCTGAGCGACAAACATGTTCGATTTATAAGGGCAAAAAATACATGAGGATTTCGACAACCATTGATCAGCATAAGATGAGCTGTGATAGCTACTTCCTTAGAAAAATATTATTGAGTGCCATGGGTGAACCCTAGAAACTCGAAAACACTATGATAGGCGTCGTTAAATGGAATCTTCGCTAATAGATAATGAGCACTATAAATCCAGCTTTTTCGTTTTAAAAAATGAAGCGAAGCGTCTCACTTTCGGGCGAAACGGCAGCACGCGGCAAATTCCTGGAACACCATCCAGCAAATGGCTAATGCGGTCGTTGTCTTGCATCAGAAAGAACCAATGAAAATGAGGAAACTATCATTTCCGTTACATTTGCACTTGTTTTTTATCCACAACACAGAGTGCCGCAGCAATGATGATAGCCGGAAAAGGGGAAAAATACGAGATTCTTCAGCAAGAAACAATCCCGCTTCGTCAATGTATACGCATTCGGTTGGTTTGTTGTTGCCGCAACGGTTTTGTGTTTGTTTGAGCTGTTGAATAAACAAATAACATTGATTGGAAACCGAGGTAGTACTTATCTTTATAGTCCTGCTATTCAGCGTGAGAACAGTAAGAAATCCTGGGTAAGGGGATTTAACCCTCTTTGGCACGCAAAACAGTAGAAATAGAAAACAGTAAAAATAGTATTGTTGGCTCATTTGAACATTCGAAATTTCCTTGTGTCAAAAGGAGGAAATTCTGAAAGGTTTAGGTAAAAATTGAAGCGGAAGATGCTCAGAAGCAAAAATAGGGTAGGAACTGCTTGCATTTGAGGAACATATGCCTTAAACATTGGTACTCGAGTTTTTTTATCGAACATTCAAACAGCCGTACTGACGAGTTCCCGGGAGGACCTATCTCTTATACCTATTTATCCGTATATGGTAAGGGAACGCAAATAGGCAAAATTCCTTTATGAATTTTATAGCTCTTTTATCATAAATTCTTTTTATTACATTGATAATTTCATTCAAACAAATTTTCGCATTTTCGCATTTTTCTAATTACTGGAATGTTTGAATCATGGTACATTCAGAAACTTTTTCAACGCTCACCATGACTGGATTTTCGCGTTCTCGAATAGCTTGATTACTCGAGTCTCAAAAGTATCGAAATATCCGAATATTCGTTCGGATTCAAATTGAAAGCCAAAAATAGCCGGAGCATTAAAAAGAGAAACTCCAGCAGAGAAGTATGATTTTGAGAAGAAATCCAGTATTTTTTTCTGTGAAGCTGAGCCTATTCTTGCAGACTTCTTCCTCGTTAGAAGAAAAATTATATTATTGTAAATTAACGGAACTAGATTGATTTTTATTAGATAAAATTGGAATAAATTGATGCGACGAGGATCTCTTTAACTTCCTGGGCATTTGAAAGGAGTCTGTACATAGCATTGTTGAGTGACATTTCTTTCACTGGTTCAAAGCACATAAACTTCAATTTACCTATATATTACTTTGACGAGTAGATGAACGTGATCTCCAATTTCAAGCTTGCAATGCGGCGAATAAATATAAACAATAATAAATAATAATAAAATCAGGGCGTGATAGGATTCTAAAGCTTTCGATGACGCAGTTTTCGAGATATAGAGACTTGAGACAACCTCTAAAACTCTTCTGTGTAAGTGGGTCTCATCTGAAATGGTTCACTTTTTGTAGAACCGCACACCAGAGCGGCACACTACAGGGGTATCAAAAAGTTTGCGGCATTAACCACTTCCAGATTAGCTACCGCAGTGAAATTTCAAAGGAAGTAAATGTGCTTCCCTCGGAAACCAAAACACTCTTCGTCTTGCCATTCTATCAGACTTATCCAATCTTATAAGAATTTTTATCATCCGAACTTGAACACCGAAAGTGGACTCTTTTTCGGTTTCAGATTTGCTCACGGATTTCAGCAGCCAGTCCCCAGACCCCGTCTATGAACTGGCTGAAATAGCGAAATGCGTTCACATTGTCATGAAGCAATACAATTTTGTGAAAGAGGATGTCTCATTGCAGAGCCTGAATTCTATGGTTGAATTTCTGCAGCAATTTTCCTTGGCTCGTTACCGAAATGTTTGGAACGAAGTAGCGTTGTAATTATTTACTTCACTGGGGTTTACATACAGGTGGTCAGGTGACACGATCTTTTCTCTATCCCACAGAACTTTGGACAATACTTTTTCACCCCCACTTCCGTGCTCGATCGCACTGCCCTCAGAGATCTGCCCGTCCTGACCCATTACTGCGCGCTTGAGACTTCAAATCTTGGCAGTGAATTCGCCCTTTACGGGCAGTCACGATATTACAGAATGTCTTTTTCGCTTTCACTGATACCCCCAAAAATCTTCTTTGAATATTCAACTGGAATTTTCTTGTTGAACGCTGAAAAAGTTCAAGAGACTCAATGTTCTGCGAAGGTTAAAATTATGGTTGCCTAGGAAATTTCCAAAGGAAGTTTTGGATAGCTTAGATCCTTGCACACTTTCTGCCTCTAAAGCCTTTCTCTGATGCTAAATAATTTTTCGTACAGCGGCAGTAATCTGCCATCGTCTTGTATCTGCTCGTTAATCAGAGGTCGCTCCGTTTCCGACCGCCTGTCACTCCACTAAAAACATTGGTTCCAAAATTTTATCTGCAAACGCTAGAAGACTTCCTCTTTGTTAAGAATTTTGGGACGGATTTAGATTTTGTCCCATTAAGTTCATTTACAAAACAAAAATTCATCGGTTGCTTCTCGCTGGATACAGATTTTTTAAGCGATAACCATAACTTGGCTTGAATGAGGTGTCCCTATTTCTGGGACGTCTAACGAAATCTCATGAAATTTTGCATACAAACACAAAAGGCCTCGCCCTACATGATGCTTCCAAAAATGCACAGAAATATGGAACAGGCGAGCGGAGGCCGGAAACGTTTTGATGCCCCCGTATGATGTTTCGGTAACGTTCTCGAGGTTTCTTAATCGTTGGAAGCTCGATGAGTTTTGGAGTGGAATCTGCAGATTGCTAGTGGGAAGATCAGAGGATTGCATTTTCAAATCGGCTCCTAATTATTGTCCTAGAATATCTCGGAAACTAACAGATTCCTTGGGAGTGGACCCAATCAATTCTCGAAACTGATGCTTGAATAATCTCGAGCTCCTGAGATTTTTTGGAATGATATCCCGAAGTCGTGATCTGTGAACTGCTGTCTACTGGTTTTGCACTATTGAGTTTTGGCTCAGGTTAGGGTTATAGGAGGCCAAGGATAAGAACGCACAGTTTTGACAGCTGCCTTCATTCACAAAGAGGCCTTGTACTTATGCAAGAGTTCAGCTCAGCATCAAATGCTGAATCCATGAAGATTTTCATCTAGCGCTACTCTGAAGTGGGCTTGAGAAAGAGCGAAAATAGGTAAAATCCTAATACGAGGGGGAAAACTCTCAAATAGGCACATAGAATGCTGTAACGATTTCTTGGCATATCCGATATCGTTAAGGGGTTATCCAGACTCCTACTGAAACTTCCTTATTATCCCAGCATTATTTTATTTTATCTCATTGAACGCATCAAAAGTGCTCCACCAAGACATGCTTCTGGAGTTACACTATTAGATGAAGGAACTGGATTACACAAGAATTATATCATCGAACAACAATAAAATTGTTACACTAGAAGCGAATATATCATCTGAGTCAAAAACCACCAAATGTGTTCAATTATACGTTTAGATGTTGCATTGGATTAGATTAGAATTCGTTTCGAAATCCTTGGTTTCGGATGCTATAATATTACTAACATTTCTTTCCTATGGAACTCTGGGTCACTGAGTGTCAGGCGTGATTTTTCCTGCTCAAAATTTCTTTTCAGATTCGTTACTGTTAAAGAACACACCAAGGCTCTCATTGTTTAGTTCAAATTGGAGTTCAATGGTATGTTTCTGGTGCTGTGTAAGTATCGATATCAGACATCATCATTTTTCAGTCATGATCGCAATGGAATGGCAGGATGATAAGGGTATAGGTAGGCTATTGCCATAAATATTGTGTACGTCTGTGATAGCAAGTTTCAGAATAGTCCTGAAAATTCTGACAAAATAGGAAAAAATTGTGGCGGGAAACTTTCGCGGCAACCTTATATGTACGTAGATGTAAAGTTCATCGTGTGAGTTGCTTTAAAACACTGCCCACACCACCACAACCGTACGGGACCATAGCCGTCCGCACCCATCAACCCCGAGTACATTGATGAGGCTTTTCAAACATGATCAGCGTCATGGTAGTGCAAGTCATACAGACAGGGAGTGACCACGTGTCTATTTTGTACCGTGTGCCAACTAACATGCATACGTCAGCACAACGGGACGTGAATTTCGTGTACTAGTAAAGCAGCAGTTAATGTCACATGTATAGTCTGTCCGAAACGACGAGTCCGCCCACGCACGCGGGATCGAGAAGCTGCCACGTTTGCCAGCGCTCCGCGTCATCATCCCTGATCTGCTTATCACGTGCTTTCATCGTTATCTTCATGGTACTGAGCAATGATTTGGCTGTGGCGTGGACGATTTGGCAGCCAAGAGCATCCGTCACAGCCGCGCCGCCTCTCGATCCCCTCGTGCGTGGGCGGACTCGTCGTTTCGGACAGACTATACAACTCAAAGGAATGCTTCAAACTTACTGTTTGAATGTCACAGCTTGAACTGGGGTTTTCTTTCTACCACGTGCTATTCGGAGAAGGGTAAAAGATTTCACAATGTGACCAAATGTTTGGCGTTAATCATCTCCGTTCGTCGGATAGGATTAACATTTCCTCTTTTCTTTGCTGCCATATGTTCCTTGATGCGCAAGCTCAGTACCTTTTCCGTTTTCCCTATATAGAGTTCCTTGCAAGTCATGCATTCCAGTTGGTATATAACTCCCACTTTGGCACAATCCGGATACGCGTTCAACTTACTCTAGAATGGCAATGGCATTGACTGGCATATCTGACCAACAGGATGCTCGCGGCGATACCAACTCAGTGTCTGATCCTCTCAGACTCCTCTGGTATCAATTCACCGAACCTGAGGACATGTCGTCATGTCCTTATTCGTGAAAACAGGAGAAATTCGATTGCAACAAACAGAGGGGAACGAAAAAAAGAGTTTGTTCGTGAATTTTAGACCTGATCTTGGACAATCTCATGATCCAGAAATTGTTAGCCTAGTTTACTGAGCAAAAACATCAAAAGAAGAATTCTCATCGATTTTCAATGAGCTCTCAAAGCTTTGGATGCTTCTAATTAACTGAGATCGCTTAACTAGCGATTAAAGAATTATCCCATGTCAATGTCAGCGAAAGGCTCAGAAAGTGGGCGAAGCAGGGGAGATGGGCTCGGGAAAAAGTGGAGTGACTTTCCGTCACTTTGGGGAGCCGAATGGCACATAAAAATAATAGCGATTATCAATCATAATACCAAGTAATTGATAATACTTGTTCAAAAGATAACACAAGAATAAACAACTAAAAATAAACTAGTTGAAAGTTTTCACTTATTTTATACAATGATTTCGAAAATTTGGCCGACCCATTCTCATAGAGAAGGAAGCAGGCCCCGCTCTATCCCCTGAGTCGGCCACTGGTCAAGAGGTGTTTGCACTGAGCACTAGCGGCTCCGCTAGGATTTTCTCTGTACGTCTGCTCGTGAAGCTGAATATTAAGCCTCAATATTTGATAAAAAATTAAGCTGAAAGGCACTCAAGTCGAAATCACACTACAGCTGTATTTGAGCTGATATCCACTTGCACTTTTGAAGAGGAGAACTAGTGGTCCAGTTAAGTTTCACCTCCATTAGCCCATTTTCTAATAAACTCCCAGTCATTTCTTCTCCAAGCCACTCTTAAGCGAATTTGGGTAGAAAAATACAGATCTTCGGTCGAAATCTTGTGCTACCTTCGAGGATAAAGAGATCACGAAACGTGGAATACCGAGAGCTACACTTAAATTAGTTCAGAGAATTCGGGATTGGTTGTTGTCACTCCTCACTAAAAAGGCGAAGTTTCGATGCCAAAAGAATGGAAATTTAGGGCTGAAGGCCTAAAAACGATGAGAGCATAGCAAAGAGGAATGTATAAATGAAGCAATATTGGGCAGGAACAGTGACGAAAGGACAGACGCAGAAAAGCCGAATCGAACAGATTGAGTGCATGCCGAATCAGCTACGTCAACTGTGGATATCCGAATCGACGAACAAATACAATCAGGGTCGATATGAATTCGGCAGTTCGTGCGGTTGCTATGCATTTAACCGTTTATTGCTACTGCCAATCCGCCAAATTGCCGAACAGCGTTTGCTATGAAGGGATAGGAGATTATCCTCTGAATAAATTGTTGAGGTGGCTAAAAATCCACCTTTTTGCGAAGCTTTCCACAGATATCAAGGCTGGAAGAAGTTACGACTATGAGGCATTCCTGCATGGAGAGTACTTTGTGCAGTGAACAATGAGTTATACTTCAATTTCCAGCTCTGACAGCCTTGTCTTGGCTAGAATCTTGCCTGATCTAGCGGTCATTGGAACCCGTGAGGAATTTCACAAGAGAACTACTTGTGTGAATACATCTACGACACCCACCCCGCCCCTCCACCCCCCCCCCCACCCGGCTTGGAAGAGACAGATAGGAGAAATCCATCTCCTGGAGAGACGGTGAAAGTTGATTCATCTAGAGTTCAAGTAACTTGAAAGGAAGAAGTGGGATACGAACCCGTCTATTACTGTTCTTTCTTGTGCCGGAGCAAGATTTTCCAGGTAATCCTAGGCCTTTTAATCATCAGGGGTTTGTAATTTAAACTTGCCTTCCTTCACTAGTTCCTTCACACATACGTCAGTCTGCGAGATGCAAACGCTCAAAGCTTGAGACCCTCAGTATTTGTGCTGTTTGCTATACTCCAGCAAATCGTCACCTCTGGAATCCATAGGAAGAAGCTGAGTTATGGGTTAGATATGGCTCGGTGACGTCTCTTTTCCGCACAACCTCAAAAGTCTTGTCCATAGTGTAGAAACAGTTCAATCACAGGATGGGAATCAGACAGAGAGTAAGTAGGATTGTGACCCTCATAGCGGAGAAATTAGCTGTGCAGAAAGGATTTATAAGGTCAAGAGGAGTAAGGAAGTATACTAATGGTCAGATAATCATCGGGATCAGAATCCTAGTCTATCCATATGGGAAAACGGTTCAAAGGCAAGGGTAATCTATTGGATGACATGCTTGAACTGTGGCACTTCATATATCGGGAAAACGGGGAGTGCTCAGCATACTAGTTAAAGAACATCTGGGAGAATCGTGGGAGCTTGGTATCTGAGCTTGGAAAACATAAGCATAAGGAACACAATGATAACGATTCTGATGTTATCCTCTTATATAAATCATGGTAGTGCAACAAAATTTTCTAGAGCGCAGGCGTAGGGGGACAAGCACGTGATCGCATGCGCTCGCCGTGAGGCTCAATGATAGACTGCGCCTCACGAGGATGCGAAGATGACGAGGCATTCGGCCGATGTTTCATCATGGCTGCATAGACGTAGTGGAAGTCGGGTGCATTCGGGATTTCGCGGCGGGACCAGCAGCTAGCGGTCTCGAGCCCCCCAGGTGAGACAGTGTTTGAAACGATGTGTAAAATATTGAGCCACGAAAAAGAAACAACAGGGGGAAGGCGTTAGAAGCATTATGGATCTCTGAGAAGAGTCAATGAATGAATAAGCGTAACGAATGTTTTTCAATCACCAGTGGCGTTATCGCCTTCCTATTATCGTGTGAGGTGTAGATCCGCGCGATACTCGCACCCACATACAGGGGTATCAGAAAGTTTCCGGCTTCCGCTCGGCTGTTCCATATTCCTGTACAGTTTTTGCATTTCGTTAATACCGCCAGTTCGTAGACGAGGTCTAGGGACTAACTACTAGAATCCGTGAGAAAATCTGAAACGGCACTTCAGCGGAACAAAACAACGAAGAAGAGTCTACTTTCGCTGTTTAAATTCGAGTGATAAAAATTCTTATAAGATTGGATAAGTCGTATGAAATGATAAAACGAAGAGTGCTTTGCTGTTCAAGAGATGCACATTTATTTCGCTCAAAATTTCACTGCTGTAGCTAATTTGCAAGTGGTCCATGCCGGTAACTTTTTAATACCTCTGAGCATCGATGGTGCAGGGTGACACTTGTCCGTTGTCGCGAGTGTCTATGTAGATCAGTGTGGACGCGTATAACAGTGGATTCACAAGGTTAGTTCAACGTAGCCTGCGAGAGATCCTCTGCAAAATAAAGCTGATGAGAAAAAATGTGGAGCGGAAAATCCTCGGCAACGAGTACCACCTGGTTGTGCACATGCAAAACCTTTTTAACAGGGATTTCTGCTTATTGTATGGGCGTAGCACTTTTTGTCCGAATATGTATTGGCGAGAAGTCCGCGATGGTATAGTAGGTATATTGTCGCCTATGTGCATGTTGGCTTGTTAAAAACGCTGAAGTTCACAGATTCACAGCAACGGCCGTCTGCTTTGAAACAGTTCATTTTGTTAAGCACTTACGGAAATTTTTAACTAGAAAAACTCAGCGCATCCAAAGGTATCGCAGGTGCTGAACACTTGCATAAAGTCGAAACATTTCGATGGGACCAAAAACGCAATTTTTAGATGCTCATGGCCAGGTTAGATGTAGCAGCTGTGTTCGAGTTGCACGACCCATGAGATGGGGATTGACATCAAAAGATCACTAATGTCGTTTTTTTCACCAGCTTGATATTTGCGCAATCAGTTATTTGTTCTAAACTACAGCCTTTCTGCACTTCATCAAGATAAATACCCACTGGGAAATGTTTAGCACTTAGCAAAGAAATCGCTAAGAAATCAAAACATCGTGAAATCATCTATTAGAGGAAAATTTGGAGGAAATTGGAATTTCAGTTATTTGTTCTAAACTACAGCCGAACGAAAACTACAACGAAAACTAGTTTGAACTCTTGCCAAATAGCTTCCCATTCCGTTAACTGCAAATGAGAAGACGAGAAGAAGAATAGAAACAGCGAAAAGTACAAAAAATCAAGTCATCGGAATAACTCACAAAGAGAAAAAACGACTGAGTTTTACTGAGGTTACAGCAAAACAGCTGTTTTTGTTGCAATTCGCGCAACAAACAACTAGCGAAAAACTCGTCCAAATTGACCGCTGGCACAAAAATGTACCAGTTACTGCGCTGAACGCGGTGGGTTTCCATTGCTGTTATTGTATAGGAACTATTGGGACTGCGGTAAAGAATCAGGAAGCGTGAAAATCTGGGAAGCGAAAGTTTCCGTAGGTGCTGCCTTTAAGTTGTCTCTCCCACTAATGGAAAAAGAAGTGAGAGCTCATCCATAGTTGGATGTGGGAACTATGTTTCTGGAAATTTCGGACGGCAGCCAGTTTTTTCGAGTACGCGATTGACATGATTTTCTACAGGCAAAAAAATGTCCACTGTCGAGCATAGCTTTTCTTTTGTCTTCAAAAAATTTCGCACTTGAAGCTTGAAGAAAGATTGGGTGGGAACAAATTTTGACCATATAAGTCCATCGATTCTAACAACTCACTATACCACTACCAACAATGGATGAGGTCTTGTGCTTTCTGTAGCCAGCTATTTGCCTTGTGCATCACTATGGTTTGTATGTATAAGACAGCATCACCGTGTTGGATCTAGGGTCATCATCTGCCGTCATTTCTACACGCATGTCGTGACTCTCCGCCACAACTTCCTACCAAAGGACAACTACGAGCAACGTCAACTGGTCCCGCAACGAAGTCCGCGGTGCGCGCTCACTCTCAGCCGTATTCACTTGCGGAGTACGCCGCTGATTGGCCACGCCCACTGCCCGAAACGGTATAAATACGGCTCATTCCACCACATGGGTTCATTCCGTCGCATTCCACTTCACTTCAATCCGCTCCGACGTCCTATCCGGAGCCCATAATGGCCCATGGTCCGATTATGCCGTCGTCCTACGAGTTCGATGAAGCCACCGATCGTCGCCAGCCAACTCCATCCAGTCAACGCCATGCTGCCATCGATCCAGGAGCGCCGCGCGTGTCCGGCCCGGTTATAACTTGATCCGTTCAGTGTTTTATGTTTTAGAACCTTAATTGTATTGATGTCTTTTCTGCGTTGGGGACATGAAGTGGCTATGGTTTATGTATATCGATTAGGATGAAGAAACTAATTTTGCCAAGAGCAGATGAGAAAGCAGACACGAGTCCATCATCGATCAAGATTTTTGTCCAACCTCACTTTTGGCTCTTGCACCTCGGTGACTGAGTCTGAATGAGACATGAAGAGATTGTTTCTCTTCAGACATTGGTGTGTCTATGTCAGTGGCGTGCACATGATGATGCATACACAGTGGAATGGCGGTGGCCCATTTGCGGCCTCGAGAAGAACGCAGCGCGACGGCGCTGCGCACGCCGGGATCGGTGTCCGCTGTCGTCACTGCCGGAATGCTATTTTTAGAGTCTTCTTTTCCTGATTTGCGCGAAAATCCTTAAGATCGAGTAGAAAAGGTGCTAGAAATTGTATGACAGCAGCAGAACCCATAGGTTACTGCGCGCGGCGCGGTAGCGCGTCGTCCTTCTTAAGGCCGTAGATGGGCCAAAGCCATTTACGTCCACTGTAAATATTATGCCTGATCCGGCCAGAGATACGAATAATGTAAGAATGAAAAAGCTGGTGGTTCATTAGCAGATTTTGTCTCAATGAGAAGATAGAGGTTATTTAGGTTATATTTTTGTTATTTATTGTAATAAATTATTATTATTTATATAGGTTATTTACTCCATTACTGAAAGGTGGAATACTCAATATGTCGGTTAACAGATTCAAGCTATAACTTGAGCATCGACAGAAGAGGCAATAGTAGAATTTTTCTCTGTTTGCATTGTAATTCCATCAATTTTCCGAGATGTGTGCTTACTGACATTTGTATTTATCTGTGCCAGATATTGATATTACATGCGTGAGCTGCTCCTAAAATAAATAAGTAAATAAATAGAGGGAATAAGAGGCTGGCAGTCTTAGCTTTCAATAGCTGATGAATGTTGGTCGCAGATTGCCAGTCTTTGCAAATTTGACGCACATGTTTTTAGTTTAGGCGACTGTGTCATGAATTCTTGAGACGATGTGATATCACTAAGATGTTATTCTTCTATTGCCTTATCCAGTAGTTTTCAGATCACATTAAAATCTCTCTCCGTCAATTAAGCCTTAAATTGAATTATGAAAAGTTAACGTGGTTCAAAAACATCTTTGAGAGACGGTGAGGTTGAGGCGCTGATTCATTTTTATGAGCAGACGAACACGAAAGGGGTATGTCGCAAATAGGGGAATATCACAATACTCCTACCATTTGTAGAAAAAAAAAACGGAGGGTATTGTGAAACGGAAACTGCTTCTTGTTGTGCATGTGAAGACGATCAAGTTTTGCTTGATAATGCTGTTGACCTTGCCGCGCTTCAGTCAAATCCTCGTGTAGTCTGTGTGATGAAGGGGATTGATGCCGAAACTTTTATCCAGCTGCCTTCTTCCACAAAACAGGAGCGATCAAAAAGTACTGCCCCACCCTATCTTTGAGCGCTGCCTTATTTATGGTAATACATGTACTTACTGGTAACATTTTGATAACATATTGTATTAATAGTACATCATTTCTTCCTTTAAGATTATAAACATTATACGTTTTTTCGTCGTAGAACGTGGGCATCACATCGTTCTGTCATCAAATTCAACTGCTGTGTCACGCAGTTTTTAGGTGAGCGGCGCTTAATTGAATTGACTTTTCAACACCAAATCGTCTTCAGAGACCTGAAAATTCAACGAAATTATTAGTATTATGCGATGATTCTTCTGAAGAAGACTGCGAGGATTTTGTAAAGGGTTGCCGTCCTTATGCCCATTTCGTTCCCTTTATCACATACGGGTAAATAGGCATAAAAGTTAGGTATCCCCGGGAACTCGTCAGTATGGCTAGAAAGACCTTTCTTTGTATGACTTGAAGAAAATGAACTTATCGTAGATTACCCTTCTCGGCGTGCAACATATGCAATATATAGTGAATATTTATATGAATATTTTATAATATAATATTTTTATGAATATGCAATATATAGTGAATGAGTCTTGAGTCTTGGTGTGTGCTGAGCGGTTGCACCCAACACGCTCTGTCCCTACCTACTCCTAAACGTCTATATTGGCATTATAACTGTGATAGTTCGCTATTAGCGCGTGGTCTACGTAATATTTGATTGGTGGTTGTTCAGAGTCATCGCCCTGTGAGTTTGTTGATTTCTGTTCGATCCCCTGTTTAAGCCAACTCTCCCCTCTTTTTGTGAAATCTCTACATACTCTGTTGTATCTGTTTTACTGACATGTCGCAAGCTAAAGAACGTCGTATGAAAAAGAAAGATACTAGCGGTACGGTTAATGTTGATAAAAGCATTAGCACCAGCTCTGTCGACTACAACAACCTCTCTGTATCTGAGATTCTGAGCTCTATTCTTGCTCGAAGCAATGATCCAGAAATTGAAAAAATGGTTCATGCTCTTGATGCGAAGATCAACAAAGGTGTTTCTGAGTATGTTGAGAATGAAAAAAGAGAGAGAAGCTTGGTGATCTCCGGCCTCCAAGAACCACCTGCAAACTTAACGCAGACTGAGAAGCTCAACGACTTAGATCTTAAAGTAGGAGCTATACTAGATATTCTCGATATAGAATGCAGACCTGTTGAGACGTACCGAATAGGGAAGATCACTGACCAACATCCTAGGTTGGTCAAAATTGTCATGCCATCTAAATCTCATTGGCTGAGAGCGTTATCTAATGCTGGCCGACTGAGAAATTCTAAGTTTTCCAATGTTTTCATTCGTCGTAGTATGACTATTGCTGAGCGTCGCAAAGAATTCGAGCTCCGACAAGAAGCAAAAGAGCGGAATAGGAAAGCTAACCAACACCTATGGGTTGTTTATCGAGGTGAATTAAGGAATATTCATGACCTTCCCAAACGTACCAATCCGGGAAACGTATAATTGGCCTGGTACCTCCACCAGGCCCACCAAGATTGAAATGTTTTCTTATAAACTCTCGTAGCCTCGCCAACAAACTTGTTCATCTTCAATACCTCCTAGATACGCAGAAACCGGACCTGGTTTTTATCACTGAAACGTGGTTATCTGCTAAATTTTCTAACAGTGAAATTTTGAATGGCACCTGATTTTCTATTTTTCGTCTTGACCGAAAAAGTAGCAAAGGCGGTGGAGTTTGCTGCTTTGTTAGAGTGCCCTTATCCTTTCGAAAGTTAAAACTCGGCACTACTCTCAAATCAGACTTAATTTGCCTCGACTCAAACAACCTTACTACCTCTCCCGATTTTCGAATTGTCCTTGTATATCGTCCACCAAATTCCAATTCCATAGACGATCAACACCTAATTGATTCCCTATCAGACTTATGTTCTTGTACTAAACCAACCTTAGTTCTCGGTGACTTTAACATAGACATCGACTGGTCGACCAACACCCCTAAGAACTCGGCAGCAATGAAATTCTATGATTTTTTCAAGAACTGTTCCTTATCACAGCATGTTGTATTCCCAACACGAGGAAAGTCCACACTGGACATCATTCTTAGTTCAATGCCAATCGTAAATCAAGTTACAGCCCTACCTCCGTTAGCTACATCTGATCATAAAATCATCTCCTTTACCCTCTCTGTTGCGGTTGACCATGCCTTCAAGCTCCCCTTACCTGATTTTCGCAGAGCCGATTACAATGCCCTAGCATCGTTCTTCTCAACGATCAATTGGTGGGAAGTTTTCCAAAACTATAGCTCTATTGATGACGCCTACAAAAAATTTTGCCATGTAATTTATGAAGGTATGAGCAAATACGTCCCTCTCTCTGAGCCTCGACAACTGTCGCCACGATACCCTCAACATATTACCAATCTTATGTCCCAAAGAGACAGAATTTTCGCGACAAGCTCAAATCCTTTGCTATGCTCAGATTACAAAAAAGTGTGTTGTGAATTAGATCGTCATCTCAAAAAATTCCACGCTAATCTTGAACGACGCATTATCAGAAACACTGACAAAGGACTTATCTTCTCCTTTATTCGCCATAAACTAAAAAGCAATTATAAATTACCTGTTCTTCATGGAGATAACGGAGATATCTTTGCGAGCGACAATCAAAAAGCTGATGCTCTCGCAATGTACTTTTCTAGTGTATTTTCTAGTAGTTCTGTTCTAAAAACCTTCCCACGTTCTCCAAGATCTTACGAATCATTTCAAATCTCTGACTCACCAATTCATCCTTATACTGTTCGATGTTTACTCAAACGCCTACAACCTTCCACCTCAATCCCTTACGATGGTATCCCGCAAATAATCTACAAAAAATGTGCAGATTCTCTATGTGAACCCCTTTCAATACTATTCAACATCTCCCTCATTTCACTAGAAGTTCCCCTTGCATGGAAGGAAGCCATTGTCACGGCCATTCCCAAGGATTCTGATGCCACTCACATTTCGTGTTTTAGGCCTATAAGCTTTTAGGCCTACACCGGTGAAGGTACTTGAAAGAATAATCCGGAATAAGATCACTAGCCATATCACCAAACTCAATCTGATACCACCTGAACAGCATGGGTTTGTATCTGGAGCTTCTGCCACAACTCAACTAGTAGACTGTGTCTTCGAATGGTCCAGTGCGCTCAACAATGGTCATTCGATTGACATTATATATTTTGATCTATCAAAGGCGTTTGACAGAGTTAACCATCTCAAACTCCTTTCTAAACTGAAAGACCTTGGAGTTAAAGATGCATTAATTGATTGGATTCGATCATATTTATGTGACAGACATATGTGCGTGAAAGTAGGAAATTCGTTCTCTAAATCTTATCTTTGTCACAGTGGAGTACCCCAGGGTGGAGTTCTCTCACCGCTACTATTCCTACTTTACACGCATGACCTCCCTTCGAAACTACGCACGCATCCATCAGTAAAGGTCCAAATGTATGCCGATGACATCAAAGTTTTCGCATCGTACAACTCGCAGAACTATTCGGAAATACACTATGCTCTATCCCTCTCTATAGAAAATATGTTAGCTTGGGCTGAACTTTTCGACATACCTCTTAATCTCTCCAAGACCCTCGTATTTCACGTGGGTAAAGGTGATCCTATGCCATTTGTTATTAATGGGACGGTTTTGAATACTTGCAAGGAAATTAAAGACTTGGGCATATATTTCAACTCGGAACTGTCCTTCGATACACATATTAGGCATGTCGTCAATAGGTCTTTCGCTGCACTATTTACTATATTTCGCAATATTCGTTCGAATGATTCTTCTTTGCTGATTAAACTATATAAATGTTACGTACTTCCACTCCTTGAGTATGGCTCACAAGTTTGGAGTCCCTCTACTGTGAAACAACAAAGAGCCTTAGAGAAAGTACAGCAAACTTTTACAAGATTGCTCCTGCACAGATGCTTACCTAATTCCTATAACTACCATCAAATTCCGCCTTATCATGAGAGACTTAAGAAATTCAAACTCGACAGTCTTTTGCAACGACGCACGTTCAATGATCTTGTTTTTTGCTTCAAGGTTTTACGAATAGATTGCAAGCTTAGGACCAGTAAATATTGGATCTTTAGGCCATGTAATGGCCACTCAGGTACGTTTACACTGAGACACGAACGAGCACGTAGCGTGCCCCAAGTCCATCGCTAGACGGGCATCTTGGCGTTTTCCCTACTATTGGGCCACGGCGGACCCATTCTCCATCACTGCACCCATATCCTGCGCGTACCCCACTAATGGACCAGGGCAGACCCATCTAATGGACCCCTGCTGACCCAATCTCCATCGATGGACCCGTATCCTTCCGTTTTCCCTCTATTGGGCCACGGCAGACTCTTTCTCGATTCTGATGTTTTTTTCTGAACTACGGAGCACCGGCACATCTGTCCGTCATCAATGCAAGCGCACTGTCGAAAGTAAATCTCGAAAGTAGTAAAACAAAGTTAGGAAATACTTAGAAAGTTTGATCAATTGCACAACTGGTTTCAGAAAATGTCACAACAGCCACGCTCCCTTTAAAAGTGGTCATCGTCCACTGTGCCAAAACTGAGCAGAGTCTACAACAAAGCTTCTGCAGAGGGGCGACTCTGCTCCGTACATTGCTGCTACGCATCGTCATATTGTTGTAAAACTGCCTCGCCTGGAGGGCTCGAGAGCGCTATCCACTGGTCCCGCCACGAAATCCCGAATGCACCCGACTTCCACTGCGTCTGTGCACCTGTGACGAAAGGGTGAGTGAACTTGGGTACCCGCAGCCGGCGGCGGCTGGTACTTTAATGCCAGCTCGCGCGCTCCAAGGCAATTGCCAGCGCCGCGGCTGACTTGTGCTGCGCATAGCACTAGCACCGCCCAAATCGTCGCTACCCCGCCCATTCTGCCGCGCGCGTACGCAAACATGGAAGGGGCCCACAAAATAGGCGAAATGGGTTAAAGAGGATATCGTAAAGTAATTCTGATGAAGTGCCGCAGAAGAAATCGGCTTTTACTTGAGTTATGGGTTTTACATTGTGATCATGATAGTTAACTGATTTTGTGTGTAGAAGCTTTTGAGGTTCTGAAAGCGTAATGGTTCCAGAAATCCAAGTGCGTCGATACTGTTCACTTTAGGAAAAGCTGCCATGGACGTCAAAATCCTTAAAATTCGCACAACAATTTGAATCTTTTTTGGATTTTTTGGACTCCCTCTAAATTATCATGCTTATCTCGCGTACAGTTTACTTTTGTGTTTTGTCCGTACTCTCGTATCCTTCATGTATATGCGCATTCCCCTAATTATTACACCTATTCTAATACCAGATTGCATAGATAGTCAGTTCGCCGAAAAAAAAAGAGTAATGGAAATAAAACTTGTGTGTAGATTTATGTATTTCAATTCTTTTGATCCTTTTCATGGGGTTTCAACGCTTTCGAAATTCCTTCGTGAAAACGTTCAAAACAGTGTTGCCCTTCAGAGTCCCTTTATTTAATCCTTTACAGATCCTTTACAGATAAGTTCTTCGCCAAGTAGCTTCAGGAAAAAAAATACACCACTCTGTATGTACCTTAACTGTGAAAGAAGATGTGGTCATTTAAAGAAGATTAATTACGAATGGTGGCGTTACGATGGATGAGTTTGGACGCAGGTTCAGAACTAGGCGGGGTAAGAATTGAGATAGAACGAAAGAGCAATGAAAGAATGGAATGGAAAATGTGTTGTTCACTGATAATATCTTCTCTATTAAAGCCTATTTACTTGTCATATCTGAACCATCACACTATTTACTTGTCATATCTGACCAATCACAATATTATCAGCGCTAATTTCCATTAATCACAAGAGTTTCCGCTTCACAGATCACCTAGATGCCATTCACACTACTTCGTCGCAACGCGAATGCCGCGCGCGGTGGTTGGTTGGGATGCATCGGTGGGCGGGGTTAAGAAACTACAGCGCGAGCCGGTGGTAATTTACAGTCGCTTTAGCAGCGAGCACTCGAGCTGGCAGTAATTGACAGTCGCCAGCGGCTGCGGGTACCCAAGTTCCTCCTCCCGTGACGAAACATCGGCCGAATGCCCCGTCAGCTGCGCATCCTCGCGAGCACTGTCTAAAGCTGAGCCCCATGATGAAAGCATGCCACACGCTGGTCCCCCACCGCCTGCGCTCTAGAAAATTTTGTTGCACTACCATGATTTATATAAGAGGATATATAGTGGTCACCAATGTTCACCATATAATATAGACCTGTGAAAAAATAATACTAAGTAGGAGTTTAGCTTACTCAAATTAGAAACATCCCATTAAAGGCAGCACCCGTCGAAACCATCGTGTTTGTTATTTCGCCGGATTTTGGGGTTTTTGGGGGTGTATCGCTCATATCCGGTGGTGAAATCGCGTAAAACACCCGAGAAAGCCGGGAAAACGCGATGCTGCCTTCCGTGAGTGTTCCGGCGGCGCCGTACGTGCGCAAATGGGTCCCAGCACGGAGAAAGGGAATCGGTAGCAGCCCGCATACGTTAAAATACGTAAGCTGGCGCGTCGGGCCCTCCGAAGCACTGGCCGATCGGGCGTGCACGCGACGGCAGTTCGCCGTTTTCTGCAGGAAAGTTGTTACTGTGTGTGTTCCTTGCAGATTCGTCATGTGCGCGATGCCTACTTTAGGGTTCGCAGCTCAGGTCCGAGTCGAGGATTTCGACTCGTGCTGCCTTTAAGCATTTCCTCTCTAGGTGCACTCAGTAAGTGTTGTGTGCTCCTGTGCAAAATCTGGAGGTTGTACGAAAAGGGGGGTTATGTATGAAATCGAATATTCGACCTGCTGTGCAAAAATATATTGGAGAGATAGGTCGACAGCTGTGTTGATTCGTGACAATATTGTCAACAATCTATGTGAAGAATTGTGTCGAAAATGGGTTGTGCTAATAAGAAACCATGCCTCAACACAATCACCGCACTACAGGAGTGAATATGAATTCTCTAGGCTCGACTCCGAATGATATTGACGCGAATTCCTCAGCAGGTAGCAGCTTCGACCTGGTCGTGGTAAGAGACGTGGGAAGAGACGAACCTGTTGTCATGAGATGTTGCAAGCGAATTACAGAACAGCGTGTCAACCCTCCATGCCTCATTCTCTCCAAGCGATCGGTATTAGCTTGAATACCATAACAGATCCGCTCTGGCTCACTCACTAGTCTGCTCCAAAGCAATTTTCTGGAAATCTACCATAACTTTGTTCCTTCATAACTCACTTAAGAAACACTGCAAAAACCTGATCTTGTTTTTTCTTGGTAGAAATACTTCTACTCAATTCCCAGAGTTGGAAGATTAGCTTTTCCCTCTCACATTTCGCGGAGTTTTCGACTTTTGATGGACAATGCTATGGCTCGTGTCTCTAGGTAGCGTCACGGCTTTCTGTGAACGTGGTAGTGCGTATTGCTTGCCACTGTGTAGTTCACTGTATAGTTTTAGCTATAATACCAGGCTATATTCCTTCTTCTTGTTTGTGTAAAATGAAGCACCCATCCAATTTCATTCTGACAGCACAAAAATGGGTACTCAAATAGATTTCAATAGGTGTGAGCGTTCAGGTCGCCGAGACCTGCGATGCAGAACTTCTGCATTCGGTGCGATAATATAACAGAATTGCGACTGACTTCAGTTAACGTTCACTGTCGTTTTCTGGCTGAGACTTCAATATACATTTTAGCATTGGTGAATGTGAAGTTTTATTGGCCTTCAACGTAATTATAAGTGTTTGCTTACGATCAGTTTAGTTTTCGTTTCATGCATTATCTTTATACGAATACTATTCGATGTTATAGGTTTTTTCCTGCGCAAGAATTTCTGGAATGCATTTATTTTGTTTCTTTTTAAATTATTTATATTTGGCACATTTTCGTTTAAAATCAGAAGTCCAGTCATTAAAATTATAAAAATTCTTCTGAATTAAATATCTGGATGATTGTGCAATGATATTCAATAGTAACATTTCATCACAAAAAAATCCCATCTAAAAGGGTAACTCGAGTAACAACGGACGTGCCAACTACGCTTCTACGGGTTAAAGCATTCATGATATTCCCTTAATATTGTATCTCGCAATATCTAAGAAATTGGATGTTCTGAGTGAGAAAAGGGATTATAGAGATTAATGTCGAGTGAAAAGAAACTAAATGGAGGAAATCTCTGAGTGGAAATGTAATCCTTGTCGAAATGACTAATGAAAAGGGCCATGTGAAAGACTGCCCCTCGAAATCATTGCCCATTCAGCTGACGGTTGCTAACTTTCGCGCTCCATCTAAAAGGGAAACTCGAGTAACAACGGAGCGCGGGTGTTGCATGAGAATTCGTAAAACTTACTGCTTTCTGATCCTGTTGATCCAGGTACCTGTTATTATTACTCGTGATGGGAAAAGTTACAACTAGTACTCTTGTTGCAAAAATGACCCCATAATTGATTGGATCACGATTGGATTAAGATCTAAGAAGCGAAAATTCCCGTGGGTGCTGCATTTACGCACAACTATTTTCACAATTTTAGCACGCATTCAACTCGCCAGATCCTTCCCAGCAATCCAATTAAAATTGCATGCCTTTACAGCAGAAACTCAGCGGTGGTAGTAAACCTCTTGGAACGACGACGAAACGATGAACAGAAGGTCGCGGTGAACTGTCAGCTCTTGTTTGCAACCTTGAATAAGCTACGAGCTAACTCACAATCGTGTCTTTGAATGATGAGGCTCTTGCAAAATCTTCCTACTCTTAGAGGTTTGGAACCTCCACACATGGAACACTCGCTGTCCTCGAAGTATGCTGACATACCTCTGAACCATAGATTCCAGTGCGAACGGAACCTACGTGAGCATTATAACACAAGCGGCCAGTGAATCTCTTCCCTCATAACCCAACATTGATGTGTTCAACTCAAAAATGTGATTCCGCGCCCATAAAATATGTAGGATTTAATCTGGGAAGGATTTAATCTGGGAAGCTGAGGAGGATTTAATCTGGGAAGCTGTCAAAATCAGTCATGAGGAAATCGGAGTTATCAATGATCTCCTGCTGTAGGTCATGATGATCGAAATAGTGGAACACCGATCAGTTGGGTGTACCCGGAAATGTGTCAGGAGTCAGTGCACGCCCGACTGGCTACAACGATGAACCCAAGCCATGAGCAGAAAGTCCTCAGGAGGACTTTTTCGCGAAACGACGAGGCCTCCGTCTGAGTCTATTCCTTTGCTCCCCGTGTCCTCGCCGTTTCATACTGGCAGCAACTTCGGAATGACAGTGAGCTCACAGTTCGATTTCGATCTGTTAGTTTGCCTGCAAGTATGGTCCCCGTTTCATCATAGTTTTCAAGCACTGCACTTAGAGAACCATGTTCGGGCCAATGAAGCCTACATTACCTCTCACGGAGTTCCCCGTAAGATGGGAGTTAGCTGCCAGTTGACGTTCATCGTTAACTGAAGTTTCGGTGGGTTTACTACTATCCCAGATCGCAACAGTTCGCAAACTTCAGGAAGGCGACTTCAGTGTGCTCCAAATCAGAAATCTGCTGTTGTGGCAGGATTGCAACTGTAGCTCAGAAAGAGCGATACTCACTAAGGAATTGATCTTAGGAATAACGACAATGGGAGAGAACATCGATGCGCTACTACCTCAGTTTTTGCCGGATGAGTGTGAGTCCTTTCGTTATGCTGGTGTAGGGAAAACGACTTCTGTTCACCATTGCAAACTACATTTGAATCCTCTGGCAGTCATTATGGAACGGAATGCTTTCTAATATTCTCCAATGACTTCTTATATATAGGGCTTTTTATGAAGAAGCAGCAGTTTTTTCGCTTATGCCTTCCCTAGTTGCAGTTTTGCATTTTTCAAACCTCTATGCAGTTGAAATTAAAGCGGCAATCCCTTTTCTCCTTTTTTTTTTGTGATCGCTTTGCCCTGCCTCATTTGAAGGTCATTGCTTTTGAACGGCTACTTTTGAACGGTGTAAATTTTGAGCAGTCTATCAGATCCCAGTGAGTTCAACACTGCAATCTTGTGGTGAGCAACCCTTGAGTCACCTTCAGGCAGAACTTTAAAAAACGATGTCTCACATAACAATCAATTTTGGGATATTCACGCCAAGAGAATCCCCCACAAACGCTGATCACAGTGGTATCCACACTTTTTCACAAGTCTGGGTGAATCCGGGTACCTATCGGGACACCTGCCATAAAGAGGCGCTGGTGCCAGCGGTCGATTTGGTCCTGTTGCAAGGAATCATGTATACCTTCGTGATCATCTTCGCTAGGCGATCTTTCAAATATAAAATCCTAAAAGATTCTAGGGTGACACAACAACCTTAAAAATTAAAAAAAAATCCAAAACAAAGAAACGTTAACCTGGAAGAGGAGGTTACCATGACGGTCTTGAGTACTATTACTCGGCTAAAATGAGAAGTTATTATTATCCAGAGACATTGACAACAATTCCAGTTCACATTTTTCTCATAGGATGATCTCGAACAGTAGTTCTACCCATGAAGCAGAGGAAGTGAAATGAATAAAAAGTGGCTCTAAAACCGTATTGTAACATTGTAATCAACAATCACAACATTAACATACAACAAATATCCTTGCTCAAGTGGAGTTCCTTAAGGGGAAGTGCTATCCCCTTTACTTTTTCTGACATACTGTCATGGTTCGCCAGCCTTGCTCAAGCATCATCCGGAGGTAAGGATACAGTTGTGTACCGCCGATATAAAATATCCACGCATCGTACAATAACCTGAATGGAGAGGAAATTCATAGTGCTTTTTTGGAAGCAGTGCAGAATATGATGGATTGGCGAGTTCTTGGTACCTCACTGTGAGTCTATATAAAGCAATTGTATTTCATTTGGGAAATTCTCCATCATACGAACATAACGTCTATGATGTCAGGCTACGAAGGAAGGACATTGTAAAAAAATCTTAGCGTGATAGTTGAAACTCAGCTCAACTTCGTGCCACACGTTGCAAATACTGTAAAAGATGCTTTTGGAATACTTCTCACTATATTCCGTAATATCGATCGAGCGAACCAAGAATTTTTTGGGATTTCACAAAGTTTATATGCTTCTGCGTTTAGAGTACTGCTCGCGTATTTGGAACCCTTTTTCGAAGAAACTTCAAAACGAAATTGAGAAGGTGCAACCAATGTTTACCAAAATCTTATTTTATCGGGTTTTCCACGACCAAAACTACTCACTTCTCTTGCCGAACTAGAGAATAATTGGATGAAGATCTCAGGGCTTAGAAGTCTGCTGTAGCGCCACATTTTCAGCGATTTAGTCTTCTGCTGCCGAGTAATTCGTTTATGGGTAAAATTAAAAGACAGTAAGTATTGGACTTTCAGGCCTAGGCGAGGCTGCTCAGGCATGCATTCTCTCCATAACAGTGAAATGAGCGAACGCACTACGCTAAAGTATTTCACTTTATTTCCTATCGTGGAACCCGCTTGGTGCAGAAATTACCCGGTGAAATATTTCTCTCTTAGCTCTTCTGTTAGCATGTTTCGCTCAAAGCTACGAAAACTAGATTTTTCAAAATTTCTGAGAGCATGTGATTAATAATTCCTTTTACTTTTTTACTTCTTGTTTTACCTCACTAACTCGATGCCATCTTTGACACGCCAACGTTCGCTTCATGCTGAAATCCTCAATTCCTTAAAAGCAGAGATCACTGCACACTCTGTCATTCTTAGAAGTTTTACCTTCTCTTCTAACTATGAAGTTTCTTTTTGTAAACCTCGGTTGGCACACGATTGTTTCGAGTCACATCTGAACCAGAAACCGAAGCCTCCATCATGGTTTGTAGCACAATTGTCATCCCTTCTTACCGTTAGTACATCGAGGCACGTTTGCCCTGGTTACGCTGACTTGGTTATGACTTTTAATGAATTTCTTAAAAATTTTTATTCAATTTAATGTTTGAAATTTAACCTAATAAAATTTAAAATTCAATGAAAAAATTTTCTCCGAGGCATCTCTTGTTTTCGACGATACTGTACTATAGAAACTCTCCAGATCATTTTTCATCATGCCACATAATATTTTATAAAGAGTGCGGACATCTTTCAAATCTCATTAAAAGTTTATGGTTATGACTTGCTAGATCAACGAAGTGAGCTAGCATGCCCATTTGTCGAAATTCTTGTAGGCCGCTCTGAGTCCCTCACGAGAATAAGGGAGCCTTGCTAGGTGATGTGGGTGCATGGGATCAACGCTGGTAGGGCCCACACTGCCTCAGCCCGCAGCCACCTAGGTATTTTCTCCATTGATTTTTTTCTGGAAGAAATGATAATAATAATTTATTACGCTATACTTAAGGTAGACGTGAAAAAGACACTGGTATCATCAGAACAAGTTACATTCTTCCATCAAGTATAACATGCAATAATATACCAATAAGAACAAGCAATCCTCTTACTTCATTAATAGCTCAGTATTCTTTTACATACGCAACGCTTTAACAAGAAGCTTGAAAGAAAATTTTCGAGTGGGTGGAGAAAGTCTATATTTCAAAGGCAAATAGGCAGATACGGTTCGCCATGTAAAACATACACGCCTGAGGGTTGTTCTTGGACTTGTATAGAGAATCTTCTCCGAGGCACCTCTTCTCTTCGACGATATTATACTATAGAGACTCTTTAGATCAATTTTCATCATGCCACATAACATTTTATGAAAAACGCGGACATCTTTCAAATCTCATCAAAAGCACTGTATTCTGGTGATTCGTACATACGTCTTGCCTACAATTGCACCCTTCCTATGCTAACCAATGTGAGAAGCTGTTATAATCCTTTTTTGCAATCATTTCAAAATCGATTTCGTCATACCGCTTCTCACTTTTAAAAGTTCTGCTAACAGTTTGTATTGTTGTTGTTTTCATATGGCGTCTTCTTTGATCTGTTGCAGCATACCCTGAGTACATGAAACAAACAAATAAATAAACATAACATTCAACAATGCCACAAAAAATATTGTGTTTACAATCTAAATACCTTCCTTTATAAATGCTTCTCCCTCCTCAAAAATTCCAGGATTTTTTAACGATGCCAGCTATGCTTTATTGCTTTATCTTTTCCACTATTGTAAGAGAAACTTTGGTAAACGCCTCGGAAGCGAAATTCTGCATTATGCGTTGAGGTCCTGTCCCTCCACAAATCAAAAAACACTTCCATTCGTATCACGTCACTCATTTACTCCGTCAACAGCCGTGCGTCCATCGATGGTGCGATTTCTTCGTGCGATTCGATTTTGATGGCACTTGTGGTGGCGGTGCTGGTGGTGCGATGCACTTTCGGCCGGGTATGCACTGACAGGCAGCCACATATCCAGTAGAATTTCATTTGTTTGCGAGCTGCTCGTGAATTGTCGACACGTGGCGCTGAGCCTGGCCGTCCTCGAAGCGCTGCAGCCGGCCCGCACCCATCTCACGCCCATTCACAGTCTGCAGGATTTATGAAGATCTGACCAGGTGGGTTTGGATTCCTTTCGCTTTGGAAGAATATATACATACACGCATACGATCTCTGGAATTAAGGCGTCAAATGACGCCATATCCATTAATTATTAATTTGCCAAGAATGATGGCGTTTTTTTTTGGTCGAACAACAATTTCTCTGTACTATATATGGTAGAACCCCGAGTCAAAGTACGAAACTAAGCTTACAGACACTCGGGCCAAGAAACATGATGTCAGTTGAGTAGCTCAAGCTCTGAATATTTACCTTATTATTATGGTCCTTTGTTCATTCTCTCTTATTTATATTCTTATACGGTGTTAGACGGCACCCCAGTTCGGGTGTAACAAATAAATAAACAAACAAACATATCACTGGATTCCCACGGAATTTTCACGGGACCCCAGTGTTCTGTAGTGCTGTGGCCACTACCCACTAGATTTCGCTTTTCTCCACTACATTTTATAAAATCTTGAAGGGTCTAATTGGTGCTAACGAGAATTTTCAACCACTACTTACGCTGTTCTCAACTTTATAGCGGAAAAATCAATACACAAGTAAGCAAATAAAGAAATAAACAAATTGCTGACACCAAAGGAGAGAAATCCCCCATTGTTGAGGATTTATTCTTCCACTGGGCGAGTCACGCAAGAAATTCTTCAAAAATATCCATTGCCTCTATTTCCGCTGACCCCTTGGCTCTCCAAAAACTTGAAATTTCGAAAAAAAGCGCAGAATCTCAGGTTACATTTTGATATTTGAAGGATAAAACCCTTAAAATTGAATGGTCAAAATTGGCCAGAATTGGCTAATGATCACGAGAAATTCAATAGAATTAAAAGCCAAAATATTCTCCTTTGTTCAGTGGCCCCATCCGTTCCCCTGCCCTTCCATGTTTCAATGTTGTTTCCCTCGTCCTAATGCAAAAGTATTACTGAAACTTCGAGAAAATCAATAACTGGGCCGAATTTTGTTCGCAACCCGCCTTTAAAGGGCAGAACCGGTGTTAGAGGGGGATTCTGTGCAAATTTAGCAGTTTTTCTAACCGCGCAGTGAAATCCACTGCCTTTGCGGTCGGTATGATTGGTATGCACACCTGCTGATTTGATGTTTATCGGAAATATTAGTTCTAGAAATATAATGTAGCCAGTATAGAAGATCGGAGAAATTTTCAAGAATTTTCCCCATCTTCTCAAATTTCCAATATTTGTTCTCCGAAAAAAAATCAGTAGGAGGAGCTCATGATAGCTTCTTATTTTCAACTATGACCTCCATTAAAATGGTGGCTAGTTGCAGTGGAAGGTGAGGATAACGAAACCTCATTCTTTCTGGTATAGTTCAACAATATTATTAGTGCTGGGGGAAGATATTATATGTCCATGTGTGTGAGGAAGATATTATACTGTGAAAACTTACAAAGGAATAAATCCCACTTGCCCGTAGCATTCCCCTATCCATACATGGGTAAATTGGCTTGAAAATGAGCGCCTTCAGCATTTCGTCAGCGTGGCAAGAGGGACCATTCTTTGTGTAATATAAGGACGAGGAACTTATCTCGACCTTTCTAAATTATTTCCCGAGGTGATGGAATAAAAGGCATAAACCCGGAAGCGATGACAATGGATGACCCCGATTTTGGAGTGGTGTCCGTAGAGTGCAAGTAGTTGGACTGACTGCTCTCTGGGTGCAGCTTTTGATTTCTCTCAGCACTAGCCGTCTTTCTCTCCTTGTGTTACATTTCTTCTACAAGTTCTATACCTCAAAAAAGCCATAGAAAAAGTAGGTCAGTCATTGGCTGGACCTTGCTTATTTTTAAAGATTGTGACCCAAATAGAGACGTTGGAGTTACATGTGCTGCTGGGATTGATTCGTGAACATTCCTGGGAAGCTTGGACTTACCCGTCCTCTATGAGATGACGTGGGCGAGCTCCCAAGGCAAAAATGAGTAGATTTGGTCCAGAGTACTCGTTTGAGTCAGCATTGAGAAGTAGTAGTGAGTATTGGAAAATGTATCAATTATGTTCGGAAAATTCGCCCTTTCTGAATAAGAGGAGAGTCCAGATTCTTTCGGAGACATGCATGAATCGGGCCACTGCAGGCAACCGAATTTCATTTCGACTTAGATAATCAGCGGGTTTCCTCAGGTCATTGTAGAGAATTATGATAAGGTACGAGGATTCTACATAGTTTATCCATGAGTAGGGAACAGCTCATTGATACGACTTTCACGGATAGACTTCACGCTCCTTTGCGAGAGAATATTTTTTGAATTTTCCTGCACCGAGAATATCCACGGCTTTCAAACCTATGACTGTTAAGTTCTAAGGCTGTTTTTCACAACGTTCATAAATCCTGACTCTCTTAAGCTGCTCAGGAATCTTCTGGAAAGCTTGCCGATCATCTCAAATAATGATTTATTTGTTTATCTACTTACTTACTTGCTAACACAGCTATTTATATACGTAATTTTCTGAGCCACCCAGAACTGGTGATTTGATCTGAATTTTCTTGGGCTCCATTTTGACTCGTCCCCACCCCTACCTCATTTCCATTGGCAAGAGAGCATTGAACGAAAATGATAGGAAGTAATTAGGGCAAAAAAGGATGCATGCTCTTGAATCAATGGAATTATAGGAGAGTTACGGATTTACATGATGAAAAATTGAAAACGCTAAAGACGAAGCGTAAAAACATACTGGGATTTCGAAGAGTAGAAGCTAAATCCCGCATGATTAAGGATCCTCCGCCTTGGGGTCTATGTTTTAAATCCGGCAATTTAGAAATGTTCGTGTGCTAGGCGTGCTAGAGCGTCAAGCGGTCGCTCATTTTCCACATTTTGAAAAAATTCGCCGGAATCCATGTGTTGATTTCCAGGTTTATACCAGTTTACCCCTTTGGTCTCGTCCGACAGCTCGTGCTTTTCGTCTCTTCCATTTACTTTACAGCATAGCCCTTAGCCCTTTCATGATTCATAGCTTTGACAAAAACATCTTTGTGTAACACTTATGGTGCCATAAATTGGAAAATAAGAAAGAAATGAGCCGGAAAATGTCGGCGTTCTACTTGTGTGGTCATTCCTATGTCATTCCTGTTCCTACCACTTTGTGCTGCTCTACTCTGATGTTTGGTGGCGATACATTTGGCAAGAGAGTGTGTTTGGCAATACATTTTAGGGCTTCTTGTTTGGCAATACATCTGCTTCGTTTGCCTAAGTAGTTGGCAAGCTCCTCTGCGAGGTTTCCAAACAAACCTCACCAAAAGTATCGCCAATAAACAGAGTAGAGTAGAAAACCTTGGGTCCCTATTTCATATTCATTCTCACTCATTGCCCCGGGGGCTCAACATGGTTCGCCATCCTAAAGGTGTACTTTGTGAGAGGGTTTCGCTGTTAAGTTGGTCTATTCAGAACTAAAAATATTTCAAAAAGGAGAGGTTTGCCCAATGCTATGCTGTGCACGAAAAAGCAGAGTTTTCTTCAAGAATTTCCTTTCTTTTTTTATTTTTGAACGCTCAAGAATAGAAGCATAGCCTTTCGCCTGTCAAACGCTACGTACGACGAATTTCTAATAATCTGAGGTTCACAGTCACTAGCAGCGAAGTTGGTTCTGTGCAACGCGACGCGTCTCTTTGCGGCGCGGCAAACCATTGCTGCACGCATATCTCCGAGCTCTTGTGGTGCCACGATCTCTATCTCCTGATCAGCCCGGTCGATGATGATTTCGTAATTGTAGTCGTGTTGACTTTTTTGCTTGTGGTTGGACATGCGGAAAAAAACTCTTTTGTTCCTGATTCTTTCGTCATTTGTATGTACTATTTTGGGTACATTTCAATTTATTGAAAAACGTACAGATGATGCAGATCGACTAGTGAATTATTGTACGTTTGGCGGTAGGAAGCAGGAACAATTGCCAATTGGCGCAATTGGTCATTCGCTACCGAGGGATCACCTCACCTAGCATCGCTCAAGATTCGTTCCGGGTCTGCTCAAAGAAACAATTCGTAGAAATGCAAAGAACATCTTTCTAGACGAGCAGCAGCGCTCGTCGGGCATCATTTCTGCTTCTCTGTCGTCGTGACCGACGTTGATGAACCATAGCCATGCGGCACCTCGTTTTTCTAGGGTTAATCAAAGCAAGAAGAAAGGCGGAATGTCTAATTCAGTGGAGAAGACATTTCGCAAAAGTCCACGAAGCAGTCTGTAGGAAGATACAGCCCCAAGGGACATTATGTAGCGAAATGCCCGCCAATACTACCACCACCAGTTACTGTCACTGTAATAACATTATGGAGTAATCAAAATATCCGACTTCCACTAAATCCCTTCATTGTATCCAATCCAATGTATCGGTGTTTGTCTGAGGGGGCCTGAATGAATATCGTTGTGAGTAGGGAACAATTAGAGAATTTTCATGAATATTGTTGTGACAGTGTCCTTTGTTGGATTACCGCCAGCGAATCTCAAACGTAGGTTAGTGCGTACCCTCTTATACCGCAGTATCTGCACAGTCCCAAGATGAGTAATGTGCCCTTCTGTTCGAGCAGGCGACTGCTTGAGTTCGGCTGGGATATTCCTGGTCTGCTGCTCAGAATATAGGTACGAGTACGTCAAAAAAAAAACATCTCATCTACTATGTTTTAGTATCAAGGAGCACCTAGATAGCAGACGTGGATCACTTTAATCCACGGTTCTGGATTCCTACAGAACGCAAAAGTATACCGGAGCTAATTCTTGGAGGCATCGTCCTACCTCAGAATCGTTCTTGAAATTTTTTCACGTGAACAGAATCTCCGGGAGCTACTGATCACAACGGTATATGTGATTTCACGCAAAACTGTCTAAAAACCCACTTATAACCCTAATGTTTGTGGAGCCTGTGGGCGGGGCCGAGCTGCAGGGCCAACACACTACTCGAGTAGTTTACTCATGGGAGCACACAATCTGGGAAAATTCGTATTTCTTGTGAGAACTCAACATCCACCTCCTATCGGAATAGAGAATGAGCTTCATGCATGACGAGCAAAGGAATGCATGACGCGAAAACCCTGTATTTATGCATTGGCTCCGCCCACATGCTCCGCATCAATTGGGGCTCAAAAACGGGGTTCTTCGGCGGTTTTTCACGAAATCACATATGTTATTGTGACCAGCAGTTACTGGAGATTTTTTTTCATGCGAATTTCTCTGAAATGATTCTGAGGTGGGACGGTGCCACTACAGGTATGTATGTACGTAGCGATCATGGCACATGAACCCCAAACATCAGCTCACGAAATTTTGGTTCCTTTTGGGTAAGCTCGAAGCCCTCTAAATGAAGCGTAAAGGAGAGTCTCTCATAGTCACGCTTGAACTTCGGTCATGCCGCTTATCATCAGAACCCAGCACCAACATCGTTAGCCATTAGCACATCTAATCAGGTAGTGGTCGACTTCTATGGGTAAGTGTTCGGACAGCTAGCCATGTTTGTGATGGGAAACTAGGCTTAGAATTCATTTTATGAGATTGTGGAAGAGTTTGGGAGAGTGAGTAACACATCGAGACGCTAACCTAGGGCCCTGAAGAAGACGATTACCTGAAACATCTACAAGTAAATCAGAAACCGCACATGACGCTGAGATCACCCAGGATAAACGTGCTATGAATACACAAGTTTACCCACCGCAAGTGTGAGCACGTTTACCCTCGGTAATATCAACAACACAGTTCCTGACCCAGTTCACAACCTCGCAAACGGCTAAGCCAAAAATTTGGTCCATTATATCAATTTTTCATAGTTATAATAGCTGCACTAATTAGTATTTAACGAAATGAAGTATAGGCTGGACGAAAATTACGCTCACAAAGAGGAGCGCCTGTACAAAAAGGACTTTTGTATTGTTATCGTAATTTTGGCTCACCCCTCATGTCCTCTCAAAATTCTGCTGTAGAGATTCAATATGCTCAATATCGAGAGCGGATATGCTATTTTCGGCTCGCAATTCTTAATGAGGACCAGTTTCGGTATCGAATACCATTATAACATTTTTCTTTTTCACTAATTCATTCACACATGACGATGCTAATCCCAGCCAAATAGGAGTTTTTCATGAGAGTGTGTGTTTAATCATCTTCAGAATCCCCTGCTGCTGGGGATTTGCAGTAATTTCTATCCCAATGTAAACGTAGCGAGCGTTGCATTTCCTTGAATGCCTTAAGCTTAATACGTGCACGATTTTTAATGGTGGTTGAAATAATTTTTTAAATCATTTTGCGAAATTCCGCCGATTTCTGGGTTTCCGGACGGGCCCTGTGAAAATCGTGTCTTGCGAAGATGACCGGCAGAGTTTGCTCAAATGTAGGGTGATTCCTAATCTTCCAAAGAATTTACTTGGGGATTTTCTCCTAGATTCCTGGTGAGCTCTGCTTTTTTCCGAACCGTAATTTTCACACTTCCTCAGAACTTCGAGCGAATACGGAGAAGTACGGCAAAATCATATTTTTGATAGTTTTCATCAAAGAATTCACCGCTACCTTAAAACAGCCATAACTGGTATAGTTGGTCAGTTGAAAGCTTCTTAATACCTTTATTCGTAGTCTTCTGGCGTTCAATGCCTTCTTTAGACCTTAATATTAGGTTGGTGAAAAAAATCAACGCTTTTTAATTCCATTTCTAAAACGCTAAATCAGCTTGACAGGTGGGATTTGTGTCGGTATAAGGTAGTATGTTCTCAAAGCTTTCAAGTGAAAGGCATACGAGGAAAGCTCTATTAGTATCCGAGTAATAATGCCTTCCCCAAGTCGAGTCTCACTTCGCTCCTTTGTCTATTATAGTTTCCTCCAAGGACATCTGTAAGAAGCGCCGACGCCAATATATGTGCTGCTTTTGAAGGGACCTTTGTTCATGATTCGGCAGCCCTTCGATAGTACCAGGGCTTCCACTCTGACGAAATGATGCTTGAAAGTCACCCACAGTCTCGTCTTGCGTCGACAGTTAATAATGACTATTTGTGAGACATCCTGAAGACGAGGCCAGATGCCGACAACTGCAAGTCGGCGAAGGCACTCTAATGCGAGCTGCGATCGTCATAAAGCATCCCCCGCTTCTCGGTTTTGCAAAGTTGTCCGGACATGGGTACCTAGTGTTTTGTGCGAATCTGATAAGTCATGCCGGGCGAGCATCGAGGAGTCGCTGTCTCTTCGTCTGCTCGGGAAGGAATTTCTAAAGGATATTACAAGTGGAGTGGATGGTTTGTCCTGTACGCGACTAGAGCACAGTAGCGGCAGTAGATTCCGTGTCCGGAATCACTTCCTAAACCGTCAGAAGCAGACCCACCCGAAATGAGGATTCTTCCGTATTGTCGGTGGAGTCACAAGGGATGCTTTACTAAAATTCCGTAAGTAGTGGAACCACAATGACTGCGAAGCTCTGCGCTACCCAACCCCAGAAGCTGGCACATGCCATCCGCGGAAAACGCCCAAAACGAGCGAATTTTCATCTCCTGCAAGGTAATGCTCACGCGCAGTTTGCAAACGCAAGTCGTGTGGAGACTCAGAATCTCGGTTGGGAATTCCTCTCACACCAAACGCATTCGCCAAACCTGGGCCAGTCGGACCGTCCGCTTTTCCTAACCGTAAGCAATCATCTGTGGAGAATGGGGCTTGGCAATCAACAGAGACTCGAAAATAAGGTGTCAAAGTTTTTCGATCCACAGCCTCCGGTGTTCAGGCATAAAGAACAGAGAAGCCTCCTAAAAGACGGGCAAAGGTACCACGCGGTAGTGGTAAATGTAGCATTGATTGGGATTTTTTATTGAAAAAATCCATTTCTAAAGAATTCGTTGTGAGTGTTGCAGAAAATTTTTTTCAGCAACCCAATATTAACAATTCATTGCTATCTCACCACAAGCTCAAAATAGAAACAACCTCTGATGTTTGGTGGCGATACATTCGACAAGAGAATGTGTTTGGCAATACATTCTGCGGGGTAATATTTTGCTTGGTAATACATTTTGCAGTAGAATGAGTGAAGAGCCTATTTCGCAATACTAAAGGCAAGAGAATCTGTTGACGATACGTTTTACGGGTGTGTGGCGATACAAAAGCCGAGAGAATCTGTTGGCGATACGTTTGACAGGGTTTGCTTGGCGATACAAAAGGCAGGGTTTACGTGGCGATACATTTTATGGGTCTTTTAATAAGTGGTTCATTTCAATCTTAGTTGGAGGCTTAGCCATGGACGTTGTCCACTCGGATGGCTCAACTGGTAAGGCAGCGGATTCCGGAGATTGCTATCGTGGCACGATCCCTGATGATATCAAAATTCTCGCGCGATGGATAACCTTTTCGTTAGACGATACAATTGGCAAGGTGTTTCACGAGTTTTGTTGACAATACATTTTACGGGACTTCTTGTTTTTCAATACATTTGGAGGGCTTCGTTTGCCTAGGTAGTTGGCAAGCTCGTCTGCGAGGTTGCCAAAAAAACCTCACCAAATGTGTCGCCCATGAACATCAGAGCACTGGAGATACGGAGGCACAATCCAGAGATAAACAACAGAAAGGAATTGCGTGATGTGTTAAGATCGATCACAGAACTGCAAATGCCTCTCCGATGTCTTGTCGTGACATGGTAGTTTCATTCTGTGACCAACCATCTTACATAGGATCGAGGATTTTTGCTCCTTTGTTAACATGTTCCTTTGTCGAGCATCAACCTAATTGTAAGTTATCGATTTATAGGTCAGCAACAGCCTGAGAGCAAACGAAGTCAGAAAGACTTATTAACTTCCTGCCTTTAGGTGTTGTTCAACTGTTCCTATTTGTAAGCTTGTGATGAGATAGCAATGAATTGTTGATATGAAGTTCCGAAGCAGGCATCAAATGCCGAAAGCTTACAAATAAAGGCATTGAGGAGCTTTCAACTGGGCAACTATATCAGCGATATCTCATGAAGCTTAGCGACAAAACACTACTGGAACAGCCATAACTGTTACACTTCTCCTCAAATGACGATGTGCACAGTTATATGCGGATCCTTTATGAGCCCTTCATGGCTGCAACGCAAATGAAGACTCCCCTCCAGACATTTGAGAGAGATTTATTCCTTGATCGGTGGATCACATCTCATAGGTGCGTTCTCAAAGCAGTACTACACATGTGAAGTTCCACGAAATCTGAACAATCTGCCAAAGTTTACTTGTGCATAATTCGCCTGCAACTTTTTTGACATTGAAAACGAGGAATGAGAGCGAAGAGACGTGGCCTTACCCACCTCTAGTATCTAGGCTAATGTGATTGGTAAATTGCGTCAAGGCGGCAATGCATACTATTGCATTCATTATTATATATAGTATGGCAACGACCCTGACCCAGTTTATATCACTAGTTCATACTAGGGAGGCCCCTATTATCACATGTCCGTAAATGAAGTGGACCAGCTTATCGAGCGAATTTATTCGGTCTTACTAACTATCATCTGCCACTGTTGCTGTTATTTGGCAGCCTCTTTGAACAATGCCCATTTTTGGCCTCAAACAACCGCTTCAAAAGAGACTTCTCTTAGAAAAAAGTTACTTTTGGTGAGGCGTCCCAAAAACATTCGCGAGTCCTGCTGCTGGAGTCGACCTGCGAGACGAAATGATAATCTGTTTTGACAAGACATCATGACCAGCCCGTCAGTTGCAGCGCGATGCGTGGCACAGCCGATGAGACCAACAGCAGGGCGCTAGCAAATGCAGTTGCAGTGGGAGTTGCCGCAATTATTTCTGCACATAAGACTACTTTTTGAGATCTCGGTGTTGTTTTGAAGTGATTTTTCACTGTTTATTGAAATTTTTCTACTCAGAACTGCAGTACATATTATAGTCGTCATAGGAAGTTTCCAGACAATAGTTTACCGATAAAAGCTCAATTCTCTGGGCTTCCTACCTCTAGTTTCCTCTAGTTTCCTTTCTTTGAGTATTTAGCAAATAATGACGTTAACAGTATGTATATAGGTGCAGGGACGATTGCAAATGGATACCTCCACAAAAAAAACAGAATCCAGGAGATGCCATCTTAGGAAATTTCAAATTTGATTTGTTACTATATGACTATCTGGTGGAAAATCATAATTGTGCAACAATTTTGGTTGCGAATATAAACATTTATAAATGAAAATTCTTTAAAAAATTGTGCAAGTAAGTTTTCGCCACACATCTGGCAAATTTTCTTTGAAAATCGATAGATGAATAATGAGTGAATGAATGAATGAATGAATGAATGAATGAATGAATGAATGAATGAATGAATGGATGAATGAATGAATGAGGAAGGAACTAACAGGAGATTCCTATCTATTTTTGAAGCAATTTTGACGAACACTCTCTTCGTCCAAGAGCAAAAATACCCCAATATCACGAGAACAATTCGTCTTCATCTTCCTAGTCGTCTATCTTCGTCCAAAGATCCCAAACCTCGTGCGCCTTTTTATCGTGGAAACTCGGGAAATTTCCCTCCTAAGGTCGCTGGTTTACTTTTTCCACCGCTCTTCTCACCGTAGAGAAAGGCGCTGCGGAATTTTCCAAGCCATTCAAGTGAAGAGGCCGTGGAGATGCACTCGCTCGGTGGTTTTTTTTTCTGCCGGCCCCGGTCCTGCTAAGTTTGTACACCGTCACTCTAATGGCGTCTTCTCAGTTTGTTTAGCGTTTGCTTGTTCGCGCCTGGGAAAAGGAGAATCCTGCAACGGTAACACGGGCGATTCATCGCTTTGATGGTGGCCATCAGGGAAATCGTGATGACGTTCCACGCCATCATTCGGAGGAATAGTGCGTGAGAATTGGCGGCATAGTCGTTTGTTATATCGTCGTGACGTCGGAATTTGTCTTCGCCATTGCCTTTTAGGCATAGATCCACGCACTTTTATGCATGCTGTACCAGAAGATTTCTGGATTTTCTCGCTGATCCGAGTTGTTACAACATCGTCACGTCGATGTTCCTTCGACACAAGTGCAGATGACTCTGTCCGTCTCTCTCTCAAGCTGTTCGCTCTCAAAAGCCCTTGAAAGGCTCGGTTTTTGCGGTCGTCGGCCAACGCAAACACACGAACACCCACACCACGAACAGGTCGTCGTTTCTCGCGCTCAGGTGCCGGTGTCGGCTACGGGCCGCTGCTGCTGTCACACGCGTACATACACACTCATTCAGCCCGCTGTGAACAGCGATTGATTGTGGTCGAGCTGGTGATGGCGGTTATTTGGCGGCGGCTGATCGCGACGTCGCGATCGGTCGCGAATCGCGGTGTGATTAGCGCGTCGCTGCGACGGCGCGATAGCCCACTGATCTGATAACCACCCGTCGAGGTCCGCACGCATGTCCGGTGCCCCGGCGTTCGTGATGACCTCCAGCGGCGGCGACGACGACGAACGGTTTTCAATAACTCGTGGCGGCGCCTACAATGCAACCAGCCACGTCGCGGAAAAACAACTAATAGACCTTTTCGCGCTGCTCCAAGCCGTCATCGCGCGGCCCTTGACGATCCGTCCGCGGTCTGAGGCAGCTCGCTGAGAGCATCTTTCCGCGGATTTCACTTCTTTTGTGAAACTAAAGCTTGCTCATTCTGGATTATATGCTTTTCGCCACTAATCTCATGAAAACGTGAGCCAAGCAGCAAAGTGCAGTCACCTCAGCTCTGACGTCACCTCGCAGCTTAGGTGACCTTCCTTTATATTTAAGAACGAATAGAAATAGAAAAAAATTAGTTGTTCCTATGAATAATTTTGGAATTAATCGGAAGCTTGAACATTCGAGAAAGTTAGTGTTCTACAGCGCTTCATATCTTTTCTACAGGGATGTAGTCAGTCTTCTCTCTCTCTCTCTCTTTCTCTCTCTCTCTCTCTTCCTTTCCCTCTTCTGAACCTGGAATTTTCCACGCATTGCTAATCGATCATTCGATCTCGAACATATTAAATCGCTTTATTAGGTCCTGGCCTCACGTTCTAGCTTGAGCACTCATCCTTTACCCTTCCCCACCCTCAACCCTCCTCCCCCCCGTTCCGTCCCTCCCTCCTCCTCCCCCAAAATCCCGACCTGTGAGTGGGTCGGGAAATTTTTAATAACACTGCACTTTAAAAGACAGGAGAAGACTTTGCTACGGCTTTTTTCTATTTCTAATTTACATTGTTCTGTTTTGGATATTCATTTTTATTTTTTGTATTGGAACCTGATTTGCGTTACCAGTATGTTTTTTATATTCATTTTTCTCTCTTTATTACTAAAGTCAATATTTTGGCAACTTTATTTTTGATGCCCTTGTTCATCTCTCCACACCCTCCTTCTCAATCCGCCTCCCCCCCCCCCACAGTCTCCGTCCAAACATATCTGCTGGGCATGAATCGAACTCAGTGCCATGAGCCGTCCATCCCAATCCATTCCACAAGTAATGCGAACCCATTCTCATTTCCGAAACTGCATTGTTTTTCTCTTGTCTAGGCCCTGAAGCCTCGCCGTCTCTGAACTCGTCCACAAAAGTGCAAACTCGTCCCCGCGGCTTTTTCACCGCCGCGGCAATCTTGGACACCGCACCACCGCCGCACTCCTTATCGCAGGTTTCTCCACACATTCGGCACTGACGCTCGCTGTCTTGATGAGCACGTTCGAGCGGTGACGGCCAAAGGGCGACGGAAACAGGCCGACGGCAAAAAACTCGGCCATCTTGGTCGTCGTTTCTGTGTTGTCCTTGTTGCTGTCGCGAAATTTCTTTGTTTTTTTCCCTGGATTTCATGGTGTGAAGGCGGGAAATTGATGTCAATGAACAGTTCGCGAGTTGATTTCCTTCCAGGGCTCAGTTTTGCTTATTTATTTTGTTCAACTGTCAAATTCTTTCTGGATCAGGCCATGACAAACTCTATTTAAGATCTTGGAACATGATAAGTGGAGAACCAAGCCTTCTGTTTCCTGAAAACTTTGATTTCCTCTAGATTCCCATACTCATTTATTGTCTTTCCTCTTACTTCAGGTTCATCTGCAGAGCACAACCTGTCTTCTATTGTTATTTCTTTTTATGGGATATTCTAGTCGTCTGGCATTTCCCAGTATTCATTCATTTACCTTCAGTTATTCACTGATAAATATCGCTTTTTCTCTTCTTTTCCACATATTGACTTCCATTCCTCTCCTTAGTCTCATTTCAAATGCGCCTTCTTCTCGAAACACTGCTCTATCCCATAGAATATTACTTACTTTCTGCTTTATCCCATGGAATAATACTTACGTGCTAGTTAAGTTATAGCATAATAAATTAATAAATTAATAAATAGTCACTGGTGATGTGATATCTTCGAAGCAGGACCCTCAGAACATCTAGATATTAGCGTCTCTTTCAATAGTTCAGGTCAAGGATTCGCCGTAATTTAAACTTTGTCACCATTAAAATTTTATTTTTGAACCACATTTTTCTAGAAAATAATGACATTACATTCATATTACATTAAAATAATAACATTACATCAACTAAGAGTATGCATCGTTGTATCGTTTCGGGATGCAATATCCTTTAACGATTACATTCAATTGCAGTAAATATAAAATAAAATCGAATGCTTCTTTTCGGTCTTCATATTCCTAATATTCGCAATGACAATGACAATGACAGTGACATCATCAACTTCCCTATGCATAATTTTCCACCTAGCTGAACTTCTGCAATTACCTACTGCCCTTTTAAAACTCAGAATTCCATTTCCCCCGAGGCAAAGTTTGCCTGGAAAAGGATGAATATCGATTTGGTTTTTGTGTTGGACAGCTATGGAGACGTTGCTGCTGCTGCTGCTGCCTTATTAGAAGCGAAACAATGGGGGAATCGAGATTGCCTCCATGTTCGGTTTTGCCAGGGAACTTGTTCTGGAGACTTCCAAACGTTTGCGTTCGAGTTTCTGTGCGTTTTTTGTTTGGAACGTTCCTATTATTTCGTATCATTGACGTTTACATTGTCAATATGTTTAACATTGATATTATTGTTTGACGTTTGAAATTATTTTGCAAGAATTCTTCTGTTATTTATTGATTTACTCATGTAATGCGCCAAGCTCACCTTCAGAAATTGAGTATCACCCTTCATGAAATGGCTTCTGTGAAGCCACATTCGATATTTCGCCAAAGCCTGCATAATTATTTGTTATCTATTTATTCATTAAATAGTTTATTTGTTCAGTATACTAAGCTCCAATTCAGAAGTGACTTTTTTGCCATCAACTGGTTGTCAATTTCAGCTAGCTAACGGTACATACAAGGTCAAGGTGCATGACAAAAAACTGAACAAGAAAAGACAAATAAAAATGGAATGATATGCCAGCGATAATTTGATTTTTTGGGACGATTTTGTATTTTTTTTCTCGTCTCTAGAGGTATTATTGCAGATATCTCACTACTGCTTCAAGAGGCTCCCAAAACGAGTGCCCCTTTTCTCCCTACAACTTTCCTCGTTCCCGGAAATTCCTTCACTCACTTCCTTTTTCTTCGAAAATTCCTGCCTCCAGTTTTCTCTTGGAAGTTTTCATTTTTCCTCACTGCTTTTGATACGTATTTGCTGTTCTTATGCTCCAATCCTAGCACAAGAATAGGGAATGTGAGCTTCTACATGAGCTATGAGCTTCTATAAGTTTTAACCTAGGATAAGAGGAACTTCCCACTGCTCCGAGAGTTCTCGTTAGCTTGTAATTGTCTCGTTTTTCACCTCTACAAGCTCCCTTGAATAAAGAAATGGCTTGTATTTTTTCCTGGAAGTTTCCATCGATTCATGGATACATACTGGAGTGGCAGCAGGGTCCAGGCCTTGTGAATAAAAAAATTTTTTCCTAAAACCAACCTCGCTCCATTTTGCACAGAAGTTTTTCCTCAAACTAACTACACTGCCCCCTTACTGCCCAATTCACTTCCTCCAAAGCTTCTGTAGCATGTTATTAAGCAAAACAGCAGCAAATTTCAGGAACGCTAACCCTCTAGCCTTCTCCCCCGCCCCTCTCATTATCTATTATCCTACGCCCTCCACCTTGAACCAAAGGTCCTCGGGAAAACTCGGGCATAGTAGAGCACCTGTCAGCTTTCCTATCTCATCAAGCACTCATCAAAACAAGCCATGTGTCGTGACGCTATCAGTCAACAGTTGATCTTCGACCGTCTCTCCTGACACGGCTCTCAATTCGCGAAATCGCTCGTCCTTCGTCGCTCTGCCACACCACCACCACTATTTGCACCTCTCAGATCAGATCAATAGACCTGGAGCAAGTGGGGGATGTTCAGCTGAGCAGCCTTGCTCCAGTGCTTTTCGCCCCTGGAACTCCCCTGGAGTCCTGGAAATTTCTTCGGAGACGTCCTTTCCCTGGCTAAATTGGATTTCTTCCGTTTTAGCATGGATCCGAGGGCTGTTTGGAGGGAAGCTCCGCCTTGCTAGCGAGTTTCCATTCGTTTTTTAGCCTCACTTTCCTGGATTCGGTTCCTCCGTCGCTCCGTGCCTGTTCAGTGTAATCCAATTAATTGGTTCTTGCTCGATGTACAGCTTTTCCAGTGTTCCAGGAATTTTAGGGGTTTCTTTGTTCATTGAACGGGTTTCAACTGATAGTAGTTTTCATGATCTCTATTAGACATAGATTTCACACTTGCAGTCACATTCCCTACAATTTGTTCACTAGTTTTCCCCGAATTTTCCTGGACACTGTCAAAAAATTCAAATAATACTGAATCTATGACAAGGTTCACGAAGTATTGATGAAATTTTTCTCTCTTCCATCCAAGTCGCATGAAATAGACTTCTTTTTTAATTTTTTTTAAAATGTTTACTGAATCCCGTCCAAAGATAATAAGCAGAAGGTGTAGAATTGCTGATTTCCATCCAGTTTTTTTCCTCTTTCTTCCTCATTTCATAATTTCAAAACTGCTCCGGATGTTCTTATTGCTCTCATAGCTTAGAAATAGTTTTAGAAGTGGCATCATGATGCCCCTTCATCGATCGAGCTGACTAGTGCAGTGGAATGAATGCCCATGCACCGCAATTTTAATATGTCCGTTCAGAGAACACAACTAGGGCCTCGTTATTTATTTATTTATTTATATATTCCTCTATTTACTTATTTATTATCTATCTGCACGTGATCACTTAATGCTAGGAAGAAAGGACAAACATACATATTCGATCAGAAAACTCGGTTCGAAATAAGATTTGAAGGAAAACATCTACGTGTCTTTACTTTTTTGTCCAGTTGATTTTACCTTCTCATGCAGAAATTGGGCAACTTTGTTTTCCTGCCCTATTCCCTTGTTTTGATTAGCATTTTTATTCATTTGTTTACTAACCGCTCATTTCTTCTGTTCTAGTTAACTGCAGAAATTTAATCAAATTTAATTTTAAAAAAAAACATAAACAGCGAGGTAATGAATCACTCTGACAGTACTTAGGTCAGAGAGCAGTTCCAGCTCAAACGGCTCCCAAACCTTTCGTGGAAGTTAGATTACGTTGACTGGGAACGTGTAAATAATTAAATACGAATTATAATTTCAAATTGGTTTAATTAGTTTTAGTTTTAATTTAGTTTATTATGAATTTTCACCATCTCCTTGAGAGAAATGGTTCGATTCCTCACAATTCTTCAATATTTACTTATTCATTCATTTGCCACAGACAAGGTGCCAAAGCGATGTGCTTTCTTCGAAGTAAAGATAATGAAAGAGAACCATATGTATAGCTTATAGCCACACGTATCTACACTAAGTTTTAAAACGGTTTATTCAGTTGAGGTATTCCTCATTTAGTTTCTTTTCTGTCTACTTATTCTCCTCATTTTGTTTTGTTTCTCTCTATTATTTTCTACCAAGAACCGCGCGACTCTTTCATGCCTTATTTGTCACTTCGCTTCATCCATTGATCCACTGCTCCCTTCAGTATTTTCTCGTTCCCTAATATTTTATCGAAAATTCCTCAAGACTACTCTTCTGACCGCTTTTTAACCAAAAACTATTCGCACTTATATTTATCGATTGATTCTATTCTCGCTTTAGTTTCATTATTAGTTAAAATGATTCCTTGATGTCCTGCGCTCGTCGCGTCTGGCGGAATCGAGATGCTCGCCGAACACATTAATGTCCTCAGCAAGACTAGTTCGAATACGCCTGTTGACGACACTAAAATGTCCCATCAGTTCAATCGGCCCCTACGAAATGTTACTATTACGCGCCGTACACTGCACAAAAACCGTCCTCCACTCGTTTCCGTACCCCTCCCCCTCCCCAGGAATGGATCCACGGAAACATTTTATTCAGAATAGGTACCTCTGTTTTGTTCGTCGTAGTCATACTCTTCCGTTATCGCATTGACTAACTTTTCGTCATTGAATTAGTGCATATGTTTCCAAAGCATGTTACTTATTGGGGACCAGTTCTCGCAAAGTCGTAGTGGGCTCGTTTGAGCATTAGCGGGTTTTTTATTGTGATCCTGCTCCACTAAACATTCCCCGGACGGAAATTGTTTCTCAGTCGTATCCTCGGAATTTATTTATTTATTTAATACACACATATAGTCCTTCTCAAAAAGATAGACGGATCCCGCAGCTGCAGAATCGCGCCGGGACCTTGACGATGGATGCTCAGAGAGCATGCTCCAAGTGAGAGGGTCCATTAGGTCCCGCCACGATTTCGCTGCCGCAACGCTATGAAACCGCACGCGCAATCCGTCTATCTTTTCGACAAGGACTGTAAGCACAACATTCAGTAAGAAATATTGTAAGCCAGATAAACAGAATGCAAAATATAATGCAACCAAAGCAAACAAATGATTTAGCAAAGCAGGTTGACCTCAAAGAGTGCTTAATAAATGCGTTGTTGGGGACAGGGATCAGGCATGTAACGTTAAAATATATAGATTGATTGGCAGCTCTTCTGATGAGTGCGGAAGTCAACCCTCCATAGGCAAGAAGGATCTGCACTTATGATAAGATGATTAGTTCCGAAAAGTGAACTGAAGAAGGATCATGTGCTAATTGGAATTATAATTTGGTGGCCTTATAGGCATTTCATTCTCTCTCGCTGTTGATCTGTTTATTCTTTTCGCTTTAGCGTTTCACAAAGGTAAGTAATAATTTTCTACCCCTGGTGCACCATATACACCTGTGTCCATTTTAATGTGTTATTGGTGGGGACTAGTTCTCACCAGATTATGTATAGCGAGTTTATTCAAGCAGACGTAGCTTCTTCATCGTGGTCCCCTTTCATCAGCGTCAACACACCCTAAAACTGTTCTCCAATTATGGATTGTCAGTGCCCTACCACTTTTGTGCTCGGTTAAAACAGCGACTTCTTATCAGTTTAAGCCCTCGGGGACTAGATCTCGCAAAATACTTGCGTTATTATTGGTATTTTTACACGTCGATAGCGCATTTGAACACTTCTATTGGTTTTTCACACCACTAAAAATTGGATTTGTTCCCGTTCGCTCTCAATACTTTATTGGGACCAGCGCTCGAATGATTATAGTGCACTCTTTGGTATCTATCCACTTTGCGGAAGTTCGGGGTGTCGTACTATCTATTGTAAACCACCAAAGCTGCAAATTTGTACCTTCTTGCGCTCAGTAACATCATGGGGACTAGTTCTCGCGAGATCTTTGCGCGCTTATAGGTGAAGCATTTTGTTATTTTTGCACGCACCATCGATGCACCCATTCGTCTTCAGTACTGCATTGTTCCTAGTTGTTCGGAAGATTATGTATCTTATATCTAAGTATTATTATTATATTATAGTATTACTATCTTATTATTATTATTATATTATTAAGTATCTCTGTCATAGTAAGTTAAGGCGGTTTGAGTCAGTTCAGGTACAATATTTCATGGGCACTAGTCAGCACAAGATTATTACTTATTTTTTTCTTTATTTATTACGCACATAGGCGTGCTAGATTGATAACAGGTGAACGTTGGGAATTGCAGAACTAGTATAAAAACAGGACATGAACTGAGTTAGAAAAGAAGTAGTGGGTGATAACTGTAGTTGCACAGGTAGAAGTCAGGCAGGGCGGTACAAAAAATGTATTAATCTATGTTCATTCTGGTAGGGCAGAGGTGGCACCTGGGTCGACTTTGTCCGCAGTTACGACCTCGTCCCGAAATCGGCCAAAATTTTCAAATTTTTACACTTTTTTGATACGTATGTGATGTGATTCCTTCCACTCTGATGTTTCCCTGCTGCCATTTAGTAAAATCTCCTCCAAGACGCATTCTGCAGACGAAGTCGTAATTGCAGACAGACCTTTGGCAGAAAAAATGCAGGGTAGAATTGAGCAATAGTTATGTGGACCTAACATGAGCTCCGAAAGGCACATAGCTTTTGAAATTGTCGTTCACATCAACCAGCAATTATGCGAATTTTTACACTTAATAGCTGCGTTTTGATACGACCTCTCCTCAGTCTATTTTTATTCTTTTTCTTTTCCTTCATTTTCAACGCCTTTGCAGATGAACCCGTTTCTTAGCGTACTTATGCGAAATCACACCATTTTCGTAAGCAAGCTCCAAACGTATTCTGATTCGTACAACGCCTCTCACGCCTGCAGCAGAATGCTCGATTTGAATTTCTAAATAAGGACGCCTTCTAGCCTGACGTTAATGTGACGCCTGTGCTATTAGCTTACTTCTGTGACCAAGCTGTAGTCGAATTACTCATAGTCTCATTCTTTGTCTGAAATGGAACAGCTTTTTTTAACTCTCTGTCTTGTTACCGAAACTTCATTGCTGGTCGCACACTAGGTGTGGTGGTGGCTTGTGGGTGAGGTATGGGAGCAAAACGGAGGGAGCAAAGGTCTTCATTCTCAGAATTGAGCTAAAATATTAGTAGGGGTGCGGAAGTGAACTAGTAAGGAAATGCAAAGTTTTCATCAGCAATTGTAATGTTGAGCGAAAACTGTTCCCCAGCGATATGCTGGTGCTTGAAGAATTCTCTCCTCTCCATATTATACATGGTTTGGACTGTCACTGTAACAGTTTTGCCATTAGCCATTAGGAGAAATATAAACAGGTCGTATTGCGATGCCTGTGTAAAACCAAAACTGTGCGAGAACTGTTCCCCGGCGATTCACTACGTATACATGCTCAGGAAATCGAAAAAAATCGAAAAATTTGAATATACATAGTCGCTATCATTTACGACATCAACTTTTCATCTAATTTAACAATAACTATTCCATCCATGGTTTTCTATCGTATTGATCGAATTTGCCTATTCTTTCTTCAGTTTTTCCCGCAAAAGAACCTTTGCACTAGGGATTTCTCTGCCGTTGTATGGGATGATGTGATCCATTCTTTAACATGTCGACATGGTGTTCACACTACCCTCATAATTGTAAGCACCGTGCCACTCGAGAACTGTTTCTGAGGTTTTCACACGAGAAGGATCTTCAGGAGCTGCTGAGTAACGTTATCCATGATTCTATGCGAAACTGTGAATGAATTCCTTCTCGAGCCCCAACATTTGTGGAGCACGTGGGCGGAGCCAAGGCGAGACTACGGGGTTTCTTCACTACACACTCCCTGCTAGTCACACATGGAGCTCCTGTCCTGTTGGGGGGAGTGGATGATGAGGAACTCTCACGGGGAGTATGATTTTTCCGGAAGGTGTGAACACTCTGAACACTCGAACGGAGAAAATTCGACCGCTCCGTCTGCTCTGCCTGTCGATGTTCATCTTTTCTTCACCACATTCAACCGCTCTCACCGGCTGTAGAACGGCAATTTATACTAGCTGCGTGCGTCAATCGCGCGCATCCCATATAAATTGCCAAGAATGTCCCAAATCAAAGCCCATCATCGCTCGTTTCTGCGTTCACGGCGACGGCGACGACGTCCACGACGACGCCGATGACGGCCCGAACATCCGCGGGCCGCTGCTGCTCCTCGACGACTCTGCAGTCGCCGTCGTTACGCGGTGTAATCAACACTTAGTACAATTCCATCTATCACATGGAAAGAAACTGTGTTTTTATCCCTGATGTTCGCGTGCGAACTCGTATTACTTTCCTTTCATCACTCTTAACCTCAGTCAACGCCTCGGCTCGTCAGCTTCGCTTTCCCAGCAGCAGTGGCTTTCTCAGCTTGTCTGAATGCCTTTCAGTGACAGGATCCATTAAGTTTTTCAAGATCCCCAGAGACTTTCGTAACGATTCGTATCTTATGAAATTATACATGCCATTATATAGTATTATAGATATGCTAGCGTTTACTTTTATGTGATTTTATAAATTATACCATTTAAATTTTTTCTTCATCATTTAGACATTTTATTTGTATTTAATATGTATATCATATTACACTGGTTTTTCTACTTTTTATCATTTATGTTACTTTCATACATTATGTTCATTCCATTGAACCAATAAATTTAACTGGTCAGATCCCACCTCTCCTATTATCCACAGATTTCAGTTAAGCGGACCCGCACGCACGCGTCGCCTACCCTGTGACTTGGCACTCTTGCTGACTGTGCATCCACACTTTTGGTGTAACGAGCAAATAAATAAAACATTCTGTTGATATCACTCTTCTCATTCGCTGTCAGTTTTCTCGCTTTCTGTCTAGATCTGTCTAAAAGGCGATTCGTTTACTCTAAATTGAATTCTCCTTTGGAATAGGTAAAGCGAAGGGGCGGGGCACTGATGTGCTTCTAGTCGTCTGCGTTCTCTTCACGTTTGCAGGTTCTCTCATCGTTCTTGCGAGGGGCGTTACAAGTGCGATGAGAACTCACGTGAATTTTCTTTCATTCTACAGTCGCCGTTGGTACTTTATACTCAATTGAACCCCTCCCATCCATCTCAATGGTATTAATAAAAAAAAGTAAATAAAAGTATGTTAAGTATTTGCTATTGCGTCTATTCGGCATGTTCACACTTACTTACTCTATTATTATTTTGAGCACAACTGTTACTATTTATCCAGACTATTCAGATTTATTTCAATTATTTACCAGATATATGGTGCCAGAGTATGGGCCTACGGGTGTGCCATAGTGAGGGAGAAGAGGCGTAACCAGGCGATTCTGATTGGTTCATTCGGGCTGAGCTTGTCCACTTGTTTGAACTCGTACGGCGTCGATTACTCATCATATGTGTACTTATGCTTAGCACCGCATGAGTTCACACACGTGACAAGCGGCTAGAATGCGCCAATCAGAGTCTCCGGGTAACGCCCCTTTTTCCTCTCTCACGCCTCTCTCACGATAATACACACTCTGGGGCCACCTCTCTAGCAGAATGTAGGAAATCCTCAATCCATATTTGATTGATATTGATCCATAATTGATGTTCACCTTTTCATTAATCGCTCAGTTTTCGTTCTATGCGTTAGCTTCATACGAAAACTGTACATGAACGTAGAGCAATCATAACAAAATAAGACTAAAAATTTCGAGGAATCTGGTCAAATTGAAATGATAGGCAATTCTACCTTATTCTATTTATGTTTATGTGTAATCTTCTGAGCTCAGTAGTCAATTTTACAAGCAGATCCTTTAAGCGTCGTTAGCAAAACTCGCATATTCACAGGACAGAACCACGGAGCAATTCATTAATTGTTAGCTAGAGCCGGAACAAATGCTATAATTTAATTCTGGCCGGCCATTATCTCGGCCATTTCATGATATCACTCTTTTTCTTTCGCTCGTCTATGCCCTCCTGGTGCTTCGATCGAAGCCAGAGTATAAAATGCAGAAATTTTCCCTGGACGAGCATGTTTCCAGTACATTTTCTTAGCTCCGCATGTCGTGTCATGTCGCTATTACCAAAGTGCTCCGGGAGCAGTTTTTCCAGGGTGTCGCTGTCGCGCTAACGAGCTGCCATGTAGCTGGGCCTTTAGTTTCGGCATGGCATCCGGATGAAGTCTATCCATGCAGCTGTTGCTTTTTGAAGTTCTTCTGGATCCTCTGGCAACCATAACCCTGATGGAGTTGAACGTCTTTCTTGGCTTTTTTGGATCAGGAATGAGCGCTTGCTGTCATTCAGCTTTGGTAAACTAGCAGTCATTCATTCTTAACTGTGGGGCCATTAGTCACACAGCTCTTTTAGTCTCTGAGACGTTTTTTCTGGCAACTTTAAAGTGGCTGGAATTCCAACTTTGCTAGTTGCCGATTTCTCTCTTAACTGTATATATTCTTCAAGGTGTGTATTGGTTTTCGAACAATTCGTCGAATAATTTGAAACTCTTGCCTCTGACGTTTGCTCGCAAGACTTTTGGCACGCCTGCCTTCTATAAATATTGCCAAACGAACACCGCCATTTGCTTTGCTATGCACATATATAATTGCAAATTTTGATGCCATAAGAACCTCTTCAATCTCAGCAATCGATTGGTATCCATTACATCTAGCTTGACAACACATTTGGTAGGGTTAGTATGGCAAACAATTTGCGACGTTTGTTTGGCAATATAGCAAGGCAAGCTTGCCAATTCTCCTGCCAACAATTTTCGGGGTTAATTAAATGTACAACTCAAAGATCATCAAAAAAAGACAAAGCGGTCGTACCAAGGTATCCATGATTGTGCTCTAAGATGTTGAGAAGACCGTTTTTGATCCACTTCTTTCAGGGAGAGTAGGGGTGGAGTCAGGGTGGCAGTGTGAGATTTCCTTTCTTGATGCGATTGCTTGGTGGGAATATGCAACCGCGCAATTCCAGTTGGATAAAAATCCCTAAAATGGCTCTGTGGTCAATCTATGACTTTAAGACGAAGTGGCACTTTCCAAAAAATGGCTGCCCAATGCCCTCCATCTCATTATTCATTCATTTTTTGTACGATGCAACACTTACAGAGACTTTCTACTTTCTTCGCTCTTATTTGGCTTCCACACCTTGAGTAAATAGATAAATAATATAGATGTATGTACTTGTTTACTCATGTAGATATGAGTATAACCTAAGGAATTTCCACTTCTTACCAATGGTGAGAAGAACGATCAATAATTTCTCCTTTCCTCACTAGCAATGCAAGATATATAAACGTACTTTTAGTGGCCAAAAATTATCTGAGCGACAATGATTTTCAAAAAGAAATTAAATAAAGTTTATTTCAAAAGCAATCGATACATTTAAATATCGCTGGATGCTAAGTGCAGCAATATTTTCCAGGATTAGCATCGATCGACCGTTAAATTGGGCCATCAACAGCGCTGAATTCACCGCTGTGCTGTTCGTTTTTGCTCTGTTTGACGATGTCATCACTGAATATACAGAAAACTTCTGGAAAAAACTTGAATACGGGCATTCATCTGTACTTGTCCCTGTTATTGATTGATCTACATATCCTGAAAATGGGCTGTTCTTGAGACTTTTCTGCTTAGCTGCTCAGGCTTTTCCTCTCTTTCCATTCTTTGACTCCTGGCCTAGGTACAATTATTCCGTAGAAATTCATCATAAGTAGAATTTTTCACCGCATTTCGCTATCTCAACGTAATCCTGGGATTTCTCGGCTCCAGTTTGAAGCCGCCAATTTTCCACCCCGAACGAAAAGCCGCGGCTCGCTGCTGGAACTTTCCAATGGGAAACACATGTCCGTTCGGGTAGGAATTAGCCCGGTGAAAAACAGCTGCCGACGTTCCTCCTCAGCAAACAAGCCGCGCTATCAGTTACCTACTCCGGCTTACTACTACATGGTAGCGTCGGCGTGGGCGGATTGCTCTCCGCGATCGATCGCAGCCGGGATCGCGGCGACCATCGCGCGGCTGTGAACTTGTGCCCGTCGTCGTCGCCGCTACTGTTTGTGGCGCGGATCAGCTGTTCAAGCGGGTGTTGATGAATGTTCGGCCGTCGCATTACGCGGCGGCGGCCGGCGCGGCGGTGCCGGCGTCGTCGTCACGCAGTTCTGTTTCCAATTTACTCAGCGATCGCGCTAATGATGTAAAGGTAGCGCTTTGGGCAGTGCAATTCGATTGATCGACAGCGTCCGGCGGCTCTACGCCTTCTGAATTTGCGCCGCGGCCTGTTTATACTTGGCTACATTCACTACGCTAGTATTTTAAAAAGAATAGTGCGTTAACGTCGCATTCTTTGTAAGTTTCTACTCACTTAACTAAGAAATTCTCTCAAGTATGTGTCGCAGTGCAAAAAACCCTATTTTGGATACTTCTAGAGAGCTTGGGAATTAGCGTGACGCTTATCCAAATCAAGCAGAATATCCTTAAGATTTCCACAGCTCTGATAGATCTGACAGCTCCATTATACGTTCTGTAACAAAAAATCCATTAATGAATTAATTATGGCTATACCACTCGAATAAAAAAATCACACTCAAACTTCTTATTTTCTGAGGCGTCATGTATCATTGAGATTACTGAGGTGTGGAATTCATCATTGAATTAAGTGGTGACCGTGTTTACCCTAAGTTTACTCGGTAAAGTTGGGAGTAAGAGTTACGTGTCTATAAGTGAGAGGTAGGGTTTACTTTAGACGTTTACCTCTTGAAGTAATGTAACCCATTGTGCGGTAAACGTGTTAACACTCCCAAAATTTACATAGTTAACACGGGTTTCAAAATGATTACCATGGACAATCTCAAATGTGCACTCAGGCCCTGTCTTTGAAATTGTGAGTTCCACATCAGTTCCACGTCGTGGAGATGTTAGAATCCGGTGAGATTTATGAAAAATCTGGTTCTATCCGGAAAATGTTCGCGCAAAATCTTCTATTCCTGGTTTTTTTCACCTACTGCCCTTAACGAAATGGTTGTACTAGTGATTTTTTTCTCAAAATGTCATGATTAATATCCACGCCGAGTTGATTGGTGACAAAAACAACTGTAGTAGGAATTGTGTAAGAAGGGGTATATCAACATTTCAGTGAGCACGTTCATTTATTGTATGCATTATATAAACTTTTCTTTCCAAGTTATGAAATGAAACCAAATAATTAAGACCTACTGCGCTGTACCTGCCTTTAACCATTACCTTGTGTTTTCTGCCTTACTCCAGATCCATGGTTTTGGTGGGTAGTATTTCTTCTTTAGTCCTGCCTAAGATCTCCTCAGAAGTGGTGCTCACGCACAGAAATATCCTCAGTTTTGCCCGAAACCATACGCATAGTTCTCGAAAAAAAAATAGACGGATTTCGTGGATGCAGAGTCGTAACGGGACCCGAGTGCGATATGCGCTAATAGCATGCACCAAGTGAGAGGGTGAAGTCGGTCCCGCCACGATTCTGTGACCGCGACGCTATGAAGCCGCGCGCGAAATTCATCAATCTTTTTGAGAAGGGCTATAGAATCAATCTGCAGCTCTTGGCGAATATTTTCATGCAGAAGCCTCGACAACAATTCTGAAATGGCACTGTGCCTCTAAGAAGGTAGCGAAGAGGAAATGGATGGGAAATGGATAAATTACCATATAATTATGGAACAATTCTTTCAAAAAAAATTTGCTTTTCCACGTGTAAAAAGCAATCTATATGTATATTCCAAGAGCTTGTAGTGAGAGATCAACCCTTCGAAAGGATCTGCTATATTGATATTGGCTTCACATTGAGTACACATATGTCCCAAGGGATTGGTCATAATTTCCTTCCCCAATCTCCCGAGCGATTTTTTATGGCCTTGGGAATTTCTTTCCCTGGATTAAATAATCTTGCTCGCGTGTTCTTCGACTGGTTGGGTGCCAGCGTATCATTCTGCAATTCCTATGAGCGTTTTGTACACATTGGCAGGGTTCGGAAGCGGAGTCCTGGAAAGAGAACAATGCTCCATCGCTGTTTCCTTCATGTTTTTGCAGCATTTGCCTTAACCAGTTCTGGATTAGACTCCCCCCATCGCGGTCAAACGTTCTTTCAGGCATTTGTTCCTCGCCAAACTCCTGAGAATACTGAGTTTTCCTACTGGTTCGATTATGCTAAAAACTAAATCATATGGTTTTGAAATGGTTTTGAGGCACATTTTGGTCTTTTTTCTTTTCCATTTTTCTACAAATTTGTAATCGCTTGTTGATGAGCTATTTAAATAGAGGGCGCAAACTGATCAATCTCTCACTTGCGGCCCCCCCCCCCGCACCCCGATCTACGGGCCTAATCCACTAGTATTCGCTCGTATGGGTTTATAGGTTTTAACAGTGAATTCCGGAGAATGACCATGTAGATCGTGCACAGATGTCGTGAAATTCATCTGATTTCGAAGCAAATTATGTTTATTCTCTGTCTGAACCTAGCCTCTAACTTCACCGTATGCCTCAGATCTTCTGCTGAAGTTTAGACGAGGCTTCCTAGGAATTTAGACCAAACTTGCCGGCTCAGAAACACCATAGTATTTGGCGGGGTTGATTAGGTCAGAAGGATGGGTTGGCGAGGATTTGTTGTACCGGTATTATCTAGTGGAATTACAATGTTAATTAAAAGTTAGTGAAACACTGATTCCCAAATATCTTAGCTAAAATTGAATTTTTTATATGTCTGTGAATACCTTACAGTGCTGGCATGTGTATCCAATAGTTTCACTGGTTTCACTAATGGATATATTTATCCGCCTGGTGAGGATCGATAATAGACCTCACCATCAGTTACCAATCTTTCTCACCATTCCAATAAAATTTCGTCAAGGATTAATCACGTGGACAGATAAATTACATTAATTGGGTAAATAAATATCGCTTCTAATATTATGGGAGCGGGTTTCGTGACCAAACCCACTCAGTTTTTGGCTTACCTTGCGTGTACGTATTGAAAGAAAAAAAAAGAATACGTGTACAAAAAGTGGGTAAAGACGTTGGAAACGTATACAATACCGCTCTTTCTTCCTACTATCGTTGAATATCGTGGATACTGAAGCCAAAAAAAGCTTCCCAACACGTTTCCACCGTTAGGTATATGTGATATGTTTCAAACGCGACGATAGTTGAGTATTCGGGCTTATATCCTGTCTTTCTCTTCACGCTCCACAATTCTTCCACACTTTCGCCCGCTCTCTTTTTCTATTCCATCTCTCCAACCACCTTATTCAGTGAAACAGACGATATTGACATCCATATCTTGAATGAAGTCAAAGTATTCGTCTATCTAAATAAGCTTTATTATATCCCAAAGCCAAAGCAGCTCTCCTTTATAAATAGGTCAGCATAATAACTACAGACCATACTTTATTCTGAACTAGCGTTCGCCAGCCAGGATTCGATGCAGCGAAGTCTTTTTCCACTGTAAAAACCTGAGCCTATGCGCCAATGAGGATTCTCACAAGTGCTCATGAAATTGTAGCTTTTCAAAGGGTTTTTGCTGGACGTTAAAAGTCCCAAGCGACGCTAATGACCTGCCGTTGTTAGGCGCTGCGACTTTTTCGCCATCGGCGCCTCAGCAGCCGACGTCAGCACAGCTCATTATTACCCAAAGATACGGCTAAAAACTGTTCGTTCATCCACTCACTGCTTCTAGATGCCATTCGGGACTTCTAGCACAAAAGTTCCTCGCTGGAGCGCTTTTCCTTGGCGCTTCGTTGTTTTATTTCTCATTCCTGTTGAAAAATAAACTTCTCGGTGTGCTGGCTAGTGGCGTGCGCAACTCATTCGTCAGGAATGACTTCGACGTGAATCAGAATCGCAGCCGTAACTGTGCGATTCATCGGAAAACCCTCTCTCCACATAATGTCAACAGTTTCGTTCGAATTTTCCAGAACATTCCATAAATTTGTGTTGAGAGTTCGTTTACGCATGATTTCTAAGCGCTGTAAACAATTTTGTCGTTGGAAAAAATATCCATTGTGACATGTGTTGGGCCAGCTGCAGGTAGGAAGTGCAACCAGAATAGAAGATTTTATATGCCGAGGCTCATATATGGCTGTTATGGAAGCAACATGACTAATCAGGGAACGTAGATTTCTTTAGGGGACTTCCTCAATATAGCCAAACCCGGGCGAGTGGGGTGAGGGAGGGACCCGATGGCTGGGGATTCTGAACTAATTTAGAAATTGAATGGAATACTCGCTTTAGACCAATTATTCGAGACATTATTCCTATTGTTATTTTTAGACACTCGGTCTTGATTGTTTAAATTTGAAATGAATTTTCTTTATAAATGTTGTAATGCATTGTGACGTAAAGGCTATTATGTATGTACTTTTACGATCCAGCTTTAAAACAAACTTATTGATACAGCCCTGCGTACATAATGTATATTCTTCAGCTCATGAGCCCTTACTCTTGCTTCCCAGGTTATTTATTTGTTTCTCTATTCGTTTTATGTTAATACTCATAGGTAAGGAACTAGATTTGAAAGTAAAAAAACCCATTTTCCTCTTTTTTTAACTTGAACGCCTGCACCAAATTTTCGCACGATCTATTGAACATTCCAATAGCCTGGACTTACTTGCCGCGACGCATGATCTGCTGCGTGGCACTCTGATTGTCTGCGCATCCGCATATATCGTTAATACTACCGTCGTCATCTTCAAACGATGCTATGACGTAGTGCGCTGTGCACCTCTCAACTTAATCTTACTTAAATAAGATTGCTGACCAATATTGAACGTCGGAATTTTTTTGATTCAGACCCTCCCTTTCCCGCCCGCTCCTCCTAAGAATGGGTCATCAATTTTTTCACTATTGCTTGATGAAATAGATGGGGATGCTGTACTGGCTCATTTTTAATTTAATTCATTCTTCAATTTATGATTTTTGGATATTTTTGATTACCTAACCTTAAAGCTATTTTTGGTAGCTTTGAATAAGATCGCGCCCGTTTTCTGCCTCCCCCTCCTCCCCCATCCCCGAGAAGAATTTGCGTCTACGAATTTCACTCAGGGATCCAGTCGACTCTTCTGACCTATTGCTCAACAAACTGTTTACCATTACCTTCTTATGAAAGTTTTCTCTCTCTTTGTGGAGGGGCAACCCGACATCCACCATTTTCTTCCGGATTTCTCTTGTTCACTGGGGAACTACTAGCAGGAATTCACGTGGGCTTACACTGCCAACCATAAAGCCTACAATGACCCAAATAACCATGAAATTGCTGGACATTTGACTGGATGGACTTGAATCATTTCGAGAAGTCATTATCCTGACCCATATATGCTGCTGAGCAATTAAATCGCAATAAATACCCTAAAACATACAGAAGCTTCTGGAACCTGTGGCCAGCCAGCCAGCGTTTCTGCTAAAGGGATGAAGCACCTCTGTTGCTTCTTGGGTGCAGAAAAGACCTATGGGCGACCAGTGGCGAAAATGATAGATGATAGGCGAGACGATGATGAATCGTTGATTTATGGAACTGTGGGGAAAAAATCTAACAGTTGTCTGTTGCTCCACTGGCCCACCAGTCATGCATTATGCATTACTGGTGGATTTCCTGCGATTCTGCGCTCTCTCGAACAATTTCCCACTTGTTCACTGACGATTTGACCAAAAATTTTCTTTTTTCCAGTTAATTTCCCTTCGAATCCCCATTACTTCACAACAGAAAATGTTAGGCGTTCAAAACGTCTTCTTTTTGTTCAGCTGCATTCGTCATCCTGAAAATTCTGGAATTTCCATGCTGTTTTTCCAGAATATTCTCACTACACATTAGCCTGCTCCTAAAGGAAATTCGACATCTTTAATGGTCTCTTATTCACCAAACGGCGGAACCATTCACTGCTGTTCCAATCATTTTCCCTGTTATTTTGGCTCTCCATTAACTAAACGAGAATCTGCAATGATTTAATGTGAACCTGCAATGCCACCATCCAGCAATTCAGATTTAAAGTCATGTTAGCGATAAAGGCAGCAATCAGGAGAAATCCTAGCATTCTTCTGTTCGAGATACCTTTTTTTACTGAAAAAAGTTCTACGGCAATTTATCAAAACTGAATCTACTCGCTCACTCCATTTATCTTACACTACGGCTTTTCTTCCCAAAAGCTGTACATCGTCGGAGCTGCGTATCGTAAGAGATTACAATGGTCCGGACCCACTCGCACGTGTCGTGTCCTCAGTGTCGTCGCATTCTGATCGTCTGCGCATCCAGAGATTCCGTTCATATATCTGTTCTGGCCCGTGCGAGCGGTCGGGACCGTCTCCTACGTACAGTGGACGTCAATGGCGGTGGCCCATTCGCGGGCACGGGAAGGACGCCGCGCAAACGCGCCGCGCGCGCCATGACCGATGTTTTTGCTGCTCTTATGCTATTTCTAGCAGCTTCTCTGCCCGTTTTAGGGATTTTGGACCGAATCGGGAAGAAAAGCGCCTAGGAATAGCATCCCGACGGCAGACGACACCGATCCCGATGCGCGCGGCGCGGTTGCGCGGCGTGCTTCTCGAGGCCGCGAATGGACCACAGTCATTGACGTCCACTGTACATTTTCTTCCCAGATCATGGGGCTAAGATGTTAATGGGCGTACCAAATAAATCACAGCTATATTTATGCGCTAGACGATAGTAAATGAAAAAATAAGACTTTTCTGCATGAAAGTAACCTGCTTTGACAGAAAAGGACTCCCACACCGCCATTCTTAATTGTTCCATTTGATTCAGAAATTCTTGTGAAATTGAAACATTTACATTTGAAACCTGTGCTATTTCTGATCCATTTAATTTTTTATCTCCCTATTTCAAATCTGAGAATTTGCATCCGGATCGTTCTCGGAAATACTTTGTAGTATGGCCGAAAATATTGTATTGACTTGTCCTTGATTGTTTAATTTTGTTCTTGCCTCTTCGCCATGTGTTTTCAAATGCATATCTATAATATTAAAAGCAGCATTTTTAATAATTCTCTTTTTTTTTTTGAAGTTTACGCCACAGGCGCTCGAATTGGCGGAGACCCATGTTTTTTCCTCACGCGCGCCCCTTCCCCTCTTCGTGGGTTCTCCGGGTACATTTCTTACAACAGTACATTCACTACCGGTTTCCGTTAACTAAACGAGTTGGCACCGCCATTTTACATGAGTGGAAGGAATTTTAATTGCTTTCGATGTGTAACGCTTGAGAAAATGCTTCCGTTTTCAAAAATGATGCTGTGGCTGTGTAATAGGAAGCAGTTTAGGTGGGTCTTTGTGGTTTTATGGTCTGCGTTTTCCTCGTTAGGTAAATATTCTCTACAAACCACGCAATATTCCTCATCAGCACAAAAATTAAGTGACCTGAACTTCCCCTTTAATTTGGGCGCAGTATTTCATCCACTTGGGATGGATCCCAGTGTCTCACCTTGTAATCAACTTTGGGATTTTAACATCAGAGGAATCTTCGGGCTAAGCTGATCCTAACGGGAACACATATTTCTTTGCAAAATTGTCGGAAACCACCTTTCAAAACCCTTCTTTCTGGATAGTTCGAGGTGCTCGTTGTGACAGCTAGCACAAGAAGCTGCTGAGAAGTGACTTGCCGCACCTCAAACCTTCCACAAAGGAGGACGTCTACGGACACTTACCACCCGCACGCGCAGCGTCAGGCCGATTCGCCTTTTTGGACCTATTCCAAAACAGCCGTACGTGGTTCAAAGGATGCCCAAGGTCACTACAGCGTCTCATTGATCACTTTAGATCAAAGCTAAGCTATTCTTATGGAGGAAAGACTAGGAACAGCACTTTTCTTCTACTGTTGTGCCGGGGCCTGACGCGCTGCGGGTGGTAAGTGTCCTACAATCAAAGGAGGCGGTTGAAATGGGGCACTTTTGTGAGGAAATATGTATACGATTCTGGTCACCACCACCTGAAGATTCTTTTGACACTAAAACCACAGAATCTATTCTGAGGTGAAACATTGCCCTTAAGTGCAGGTTGAGTCGCAAGTCAGTGGCTCTTCTTTGTTGCGATCGCCCAGCCTGTCCGCCCAGGATCACTGCTCAAGATGAATTCGCACGTATCTGATGAAGTTGCACAGAATTTTTTTATTTATTTACTTAATACATCGCAAGGAAGTGTACATTAAAGAATAACAGACTGCCAATGTGTAACGAAGGATTTTCATGGGAACTTCTTATACAGTAGAGTGATTTTTCATTGTAGGAACAGAATGGGAAGAACTGAAAAAAAAAGATTGTTTCTATGATAAAATGATAAATTTTCATGAGCCTGCGCAAAGATGAAAGCAAGACCTCATCTAATTTGAAAGACGATCCAGAAACTAAAAATATCCCTGCTACCTTGCACTATCCGTCTTTTATTCCAGTTCATACTGTAGACAATCTTTCATAATATTTCCTAAATTGCTGAATCATAAATAATCCGGATTGCAGTGTTAGTGATAAATCATTAGCTTCATGCAAGTTATTCACAATTCCTACATGAAGGGAAGTTCTTTCCCTGAATGAATGGTTGGTTGTACCTCGCAGTTGGCAGGCTAAAGATACCCGGCAACTTTCTATTTGCCGTTGTGCAAAAAAAATAATTGGGCGCCGATTTGGGAACTGGATTTTGTTTTAAATCACTATGGTGGAAATGATCAATAAGTGCCAGATTCAGCGGAAATTCTCGCCAAACCGCCGCTCCAACGCAACATTTCCCACATTTCCTTGGTAAATAGCCGCTGTTCGGACGTTTATGGGAATATTCATAGTTGATTCGACAATAGCATAAAAATAATATTGTTATTCTTGCCTACTCCCTATACATATCTCCCGTGTTCTTTAGATTCCTTGCAGCGAAGGCGTAATTGTTCCTCCCATTACAAGTTTGTTGTTTCTCCATAAATTTCATAAGCATATTTATTATCTATTTAATTGTTTCCGCTGCACTTCAACCACTGCTACAAGAGCAGAACAGAAAAGAAGAAACTAAATGCACGAAAACATAAACAACTCTCTGTTTATGACGAAGTTAGGCTTACTTGCTTTATATTAAACAATAAAAAATTCATCAATCATCCAGTTGCCTTCTTCTCCTGCTTATATTCCTTTTTAATTCTTACTTACCACTTTTTCGACACCTTCGTTTTCCAAGAGTAGAGCCCCATGCACTGCAAGATTTATTGCGGCCCTCTTCATAGGAATGGAAATGACTACCAAAGCATATTTAGTATCCAGAAAGGGACGGGGTGAGACTGAAAGACAAATACAGACATTTCGTAGCTAAACTAAGCTAGCCACTCCCATTCTACCCTATGTTGAACCGTTAATTTAGGTTTTCTCTTTGCCCATTTTTTTCTCGCATAAAGGCATGATGTCCGGTGAATTACATATTATTATCATGTTACTAGTAAAACGCTCAGAAATGATGATTTTCCAAAAGTTTCTACTGCGCTTCGTAATGAACAATTTTCTGTAACTTTGCGCTCCATCGGCTAAATTTGCATAGGAATTTTTGAAAATTTCAAAGAAATTTTAGAAAGAACTGCTCATAGTGCTATAAACAGTCACTAGTCATCGCCTAAGACACTCGACTTTACAATTTTTGACCTTTTCCAGCACCAAATCTTATCGATAGCTGCACAGATAACCATGTCGATACTATCACATAATCCATTCTGACAGTCGCCGGTCTCGATGGGTCGCGTTTGTCTTCTTGCGCTGCGATTCAGCACACTTTGCGTCATTCCATTCATTCATCATGGCTGACACTATTGACCAGAATACCTAGCTTCTTATGAGCTCCGGGAGGTCTGCCTGTCCAGAAACTGTCATTTTTCAGAGGTTTGAGACTATCAAGCAGCTGATTCCTCATTCCAACCCCTATTTATTTAAAGTGGTCAAAACTGTAGTAATTTCTGGAAAATGCTTGCATAATCCAAGGCTCTCTGCATATACACTCTCAGAAAAGTAATGCGCCATAGCATCGATGAAACTGCTTCTGTGCAATATTCAAATTTTTCTCTGAAATAAAAGAGTGAATAACCGAGCAAAAATTAGGACTTCAGCATCAATTTTCTGTCGTATTTCGCCTTCCGTGGACGGAGATCCACGGGACAATGTCACATCTGACATCCGTTTTAGAGTATGTTGTTATTAATTTTCACATCCGTCCTCCTTTGGTACCTGAGCATTATTCATTGAATAGCCGCCCCTACTGCTAATCCAGCTAGGTCATTAGATGGAAGAATTTATTCCTGGACTGTCGTTTCTGCTAATACTATGGGCTGTAAAGTAGCAGTAGCTACACTTACATACTTACAGTGGACGTCAATGGCGTTGGCCCATCTGCGGCCTTGAGAAGGACGTCGCGCAACCGCGCCGCGCGCGCCGTAACCCATGTATTAGCTGCTGTTATGCAATTTCTTACAGCTTTTCTACTCGATTCTAAGGATTTTCAAGCAAATCGGAAAGAAAAGACCCTAGAAATAGCATTCCGCAGGTGACGACACCGATCCCGGCGAGCGCGGCGCGGTCGCGCTGCGTCCTTCTCGAGGCCGCAGATGGGCCACCGCCGTTGCCGTCCACTTTATGTTGACTTCCAGCTTTGGAAAAAAGTTGTGGTTGTACATTCTGATCTTATGTCTTATTTCATGTGTTCTCAGTACTTTGATGAATTTCATTTGCAGTAAGGCACCTTGCTCTTTATTACGTGCCTGCCAAGAAGTTATCATTTTTTCAAATGCTCTGGAACTATCACTGGCTGTTTCCTTATGCCGACCGCCCTTATTGAGTAAAATGGTCAAAACTGCAATGATTCCTGAAAAAGTCCATTATTCAAGGTTTTCTGGATATAATTCTTAGAAAGATCATACATACACTATAGCTTGGGCGGAGGGCCATCGATGTACATGTAAACAAATAAACAAAATTCTCTCGCGATAGTACATATGAGGCGGTTTCGAATGTAAGGTAGCGAATTCACCTCCACCATCCATCTTTCCGCCAGCCAATTTAGTTTCCCACTTTATGACATTCTCGATCTAACCTTAACTCTCATATTTTTACATTCCTTACTATCCTTACTCCACTATCTTATCATACGCCATAATCCTGCTTACACTAAATATCCATCAGAGCTTTTCACTTCAGTTGTAGTGATTTTTGAATTTAAGGCTGCGGGTGCAGCTTTGCTTTAATTGTTCTTTGGAAACCTCGAAAGCGTCGTACTGCTATCCAAACCAGAGCTACACCCTGAAAAGGCCTCACATAGGTCTTGGCGACAACTGCCCTTCTCTACTAGGCGATCCAATATATAATCCTATGATAACACTCATAAGATTTTCCCCTTCTTGCGTTTTGTTTGTTTTGTTGCTAACGGTAAGTTAGCGATATAGACAACAGCAAAGAGTAAGCAGTGAAACATTTGTGGAATACCGTGCTGAATTTCTTCGCTGCACCACGGAAGAGGCAAATCCCTAGAGCTGAAGAATGGAAAAACGTCACGTCTTGACCCCAAATGGATTTTAATCAGTGACGAAAGATAGTCCTAATTTCTTGTCAATGAGGTGGGGCGATCGTTCGAATTCTTCAAGTTTCTAAGCTGCGCGACCACCCACTTTGAACTTCTGCATTTCGCACGGATACTACGATATTCTGAACCCTGTCCCCCCCCCCCCCCCCCCCGATTCTCTCTCATTGGAAAGAGGTGAGCTTTAAGAGATAGCTTTAAGATAGTAGCCTCGACAAGATGCTACTATACTACTCAGATACTACTCAGATACAAGACGCTACTATACTCTACTCAGATATGAGCTTTTTTTCAAATTTTCTAGAAAAAAATGTGTTCGCAGCGAAAATTACGGACAACAAGACCAAAAACTTACGCAATTTCTCAGCTGTCATTTGTTGTCATACGTTTGCCTGTTCCCTACCGATTTTCCAAAGACTGTAGTAGGACTGACAGTGGATTAGATTCCTTGGACATGCAATGCTTCCATTCTGTGTCTTCCTCCGATTTTTTTCGGTAGATAATTATTTGCTTGGTCGTACAACAACATCCATTTCTGTGTCGAGCAAAAATTTAATTAGGACATTACGTGGAACATATGACCTTAATTGGGAATTCCGTCGGATATGCTGCTTAGACCAGAATAAAATTTTGTTAGAATAACAAGCAATCAAGATCTACAATACTGCTCCTAATCTTTGCAAAAAGGACGCGCGCGACTCTGCAGTAAAAACCATTAAAAACGTAGTATTTTCATCACTCCGGATTAAGGCGGTCAGGTACAAGGAAGTCTGCTTAAATTTGTAGTGAGGTTTTTGACCGGTAAGAAAACAATATTGAAAAATCTATGAATCATTCGGTCCGTTGTGATACAGAGAATCCACATGTTCGGGAAAAAAAAGTTGGATATTCTTATTTCTAAGAAAATTACGAAAGGGAGACGCGTTGCGACGTATTAGTGCGTCGCGCGCGTCCTTTTTGCAAGGATTAGGAGCAGTATTGTAATATTTATCTGTAATGTCAATTTCTATCTATAAAGTATGTCTACAACTTAATTAGAACGGAATCACCTGATTGGTTCCCCTATTGATTTGGAACCCGACGCAAAAAATCCAAATGTTAATAAGAGGGAAAGGTATGAATCCTTTCTTCTCATTATTTGAGGGCTGTACTGCTCTCTTTTCTTCGATTATTCGAATTTTCGATCCATTTGAGATCGAGTTTTAGAATCAGTGCATTATTAGGTGCCAGGTATACTATAATATAAACCCCTACATCGTAACCAAAGGGGCGTGGCTTTGTAGGGCGAGGGCAGGGTCGTCGTTCATTGGACAATTTCACACCAATCCGCCTGTCAGGCTCCGCCCACACCTAGTTATACATTAATTTCCACAAATTTTCGCTACAATTGGCAGTCCAGCTCCCGTTTTAAGTAACCCAACAATGAATGTTGACTTGGAGAATTACTTGAAATAAAAAAGTAATTGTCCGCTTCAAAAATTGTAAATTACTTACTTAAAATACAATAAGAACAGATAGTTCCAAAAACAAAGACTAGTCCCTCAAAAAAATCCTTTGGGACTGAATTTCTTTGAAAAAAAGTGAACTGAGGCACTGTTGCGGTGAAGTGACGCTGTTTCAGAATCTCATACAGTATTGTCGCCTCAGAATCGCCGCATCACTTGGGAACAGTCTGTGTAGAACAGTTAGATCCAATCGCTCTTCTTATCTGGAATATACCTCGAAGCGCACACTACTACGTGGAAAATGACTATGCTCGAAACTGAACAAGAACCTATACCACAAGTCATGTTTGAGAGCACCCACAGCCAGCTCAGCTCGATCAGCCAGCTCAGCCAGGTAACAGCCGTATTTCCTGCTGTTTCACCGCGTTTTTCTTTTCATCCTGAGTTCACACTCCTCACCTTTCCTGCCGTCGTTTTTGTCAATGCTATTGCATGAATTCACATGCACATGCTCGTCTTCTTGCAACATTTCAGATCCGGAAGACCCAGAATTTATGGCTTCTCTATTTCAGGGTATGACAATCTTAGATGAGAGGCCGTCCCACTACACGCAACAGCTGAAATATCTGCCCGGTTACTGCCTTGATAATCCATCATACAAGCCGAGACGGGTGCTCGTCAGACATCGCGACGGAAGGCTGCTATCGGGTAAGATCCAGGACGTAGAACTAAGAGCAAGATCAAGGAATACCACTTAACCTGTCAAAAGTACTGCAATCCTTTCACCCGGGGTAGCAGAACCTGGGAAATAAATGAATACTGTAATAATTATCCAGACAGAAAAGAGACATGGATTAATTCAGTGCCGAGATGTAGCATTGAGATTACCAAGGGTAAAGATACTGACGCCCGTGTTAACAATGGGTAAATTTTTAGGCTGTTAACACTCCCTAGGTAATCTCAATGAAATACGCTGCCTCAGGAGGTTTCAAAAATGCTAGTAAGAGGTTTTATAAAATTATGACAACACTAGTGGTTTTTGGGTAGGTGAAATTTTGAGGGTATGTCAAAGAAAATCGATGACGGTGAACAACACGTCTGTCAAAAATTTTCTGTACATCTACTTATAGGTTTTTTATTTATGCTAAGTGACACACAAAAAGAAAACCCAGACATCTCCTCACCAGCCGTCCACATAACGTCCACCAACTTGCTTGCCGAACGTGCTGGAACTTCCATGTTCGGAAAGCAAGGTATTATAAGGCAGTTCATGTAATATTAGATTCGTGAATTCGAGGTGCCTGTAAGATGAGAAGTAGTTCTTGGCGCCGTCTTGACGCGGTTCGCACGCAAGAAGAATGCACGCATATCACGTCTCGCGCTCGTCGCGCGGTGTTTTCGTTCAGGATGTACATGTCGCCCTGAGGCTACATGACAAGAGGTACGCTGCTGGTCTGTGATTGGTCGGTTCATGTGCGCGTCGCGGCTACCGCCTTCGAGCAATTCTGCGTGGATATGGACAACTTTTCCAAGCTTGAGTGGGACAGACGAATGTTATCGGCACCCACCAACTGTGAGAAGGTGGCCACCAATGTCATTTAGTGCGTCGAATCTGAAGAAACAACCTGAACTTGAGAAGCATATGCGTGCGGCGCGGTCGCGTCGCAGCGTACGTCTTGACCGCCACCCTGGCCCTGACCAGCACTCGTTAGAAAAAACCCTCCGTAAGTGGATGCGTGCGCCCTGAAGCGCGACCGACGCGCATATCCAGTGTGCATAGCCCTTATTACTCTTCCACGTAACTCCAAACGACTGTGTGAAAGGGGCGGAAGCGTGGAGCGGCTTTCTTGGTCACAGACACAGGGGCTCTGCATGCTGGCTCTGGTTGTCTGCTTCTGCAGCAGAGAACTCGAATGCCACGCTGCGCCGCCGCCCCTTGCATACGGCCGTCTGGAGTTCTCTGTATGTCGGCTGAAAACTCTCTGGCAGGCATGTTAGGCAGCTAATAGATTTCATCATATGTACTACCAAGTCAAATGTGAGAACGACTAATGGAAGCTAGGAGTAGGTGGAGAAGATGTAGAATTGAAGCCACAGGAGTTCTAGAAGATAGTGATACAACCAGCAGAGGATTCAACCCACATAGCAATATCCAGGGTAGAAAAGTAGAGATGAAAACGAGACCGACGCCAAAGCTATGGTGTTAGAGGTTGCTAACTATGAGTACTTGTCCTGGTTATTCGAGGATCTCTCATACAACCTTGCAGTTTCTACCAGTCTCAGGCAGCTTTTGAGACTTATACCTTTCAAGTTTTCTCTGTTGCGCAAAGGTAAAAATCGTGCTACAGGGAGGGGACTGTGCCTCAAAGGAAGGCAAATGGACATTAGACCCTTTCTATGAGGAAGGGTTAAATCAGTTATGGTTGAATACCCGGCTATACTCACAGGAATTGGAGAAAAATCCTGGAATCCATGAAAACTCCAGGCTTTCCGTGCCAAAGCGACATCCTGGACCTTAGAGCAACAGCTGCTCTCTTCTTTTCCATGACCCAAATTACATAACAGCACCAATCAAACATTTGTTTGCAGACAGCAAAGCAACTGCTGCGATTCAAAAAGAGACAAATTAGCTATCTGTTCGTGAATGACACCGCCTTTGTTACCCAACACGCAGAAGTTATGGGTTATGTTTATGAAGGGGTCCACTTAATGGATTCCAGGAAAAGAATGCAATATTTCTTGGAAAAGGAATTTACCCAACGATACTCTTTCCAATAATATGTAGCCAGTTTACCAGGAAAAAAAATGAATTTCCACATCAAAGGAGAGTCCGAACCTGAGCCGACCACCATATAAAAAAATAAATACCTTCCTGCCCTTGAAAAGTTATTGATTAGATAAATAGTTCGCAAGGAACTCATTAGAGAGTACTTTACTTTTCAGGATGTGGTGGTGACGTGGAGGTGTTCCATCCGATGGAGTTAGAACGTTCACAGAATACGGGATTGCCGATACGGGGTACAGTAGTGACAGTGTTCGGCGGAAAAGACACTGTGATCGGAATTCAAGCGGTAGAAGGAGGAGGTTTGTGCTGCCCTCACCTCTCGCTATAGCCATCGATCATCGGTAATCGATAATCGATTGCAGATCACTTCCTCGTCCACGGGGAGTACTACTGCTGCCTGCTCCATCAGTCGTACCTCGTTGAGGGTGGCGTGGCTCCGGAACATCGTGTCCTACGACTACCGTCTCCGATTCGATCGCTCAACGTGGAACGACACGGAAAGAACGACGTATGAATAGGTTGAAAAGAAAAGGAAAATGTGGGAAAATGTGACGTCACTGCCTTTTGTGGAAAATTATTCTCTTCAGCTTCTTCTCTCATTTCTTCTCGAAAGTGGAGTATTCCACTACAGTCTCAGCACTCACATGGAGGACACGTCCTTCGAATGCCTGCAGTGCTATCGTTGCACGTGAGCTTCATAAATTATCCAGATTTTACTATTCATTTGTCTATTCATCTATTTATTACGAGTATTAGTATCAGAATTAGTGTCAGTGTTAGCGTTAGTATTACTATTAATATTAGTATTAGTATTAGTGTTAGTATTAGTATTAGTAGTACTATTGCCACAGTGTTATTATTAGTATTCGTATTGGTATTAGTATTAGTACTAGTATTAGTATTAATATTAATATTAGTATTTAGTAATAGGTATTAATGTAAGCATCAGTTGTTTTTTGTATTTGTATTCGTTCTAGAACTATTATAGTACTAGTAATATCATTGCGACTGCATTAATATTAGACCAGTACTTGTATTTGTATTTGTACTAGGATTAGTATTATGTAGTATTAGTGTGAGTATAAGTATAAGTATTAGTTTTAAAATTAGAATCAATATTAGTGTTATTATTAATAGTAGTATTAGCATTAGTATTAGTGTTGGTATTAGTATTGGTATTGCTACCAGCATTACTGTTAGTACTAGTATAATATCGGTATTAGTGTTAGTATTAGTATTAGTATTAGTATTAGTATTAGTATTAGTATTAGTATTAGTATTAGTATTAGTATTAGTACTAGTATTAATATAGTAATAGTATTAGTAATGGTACTAGTGCTAGTACTACATATACTACAAATTACTACTAGTATATTTCTATATCATCGATATTATACATATATTACTATTATCTTGAGAGCTATCTGTAGTAAAATAATCTGTGTCCCACCCACAGGCGTCCCATCCAGTCTGGGTTGTTGTGGCGAGATGGTGGAATCCTTCATGCAGCGTACTACGACGGTTTTGTCCGTGTCGGCATCATCGTCGAAGAGTACGACGACATGCTTCTTGTCCAGGTAACGCTCCAGAACTGCAGTCGAAATGTTCACATGAATGGACAGTTCGAACGAATGAACAGTTTGCAGCGTCTATCTGTCTCAAAAAATAACGTGAACAATCTGCTGGACGTAATTTTCACTGAAATCAAACGCCTTTCGGATTACGAAGACGCCGAAAGGGATAAGCGAGCGAGTATGGTGGAGAAGATGAAGAACTTGAAAGCAAAGGTGAGAACCCACCAATTTTCCTCCACAGGAGCTCATCCGAGACTTACCCAGACAAACTTTCGGAACTTCCGCGGAGCTTAACAGTTTTGGCAGTTCCCAGAGCCTGTTCGGAACTTCCGCGGAGCCATCTCGGGAGCTGCCATAGGGTCACCTGCAGAGGGTCCCGAGAGAGTTCCACATCTTTGTCTGGGTTGCCTTTGAGGCTTGAGTTCCCCGTTGTGAATTGTTCATACCGAAATAGTACTAACGATTGCATTATTAAGAACTTTGCTGACAATAAGAAAAGAATTGATTCAAGTTCTCGAATTTTCCTTTAAAAAGTGGTTGTAGGTCTCATCTCATTTCATGTTTTCAGCTAGCCAATTCCCCTTCACCTTCCACTCAAAATGTAAACACACAAGAGGAAGACGAAGAAAGTTACAATGCCCATGTCGAGTTCAGTTCGCTCAAAGTCGAGTTTCGAAATCATTCTGTGAGTGATTTTGCTTCTGAAAAATGCATTTCACCTTCGAATCCATGAGTTGCCCTGAGGCCGTTCATCCCCTTCCTTTAAGGTGCGAGCTGATCGCGTTTCTCAACGTCTTCTCGCGCTACGGAAGCTTCTCGTTCTTTCGCAAAAGGCCATCGAGGCAAATGCAGCCATGAACAATTCAATTTCACTGATACAATCGGTGAGATAGACTGCTTTCTCGGAGATTTTTGCAAAGAACTTTAAATCGGAAAATTGCTAGGAGTTGGACGAGCTGACGCGCTTCTCAAAATTACATGACGAGTGCCTGGAGAGCGGAAATTTCACTTTGATCGAAAAGAGTCGAGCAGTTTTCGAGGAGAGGAAATATACTGTGCAAGAGCTGATGAGAAAAGCGAAAGCCGGCGAAATGGAGACATTCATCGCTGAGTGGGACAAAAAGGTCCAGTCATCTTCTTCTGCTTTTCCTAATTTTTTTCCTATTTCGGTGAATGTTACAGGTGTCAAGTATCATAGAGTCCATGAATGGCAGTACAGATCCTGCAAAAGATATGCGTCTCATCCTTTCACAACACATCTTTGAACACAGAGCTGAAAAGAATGTGAGTGTTGTTGGCTCCGTACTTAAATATTACTGAAGAACGTATCCAATCTATTCGAAGTTCATTGTTCGATTTTGATTAGCTCGAAAATTCGAACGTTCAAAAAAAGGAGAGAAGCAGCTCTTGAAATACGATAGGAAGTGCTACAGCGTTCGCGCTTTTTTCGTTTTTTTTTGAATTTTCGAATTTTCGGACAGGTTTCTCCGCCATTAATTAACGATTTGTTAAATAAATTGCCTGTCATTCCTTCGAAAATTCTACGAGAAGACTTTCCAGGATCACTTCACCCACTTCCTTCTTGACGATACTCAACGAGAACCAACACTATATTGCATGTCAGGACTGACCACGTTGGCGGTATATCCAAGAAAAGGAAAAAGGTGTGTTATGAATAGTTAATAACCTAGACCTCTTAAGAAAGTTTTGCCATCTTTTCGTTGAAAGTAATTTTCTAGGGGACGTTAAAAAGGGGAGGGGGGACCATTCCTCAGTTCTCTAAGTGCTTTTCTGGAGACTTCAAAATCCTACGATGTTTCGAGGAAGTCATTGCCTCGGTGCCGCGGAAATTCATTAAAAGCCAGTTGATCGAGTTCTGGACAATTGAGTGGCCACTCGACGAAACCATACCCTGGATGCATCGCTAAAATTATCCAGGGTAAAAGAGTTAACGATTGGTTAATTTCGGGGATCAATACAATCACCCTCACTAATCTCACTGATAAATGCGGCCCCAATAAGACTAGTGTCTATTCTTACTCCAGTCCTGAACCGGACGTACTAACCTAAGAGTAGGAGTCCAGTGTTTCGGATAAAACGACCTCCCAACTGACTTCAAGTTCAGGACAGAACATGCTGCTTTGAGAGCGGAAAGCGTGTTGTTTCCGTATTTTTGGGGCACCGTGGGGACGCAAGCGTCACTGGGATTACCTAGGGTAAACGTGGTAACACTCCCCAAATTTACTCATCGTCAGCACGTCTGCCTCTCAAAGAGCAAAACCTTTATGGGTTCAATAAACTCAAGGGCCCGGATGCATCATTTACATAACCTAGCGTAAACGTGTTGTCGCCCATGTTAGTAATGGGTTAATTTTGGAGGGGTTGGCATGCTTATCCCATGTAATCTCAATGATGTATGCGGCTCAATGCTACGCTGGCTTAGGTCAATTTTCTTTGCTTTTTAATGAATTCTCATGATTTCCTACAAGAATTTTCTACAAACAAAACATTTTCAGAGTAGCCTCGATATCTCTGGACTCATCCTACGAAACAAAGCTCACAGCAGCCTGCCTGATGCGAGGGGTAGAAGGTGTCTATGTGACCGACGACAAGGAAGTCTTCCCAATCTACTTCTATCGGTGTGTGAAAGGTTTTCCGCCCACCATTTCTTCGGTTCACATCGGTTTGACGTCAATTTTCGTTTAAAACATTCCTCGTTTCCAGAAGACGAGGTTCTCCACCGGTGTTTCGGTGAGAACATGCACGAGTGTGACGATTTTCTCCTATTTATCCACCTGTCTTGTAACGTTTTCGAAAAGATTCTCTATTGCTTCGCTCAAGCACGGTTGATATCCTTTTGAGTTGACACATCGCGAATGCCGTTTTCTTCCTTTTTGGGTGATCATCCAAAACTTCACCAACGCCTTCCTTTCCAGGGAAAAACGGTTCTTTGACGCCGGAAATCCGATTTCTCTACCCTCATTCGATGACCTGACCTCCATCCTGATGGAGCATGACGGAATGGTTGGTAAACCTGAATCAGAAGAGGTTGGAGCTCTTTCTGATTCTATTCAAATGGTTTCAGATACTCGGCAGCTGCTCTGGTGGCCTACTTCATTTGGCCTTTGATCTGGAGAGAAAATACGACCATTTTATAATTGCAAGGTATGTAGGATTGACCTCACAGTAATTAAGAGCGGGTAGCTGAAGTAAGGAACTCTTAACTCTCTAACCGTAGAATATTTTTTTCTAACCTCAAGGTATTCTTAGTTTTAAGTGCTCATTCCCAATACTCAATAATTTTAGCAGCCTGATGTCCCCTCCATTCTCTCACGGACCCATCAACGACCTCAAGATTTTGTCCACTGAAGATACCTACCTGGCTCTGCATTGTTCCGATACTGAAGTTGTGATATCAGAAAGAGACCATGGTACGTCAGCGAGATCTTTAAAAACGATGGGATAATTTCGTCAGGCACAATTTCGGAGCCATTACTGGTTTCCTTTCTTATATTAGAAAATCAATGTGAGCTTCCACAAGCACTATCTTCCCTCAAAAAATATGGGTTAACTAGCTGCGTACCCGGCTTCGCTCGAGTTTTACTACCTTGGCTATATCACACTGCTGAGGCCAATTACTATCACCGATAAATTCATTAAAACATTAAAATCTCCATGATTTTGGTGATCAGCATGTTAGCGAAGCCCAAGTGACCCTTCCCCATAGAATTGTGGGCGAAAAGTTAGCAAAGCTATTTCGGTGATATTGAATCGATGCATTCGTACAAAATGGTTGTCATATCCATATTCAGCGTATCGAGGAACCCCAAGAGACATGTCTTCACCGCTCCATCGGGCAGAAGAGCCAAAAATCAATAAAACCGATAAACCGATATTTCGTGCCAAGTGGTTGTCATATGCGTGTTCAGCGTATTGAGAAAGCCCAGTAGACATGTCCTTGTCTGTCCCCGAGCGAAAATGAAAAAAAAGTCGATGAAAGACCCCTCCATCCTTTATCCCTTACCTGATTAATAGGATATTCGAATGTGGATGAAAACGCAGGAATAGTACGATATCTGAGCGAAACCGAGTATGCCATTTGATTTACTTATAAGGTAGAAGAAGGTGTGCATTAAAAACCCCCAAAAGAGATTTCAACGTTCCAGACCGTTGGCATCGGGTTACGTACCACTCCGGAGGCGCACTTTGCCTCGCAAGCACACCGTTTTCATTAGAACATCGCGGTGCCTTCGCTGTGACTGGTAGTAAAACGTACGTGAGGATCAAAGCATTGCACTATACTGAAGGTGAGTACAAAGTAGTTCTCCAGCAAGATACATTACGAGACTTCTTTCAGACAACATGGTTGGACTGCATGATCTCGGGCAATCGCGCGTCACTGATGAAAACGGTAAAGATGTTGAGGTAAGTTTTCACTGGCTGATGGTGGATTCCCCATAATTTCGCCGCTAATCACGGATATTCTACAGGTACTGAACGTTAGCCTTGATCCAACAATGGAATGCCGACCACTCCCATGTAAGCTACGATACTCCGTTGGATACGCGGACAAGGCTATCAGGTAGGCCTCCTAGTGAATCATATCAAATAGAACTGCAACCAGTTGGTGCCGTAGAGGGCTGGTAAGCATCATTAGGATTACCCAGGGTAAAGTGTTGAAGCCCGTGCTAGTGATGAGTAAATTTGAGGCTGTTAACAACAGAGCAATACATTTTCTGATGAAAATCCAGTAATTTTCAAGATTCTCACAAAACGTGATACATAGCCGGTCAATCATTTACATCACAGAATACCGCCCATCAGGTTGAACGCGCCGCATCATCTACGCGGCGCAGCAGACCAGCTGGGCGCTGTGATTGTCGACCGTTTGCGGAACTGATGTTTTGTCTATGTTTGGTACTACGCTGCCAGAAGCACTTCGGGATGAAAGCTGCCAGAAGCACTTCGGGATGAAAGCAAAGATACAAAGGAAAACGGTGGAAAGCATAAGCAAACATCAATACCAGCAACGCTGGGCCGCGTTGCGTAGGTAGTGCAGCGTGCCAGGCCAGATAGGCGGTATTCTTTGATGCAAAAACGACTAACTGGAATTGTATACAATACAGTGATTGTAGCGTCCGAGAAGTGACATGAAAAGTTGAGAAGCCAGTTCACTGAGAGTTTTAGGAATTTCCTGAGAATAATTACTTATTGCTTAAGGACATACGTTGCCTTGCTGACTGGTCAACATGAATTCACTGTGGCTGAAAAATTCATTGCTCAAATTGAACCACTGCATTGTGTCGCACTGGTCAGTTTATACTCAGCCTCTACACTCCAGGAAATTCCCAGCATAACTATGCTTTCTGTTGCACTTGTAGATGATTTGCTTCCATGGACGCCCTATGGGTTGTTATGCAGCTAGCGGGAAAACACTGCAGGTCTGGAATGACCTCGACAGACACCAGCAGAAAAAGATGAAAAGTGAACGTATGGAATTACGCAAGGTAAGGATTTGAAGGTACCGTATTACCTCAAAGTCGTTTTTGAGATTTTCACATGAGAAGAATCTCCAGGAGCTGCTGATCGCAATGATATACAGTCCTTGTCGAAAAGATAGACGGATTCCGTGACTGCAGAAACTCGGTGGGACCCGAGCGATGGATGAGGAGAGAGCATGCTCCAAGTGAGAGGGTGCAGTAGGTCCCAACGCGACTCTGCGGCCGCGACGATATGAAACCGCACGCGCAATCCGTCTATCTTTTCGACAAGGACTGTACATGATTCAGTGCAAAATTACCAACATACCGTTTTCGAGCCCATTCCATGAGGAGCTTGTGGGCGGAGCTGAATGCGGGACCAGTGCGGGTGGACGAGCTTTTGAAATAATGCACTCTCTGTGGCGCACCTCCTGGGGAAATTCGTACTCCCCGTGAGAGCTCCTCCTCATCCATCCCTAGCAGGATAGGAGGAGCGCTACATGGTTGATCAACAGGGGGTGCATATTACGGAAACCACGAAAACCTCTCAGTTCTGCCTTGGCCCCGCCCACAAGCTCCGCAAAATTTTGAATTCGAAAATGGATTTTTGTGCGATTTTGCACAGAATCACACATATCATTGTGATCAGGAGCTTCTGGAGATTTTTGTCATGTGAAAAACTCAAAAACGGTTCTGAAGTGGAACAGTGCCTTTGAGATCACTAACTTTTAAGAATTTACACATCCTGAATGGTTCAGATGGAAGTAACAATATCATCGATGGCACGTGTGGAGGGAAGATCTTGTTACCTCATACTCGGCTACAAGGACAGTAGAGTACAAATTTTCGAGGAGAGAGGGAAAGGAACAGGAAAACTCGACTCAGTCGGATGGATTGAGGATTGTCATCCGAATTGCGATATACGCCCCGTGACTGGTATGTTATCTGTAGAAGAGCCCAGAAGTTTTGGGCTGCATGTCGCGCTACATTCTGGGGCTAGGATTCATGAAAAGCTAACCACGTGAAGCAACTATGGCTAGCATTATCGCTTAACCGGTGTATAGACTACCCAATGTTAGACGCAGGACGTGAAAGTTAGTTTGCTAGCCTGATTTTTTGTGGTTGTGTGTTCATAAATACTAGCTCAGTATTGATAAGGAGAATCAGTGAAATGTGCGGATGCGCAGACAATCAGAGTGTCAAGGCGCGGACGACGCGTCGCGGCGCGTAGGGCGGATCGGGAGCACTCTTCCACACTTGTGCTTATACTACTTTTGCTAGCGGCGCTAGACGAAAATTATAAATTATAAATGCGTATGTGAGCAGTTATGGTAACTAGGACAATATTAGTATCTGATAAAAAATGGATAATATCACGAAATTGCTCCGAAGTAGCCATTGAACGCTTGTTTTCAGTTCTTCGCGCACGAGTTGAACCACTCTCATCAGGAGACAGACTCTTCATGCATTCTCTAGCAGGACCATGTATCTACATCCACTCTGCCCTCATAGAGGCTGGAAAAGCGATCGAGGTGGTTCTCTTTCTGGAAACGTCTGGAAAACACCAAAAAATCCCCTTCTTCTAGGTGAACTTCATCTTGGCTACACATCATGGGTTATTTGGTGCTCGCTCCTTTGAAACACTTGATTCGCGGTGATTATTTACTTTCACAGAAGCAAATCTCTTACTTTAAAATTCAAAATACTCGTCAAAGTAGTATAAGAGACGTGTAAGAAAATCATTTCAGGCCATTCGAATATGCCGTGTTTGGGAAAGGAATCGATATGCATAAGTTGACGGAAGAAGAACGAAAATGCCTGGAGAAATATCGAGACTTTGAATTTTAATCCATTTACTTTAATATTTCCTCTAATTACCTAAGAGAGTTCGCTAGAGCATATTGCATTTTATCTACGTTCTATGTTCTCACTCTGTCGATGGCCACTTCGTGGTGATTTACTAATTTATTCAGTCGACACTAACTATATACACTATTTCGATCCAATAAGGTCGCAGCGCATCGTTTACGAGTTCGATACGTAGTAGGAGGTGTAGGTAAGCGCTAAACCCGTTGACCCTTCGTTGTAACCGGCTGACCCTAATGTGCATCTTTCCGAGTGCGGAATTAGTCGACCTCAGTCAAATTTGTGCGCCATGACTAATGCATTATCTGTTTCGGGTATGATTTTGTGCCTTTTTACGTTTGGGTTCATTTCAATGTGATAATTGACATTCACTTATTTAATAAAAATTTCTGTGTAAAAATTATTGTTGAGTCATGTGAAAAGAAAGAGAATCTATCATCTATTTATTTATTTATTTTATTTACTTGATACACCGCGAAGGTGTGCACAACAAAGAACAAAAATAAAACGCTTAAAAAGAAAGTAACGGAGGATCTTCACTGAGGCTTCTGTCACAGTAAAGTTATTGTTCATTCTAGGAACAGAAAGTGAGACACTGAGGGAAAAATGATTGTCTTCATGATCTATTGCCAAGTTTACACTAAAAAGATCTTAAAAGAGTAAATGCTGGATGTTTTTAGGTAGCCATACATGCGGTCTACCAGTCAGTTGTTGGATATAAATGTTGCCCTATTTTTATCCCTAATTCCCAATGTTTACAAGGACCAAAACTAGTGGAACTCAATTACAATGATTTCCCCTCACTACCACTCGAAGAGGAAACCTCCATTTTTTCTATTTTGATTTTGCGAAGTCCGAGAAAATCTCAGACAACGAAATAAACGTAAATCTTGAATGCTATTTGCATAGGGAAAGGATCTGGAAGAGCTAAGATCACATAGGTATATGTGGTTCCACACAAAACTCGCGAAAGACCCTTTCTTGAGCCCATCTTTTAGGGAGCATGTGAGCCAAAGCTGGTCTACACGGTTTACACCATGTTGCACCCAGTTCTTGGTAGCACATCGAGCACACCTTTTGTCCTTCCCGAAAGTGGATAATCAGGAGCTCTCACGATGAGTACAAAAATCCTCAGAAGGTGGGTTTCTGTAAGGGCGTTATTAAGAAACCTCTTCCTCCCTCCTTGGTTCCGCTTTCCCGCTCCACCCCCAAGTTCCCAGGAATTGAGGCTCGAAAACGGGTTTTCCTGATGCTTTGCACGAGATCAGGGATGGCATCGTGATCAACAGTGAAGATTCTTTTCATGTAAAAATCTCAAAAATAACTCCACCTAGGGCGGTGCTTTTGAAGGCAGCACTTACGTAAATTCTCACTTCTGAAAGGATTCGCTGGACAAGCACAACAGTAAGCTGAACACAGCCACCTGCCTCCGCAGATACTACCGTGGACACATCCGCCGCTGTGGACAAAAGGGCTTCGTCGCTCCAGCTAACGCCATCGACTGAGTGTGCGCATGTGGTTTGGCGCAGGGTGATGTGTGGAATGCATACCATTCTCAGGGTTTCGTGGCGGGACTTATCACGGAGCGCTAGTCCGCGCTTTGGACGCAAAGGAAATCATCTCCGGTATTTCTAGCGTGTTTCACGCCACTTCATCATTGTCGATGAGTTCACCAACCCTAATAGCCCGGATATACCGCGAAATCTTCAGCACAGAAATTTCCCTCAGCGCTATTACCTTTAAGCATTTAAACCTTGCCTTCCTCTGTGGGAAGGTAGGACTCGTTGCTCATATATCAGAGCGTGGTTGTTCCAATCAAAAAAGGATTTTTGTCGTTTTGAACAACAAACGCAAAACACGGAACACTTTTTCATGATCTAACCACAAATTATGAGGTCATCTTCGGTCATCGGACACAAAATCATAATTTGGCGTATTTCATGTTTTTAACATTCTGAATGGCTTAGGACTCTGTTTATAATCACACTAAAACAACGGTTTTTCTTCGATTTTTCTGAGAGTGAATGTGAATATATGAGATGTTTAATGACTAACAAAATGGGAAATCAGCACTACAAAATAGAAATAATGGGTACTTGCTGATTCTACATATTGCCAGCCACAGACAAAATTTCATGTCCTTCCTACCTAATCACTGACAGAGCGTCGAGACATGGCGCTGGTCTTGAGTGTTCTCTTCACGCTTTGTCATCGCCGTCGCTAGAGAATTGGTAAACAAACGAGAAAAACACACACAATGAGCTTCCTTCGACTTCCAAACTGATGCAAAATCATGTAGGTCGACCACAGTCATAGATAGCACTCTTCCGAAGCACTATCTACGATGTACCAGGAAAGGTAGTGCGACCAAGCTCTGCGATTGGCCGGTCACGTAAGCCAATCAGTCTTACAGCTTGGTTGCCCCTCCCCTCCCCTCTTCTTTGCAGGTACAATGCAGTAAATCTGTCATTGGAAGTAGCTATAAGTTAAAGGTTATCAAGGTCTAGATGTATCGTTCGGACTAGACATTGTAAACATGTCAACGTACCCAAATTTACTCAATACCCGGCATTCTACAACATGCCTACACACACACACGATGTTGCCTACACCCAGCTGCCATCCATCTATGCGCATTGGAATGAGATTACCCACCCTCGCATTAATGCATCTGGGCCGAAGAGCGCCAATGAGAAGGAAGCCGTGAGCTACGTAGATCACGATAAGCAGTGCTCGGATGCATTTTTGCAAGAATAGGTAATCTCGACCCATGGGCATGATTACCTGGGTGGCTGGGGTAATCACGGCGATTCAGAGGAAAAAAGCTCGTAGAGAAGTTACTATTCAGAATTCTCCCCGAATGTATAAACCGTGAGTTCTGTTCATTCTTTCAGTGGTCTGCCTTTTGGTTCTTGTGAGCTGCTTAACGATCCTAGGCAAAAAGCTCACATCCTCCTAACATTGCAAATATGAAGTTACCCTCTGCTTTCGAAGGCTGCACTCAATGGAATTTTCAGTCTGGTAATAATAGATTTAAATAATTACCCAGGTTCGAGGTGGCTCTGGCCCGGCTGTCAATTCGCTTCCTAATTTTGTCGAGGCGACCACTGAACCACTCAACGCCTGTCGAGCGAGTATACCAGGTTTCCCCGACACACTGTCAACTCCGTCAAAACGGCCCTCTAAAAGCTCGATTGACAATGTTCCTCCAGATTTATACATATTCTACCGAGTTTACGGCTTCGTATAGCATCGGAGACTTTTGGTCGCTATGAATACCAAGAAAAATAGTGTTTTCTTTTCTCGACTTGGCATTTTTCTTCAGATATTTTTAAGGAAGTCAGGATGATTGATTCGGATGTTGAGTTCTGATCGATTGAGTCAAATGCCAATCCAACATTGATATCTTCTTATGTCTGAGGCTAATTTTGTGCACTCTTCAGGAAAAAATGTGGGTGAGAAAACGCAAAAGTTGTGGTCAAGGTGTCGCCAGTGGGTGGATTAGCGGCCCCTGCGCAGGGGATGGTGTGCGGTGAACCCAGCTGTGATGGGAAACCCCATGTGGTATAGTGGTGTGACACTGTGCGGTCCTGGCGTCCCAGTTACCTCGATGTGTACGGCTGCGATGCGATAGCGGAACCCACCGACTCCGGACCACGCGGGAAGAAATGTCGAAATCCCTTTTATAACCCATCAGCAGCTGCTGGTTCACTTGCCTTCCTCAACGTATGAAAATGAACTTTAAATCTATTATGGCTCAGTGGTGAAGAATTAATCAGGAAAGCGACATCTACGTCACCTCCAAAGGCGAATTAGGTCAATACTGAATCCCGAAGCGGTGATGGATGGGTACAATTCTCTTGTATTCTTGTTTTTTTTTTTTTTGTAACTTCCCAGGATGGCTCAGATACTCTAACATATCCTCATTGTGAAATGTGCTGCACATAAAGCATTGCTACAGTTAAGACCAGGAAAGGAATATTAAAAACCATCGTCTAGCTGCAGGAATAGTGTAGTCGCAAGCGTATAGGCTGTTTCAAAAGCAACGACAGCTGCATATTCATGCCCACTGCATGCCGTATAAGGTTCACTCACGAAACGAAAACTGAGCCAACATTGATGACATTAAACTTAAGTATAATTTCATATTTTATTTGCTTCAATCTCCCTCTCCGAATATCCCATGCTCTCTCTCTCATTCTCTCTTGTTCTAACACCTCTCCAGCGATCATCGCCTGTGAAATACATTATAGTGTCGCGGTGCCTGAATCGCGGCGGAACCTACTCTACCCTACCACTAATACCATGCTCTTTCACCACCCTTCGCTCAGGGCCCAGTAACGATTCTGCGGCTGTGACACAGTGGAACCGCGCAGGGAATGTTTTTTTTTTTTTTTTTGAAAAGAACACTACACTAGTTTAGACGACTTGAGAACATTCAATTCAGGCATTGCAGATGAGACCGATGGATCCCACCACGGAACGATTGGTGAACATGATAATCACATTCAGGACACTCAGTTGCCTTAGCATGAGCTGCATGGGATAACCACATGGTGAATGTGATGTTTTGAAAGAATATTCATTCATATATTACCATCAATTAATGAATTTCGTAGGCGGAATTGAGTTTCTAGTGGCCAAGACTAGGATATCAATGGAGACTACAGAATTCTTTGTAGCTACAAAATAAACATGCAGTGAGATCAACAGATATGACCTAGGAGGTCAAACAAAACAAAAAAAAACAGCGCGATGTCCCGTATAAAGAGTAACATTTCCTAAAAAGTCGTGTTTTATACATCGAAATCCTCGTCTGCTGGCCTCTTGAGCAGATTTGTAACATGTTCCGGTCGCAGCTGTTGGAGACTGTCATCCACATAACCTCCATGAGCTGGCGGTTGGCCGACAGTGAGCGGAGTGTTGTTCGCCAACAAGTCTGCTGTCGTTCGGTCCGAACCTCGCCATTCAACGTTTGGTTGCAGCAGGCAGAATCTTAAATAACAGCTTTTAACCCATGATACCACCAAAATATGGAAGAGATAGATGATCTACAGCAACAGATGATATAGCACCTGTCATTGGGAAGCTTCAATCCGAAGTTGTGTCGAATTTGAGGTAGCGGTTGCGCATTTCTCTCAGACGACATTTTTACTAAATCTGCACGAGTAGGCTTTCCGTCACACAAAAGACCTGAATTCTCGCAAATTTTGCCACACAAAATAGATGTTTACACCGAAATAAGCTTGAAAGTGTTATACCCACCACTGAATTCAACTGCAATTTGAACATCTGTCTCATCAATCACCATCTTTCCACAATGCTGTGAGATAGCCTTGGCCTCAGTCAACAAACCAGAAGTCGTAGTATAAAGGAGCTGAAAAAGAAAAGTTGAATCACTCTCAAAACGTTGTAAAATTTAATGCAGGTAACCTACATCTAGTAGCAGATGTACTACACGCGGATCATAATCAGTGACACCAGCCTCTTCCAAAATTGCCTTAACATGCGCAATGTCCCTACTTGCATCCATAGGTGCACCATCGCCGCCATCATTGTCATCTACGTAACCAGAATTATCTCCACCAACGCCAGAAGCACTGGGACCCGACATTTTTCCTGAAATAGCGGTAGTATCACCACTGTACTATGATACTAAGAATACAACAATAACTCGAGAATAATAGCGTACGAGCCTTTTACACAAGGTTTTCCGGAACGCAACAACGCAGAAACCTTATCTGGATTCATTATGGAGTAGTGCCCTCCAAGATTAAATCAAAACAACTTTCAAAACAAAATCAGTGCCTTGGAAAATACATCAACTACTTAGCACATGTTTCAGGCCTACCGAAACGGAGAACAAGGGTAGCGCTTCGAGACCAAACGACTTGATCTACACCAAACGGCGAAAAAAAACGTTGTTTTAAAACATTCTTAAGAATGTTTGAATACAATAGCTGCGATAAAAAAAACTTCTTGTTTGTATAATGTGTTAGTAATAATAAGTAGTAAGGCATAATTAGTAAGGCATGCCCGATCTGCAGATCCAAGCAGAGGTGCGCGGTGCGCGCATGTGCATACTTTTTCAATAGCTTTTGTAAACACGGCAGCTACTAGTCGACAGAAGATTAGAAACTCCAACAAACCACTTTAAAACAACAAAGAAAAAAACAACTAGAAGACAAAATTTCACCTTAGAATAACGTCCTTATTCTCGAAAAAATAAAAATTCTTAAACGTCCAAAAATACAAGCAATGGAACCAAAATCTGTAATCTCCCATCTTAACTTACGCGATACAAAAAAAGGTAAGCGATGGAAATGGACAAATGGATTCAGATTTCACAACAAATCTACAGGGAACTCCAAACGGACGCAGACAAGGGCCGCGACCGCGGTGCGGCTCTCTTGGGCAGAGACACGGGAGCTAAGCATACTGATCGCCTGCGTCTCTGCCCCAGACAGCCGCGCTGCGGTTTCGACACTTGTCTGCGTCCGTTTGGAGTTTCCTGTAAATGCAGTGCCCCAACAAAAAAAAATTGGGAAATATAATGAAATCATAGGAAGTTCTAGCGAGCAGGATACAGACGATAAGTGCAGCAAAAAAAGTGTAAAGTTATAGAAGCATTAAGCAGACTAGCATACGACTTATTAGCTTAGGTTCAACGCAGATTGACACGCTTTCTAAAGGAGCTGTGATGCAGATACTCAAGTATGCGAGGACCAAAAACTCAAAAAAATACATTGCAAGGTACAAATCAATATTTATTGCGTTTCATTCAAATAGTTTGTATACAGCGGCCGCAAGAATGAAATACATGGGATGGAATATCAATTGAAGAAAGGCGATTCAGATCAGTGCCACGAAGTGATCGAAAGCACGAAATACTGGTCAGTATCACTGTGATTACGACAACTACGATGCTTAGATGCCCAGATAGTAGCGGACAAGGAAGTGAATCCAATTGCTACATGGGATAATACAATCTCCACAGCTTAGGTATCAGAAAATCAAGAGTTCATAACATTGCGGACGAAATCAGCAATATTCACATTGCCATGTGAATCGTTGTGGCCTGCCAAAAGCTGGTCGACTTCCTCGTCCGATAAACGTTCTCCTAAATGTAGAGGTCAAAACCTATTCATTGAATAACAAATAAATTCCAAATCCAAACCAACCTAGAGTGGTGAGAAGGTGGCGCAACTCTGCAACGTTGATTAGTCCGTTTCCTTCCTTGTCAAAGTGAGAAAGTCCTTCAACAAACTCTTCGACTGTGTGTTTTTCGCTGGAAGCGAGACAGAATAACTATATTCATCGACAGTGATGATGAATATTGGCATTTCACAACACTGAATATGACGAGAGATCAACAACTATCGATGTAATCCCTGAGAATACTGAGTATATGTAGTGTTTCAAATGCGACGACTGTAGAGTATCTGCGCATTTCGCCTGTTTCACCCTCTCCAACTGCTGCACAATTCACAATTTCCGACGTTCTTTTCGTCTGTTAAATCTGTCCGCTTACTTTCATTGGTCAGATGCTCCATACTTTTCCCATATATTTCGATATTTACGTGTATCTTGGAGAGAGTTGTAGCGACCAACAATAAACAGTAACAAAACAGAAACTTTAGCAACAAATTCAGTGAGATTACAAACAAATTTTGCTATAAATAAGTTGATTTTCACAAAATGCCAGAAATAAACCTTCCACAAGTTCAAATAAAGTGAATACAACCGGTTGCAAGCTTCCTACGAGTCAGTAAAACGTGAAAAAACCAATCACTACTTGTATTGATGAAAATATGATTCCATCTGAAGCAGTTAAAGGCAGTGTATCACCTCGTTTTCGTGTCTGAGCTTTTACCAGATTCTGAATCTACTCGACACGCTGAATTCAACGGTATACCTAAAATGTTGGAAAAAATCTTTAGACCCTATTTTTAAACGTTTTTTCTGGACGGGATTTGTAACAGTTTGTCTAGCTGAGTGGATACGTGAAGTCGTTGATCTTATCGATCTGACACGTCAAGACGTGTTGGCCAACACTGCAGCCGTGGCGTGCAGCCAGCACATTCACGGACCGCTCCGCCCAAGTGTCCGTGAAATGCTCATTCGGACCCTCCGAAAACGGGTTTTTGTCATTCTTATACGTTTTGACGTACATCTTTGGAATTAGGGTGATGAGGAGGTCTAGAGTCTGTTGGTATTTTCAGCCCACGAAACGAGGTGACACACTGCCTTTAAGATTTCCTCGTCACTAAATCTCCTGACATTTACATGGTAAAGCGTACGATCTAAGAAAATCTAATGAGTTAATTCATTCTTGTATCCGATGTTAGTGTAGGACTGCATAAAAAAAAGTAAGCTGCTATGACACTAGGCGTACAACTCTTTCCATTATAGAACACTATAGAACTGAAAAAATAACCTAAAATACGCCTCGAAACTTCTGCTATTTCTATCTGAGAACATTATGATCACCACTGTCACAATTAGGAAAATCAGGGCCCCTAATTTTTGAATAGTAAATTTAAAATAAATACTACGATACCAAACAACAAACCGGTTTTTGCTGACTGACTGGAAGATGGGAACAAAATCCTCGAAGGAGAGACGCGCCTCCTTCTCGTAGCTCCCACAACATCTACTGATTTCAGCTTCAGTGGGATTTTGTCCAAGGGCTCGGAGCACATCACCGACCTAGAAGTGCTACCACTAGAAGAATGAACGAGAGGTAAGCAGTACTGCTTGGATGTATAAAAAGATATGAAAAATGGAAGGAAACATTGAAAGATAAGAGAAATGATTGAAAAAGGACAAAGTTCTAAAGTTTAAGATATACTAATACCGATAGGCTCGAGGTCCATACTTTTAAAAACTACATAACATTCAGAAAGCATACATGCCGCATCAAAATTGATTTACTTAGAAGAATATGCGTAGTTTTTAGTTATTTCTCAATGCCTGCCTATGAGACAGACGACAGTCTTTAAGCACTACGCCAACTGCTGAATAGAAGAATGATTATCAACATGGAAGCACATTCGTACATATAATGTTTTTAGAAGCGATTATTCCTGCAAATAATATACAACAAAACTGGTTATCACAAGTACAAAAATGTGGATAACTCAAAAGCGCCAGAAGAATCATCTTCAATACTTGAAAGAAGAGATTCCAAGATTGAAGCAAGCATTCAGATTGCTTAAACATGAGGTATAGCTTTGAAATCATATGACTTATTCAGCAAATGTTGTAATAAAATTACTACAAACTAAATCATCTCGCTATAGCGCTATTCCTATAGGAAACTATGGATATGACGGTCTTTTAATAAGAATATCTCCTATCCTTGAGGACAGACTACGGCTTATGAATTCTAATGCGCCAGCGCCATTTTAGCAAAGATAGCAATCATAGAAATTCAGCACTGTCACTGTGAATAGCTGACACACGGCGCAAGTGTACGTTATGTATAAGCTGATTGCGTTCGTTCGTCGAGACCCAACCTTCAGCATAAGGCTGTCCCCAGCTGCAGATAATACTAAATGGCTAGTTAGTAGAACTCAGGTCATATAAAACACGCTTACAAAAGCATTCTACTGACTTTTATTTTTACCAGCGTTTAAACTTGAACTGGTCAGGCATAAAATCCATCCGTTATTTGTATTTTAAACAGTATTCTCCCAGAAGTCCCTTTCATCATTTAAAATTAGAAAATCATTTAAAATTGGAAGAAACCGCTGAAACAATGAACAAGTTCTACTAAAACGATGGAAGGAAACCTACTTGCTGAACACTTATCTTCTCATCTCCCCTGCTGTCGAAATAACAGAAAACTTCCCGGCAGTCAGCGAGCTGCTCATCCATTGCACTCACCATTCACTAAAATTGGATTGCACCCTTCATAATCACAACAGACTTGATAGATCAGAACAAGGAACAAATGTATCTCCAAGTACGACAACTTAAGATGTTGTGAACCAAGAGAACACAGGAAAATATTTATGAACACAAGAAATTTACAGAGTATAAAATAATGCACACTATTTTACCCGAACTCGGGTTACTTCACATGAATCAGAACACTAAAATGCAAAGGTACAACAGCGAAACAACGAATCTTAAAAGGCATCAATCGATGGGATTCGACTCAATATGCGGACGGTGTGTCACCGGAGGTGTTGGCGCGTACGATGACTCATCTGCACCCTCCGCGATAACCGCGGTATTTCCAGCCGCTTATCCAATCGGCCTCCATCTTCGTGCGCTCTGGTATGCGTCTTTTCTCTATATACACAGATGAACGAAGAGATTACTTAACAAAATACAGAATGTGAATATCAAAACACAGTTTTTTTTTATAATGAGGATGACTTGATATCCCCATGAGATCAATAAACATCGTTAACACCCCCAACAAGGAATGAAACCTCAAGACCATCCCTTCGCAAAATGAATTCGGCGAAACGATCGGATACGACATCTGAAAGCAGATGACCTTCACCTCTAAAGAGCTCTTGAATTTATAAATGTGAATTATTCAGCAAAACAAAGTAGGATGACATACATTCCGTTGAATTTTGTGTGGTAATAAACACAACCTATTGACAGCCACTACCTTCAATTCTTAATTTCAACTGGCCGTAGTAATTGTAAAAATATAAGCAGCCGTATTTCACTCGAATGCATTGGTAGAGGAGAAACATCTAACAAATTCTTTTACTAAACTTTAATATAAATGACGCACATGCATCTTTTTCTGCGCAATGGCTCTTGTTTAACTAGTAAAAAGTAAGCCTAGCTTCTCCACTTCAGATGTGATTACTTAGTTTCTGTCAAAATGATGCACACGTACGTCTACTCTAATACATCTATCCATACAAAAAAAACCTTACTCAGTAGAACATTCAAGTTAGCCATAAACATGAACCCAGAGAAGAACATATGAACAATCTTCAACGACAGACGTACAGTGCACCAGTGCTCTTGAGACTGCTCTTCTGCAAGGAAGTTTGATTAAACTGAGCATGACCATAGAAGATACAGTGAAAATTGACCGGTAATTGTGTCATTGGCCAATTCGCTGAAATAGACCGTTACTTCAGCTTGATCCATGCGACATTTCAGGTGCATCTCACCGCCGTTGCTGATCTTCAAGGTCTGAAAATGGATGTAGATTAAATGCAGTTCACCTCATAGTACAAGCAGAGCTTAGCGAAAAACAAACGTGGTTTGAGAACTCACAATATTTTTATTTCCTACATGCCTCAACGACTGAAGCACTCTGAGAACAGATTTGATAGGAGGAAAATAGACACCCATCTGAACATGTTTCGCTTCCATTAGGGCATGAAAACCTTCAGTAAAATGGCACAGCACATCATCAAGGTAAAAATGGCTACGTACCATCCCTCTTGGAACATCTGGTCGACGATACAATGGCCAGTGAGCAGTTTTGATCAACTTCACAGGAAGTTCGTGAACAGTGCCTTTGTCTCGCAGCTCCAGTTGAAGAAAAGGTTTCTGAATAGATTAAAACAATGATCTCATATGTACCACGAATGAGAAAAAAAAACAAACAAAAGACAAACTTGATTTGGTTTTTGTCTCAATTTAATCTTGAGGTATGAATGAACACCGGTGACGCTTTTCTCAAAGTCATCAATATCAAGTTCCATAACAATCTCATTCCTTTCTTCCGAGACACCAGCAAAGTTCTAGAAAATAATAAGCATGTTTGTGAGTTGAATGCAGATGATTATTAGCCAAACATGCGTGGAAATTTGTGTATCCACAACGAAAGAAAAAACTCACGTAAACTTCAAAATCTGGTCGAGGAGGAATTAGCACGCTAAGGAAGTTCCCCTGCTCACGAAGGGTGTCATTTGCAACAAAGCACATGCCTAAATACAACAAAATGCAAGTCGACCTAAAGTTAACGTATTTGGAAATGCCTATGCATAAAGCCACAACCAGGAGCACGGACATCTAACTAACCATCTTTTGTGATTCTCAATCCACAACGCTTTTTGCACAGACGAGCAACAGCACCAACGCATTCTGCAAAAATATCTCGAGCTTTTAAGAAGCGCGGCCACAGTCAGACACAAAATTCATGCATGTGTCAAACGCATGCACGCATGGTAACTAATTTAAGGACGAGAAAACGCGCTTACTTGAAAACGACTCCACAGAGCCTTGATCGCAAAGAATGGCGGAGAATCGCATCGTCAAAGCTGCAGTCATAGAATGTTTTGCACACGTAGAGTAGATTTAAGTATTTACTGCGAGGATTGAACTCCGAAAATACCAACGACACACCAACTTTACTCACTTTATTGAATTGTTCATGTAAAAGTGATGATATTACCGAAGAGAACGACTTTTGACGACGGATACACCAGAATTCTGAAAAGTACATGCATGGCAAGCTTATCTAGGAACACAGGGATCCAGCAAAGCAGTGATAAGAAAAAACTCACAGTTATAACATATTCGGCAGTAGATTTAGGACAAAAAGGAGATTTCAGCAAAGTGATCTGTCTTTTCGTTTCAGAGTCAGAGGATATACGTTCCAACCAAAGCTGAATAGTTGGTCGTCTCGAAAAACCTTTTGAAAGAAAGGGAGATGTGGTCCACTCTCCTGAAGTTGTATCCTGTCGCGATGTGACATGATTCACACATATGACCTAAAATTCTTAGCTAAAACAGTACACTTCTGCAATAAACCAAAACCAAATCCTTTCTACCCGAATAAACTGTGAAGTTGGATTTCAAGAAAATTGGATACCTAGTGCATCTCTAGTAACTTACAGCAATATTGTGATGAACAGCAATGTTTCCAACGATCGTAAGCACATCTCTCCACCTCTGAAAGTCCTCCTTTGAGCTGCACCCACGAAAAAATGTCGCTACTGCGTCCACAATAAGAACAGAAGTCTAAACAGACTGGTTGGAACACTGAAGCTACTCCCATGATTCATGTGGAGTATGACACTCTGCGTCGTTGAGGATGCACACGTCATGTTGACCTATATTCACAGAAAATCCCCCTCAAATGGATGTATCGTCTGTCCGAAACGACGAGTCCGCCCACGCACGCGGGGATCGAGAGGTGGGACGGCTGGAACGGATGCTGTTGGCTGCCACGTTGTCCACATCACAGCCAAATCATTGTGAAGATAACGACGAAACGTGATACACAGATCAGGGATGATGACGTGGAGCGCTGGCAAACGTGGCAGCTTCTCGACCCTCGCGTGCGTGGGCGGACTCGTCGTTTCGGACAGACTATACGCATCTGACGCATGCACACAAGTATAAACTGTCCTAATAACGAACACAATAGTAATCAATTGTTGAAGCTGCGTTGTTGCTGTTCGTCGCTGCCTGCTGCAAGAGCCTTAATTGATCGATACCCATCAAAACCGAATTCGTTCAAAGGACTGAGACGCAGGGTGCTATGCGACCATGTATATTATGAGCATAAAATTTCATAGATTCAGTAACTGACTTACCTCAGCCAACTGCTCCGTAGACGTTTCAAGCTTGGACAGTACATGAACCATCTGTTCCAGAGTGCTTGGTGAAGACATTAAAAGCCGTTGCATAGCGACGTCCACTTCACTTGTGCGATATTCCAACATCTATAACGTTGAAAAGGAGTTGCTTAATATCTTTGAGCAGTTATATAGAAAGACGGTTGTGATGTCAGGCTCGTACCCAGCCGGAACAGTTTCCACACACACCAAAGGAACTGAAAATCTGCGCAACCAACAAGATGGCAGGTGCACAACTTGTCAAATGCCTCCGCTCGCTCTCAAAGTTCGAATACAACAAACATCAAAGCTTTTCGAACTATAGCAATACAACCGTTCAAAACACCATCCTTGATGAGATTTACCGTCTTCATAAAAGCTTTTTTAGTAACTAAAGCTGCATTTATAGTGCATCGGATTCCGACCAGATATTCGGATAACGAAAGATACAGTAAAATCCTTGCCTCACGCTGCACCGCTCGTGAGCTGTATAACGTCCCACCACATGTGATAATGCAGAGGTGATGCGGCGTGGCTCAGCAGATGGGCGGTGCAGCGTGAGGCAAGTATTTCTGAGAAAGACTGTACTCATTGATTATCGTTATCTGAGGATCGATATGTACAGTCCCGTAGATCAGCAGGGAAGGATCTCCGCGACGCTTAGAATCCTCCACGTCGTTATCTCCAGCAAGCAGATCATGAGTCGACATGTCGTCAGTCATCTCTAACATGTCGACCCATGATCTGCTTGCTGGAGATAACGACGTGGAGGATTCTAAGCGGCGCGGAGAACCTTCCTTCCTTATCTTCAGGACTGTACGTATCTTTCGTTCTCCGACCAGATCGTACTACAATGAAGTGTAATTACAGCTTAAAGGCAGTGCAGCAGTGCGTCACCTCGTTTCGCGTGTGGTAGATATCAGTGGACTCTGGACCTCCTCGTCACGCTGATTATAGCGATGCACGTCAAAACTAATAAAAATGACGAAAACCCCGTTTTCGAAGGTCCAAAAGCGCAGTTCACGGACCACTTGAGCGAAGCGGTCCGTGATTGTGCTGGCTGCCTGCCACATCTGCTGCATTGGTCAACACGTCAGGATGTGTCCGATCGATTCGACATTTCGCGTATACCGCTGGATTCAGCGTGTCGAGGAGATTCAGAATCTGCTAAGACCTCAAACACAAAAACGAGGTGACACACTGCCTTCAAGGCTTCCCTAGTTCAGAATGAGCACACGCCATTCACGGCGCACTCGGCATCGCACCGCATGAACGCATGCGTTCCACGTACTTTCCACATCATTTCTGCGGCCGTTTCAACATGTCAGGCAGCTATAAGGCACTGGGGCCAACAATTTAGAACGTGGGCGACTAGTCAGAAGCGCGTCCGCGCTCTCTTGAGGGAATTCGCCCATACCGAGTCCGTTCTGAACCACCTGTAGAAAAGTACGTTGTTTCCGAATCCCATAACTTCGATTGTTTTATAGCAGCTCTTACAGTCGCTGGCCGTCGTGGGCAATTGCGATGATGATAAATGAAGTCACAGGATACTCTCACCATAAAGTATTACCGCAACCGAAACGAACGCACCTGACGAAGCCTTTTCACAGAAAAGCCGCGCTCCGTCTCAACGCAGATCACTCTGTGTCCACTGGCGATTGTTACAGCAGCAAACTGCATACTAAAATATTTGTGTATTCATCAATTTTCTCGAAATAGCTCTAGCTGAAGACTCACCAGATTTGTGACTTTCCACATCCTGCTTCGCCAGAGATCTCTGTCACACAGCCGGGAAGAAAACCACCACCTTAATAGGCAGGGCAAAAACTAGGTTCGTCTTTTGCGTGAAAAAGGGATGCTTCATATAAGGTTGAACGAAATGAAGTTATATACCTAATAAATCGTCCAGTGCCAAACATCCCGACGGCAGCGCTGACGAACTCGAACATTCAAATTCATGTAATTCGCGCGCGGTTTTGAATTGGACCGACGATTTATCTCCCATCAAATCTGAACAAATTAGCAGATGTGCAGACTAGAAAAGGCTTGGGAAGGTATGAAGCAAATGGGGATGAGGTAAGAATGTCAAGAAGGTCTCAGGGTGCGTCATTCATTTGTGGACTTCTGAGTTTATGTACAATCACTACACTGAACACACGGTTCTCGACGGAGCAACAGTTCCCCATCAGTCAGATAGGGTCCTTTTCACCTGATCTTCTGGATATAAAAAAGGCCTAAGGTGAGGCGAACTCCTCTAGAGAGCCTCGAAAAATCTGGTTACTTTCAATAAGAAGTCGAACACCAATCCCGAATAAACATATTCCGTTTCGGCAGCGGGAATTAGGAAGAGAGAAATCTGCGGTAGAAAGAATCCGTGAAAACATTCGAAACACGGCAGTGAATAAAGGAAGAGCTAAGTGCTTACCTATAGACCATCTTCAAATTGCTCCCCTTTTGGTATCCATTCAGGACCCCCTACTGCTGAACATGCGTTCGCTTCAAGACCAGCTACACCGATTGCTCCATTCAGACACTTGTGCTGGCAAGTGGGCTTAGCCTGCACTTGGGTTCCTCCCATATTTAACTAGTGCAATTTCTAGAGGGTGGTGCTACACCTGCGTTCTCTACGTAGGACACATTAACCAACTTTTTATCATTTTTTAAACATGTCCAAATAGAGTTCAGTTTAGGATTTGAATGCCCAAAAGGGTTTCATTGGTAGTACGCCTTTTGTGGTCTTTTCAAATCATTGCTTTCTTTTGCTTGATTAGTTGTTTTAATATAGTAGAGACTATTTCTACATATTTAATTCGGCTCCTTGGCAATTGCCAAGGCTGGAGCGTTCATCGCTGGACCCATATACTCACGAACGCTGCGGTCTTTCGTCTGTTGAGGAAGAGTTTGGAATAGGTTGCTGGTACAGTTGAACAATTTCCCAACCCCTATCAGTGCTCTATTATTCTGTCAGAGTTCTGCTCTTGTTTTCATCGCATTGTGGGCATTCCGACTTGGTGCCATGCGTTTGCATTTGCGAATTTGTTCAAGGATTTTCAGTACAGATTTCAGATTTTAGCTCTCAAGTTCAGTCTGGTATAATCTGTCCGAAGCGACGAGTCCGCCCACGCACGCTAGGATCGAGAAGCCGCCACGTTTGCCAGCGCTCCACGTCATCATCCTTGATCTGCGTATCACGTTTCATCGTTATCTCCATGGTATTGACCAATAATTTGGCTGTGACGTGGACGACGTAGCAGCCAACAGCATCCGTCCCAGCCGCGCCGCCTCTCGATCCCGGCGCGCGTGAGCGGACTCGTCGTTTCGGACAGCCTATACACTCGTATCTAAATCTACAACCGGCTGCGAAAGGCGCGCCCCATGGACCAGCGCCAATGCGGCGCGAAATTTGAATAAGAGCAGCGGAACACGTGGCCAAAACGCGATTTCACTTACAAGAGGAGGGATCTCTTGATTTTGCTTGCAGATTCGCTTGCAAATAGCCAACAGAAACGTCAATAAGGTGCCAGTGCTTAATATTTTGCAATTACACCAGTGATTAATACGAAACCTCGGACGGAGAACAAATTTATGGTGTGTACTGAATAAAATGGCTGTTAAACTTACTTGAAAGGTCTCCTCCGAATGTTTCTTGTTTTCCTTCTACTCCTACTACTTCCTTCTCTGTCTTCTCTTCCCTCTGACTCCCCTGTCACCGTTTTTTCCTACTTTTTTCCCCTCCTATTGTGTCTTCGTGTAGTTTCTTTCCCTATTGTTTGTGTTTTTGTTTCTTTTCCTTCTCGTCATGTTTTTTTTTGTTTCTTTTGCATGCTACTGCTTCGTTTTCATTTTCTCTTCTTACCTATCAGTAGTTTTTCCTTCTCCTTCTCCACTTTATTTCATATTTTCCAGAAGGGGGCACCTAGTTACCCGAGACGGTCTGCTGTAGATGTGTGGATCGGCTGCAGCAAATGTTCTCTTGCGCAGAACTATCTCTGGACTGTCACGGAACTTCAAGATCATCGCTTCATATAAGAAATGGTGAAATTAAGGATTCAGGAAGGAAAATAAAGTCCAGGGTGAATTGTAATCGATAGTAGTCATAACGAAGAGATTCTTCGAAACATAAGGATGTTGAGACGTTTTCAGTTACTTTAGTTAAGCCGCTTGCATTTGATTAAATAGTGGTATGCATTCGTCGATCAGTGGACCTTCGCAAATACACGCAGTATCCTAGAAAATCGAAAGATTTTACAGCTTGTAAAAAATTGAGGAAGTGAAACAATTCTATCAATTGGTCATGACCATCACGGCACCAAAAGAAAGGCACTGCGATGCTGTTCTAAAGCCTGCAGTAACGGTGGAGCGCGCTCGCTTATCCTTGTGTCAGACGCCATGGGTAACTAAGAGCCTGCCCGCCATTTCGTGCTTATGCTCTTCAGTCGAATTTTACGTGAATGAAGCGAATCATAAAATGGTGTAATATGAATTCAATCAAAGATGGAATCGACAGTAGACTTGTACAACCGACTATCAATTTGTTTGAAGAATGATTCATGGTAATACATTTTAAACTAGGGAGTTTCTTGAGTAGATTATGACTTCAGACCTCCGACGAGTTCAGTCATTTCTGACGAAGTACGATTAACAACCTTTCTCACAAGCCAAGTAGATTTTGTTCACAACGACCCTGCTGCATGCAGCACGTATCCAGATCCGACATGGAGCATGATCACGTCAAAGCCAATCTGCACATTGAGCCGCATCTTCCTCGTCATGCATCATACTATCTGGCAAATTGTGATGTACAAGAGAAACAAAAAAGAAAAACTACTGGTAGGACGCTCAGACAAGAAAGAGGAACAAAAACGAAGCCGTAGAATGCAAAAGAAACAGAGAAAACATGATGAGAAGAAAAGGTAACAAAAAAAAACAAACAATAGGGAAAGAAACTACAAGAAGACACAATAGGAGGGAAAATAGTAGGAAAAAACGGTGACAAGGGAGTCAGAGGGAAGAGAAGACAGAGAAAGAAGTAGTAGGAGTTGAAGGAAAACAATAAACATCCGGAGGAGACCTTTCACGTAAGTTTAACAGCCATTTTATTCAGTACACACAATAAAACTGTTCTCCATCCGAGGTTTCGCTTTAATCACTGGTGTAATTGCAAAATATTAAGCAATGGCACTTTATTGACGTTTCTTTTGGCTATTTGCAAGCATATCTGCAAGCAAAATGAAGAGATCCTTCCTCTTGTAAGTGAAATCGCGTTTTGGGCACGTGTTCCGCTGCCCATATTCAAATTTCGCGCCGTATTGGCGCTGGTCCATGGGGCGCGCCTTTCGCAGCCGGTTGTAGGTTTAGATACGAGTCAGCCTATACCCAGTCGGAATGCCCACTGCCATGAACACAAGAACAGAACACTGACAGAATAATGAAGCAGTGGCAGACGACGGAAATGTGTTCAACCGAACCAGCTATCTAATCCAAACTCTTCCCCAACGTAGCGTTCGAAAGACCGCAGCGTTCGGGAGTAGATAGGTGCAGCGGTGAACGATGCCAGCCTTGGCGTGGCAGCCAAGGAGCCGAATTAAATATGTAGAAATAATCTCTACTTTTTAATATTCGTAGTAGTTGTATGGCTCATATACAATGCATGAAAGTAAATAAATAATGAAGTTCTCATTCGCTTTCGGTTTTTCTGCCTCCAGTTGTGGCCTCTTAACTCGTCCAAACAGGGAATGTACATAGTGCGTAAGAGCGGGCCTCGGTCACTGAATTCCCTGTACAATGACACTGTATCCGTCCATCCATCCGTGTGGGGTATCGCATGCAAGGAACTGCGTAAGTGACGCAACGCAACAACTTTGGTTATTCATTTGTAATTAATAAGAAACATAGATTTTTGAATCTAGTCTAGAGGTTGGTCTCACTCTCTACACGGAAATCATTATGCAAGAGTGAGTAGTTTAGAAAAGAAGAGATGAGATCGTTCTACTTATTGTACAAAAGTTCTAAGCTAGTGACTGACCTAAGTTTAATATGTCGTTGAAGTGAGCTACACACTTTTACTTGTTTTATAGATAGTCTCCAGGTGCATTTCTACCAGAAAACGGAAGAGATCGAGGACGTAGAATTCATCCGCCAGCATCTCGATGACGACATTACAAGTGTGTTTCCTTTTTCTTTTTTTTTTGCCTGTGACACTAGTTTGGATCTGGAAAAGCATAGCTTTTTGTCATAGCTTTTCCTGAAGAAGGCCGTCTACATTGTTTTATTTGCATTGGCTGCGCCAGTTACAGTCAAGGGAATCGTTACTGCACTGCGAATGAAAAAGGCCCGCTACACACCTGTCCTGCCACTGTAGCTCATGTGGATGCAGTGATTTTCGAGCGTCATAGGTAGGGCTGCATCTGTTTTCGTCACTAGTTTTCCTACGTGAAACATCCATAGCAGGAATAAAATCGACGAGAGCTGGCAATTCTGCCTGTGACACTCGAGAACAGAGGTGATTGATATCGTCAGGTAATTTACACCACAGTATACTGTTGATGGGCAAATTGGGGGTGATTTTCGTGAAATAAATAATGGCAAAGACCATAATTTCCTAACCGTTCTGCTAGCTCACCGCATGACACATGTCTAAACAGAAATGTTTGCTTATGTAACAGCACATCATGAGATTTGTTGGCTAAAGCTTTATCAATGTGTTTGGCAGTGAAAATATTGCAGAAATAAAGGCAAAGTGTAGAGCATATGCACCAGATTTATCTGAGCTGACTATGCTAGCACCCAGAGTTCATTACAAGAACGCGCGCAATCATGACTTCTTCAGCCCGCGCGCAAATATAGCTCCAAATGTGGACAATTTGCACGCGGGCTAAATACGGATAGAATATTGATTAGTAAAGTGTCCAGTCACGATTACGCGCGCGTTTCCCTACGATCCACACTGTGGCTGGTGTGTCTTCCTTGAGAGTTTCTTATCCTTATTTCGTTTCGGTGGCACTGGACCAGCCGCTATTTCCTGAATTTTTGAGTTGAACTCATTCGACAATCTGTGATGATGAAAAGAGCCAAGAGAGCTTCTGCAGACCTGTCGTCCGTAGAAGTACTTGTACTGCTCGCTACGAATGAAGTCCATAACACCTTGGGCACCTCTGGCATCGAACTGTTCCTAGAACATGAAGTTGGTTTTCAAAGAGTTGCATATGCCTTGGGAAGTTGTACAGGGTATTCACAGGGTAGGGAGTATCGCACTGATCGAACACATTCATCGCACATACTCCCACATGCGTAGAGATTATGTTTTCGAGAAGAAGAAACTGGAGGGCAGGGGGACCGCCACAGTTTTCGCAAACAATGTTTCAGGAACAATTGTTAGTTGTTTTTTTGAAGTCATATATAGTGTGTTCCGAAATAACGAGAAAAAAATGTTTACACTGTTCGTTCTTTAAACAACTCCATCACAAACAATAGTAAACATAAATTTTTAGGCATTGTATAGTTCAGAGGTATTCGATATGACTGGCAGCTATACTGTGTTTGCAATACCGTAGGGTAAGACTAATCGACAGTGATCAGCTTCTACAGGAATGGAATTGCAAGCAGTGAAGATCGCATCTATCATGACATTGTCTGTGTCTTCATAGCATACACACTGTCATCCTCCACAGATTAAATCTAACGATGTTAATTCAGGAGAGCGTTAAACACTTCTTCATCAGCAAATCCATCTACCAACAAACGTCTTACACAAAAATGAACGCACACTTTTGTATAAATACATATTGTCACAATCGCATTTCTCATTTTATCAGGTATTCACCTCTCCCACCTTGCTTTATAAGCTTGAATTGTTCGTTCTGCAGTAAGATTCAACAAAATCCCCGGGTATACGATCGCAGTAATTGCTGCACTGTTATCCCAAACATCCTCTACAGCTTTTAGTGTAAACAATATTTGAGCTCTAGTTGTATACGACTCTAAGAATGATCATGGTTGCTGTTTTTTGGATGCTTGCTGTTTTTTGGACTTATTAATATTCAAACAGTAGGTTTTTAGGACACCCTGTATACGTTAGCATGTTTTGGGACACTCTGCATCTGACTAGTACAACAAGATTGATGTCCCGAAAAGTGCTGTGATATAAAATGTCTCCTACCTGGATACTCGGAACCCATGGATTGTGTTCAAGCCTCAGCACTTGCTTGTTTCCAATTAGATCCAGTTGCCCCAATTCCGGAGGTAGAATGGTGAGGCGATTTCCTAACAAAGGGAATTATTGAGGCCAAAATAGCACCCACTTAGTAACTGTTGTCCCACAGCACGAAACTTAATATCAACCTTGAACGTGTAGCTCTTTGAGATTATTGAGGTGTCCAATTTCTCGTGGAATTGCCAAGAGATCATTGTCGCGCAACACAAGAATCTGAAAAATTCAAAAGTGAAAGGATAGCTAAGTAAATGCAAAAAGCGAAATACCTGTAGGTTGCGGAGATGCATCACATCTCCTGGAAGCAACTCGAAGTCGTTGTCACCCAGGTACAGTGCTCGCAAAGTGTCTGTAAAGGAATAATTTTCTTTGTTGTGAAGGGGTGGGTGGGCTGGCGGAAGTGGAGGTAGCAGTATCTAAAATATTAGCTGAATTTTCTGCCCTCATGAATGAGTAGCTACTTTATTTCTCCATCTCCTCCAGAAACATTTAATTTTGCAAATGGAAAGGCTTTTGCTGTAGATCGTTATATACGCTTGTGGAACAAATTCTGCTGATCATATTACTGAAAAAATACTGATTATAAAATGCATTTTAACTAACAGGTTTTACCAAGATAGTGAGCTGAGCTAGAAGAAATCCTTTTGGCTCATACCTGCTCTCACTTGAAATGAATTTAGAAAGTCAAAACGAGGTAGATATTGCTTTACTTGGGACCCAATAATGACAATCAACCAACACATTGCGAATGTCGACTGGAAATAATAACTGACACTTAAGAGGTTACGTACCGATGAAAAAGAAGTTGCCAGGTAAACTTCTTTCGTTAAGATTGTTGTAGGTCAAATCGAGGATTTCCAGCGACTTGAAAGAGCCGAAACCCCGCGGTAGTACCGAAAGGCGGTTCATTCTAGAAGGTATGTTATCAGCTTGTGACAAAGTACATTGTTTGCCACATTATGTGGATTTACGGTAACGGCGATGCTAAATGAAATCTGAGTTTCCAATAATTTGTTCTAAGCTTGGAAACAATCGACAGAGAAACAGGCTCACCCCACGTTGAGAATGCGGAGCTTTGAGAGGCTGGAGATCGAGGATGGTAGCTCCTCGATTTGATTGTTCCATAATGTGAGTACCTAAACGTTTAAACTTTCCAGCTTGTTAGGTGGGGATGGGTGATGAATGACCAGTGGTCTCGTCTCCTCTAATAATGCATGGATTCTGTGCTTACAAAAAAAAATTTAAGGGAAAAGATTGTACTTTCCATCTGTTCGCAATAATTTCTTAGACTTTCGTACTATTGTTCTGTCTTATTAAAACGAATGTACTAGAAAATGCCTAGAAAGCTGCCTGAAACAGAAAAAAGAAATAGTAATCTTTGTTCTAACTTGCCTGCAGATTCTCTAGGTCAGCGATGTTTGGTGGAATAGAGGTGAGCTTGTTATGACTAAGCGTTAATCGAGTTAAGTAGGTCATCTCGACTAGAAGAATAAGAAGGATTCGGTGCAACGGCATTAGCTTAGTTAACCACTTGTTGAAATTTACATACATAATCGAGGAATTGCATTGAGAGATGAAATGTTCCTGTCGACATGTTCAAGCTCAGTGTTTGGTTCATCCTTCTTCTTCTCCTTCGGCATACTAATCTGTAAATTGTGAATCTGGCTTTCAGAAAAAAGCTGAAGAGAGCAGCTGGATCGACATGAAAAATGAATAGCTGAAGTAGGCAGCGTTGCTCCAGTATTCTGAAGAAAAAGACGTTCACTTGAGAGAAGGATATTGAGGCAGTCAGCGTGCATATGCAAGATGGTGGCAGCAACAGACGTGGGTGGCACAGCTGTACACTGCACGAAATAGCGCAGTCATTGTAGAGATTGCAGACGCCACGACACGACTGCGCTGTGAGTTGACCAATATGTACAAACGAACAACGCTGGGATACACTATGAAGTTGGAAGAATTCGTGTTTAACAGTTGATCTAAAAGATAGCATAGCTCTTAAGGGATTCTCTGGCAGCACCATAGCAATAGTTGGGAGTTGAGAACATCCACCAGATTTATGTGATTCTGGAATTATTAGAGAATTTTATTACGAACAAGCATAGCCATAAATTTACTTTCAGCATTTTGTCTAAAAAATCCGTTTCATAGTTCTAAGCGGTTGTAAAAAGAATTTTGTAAAAATCAACACATCACGTATTTTCACAGAGTGAACAGCACAACTACACCTTGCGCGTGTACGAACCAGCGTCCTCGTCCCCTATATGTGCGAATATTCTAGACGATGCAACGCGATAGGTCCGGAGTCAGTGGGTTATCACTGAAACCCCCCATTGGCAATCACTCGACCTCCTCTTTTTTGCATGTTTCAAAGAGTAAACCTAGAAACGACAGCAAGGCGCCACAGGGTTTTAACGCTTTTCTTGAAAATAACTACAGGAAGCTCCAAATGTCCGCAGTCAAGAGGGCGTGGCCACGGCGCGGCTCCTTGATCAGACACAGGCGCTTTCTATGCTGCCTCTGGCTTCTCTGACTCTGCAGCCAACCAGTGGCAGCATGCCGAGCGCCTGTGTCTCTGTCTAAAGCCGCATCGTGGCCACGTCCCTCTTGACTGCGGACATTTGGAGCTTCCTGTATTTCGAGTACGTCAGCACACATTTGAGAGCTGCAAGTGGATCTCAACAAAATATAGCTTCCCCTACAGCACTTCCAAAAACAATCTTCCTGGTTTGCAAGGTCTTCAGGAGTTAATAATGATTTAAAGGCAGCATTCACGGAAATTTTCACTTCTGAAATGAGTCGCTTACCATGTAGCCGGCCGCTGGACAATTGCAACAGCACATTCAACACCTTGAATGGCCGCCTACCTGCGAAGATACTGCCGTGGTAATATCTGCCGCTCTGGACATTAGGGTTCCATCGCGCCAACTAACGCCGTTGACAGGGTGTGCGCTTTGGTTCAGCGGGGGCTTATGTATGAAATTCGTACCATTTGCAGGGTTCCGTGGCGAGACCCAGCACGGAACACGCGCTGTGGATACACATGGAATACCGCCATCATTTTCTGTTTTCCGCGTGTTGCACACTACTTCATCGTTGTCAGTGAGTTCATCGTCCCTAAAAACCCCGATATACCGCGAAATCTTCAACCCAAAAATTTCCGTGGTATCATCGACAGATCGATGATCCTTGTAGTATTCATGTTCACCACCGATACTGTACCTCCTGTGGAGGGGGCGGAGCTGACCTGTCTCATGCTTGAGATTGTTGTTCCTAGTCAGAATGATGTTGTAAGCCCGACGAGGCGCACCTTGCTCACTATTCTCTTCGCACTCACTCTCTCTGTACAGTAAGATAAATACATTTCACTGAACCACCATTTCTGTTGTACACACGGACCATACAAAGTCCAAGAGTCTCAGCGCCCACAACATTTGGTGCATCGGCTAAAATAAAGCCATTCCTCCCGCGTCAGAGCGTAACAACTCTGGAGCCTGGAGAAGAGACTAGCTCACACCAGAGCAATTTCACGGCCCACCCTAAGCCGTAAGAGGTTAGCAAAGTCTATCCTAGGAGCCAAAGTGCCCTAAAATCACGGATTCAATCAAGGATCCAGAATCGCTATCGATTCAACCCAGCCTAACTAGCATTACAGTTAGCGCATGCGTGAGCTAATTGCAGCGCACATAGTCGTCTCTGAACGACAAATCTCACGGAAATCTTTCTGAAGTGAGCCAAAAAAAGCCATGGCACTTCACTTCCACAGAATTCCTATTGTCCTTAGCGCCAGGTCGCTAAGAAAAGTGGTAAACTTTTACAAAGAGAGTGAAAAAAGTGTAGAATATAGAGAGGACAGCGAAGACAGTGAGATCTGTAGCTCTACAACAGCGCTACTACAAACTAGCATCTTGCGAATCAATGAGGCAAAAGAACACCTCCAAAATTTGTACAGAGAGATCCTAGATGAGTACAAAAACTGCGAGGACAACTCAGAGAAACGGGAAATTCTAACGGAAATTCACCAAATAACGGAAGAATCTGAGCTGCACACATCAATAGCGGAAGCAAACGAGCTCATCACTATTTTTACCGCAAAGCTCAACGAATCTAATACGATTCAAGAGAATATGGAGAATCACCTAGAATATTCAAAAACCAGAGCTCAAAAAGCATGTGCTCCAGCAAAGGACGATCCAGAAATCGTTCAAAATATGGCTGAAAATACCGAGCAAAATAAAAATTATGTGTCACCGCCGTCATCTTCACAGGAACCATACTCGAATCAACACAGAGGTGGCCCAGTGGCAATCCTCGAAAAAGAGGTTGCCGTAAAAAGACATAGTAAGAGCAGATTGTGCCAGAAAAACGACGGCAGTGTCATACAATCAAGAGCAAAGCACCCCAACTATCGACCCAATCACGGTGAGAGATGCATATTTTGCCACAAGGGCAATCACTCATCCACACGATGCTCTACCGTCAGCGATCAAAGCATGCGCCGAAAAGCACTCAAGGCACAAAATCGCTGTTGGAAATGTTTCTCACAGACCCATAACAGTTTTGTCTCCCAAAAACAAGACTGTGCACAATGTGGCCAGAAACACCATGTCAGCCTGTGTTTTAGGAAATACGGGCCGCATAGTAATTATGCTAACAAGCTGCAACCAAAGCACATGCCCTTCAACCATTCAGATAGAGGGGATTGTCAGAATTGCGGTCAGAGGTTAGATAGAAAACAATCTAAACAATCTGATCGCAGGAAACATGCATCAATTAATGCACAAATATGCATGAACACTTCCACAAACTCTAACCGTCGCGTCAAAAGTTCAACAAGCGAACAGCTCGTGTTAATGACAGTCGAGGGTAGCGTATGGAATGCAGGAAAGCAACAGTACGAGAAAGTTCTTTTCGTTTTTGACTCAGGTACACAAAAGACAGTTATTGACGAAAAGCTCGTAGAACAGTTTGGTCTACCAAAGTATATGACCGAAAAATGTTCAATTTCGGGAATTGGTGGACGTATTGAAACGTTCGTAAGCCACATTGTTCCTTTTAAAATCGGAACTGCATTTGGAGAAGAGATTGAAATGACCGCGCGAACCAGACCGATAATCACTAATGGATTTCCAGCGGTGAAACTCGAGCAAGATGACGTCACCTTTCTAAAAGCCAATGACATTTTCTTGGCAAGTACGAAATTACGTGGAGAACATCAAATTCCACGCGTTTTGGTGGGTCTTGACTATTATCATGACCTTGTTATCGGTAATGGCGCTAGAACCCCATCCGGATTACACATTGCCAAAACAGTTTTTGGCCACACAATTTACGGTCGTGGTCTGAGCAGCGTGAGTCAGACTAAATCTGTCAGTTACAACCTGACAGCTATCCGTGAGGAAACAGGAGACCAGACGCTACAGGAAAACCCTGAGCTCGATGGACCGACTGGGAGCCAAAGAGGAAAAATCCTAAATATTCTGATGAAATCGTCCACGCCTACGGTTTCACAACTGTTCCATTTCCATTAAAGGAAAATGTGACAGATTTCGAGCACAAGTGCTCAGTAGGCGTAAGAAAGCTACGATCTCCACATCTCCACCCGCCTGCCTCCAACTCCAGCCGCCGCCGTCCTGTACTCCACGTCAAGCCGCCTCCCATGCCGTGCAGCCGCCGTTCGCCTTCAACTCCTGCCAGCCGTCGCCGCCCTTCACGTTCTCGAGCTGTGTTTCGCCGTCGTCCACTACCTCAAGAAGTCGATCATCGCCGTACCACGACGACAAGGAAGAAAGCTAAGATCAGTGATACTAATAGTGATAACTCTTGTCGCCCGCCGGAGTATCATCGACAGATCGATGATCCTTGTAGTATTCATGTTCACCACCGATACTGTACCTCCTGTGGAGGGGGCGGAGCTGACCTGTCTCATGCTTGAGATTGTTGTTCCTAGTTAGAATGATGTTGTAAGCCCGACGAGGCGCACCTTGCTCACTATTCTCTTCGCACTCACTCTTTCTGTACAGTAAGATAAATACATTTCACTGAACCACCATTTCTGTTGTACACACGGACCATACAAAGTCCAAGAGTCTCAACGCCCACAACACGTGGGTTATCATCATGTCAGAACCCCAATCACTCGACCTGTGTTTCTTTTGGCATTTTCATGGCCTAGGATTATGTTTTCACACACTACAAAAAGCAAATCTATCTTCACTATTTCACCTTCCATAATAAAGCGCAGATTTATAAATGCTTGTGAAGACAGAAGCGGTCACAAGAAGCATTTTGCGGAAATCAACAGTCATCGCATTTTCGCAAGGTAAACAACACAGCTAAACTTCGCGCGTGTACGACTCACAGTTCTTGACGTCTATATGTGCTTCAAGACAACGGCAAGCGGCAGGTCCGGAGTCTGTGGGTTATCATCATGTCAGAACCCCCCATTGGCAATCACTCGATCTGTGTTTCTTTTGGCATTTTTCATTGCCTAGGATAGGATTATGTTTTCACACACTGCAAAAAGCAAATCTATCTTTCCTATTTCACCTTCCATAATAAAGCGCAGATTTATAAATGCTTGTGAAGACAGAAGCGGTCACAAGAAGCATTTTGCGGAAATCAACACTCATCGCATTTTCGCAAGTAAACAACACAGCTAAACTTCGCGCGTGTACGACTCACAGTTCTGGGCGTCTATATGTGCTTCAAGACAACGGCAAGCGGCAGGTCCGGAGTCAGTGGGTTATCATCATGTCAGAACCCCCCATTGGCAATCACTCGACCTGTATTTCTTTTGGCATTTTTCATGGCCTATGATTATGCTCTTGCACACCACAAACAGGGGATCTATCTTCACTATTCCACCTGCTACAATAGAACACAGATTTATAAATGCTTGTGGAGACAGAGGCTGTCGCAACAAGAATTTTTTAGAAATCAACACTCATCGCATTTTCGCAAGGGAAACAACACAGCTAAACTTTGCGCGTGTACGACTCACAGTTCTGGGCGTCTGTATGTGCTTCAAGACAACGGCAAGCGGCAGGTCCGGAGTCAGTGGGTTATCATCATGTCAGAACCCCCCATTGGCAATCACTCGACCTGTGTTTCTTTTGGCATTTTTCATTGCCTAGGATTATGTTTTCACACACTGCAAAAAGCAAATCTATCTTTCCTATTTCACCTTCCATAATAAAGCGCAGATTTATAAATGCTTGTGAAGACAGAAGCGGTCACAAGAAGCATTTTGCGGAAATCAACAGTCATCGCATTTTCGCAAGGTAAACAACAGAGCTAAACTTCGCGCGTGTACGACTCACAGTTCTTGACGTCTATATGTGATTCAAGACAACGGCAAGCGGCAGGTCCGGAGTCAGTGGGTTATCATCATGTCAGAACCCCCCATTGGCAATCACTCGACCTGTGTTTCTTTTGGCATTTTTCATTGCCTAGGATTATGTTTTCACACACTGCAAAAAGCAAATCTATCTTTCCTATTTCACCTTCCATAATAAAGCGCAGATTTATAAATGCTTGTGAAGACAGAAGCGGTCACAAGAAGCATTTTGCGGAAATCAACACTCATCGCATTTTCGCAAGTAAACAACACAGCTAAACTTCGCGCGTGTACGACTCACAGTTCTGGGCGTCTATATGTGCTTCAAGACAACGGCAAGCGGCAGGTCCGGAGTCAGTGGGTTATCATCATGTCAGAACCCCCCATTGGCAATCACTCGACCTGTATTTCTTTTGGCATTTTTCATGGCCTATGATTATGCTCTTGCACACCACAAACAGGGGATCTATCTTCACTATTCCACCTGCTACAAAAGAACACAGATTTATAAATGCTTGTGGAGACAGAGGCTGTCGCAAGAAGAATTTTTTAGAAATCAACACTCATCGCATTTTCGCAAGGGAAACGTAAACAACACAGCTAAACTTCGCGCGTGTACGACTCACAGTTCTGGGCGTCTATATGTGCTTCAAGACAACGGCAAGCGGCAGGTCCGGAGTCAGTGGGTTATCATCATGTCAGCACCCCCCATTGGCAATCCCTCGACCTGTATTTCTTTTGGAATTTTTCATGGCCTATGATTATGTTTTTGCACACCACAAACAGGGGATCTATCTTCACTATTCCATCTGCTACAATAGAACACAGATTTATAAATGCTTGTGGAGACGGAGGCTGTCGCAAGAAGCATTTTGGAGAAATCAACACTCATCGCATTTTCGCGGGGCAAACAACACAGCTAAACTTTGCGCGTGTACGACTCACAGTTCTGGGCGCCTATATGTGCTTCAAGGCAACGACAAGCGGCAGGTCCGGAGTCAGTGGGTTATCATAATGTCAGAACCCCCCATTGGCAATCACTCGACCTGTGTTTCTTTTGACATTTTTCATTGCCTAGGATTGTCTTTTCACACACTACAAAAAGCAAATCTATCTTACACTATTCCACCTGCTACAATAGAACACAGACATATAAATGCTTGTGGAGACAGAGACTGTCGTAAGAAGCATTTTGGAGGAATCAACACTCATCGCATTTTCGCAAGGTAAACAACACAGCTAAACTTTGCGCGTGTACGACTCACAGTTTTTGGCGTCTATATGTGCTTCAAGACAATGGCAAGCGGCAGGTCCGGAGTCAGTGGGTTATCATCGTGTCAGAACCCCCCATTGGCAATCACTCGACCTGTGTTTCTTTTGACATTTTTCATTGCCTAGGATTATGTTTTTGCACACCACAAACAGGGGATCTATCTTCACTATTCCACCTGCTACAATAGAACACAGACATATAAATGCTTGTGGAGATAGAGACTGTCGTAAGAAGCATTTTGGAGGAATCAACACTCATCGCATTTTCGCAAGGTAAACAACACAGCTAAACTTTGCGCGTGTACGACTCACAGTTCTTGGCGTCTATATGTGCTTCAAGACAATGGCAAGCGGCAGGTCCGGAGTCAGTGGGTTATCATCATGTCAGAACCCCCCATTGGCAATCACTCAACCTGTGTCTTTCTTGACATTTTTCATTGCCTAGGATTGTCTTTTCACACACTACAAAAAGCAGATACTACTCACTATTCCACCTGCTACAATAGAACATAGACATATAAATGCTTGTGGAGACAGAGACTGTCGTAAGAAGCATTTTGGAGGAATCAACACTCATCGCATTTTCGCAAGGTAAACAACACAGCTAAACTTTGCGCGTGTACGACTCACAGTTCTTGGCGTCTATATGTGCTTCAAGGCAACGACAAGCGGTAGGTCCGGAGTCAGTGGGTTATCATCATGTCAGAACCCCCCATTGGCAATCACTCGACCTGTGCTCCTTTGGCATTTTTCATTACCTAGGATTATGTTTTAACACACTACAAAAAGCAAATCTATCCTCCACGATTCCACCTGCTACAATAGAACACAGACATATAAATGCTTGTGACAGAGAGACTGTCGTAAGAAGCATTTAGGAATCAACACTCATCGCATTTTCGCAAGGTAAACAACACAGCTAAACTTTGCGCGTGTACGACTCACAGTTCTTGGCGTCTATATGTGCTTCAAGACAATGGCAAGCGGCAGGTCCGGAGTCAGTGGGTTATCATCATGTCAGAACCCCCCATTGGCAATCACTCGACCTGTGTTTCTTTTGACATTTTTCATTGCCTAGGATTGTCTTTTCACACACTACAAAAAACAAATCTATCTTTCACTATTCCACCTGCTACAATAGAACATAGACATATAAATGCTTGTGGAGACAGAGACTGTCGTAAGAAGCATTTTGGAGGAATGACTATCGCATTTTCGCAAGGTAAACAACACAGCTAAACTTTGCGCGTGTACGACTGACAGTCTTGGGCGTTTCTATGTGCTTCAAGACAATGGCAAGCGGCAGGTCCGGAGTCAGTGGGTTATCATCGATGTCAGAACCCCCCATTGGCAATCACTCGACCTGTGTTTCTTTTGGACATTTTTCATTGCCTAGGATTGTCTTTTCACACACTACAAAAAGCAAATCTATCTTCACTATTCCACCTGCTACAATAGAACACAGACATATAAATGCTTGTGGAGACAGAGACTGTCGTAAGAAGCATTTTGGAGGAATCAACACTCATCGCATTTTCGCAAGGTAAACAACACAGCTAAACTTTGCGCGTGTACGACTCACAGTTCTTGGCGTCTATATGTGCTTCAAGACAATGGCAAGCGGCAGGTCCGGAGTCAGTGGGTTATCACCATGTCAGAACCCCCCATTGGCAATCACTCGACCTGTGTTTCTTTTGACATTTTTCATTGCCTAGGATTGTCTTTTCACACACTACAAAAAGCAAATCTATCTTTACTATTTCACCTTCCATAATAAAGCGCAGATTTATAAATGCTTGTGGAGACAGAGATGGTTGGAAGAAGCATTTTGGAGGAATCAACACTCATCGCATTTTCGCAAGGTAAACAACACAGCTAAACTTTGCGCGTGTACGACTCACAGTTTTTGGCGTCTATATGTGCTTCAAGACAATGGCAAGCGGCAGGTCCGGAGTCAGTGGGTTATCATCGTGTCAGAACCCCCCATTGGCAATCACTCGACCTGTGTTTCTTTTGACATTTTTCATTGCCTAGGATTATGTTTTTGCACACCACAAACAGGGGATCTATCTTCACTATTCCACCTGCTACAATAGAACACAGATTTATAAATGCTTGTGAAGACAGAAGCGGTCACAAGAAGCATTTTGCGGAAATCAACACTCATCGCATTTTCGCGGGGCAAACAACACAGCTAAACTTTGCGCGTGTACGACTCACAGTTTTTGGCGTCGAGATGCGTCTTCATACAATGGCAAGCGGCAGGTCCGGCAGTCAGTGGGTTATCATCGTGTCAGAACCCCCCATTGGACGAGATTTACCTGTGTTTCTTTTTCCGCATTTTTCATGGCCTATGATTATGCTCTTGCACACCACAAACAGGGGATCTATCTTCACTATTCCACCTGCTACAATAGAACACAGATTTATAAATGCTTGTGGAGACAGAGGCTGTCGCAACAAGAATTTTTTAGAAATCAACACTCATCGCATTTTCGCAAGGGAAACAACACAGCTAAACTTTGCGCGTGTACGACTCACAGTTCTGGGCGTCTGTATGTGCTTCAAGACAACGGCAAGCGGCAGGTCCGGAGTCAGTGGGTTATCATCATGTCAGAACCCCCCATTGGCAATCACTCGACCTGTGTTTCTTTTCTACTTTCATTGCCTAGGATTGTCTTTTCACACACTACAAAAAGCAAATCTATCTTCACTATTCCACCTGCTACAATAGAACACAGACATATAAATGCTTGTGGAGAGAGAGACTGTCGTAAGAAGCATTTTGGAGGAATCAGCATGCATCGCATTTTCGCAAGGTAAACAACACAGCTAAACTTCGCGCGTGTACGACTCACAGTTCTGGGCGTCTATATGTGCTTCAAGGCAACGACAAGCGGTAGGTCCGGAGTCAGTGGGTTATCATCATGTCAGAACCCCCCATTGGCAATCACTCGACCTGTGCTCCTTTGGCATTTTTCATTGCCTAGGATTGTCTTTTCACACACTACAAAAAGCAAATCTATCTTTACTATTTCACCTTCCATAATAAAGCGAAGATTTATAAATGCTTATGAAGACAGAGACTGTCGTAAGAAGCATTTTGGAGAAATCAACACTCATCGCATTTTCGCAAGGTAAACAACACAGCTAAACTTTGCGCGTGTACGACTCACAGTTCTTGGCGTCTATATGTGCTTCAAGACAATGGCAAGCGGCAGGTCCGGAGTCAGTGGGTTATCATCATGTCAGAACCCCCATTGACAATCACTCGACCTGTGTTTCTTTTGACATTTTTCATTGCCTAGGATTATGTTTTTGCACACCACAAACAGGGGATCTATCTTCATTATTCCACCTGCTACAATAGAACACAGACATATAAATGCTTGTGGAGACAGAGACTGTCGTAAGAAGCATTTTGGAGGAATCAACACTCATCGCATTTTCGCAAGGTAAACAACACAGCTAAACTTTGCGCGTGTACGACTCACAGTTCTGGGCGTCTATATGTGCTTCAAGACAACGGCAAGCGGCAGGTCCGGAGTCAGTGGGTTATCATCATGTCAGAACCCCCCATTGGCAATCACTCGACCTGTGTTTCTTTTGGCATTTTTCATTGCCTAGGATTATGTTTTCACACACTACAAAAAGCAAATCTATCTTTACTATTTCACCTTCCATAATAAAGCGCAGATTTATAAATGCTTGTGAAGACAGAAACGGTCGCAAGAAGCATTTTGCGGAAATCAACACTCATCGCATTTTCGCAAGGTAAACAACACAGCTAAACTTTGCGCGTGTACGACTCACAGTTCTTGGCGTCTATATGTGCTTCAAGACAACAGCAAGCGGCAGGTCCGGATTCAGTGGGTTATCATCGTGTCAGAACCCCCCATTGGCAATCACTCAACCTGTGTTTCTTTTGGCATTTTTCATGGCCTATGATTATGTTTTTGCACACCACAAACAGGGGATCTATCATCACTATTCCACCTGCTACAACAGAACACAGATATATAAATGCTTGTGGAGACAGAGACTGTCGCAAGAAGCGTTTTGGAGAAATCAACACTCATCGCATTTTCGCAGGGAAAGCAACACAGCTAAACTTTGGGCGTGTACGACTCACAGTTCTGGGTGTCTATATGTGCTTCAAGGCAACGGCAAGCGGTAGGTCCGGAGTCAGTGGGTTATCATCATGTCAGAACCCCCCATTGGCAATCACTCGACCTGTGTTTCTCTTTGCATTTTTCATTGCCTAGGATTATGTTTTTTTCGCAAGGTAAACAACACAGCTAAACTTTGCGCGTGTACGACTCACAGTTCTTGGCGTCTATATGTGCTTCAAGACAACGGCAAGCGGCAGGTCCGGAGTCAGTGGGTTATCATCATGTCAGAACCCCCCATTGGCAATCACTCGACCTTTGTTTCTTTTGGCATTTTTCATGGCCTGGGATTATGTTTTGTCGCACTTCGAGTAGAAGCGTTTTCTTCAGTATAGATAGATATACAGCGAATGTTATATTCCGCAGGCGTTTATTTTTGTGAAAATTCGCCGTCAAGGTCTATATCCGGGAACGATCTGTATGTCGTCATCAGAACAAGAATTGCTCCTGTGTCGGTGTTCCATATCTTATGGATATCCTTCTCTTATTTCTTATCTTTTTCTTTTCCTGATGCCTTCCTTCTCTCCCCAAAACACTTCCTCTCATCAGCGTATCTATGATGTATCATCTTATTTCTCAATGAAGTGAGAAGAAATTCAGAACGACTCCAGTCCTAGAGATGCCTTCGGCGCAGCAGAATGCGTCTTAGCTTGGCAGGAAGCAATATGTCGTACACGGTTGGTGGGATGCGGTAGAGAGCCAGAGTGGACTAGCCCGTGAGGGCCTCGGAAGTTTATTTTATTTATTCTCATTTTATTTATCACATAAGATAAACTTATGCAATGTAAGAAAAAGAAACACACTAAAACCATAGAACAATCAAAAAAGGGCCATAAACACTATAAAAGAAACGTCATCAGGAAGACACATACGGCATCAGGGACTGAGGCTGCGTTTAAGGAGTTTTTTGAATGAGTTGTAAGCGAGAGGAATGGGATGATTTTTGCGAACTTTGTCAAACTTGGGAACGATCCTATTAACAAAGAAATGGCGCCTGCAATTTAGCTGGGCTTTCCTAAGCTGAATTTTGATGGCTCCACCACGGGTATTTGATGTTCTCAGAGAAAAAAGATCCTGAGGTTTGAGCCCACATTTTCCGTACAAGATCTTGTGAAGTAAGAGAAGATCATTAACATTCCTACGAAAAGAAAGTGTAGATAACCCAAGGTTCAAGTTTCTTTCATTGCTTGAGGGAATCTGGTCGTAGTGGAACCCAATCGAACGAATCATAAGTCTTCTTGTGAATGTATTCTGGATTCTTTCATGCTTCTTGATGTTTTTGCAAGTGAATGGATTGAAGACAGGAGTGCCATACTCAAGTATAGGTCTAGCGTACGTCTTGTAGGCTTTAAGCAAGACAACACTATTCCTTGTCGTAAGTGCTCTAAAGATATTGTGCACGACCCCCACTGCTTTGTCAGCCAATCTGCTACAGTGCTTGTCAAAGCTAAGATTTTTGGTAATCAAAAAACCCAAGTCCACCACTTCTTCAACTCTCGCGATGGGTATGTCGCAAATAACATATTCATGGTTAATGTTGTGTGGACCCATATGAAGGACTTTTCACGGGACAGAGGTAATTCCCACTCTTGTGCCCACTGACTAACGAAGTCTACTGCATCTTGTACGGTAGCAACGTCGTCCAGAGAACTGATAGGATGATAAATTTTGAGATCATCGGCAAAGGCGCAAAAGGAGACACCGTGCGAAGCAAGGTCTTGCAGAAGGTCGAAGGTATACAGGGGGGGGGGCCATAAGTTATTGTACAACGTTTGCTGGCCCATTTCTCCGCAGTAGTAAAATATTTTTTGCCGCACTAGGCACTGTTTAATAGAGCTGGATTTGCTCTATCTTTTGATCACAAAAACCTCCTGGATACTTCCAAGATAACGAAAAAAGTTTATCGGAAACATTCATTGCAGACTTTCGGTGCCGCAAAATGCACTAACTCTGCCCGCAATTTCCGAGCAAAACAGCCACAAAAACAGTTTGATATTTTTAGAAAGAGCATTCTTTGCTCTTTAAGATGCATCTAAGCAGTACACCCCACTTTAGAGATTTGGTGGATTTTTCGTAAAAAATTTCCACATCAACCCGCTTTTTTCAAAAACCTGTTCTAAGTCCAACTGCTCCAAAGCAAAACTCTCCCGGGAAACCGGGTTTTAACTGTAAGATACTTTGATCCCTGCTCTATTCGGCAGCGAAAAGAGCAGGATAATCCATGTGTTGCTGGTGGAGAAATAAATGAGCAAACGTTGTACAATAACTTATGGCCCCCCCTGTACACAAGTTGGAGTTTACTGTATCAATATCGCGAGAAACTATGGCCCTACATGTTTTTAACCAATAAAACATAGTTGTCCACAAGCAAACTTCTAAAAAGAGAACGATTCGGAAATTCAAGAAGATATGAGGATTTATTGTGAGATCTTCAAACGTGCAATGTAGAATACAAAGTGACAAGAGTACAAACAAGCAACAAAGTTTCACCCAACACGCTAATTCGTTAAAATGAGCGCTCATCCATGTAAGTGGCACTATAAACTTCGGTAGTACTTTCCTAAGAAATTTCGACATCCTTCAGAAGATCGTTGCCAAATTTCTCGAGATATAGTAAGCTAGACTTAATCCTGTCAACTTCGCTAGCCGTCTTCAGACGCATCTCAATCGTATTCTGGAGCTTCACTTCTGCGCTGAAATTGCCAAAATTAGCGATCCATGCTACCTTATTTACTAGATGAGCAAGATCAAATTGTTCACTAGAGTTGTTGGATAACGAATTTGAAAAAGGTCCGCGGAATATCTGATGAATAAAGAATCAATGCAGAAATCCGACTAATCCGACTAACCCATAAAGTAAAAACGAGCGACAAATTAAGAGTAAATTTGCAAATTCAACATGATCATTTCAAAAGTTAACTGTCATTATTTTGCTACTTCTTTCCTAAAAATCAAAGGAACAAACTGCGCCTAAAGGGGATACTTGATGGGCGATGAGATAGCCATACGAATTTTGCCCCGTAATCAGTTTCTGTATGATTACTATAGCTAGTACATGATCATCGCGACTGCAAACATTTTTTCAGTCCTGTAGTCTTGCCAAAATTGACCTTTTTCTTCCAATTTCATGTTCACTTACAGTCGGGGTCTTAGGAGATTCTGTATGGTGCCGTGTTAACTGCACTCCTAAACAGTGTTACGATGCAAAATGAGAATGACTTCCATGATTGGAGCTGAAATAGCTCACTAGGCAGAATTTAAGCGACATTTTTTAATTCCGAGATTTTACGTCATTTATGCGTGATTTTCTTTTATTGACTTAACTTTGCTTTTGTAGGCCCTTTTTAAATCCTCAGCCTAGATTAGATAATCTAAGCATATGAAGGAACAATCGATCCCTCCAAAGTGGCAATTATATACATTTATTGTATAACTACCTACTCTTCATTGACTTCCAAAAGGAAACATTCTGGACGTGATGTTGCCAAAAATGCTAATCGGTCGATGACAGCCGGATCAGAGGCGAAATCAAGGATGCCAACACATTTAAAAGATTCCTGAAAGAGTTTTTTTTTAATTTAACCCTCGTGAAGAGGGGTGACCTTTCCTAATAGTTCGGTGGAAGAAACCTACGTACCTTGCTTTCTGCAATGGAAATTGCCTCGTTGAAAGCTGGAAATGCAACGGTAGCAAAGTCTACTTGAGAGAGCACCATCACTGTGGATAACAGTACATCCTCGCTTGTTTCTTTTACCAAGGGTCGAAGGGACCGTAACAGTAGGCTAGCAAGCCAATGTCCAGCAGCCGACTGTCGAATAAACCAAAAAGGTGTCTGGAAACAAAAACAGACGATAATTAATATGTAACTGTGCGCAACCGTCATCAAGGTAAAACTGGTAAGTACTTCTCACCAAACCGCTCGAAAAAATCGTAAGATAACCTCAAAAAAACTAGCACATCTTAACTGTATGTGATAACAGAAAAGCAAAGAACGAATTTACTGGGGGAAAATTGAAATACCTCCATCGCCGCTCCGCCGTCGGCTACTGTTGAATCTGGTGAGTACCATTCGTTCCTGAGGATCACCGGCAGGAGCTCTAATGCCGACTGTAGAATGTCTCTAACATTGCCGAGCTAAATAGGGCTGGATTTAGAAGGGAAAAACCTTGCCAAAAATGAAACCAGCACGGAGTCTGACGGAACAGTGAGATTCTCAACAAGACTATAGAATATGTCCTTCCTAAAGTTGACGGAACTATTCTTGAGAGTTTAACAGTTCGTTGTCTCATATAGACATTTCAGGGTTAGTTCCGATGAGATTTATAACCTCTATTACCTTATCAACAGCCTATACGTCTAGATCGTTGGCTAATAAATGAGAACATTAGGTACGTCAACGTCATCCGTGTACATGAACGTAGAGACGTTCACTATTATAACTTCATAACAAATACCTGAAAATGTGCTGCGAATTTTGTTGCAAGAAGATGAGGCTTGCCTTCTGTATCTCTGCCTTGGTCCTGGAATTGAGGATTGAAAAGCGTAGCGAAGAAAAGCTACTTATCTTTTACAACAAACCCACCGATGTGATGAATTCAACGCATTTTTTGTACTGACGGGTGTAGAGGTAAGCAAGTGAGATCAGGTGTGAAGTTTCGATTTCTCCTCAAATAGAAGGAGACAAAGATGAAATAATATCTGGTTCAAAAAGGCTCAAGCTTTTAAGGCGAGTGGTTTTCGTCGTAAACTAGAATGCACCTGCCACGCTGGAGCATTGCTGAAACTCTGGTGAAGATGGCGACAGTTTGGCGCATAAGGTCGCGATATTATTCAAGACTCCATTGCCCATGAACTGAATTGAAAACACATAGCAAGGGTTGTTTTTTGTTTCCAAATTGGGTTTGGGCACACTAATCACGCATTGTAAGAAGACTCACACTTTTGCTATGCTCAAACTCCAATTTCAGCTCTTTATGACGAGTTGCTTTGAACGACGGCAGCCATAGGGTCAAAAACGAATCTTCAAATGAGAATACTTGGACAATACTACCTGCCTTAGATCTAAGAAATATCGAGACCTACTAAATGTAAGCGATGGCATCTTTAATCTCGCAATACATAACGCATATGCGACCACTCGTGTCACAGGTGGTGACCATTTGTCTGGTAGACTTGTTACCAACTTCTCGAGCAGCACACCTGACCGTTCAACCCTGGATCATCGCACAATTTAGGATGAAAACCAGAACTTTCGAGTGGAAATTAGTATCTCACTTTGTTCCAAATATCGGAAGACCGAGTTTAGCACTGACTGCCGCAAAGAAAGGGTAAGTGAGGCTGATGAACTTGTTAGCGTTCCGATCGCACTTTTTTCTGGTGTCCTTGCTGAAAAAAAATATGCTACAAATATAAGTAGGTGGGCCCAAATTTTTATCATAGTTTGTTCCTGAAAGCCTGACCAAGATCATAATACTAGGTAGTCCCGAAACTGGGGCTGTAGTCGATCTAGTTTCCTTTTTTAAGAACCTTTTGCTTCGTCCCCAACATCATTTTCTCATTACGTCACTATTAGTCTACAATGTAATTACCACAAATATGAATAACCTTCGACCTCCATGGCAGCCTATGAATGACCCTACCCCAAAAACTTGTGGAGTACGACTCCGAGAAGTGGGGTAGTCCCAATATGACGTCAGCCTGATTTCTCTCTCCCGTTCCCTGTTTGAATTGTTTTTTTTTTCATTTTCACATGGAATGGATCTCGAGAAGCTGGTGTTCTCAATGCTACATTTGATTCCGTGCAATCCTACCGGAAAAGAATTCCAAGTTCTCTCATAAAATTCATCTACATACTTGTCTCCCGGCACGTTGGTAAGTGAATCGCGAAATGCTGATCGTAGTATTGCATCACATACGAAGAGAATATCGTCTGGCATTAGATTTCCAAAGTTCATTCCCAGCAAAGAGTTTCCAAACGCAACTGCAATCCAGATGAATTATCCATAACATCACCAGAGTCATAATACTCTGACTGACACATTTGCATGATATAACGCTTTAAAAGTTCCATTTACACAGAAACCTTAAGGATAACCTGAACAACAAGCATTTCTATGAACTGAGAGCAGTGAAGATGTGTGAGCGCATTCCTTTTCATTGCTCAAGAATGAAGTTCATGATGTAACTCAGTTATTCAGGTATGATATTGAAGATGCAAGAAACCTACCTAGGCCGTGGGGTGGTTCCACTGATTTGCGTAAGGTTTCCATGAGATACCCCTAGAAAAGAAATAAATTCAAGGAGCTAAATAAACTTTGGAAAAATGCTGAAACAACTTACAGAAACAGCGTTGAACGCTTGAGGGCGCATTGCTAGGAAAGCCAGCAACATCGGACAAGCCTTGCTTGGATTAGCATCCGCTGCTTTTTTGAACAATGCAACACCCTGGTCTAACTCGTAGTGTTGAAAGAAACCTCAAACACAAGAATCACCCTTGCTTGATTTGTAGAGCTAATAAAGTAGAAAGCAAGAGACATTGCTGTGAGGACTGTATAGAAACTGGGTGTAAGCAGTGGTAGAAGCGGCCCATAAGGAGGAGGGAAGAAAATTGAGATTCCATAGATAGCCCCTGCTCATCCTGCATCTACAGTATGATTTTTGAAAATTATATATAGATAAAAATCAATAAAAAAAATAAGTGTATTGGACATTGGATTTAGAGAAAACGTCAAAAGCAGGCCAATACAAATTTTCAAGCCATATTCCACAATAAATTGGCACAGATTCTCTATCCCCTCCAGACCACCAATGACTGCGAGTGCAATTTAGTGTGCTTATCTCTAGCTCATGTATTTCTCTCTCAGAAAAAAAAGCTCACATCCGAATCCTTCCATATTTTCCACTCCTCTTTGTGTATAGTCATCAGCAACCATTTCTATCACTTTGTAAATGAAATCACGATTATCACGCATCCTGAACAACTCAATTTAATCACTCCTCTATGGTAAATGAGAAGAAATCTTCTTACACTTCATTAAGGTAGTTAATAGCATCATCGTACTCTCCGAACTTGATTTTCATTTGCAATTCAAGGAGCTAAATGATTAAGTTTGAGAATACGCCTCTTGCTTGTGAGATAAGCAACATTTACCTGCTTAAACTCATCGCTGATGTCTTTTCGTATAGCTGATATGAGTAGCATACGATAACGAGCCGTCGTATAGTTCTCTGACATTAGCACACGTGTCCGCAGATCTTCAAATATAAAATTTTCGTCACAACTGCACTGTCGCGGAGAACCGCAACAACATGGAAATTTTGCAATTGACATACATAGAACTCCAAACGTACGTAGGCAAGTCGAGACCGCGGGCTCTCTTGGGCAGAGTCACGGGAGCTCAGCATAGTGTGCGCCTGCGTCTCTGCCCAAGAGAGCCGCGCCGCGGTCTCGACTCTTGTCTGCGTACGTTTGGAGTTTCCTATAACTGAACCCATTTCGGGGGCTTATCCAAAAAAAAATGCATGTACTGGAGTAGCTCTGACTTTGCCAAAAACTACACTGTCAGAAGGTAACTGGTCTCCGAATTCGTCTATTCTACAACCCCAATGTTGGTAGTATCAACCCTAACCATTTTTTTTTTTGTTTTAACCAAGTGTTCTGTCGCAGAACTAGGATAGTTTCTTCTTAAAGGAAACCTTCTTAAAGGAAACCTTCTTAAAAGCAGCAGGAGCTGAAATTCTCGACTCTGAGCTGAGCTGCGGGTGGTGAAGTACATCATAAATGTGAAACGAACACAGACAATGATGGCTTGCTTGCAGAGAAAATGGAACATTCGTCGCGAACACGCCTGGCCGTGTTTGTGCGCGGACGAGTTTTCCCCGGCGCGAAAGCCATTGCGTCGCGTGGTTTTGGCCGAGTCCCGCCATGAGACCCTGTGAATTGAATGCATTTCGTTTTCCCTTTGCGCCAAACCACGCACCGCAATGGCTTTTGCGCCGGGGAAAACTCGTCCGCGCACGAACACGGCCAGGCGTGTTCGCGACGAATGTTCCATTTTCTCTGCAGGTAAGCCATCATTGTCTGTGTTCGTTTCACATTTATGATGTGCTGAGTCTGTACTTCATCACCCACAGCTCAGCTCGGAGTCGAGGATTTCAGCTCCTGCTGCCTTTAATAATTGGAGCTTATAGCAAACTGTTCTAAGCAAAATCACAGCAATTCGGCCCTTTAGACATTAGACTCCGTTCGTTTGGATAATAAGACCTGTCCTTCTGAGCCACCATCACGGTTGTCAAAGATCCACTAGGAACTGTGCGAATGAGATTAGACCTTCTTGCTGACTACGTTCTTACAGCGACTATTTTTGATGAAGCACTGAGACTGAAAGTTAAGTTAGAGCTGCAATTTTATTGGTGATGGCGTCAGATTTGCACGCTAAAAATTGGTTCTTCTATATTAAATCTTTGTAGCACTCCTAGAAACCACATCTACATTCGTCATTTTTTGAGATGAGGGAGGGTAATTTCTACCAGGAGCGTCAAACATGTGTGGAACGCATTGTTTCGCGAAAGATTTTCATGGAGACAGGTCAACCCGGCTTTCCAGCTAGGAGTGGAATCCACAGTAAGTGCTGTGAATCTGCAGGCACCATGTCGCAAACAACGGTCGCACCAGGGTATGGGTTGCATCATAGGCGCGACCTGGCCTATTTATCACTTAATCGAGCGTTTGAGCCAGGTATGCATTAGGTAAAAATCTCCCTATAGATTAGTCAAGCTCTCAATTTGCACTTAATTATATCTAGCGTCCTACTGCAAATTTCAATGCTTCGCACACAATTATCGACACTACTTTTATATCGCGTGCTTGCGTCAGCTTGTCATCAAAAGCGTCGTTCTTATTTTTAGCGCTTTCACAACTACGAATAATTCAGTTTCCAGCATAACTGTTTTCGTCGCAATTGTCGTTAGCGCTAATAAGGACATCTGCGTTCGTTCGTTCCACCTCCAATAGTCTCAGAACGCAACCAAATCTGAACCTTCTAGTTTCATTCGGTTTCTTTCGAATAATGAAAAGTTCGAAATGAAAAGAACCATCGCTTCCTTTCTGCTTTACCTACCTATTAAATTAACAAGCGAGCAGGATCCTAACCAACTCACCGTCATGCACACCTTCCCACTCTACTTCGAACCGCCTCCTCTTCCTTTCTGAATTCGTATTTTTCGACATCTGAAGGAGACAAATACAAAATAACTTGTTGGGAGATTACTGCTTTACAATATTAGATAGCCCAATGACATGTGATACCAAAACCATAAAATGCTGGAATATACATAACATCACGACTGACATTAAAATAGGTTTATCTGCAACAAAACTCTCTAAACTCATGTAAAATGCTTTTTAACTACCAAAGAATGTAAATACCAAAGCAAAACAAGAGAGACCAAAGAAAAGGTATGCAGAGCGTCGAATGGCTAGTAAATGACGAGGTAGGGTTCACCAATCGACATACGAGATACTAGTACATTCTGGCAGGCAATGCCCAACTCAGCGGACTGATGGGTACAAGTCAACTGGGAGAGAGTACAGGAACAGAGACCGAGATTCACTGGATCAACACAGGGCATGCAAATGGAGGAGCGCAAACGACATAGGCAATGACAACAATTATATATACACGAAGAAAAAACGGAAGCAATAGTGAGAACACGAGGAATACATTGCACAAAACAACCTAGCATGAGTCCGTTCACAATTCCTAGAAACAACTGCACTGTTCGACTTTACAAACCGATTGAATGGAGTTCAACTACTCTGAAATCACACGAATATCCTGCTGTTTAAGCACCGAGTATCGAATGAAAGGTCACAGTCTGTGGAGTGGATCTTCAACTCGATTGTATATGAATATATAGCCAGATGAAGACGAATTATCGATCACTTCAACTTCGGACACCTGAAATGTGACATGGATATATAACAGCAAATTTAAAGTGAAAAAAAAAACTGAGAAGTTGCGCGTTGAGCGTAGGAGCGTAGTATGCAGGGGGTGATGTGGCCGAGCTCTGTGATTGGCCGGTTGAATAGATTGCCCATTCGCGGAGCTTGGCGGCACCGCCCCTTCCGGATGTAACGCACCATACCCGAGGAGCTACAGTGAAGGAAATCAACAAATATTCACCTTTGTGATTATATGATCATTGCAGTCGAGCCACTCGCGACGAGTAGCATCCAAAGAAAAGGTGGAATAGTGTCCTAAATGTCCTGAAGATTTACGTGTTCAAGACATCGTTAATAACCAACCTCGCATAAACAAATATATGTATGGCACGGTACGGTATTCTCACTCAAAAGGTACACTATTTGGATCACTTCGCTATAAAGGGATCGTTTCTCAATATTCAAATACGTTTCAAGAACAAACCAGTTAAGAGAGAGTCCCCATGATGACAGATTACTGCCGATAAGGAGTAAACGGGGCCGTCCGCGGCATTGAACACATATGGTGGTTCAGGTGTGCCACGCACTGGTGAAGCCTCCTAAGCAAAGAAAACCATGTAGAAAACAGTATGAAATATTGAACGAGTTAGTAGTAATACCTTCACAAACTCCCGTTCTCTACGTGGTCGCAAACTACGTCTAGTCTGAAAAATGATGACTGGTTATTGTAAAAAAAAGTTCGTAAGCAAAAAAAAGAAAAGAATTTACATAGTGAGGTTCAACGCTAACAGCTGGCTGGAAATGACAACCGCTAGCGTTACATATGAAGATGGCTCCACTGTCATCGTTACACTCATCCCGTGATATGGCTAAAAACAACGACTACAAAGAAACCAGCAAGAGAAACTCTAAAATCGTCATTTAAAAAATTCTGCAGTGGCTCCATTTTCCTTGGCTACTGGCTCTGTACATCCTTCAGTCACTCGAACTTCCTGATAGAATAATTTTAAAAATGTATAAGAAAGCCACTCACTGACTGGTGGAGTTCCATCAACGCTCCAACGGAAAAGAGGCCTGTAGCGGAGCCATTTTCCCTCCAGAAATGTATAGATGTTCACACCCAGCCAACAAGCAGCTGCAGCCAACTCCACTTGCGTCCCCCATTCTCCATCCTCCGACATTCTTCTGAAGAGTACAGAATAAATTTCAGAGCGATATAGCGTTTAAATAATTCAAACAATAAAACTCACTCTAAATGAGTGTCCATATCTTGTTGGCTTAGTAACAAGCTGCTAAAGTTCGCTCTATATTTTGCCATAAAAGAGATGAGCTAAACAGTTGCGATGAAGACTAGTAAAAATAGGAAATAATTCTAACCAACCTTTTCTCGCAAGCGGAAATACTCTTTCTCACTACCGCCTGTTATCCACCAACTGAGTGTACGGAACAGGCAATTGCCATCGCCGCGGACTTCACAACTTTGCGGCATATCTCGCAATGAAAACTCAATTTCACGACCGAAAATCTTTCTGCGACGTCTGAACGTAACCACAATTGAAAATGTGGAAAACGAAAATGCGCAACAAAAGTAATGAAGGCATGTAACAAACTGTAATGCCCTCCCCATTCCCACTACTATTCCAAACCACACAGAAAAAAAAAACAACATTACGCACTCTGGTGAGCCAATGTATTTGAAACCGAATCGCTGACACCAAAGTCTTTGGCGCTCTTCGACCACTGGCCGGAACATCAGTGTGACCTTTTCCTTAAAAGGTGCAAGCATCGAGCAACTAGTAATGTCTCATAATTGCACTCTTATGCTACGAACAGAAGAGATGACACGTCAACAACTAACGAAATGAAGATTGTAATGCGGGTAATCTACGTACCTCGACTTCTCCAACAACCGAAATTTGCTCGAATAGTGGGGTTGTAGGCGGTTGTTTGTATTTTGGAGTACGTGATGACGGCCTCAAAGGCTCTGTTACTTGACGAGCGTATGAAGTACTCGGCTCATTCGATGCTAAGGGCGGAGTGGTGTTCATTAGTTCCTGAAATATCGGGGAACCATCCTTCAAAAGTGGAACATTTCTGAAAAAAAAAAACACAGCTCGACAGAAACCGCAGAACAGCTTAAATAGTAGTGAGCAGAGCTTGTCAATGTTTATATGGGCAAGGGAATTCTGTGCTCAAATTTTAAACATCAATGGATGACTAGGAGACGATTAAACATGAGAAAAATGCTAGTTTCAGCTATCATTTACATCTTTCAACCCGTTTTTTGTAGCTTTTGAAGCCTCTTATTTAATGTCCACAGTTGGCTTTCTGAAGAAATCAGCAAGAAGCAACCACTGCGCAAAGCTTACCGTTATCCCTGCATCGATATTGTTTTCCAAACGCGCACGCTTACTCGGCACATCTGTAGTATCCGTCAGCTTCAAAGAGTTCACATCCTTCTCTAAGACATTATCGTCCGACTGAGTAGATGCAGACCCAGTATCCTAATATAAAGCTTTGTGCGACTTTTTAACAACTGAGCCAATGAGAGAAAGCCAATGAAGAAACCAACGTTAGGAATATCGGCGATTTCACGAGAAGCCGTAGAGCTACCGCCACTGCGAGCACTCTAAAAATCAAATTTACATTGACTAGAATACATTACTACACTTGCATGAGAGCGCAAACCTCAACATCTGGTGTTGTTTCCTTCAGATAACCACCACTCTGCTTGATAACTGTACCTTCCACTTCCGGGGTAAGCTTCAACGGATTGAACAGGGCGTTTTCTTTTTCTGGATCTTCAAGCTGTAAATGTACAGGAAATCAGATACGTGCAAATGATCGGCTGAAAGCCCCCTGATACTTAAAGAAAACAAACGAATAAAACAAACTAACAACGCATTCACTAGAGGAAGTCGCTGCACTAGTGTCCATGTCCATACTTTCCACAACCATTAGCTTTCTTGGGGATGCGAACGAATCGCTTAGCTTAAAAGAAAATTCGATTAGCAGTAGGAGGAGCCTGGTTATGATACCGATGTTGGTCAATCGCTGTTTTTTTTTTCCAAATTTCATTTCTTATAAAGCACATCGGCATCCAAATAAATAAATGAATGAATAGATGATCGGGAAGGCAGAATGGCAAGGTTCTGCCTACCCGATCAAGGCAAGGCAAAGGAATTTCGCCGGCTTTATCAAGAACGCCACATAGTTTTGTATGACGTCCACTAGTAACTCAGTAATTCCCGAAAACGATGGGGTGGTGTACTTTGCGGTGTTTGGCCGAAATGCTTAGGCCTATTCATTTTTCAGACGAAGTCAATTTTTCTTCTTAAAATAATTACACACAGCAACAACTTCAGCCACTCTTGAGGTGCAGTTATCCTTGACCCTTCAAAAGCATAGAAAGAAAAAGAGCTTTCATTATTAGGGTCAAACATACATAGAAATGTTAGTAGAGAACCGTTTTAGTGTAGATCTCTATCAAAAGAAAAACAAATATTCTACGGTTTGATGGTAGATTGCTTCAGCAGTGAAGACGATGCAAAAGGAAAGTCTCGAAAAAAAAAGAATCATCAGACCTTGTCTTCCTTGGCGCTGGCCGTCCTATTCATTTTCAAAGGTGAAAGCGCCAGACGCGATAGCCCGTATGGCTGATCTCCTGATTCTGCATGACTGGAGGTAGACCCCTTTGTGGAAATAGGAGTGCGTGGTTTCTCTACGGCTGTCAACGAGCAATCCGCGGAGGCATGCTTATCAATCGTTATATGCTGTAGAAAAAGGCATTAGTGCAGAATACATCGATAACAGTAGGATGAGTACCGATTCCGCAGTGCTCCTTGCACTTTCGCAAGTCTCCATGGCATCGGAACCTTGAGAAGACTCGAAGACGTATTCTTGAGCTGGTTCGTAGTCCATCATAACCACGGAAGCATTTGCTACGACAGAACTCCCGCATGTCCGAGAGTTTTGTGTCCGCTCCTCCGTAACACTGACACTCTCAGCTTCAGAAATCACGCCACTATCATCTGACCGCCCATCTTCTCTAGGATCACCAATGAAGGGCTCGACTGATCGCGACAAGCTGTAAATTTCCAGACATTAAATCAAGTAATTAGTCGCAAAGTAGTTCATTTTGAAACGTCGATAGTACCTCCGTCTTGCGACGCCTTCTTGTTTCTTAACCTCCGAGTCAACGAAGAGATCTTTCAAAAACAGCTCTCTGCTGACTCCTATTCTTTCTTCAACCTTGCTGCCACCAGCCTCTCCAAAGCGGTAACGTTTGACCACAACTATCAATGACCTATAACATTATGGAATACTCGGCAAGAAACTTGAAGAAATCTAATAGGTAAGGAATAGGCAGAAAATTGAAGAATTGAAGTAGACACCTTAAAGTTGGAACAAGGAGATGAAGGAGAGTGAAAAGAACTAAATTATGGACTAAGTACTATATCCTTAAAATTACTTTTTTTTTATTAAATCAAAAACTCGGGCGACCGATCACAAAGACGTATTACAAATACAGTCTGATTTTGGAAAATGGTGAAAAAAAAGATAAAGGGAGTAACACAGGACAGCAGCAAACTAAGACAAGCAGAACAAAGAAGAAATCTACTAATACTTACTGTGGCAGAGTAGCGAAAGCACGGCTGATAAACCCAGCACCAGTTCCGCAATGATCACACTTATATTCAATTTCTTCACGTGCCAAAGCATTCTCAATCATTTTCTGGATAGAATCTCCGGCGCTAGAATTAAAATCAAATAAAGAAAAGTACGATGAAACACAACCAGTATGAGTTAAAAGCTTGTTCAGCCTAGCAATACCTGACGGTTACAGTAAGATCAATTGCATCATTTGTCATCTCGCTGGCACGTGCACAACGTTCACAACCAAACCTAGAGTAGACAGAATTACCAAATAAAAAAATACATAAAATTTCCCAATAAGGTGCGCACCTATCCCTAATTTTGTGTTGAAAGACTCCGGCTGGATTCCTACTTGATGAAGCTGAGGAAGTGGACTGCTAGAACAATATATACAGTGGATTCAGTGGAATGAAAGTGGACAAAAAGCTGCTCACCTCAGTATGAGGACTTTTAGTCATTTCGTTGTTCTGCAGTGTGGTTCGTTTCTTGCGTAAAGCCTCCTTCTCAAGAATTTCCAGAGTTTTTGCCAGAAATTCATGAGCGTCCTAAACTATGTGTTTGGACAAAAAATGAATCCTTCCAACCAAAATACTAAAACTAAACGCACTTGCTGCATATTAGATCCAAAATTAGGATCTGAACCGAGCTCATTTCCGGCGGCTGTCCTTAGCGCTTGAAGAACCTACGAAATAAATAACCTACGAAATATTCTCAAAGATTTTAAATAGTACATGTGTGAACGTACATCAATGCTAGGATGACAGTATAGCGTTTACAGCTAAAATACTACAGAAAGATAGAGCAAACATCCCCATGGGAAAGTACAATAAAAGTTTACTAGCCGACCCCTAAACGTCCATTCTGTCAAAAGATAACAGCTCCTTGTCATCAACTCTATCCCACGACTTCCTTCGAACTTTCCTTAGAACGCCAAATAAGGCGTGGGTTTTAGTGAGAGAATCAAGGGATCGAAAGTGAGCTTCGAGAAGGTTAGCAACGAAGCCATTCGAGATAAGCGTGATGGATATTTTTAAAAATAAAACAAGAAAGCAAACGAGGTTGTTCAGGAATGTAATCGCTACAGGTCGTTAAAAACACTTGTCAAGAAGTTCTGAGTCAAAGCAACGCTAAAGGTCGATAAAACACTGACCAAGGACTTCCGTCCAAGATGAATTTGAAGGAAACATGCTACACTCGAAAAAAAAAAACAGAAAGAACTGTTTGGGCAGGAGTATGTGAACCACAATACGTGGTGATCGCGAATGGATATCAGTGTTGTCTCCAAATAATAAAACTAGAGTTGCAAAATAATGAATTCTTATGAGGACAGGCTTTCAGGCTTTCAGAAAATTAGGGATGAAGGATCTTCCCAGAAGCAAGCCAGTGTGCAAAATGTAACAGCTTTCTCAAGAGGAAATATTTGACATCTTTTCGTGTCTCCCAAATTTTTTATCATTTTTCTTCCCAGAACAATTCTGGAAAATACGTAGAAATAACCTCAAGGGCACCCCATGCTTGCCCACAAAGGGACAGATAGCCAATGAACCTGAAGAGGGGCCCCAGTCCCAGACTTTTCAAATAAAGTTAGTGATTTTACAGTGAGCGTATCAACAGAGTGACAAATGGGTTATTGTGCCAGTAGTATGAGTTTAGGAAAAACACATCCCGCAGCAGAGGGCAACACAACATGCAGCTGGGGTGGAAGGAAACAGACACAGCAGTGGAAATAGCTTATGGAGACAATTCAGTGTCATGGGAGATATAGCAAAAAAAAAAACTGGTGAGTGGACAGCGACAGGAAAAATCCACAGAAAAATGAATCAACAAAAAAACTTAATTTCAAATCACAATAAGTTGAGAAAATTAATTTCTTAAAACATGATAAAAAGGAAAACAATAAGGAAATATGAAATGAACGCTTACCGAAACTTTGGTGGCCGAACCATATTTAGTATCTTTATCACGGTCTGGCGAAACGAGGTTGTGCAGAACCTCGTTAAATCTCCTAAAAAAGCAACAGGTTAATTATTGAAAATATCGACATACAACGATATTACCTAACAAATTCGGAACATTCATAGCTTCCATCTTCTCTCCGTTGCTGAATCATTTGCATACGATAGTAGAAAGGATAGACTGAAGCTAGAGCTTGAAGAGTGGCATTCATGTAGCACGAATTTGTCAGGTTCTCCAGCCTAAAAAAAGGGATTTTATAGGATGAGCGAGATGACATCACGCGCTCTCACCCTCGATAGGAGTAAGGCGAATATTGTTGGTCTGCAGCCGTCGGAGATAGACTGTCTGAGACACCTCCGTCGTTAGAGCCCTTCGAAGATGGCTCATCTATTTCCTTCCTTTTGCGACTAGGTGTTATAGCTTCTCTGCAAAAAAAAACCACATTGACCAAAACATTCACGCAAACCTTAAAAGAGTCCGGAAATTATGAGACTTCTCCCAAATACAACAAGATTACCTGTTCATTTGTAGAGAGGAGCCTGTCAGACTTTTCGGTCCTGATGGTGGGCTCATCAGACAACGAGATGAAGAAATCTGGAAATGAGAAATGAGAATAGAGTTAGAACCTATGGCTAATGAAGACTACAAAAAACAAATACCATGCTTCATTGCCCAGTTCCCTCACACAATAAGTTTTACTCGATCCTTACGACATTTTCAGCGCAAAAAAAACTTCCTCCCAATGCAATGCAAAATAACCAGTGTTTAAACGCAAACAAAAAACTCTGCTTACATCGACAACCCCTCTCCATATGTCAGCTGGTGACCACCAGTTCAACCTAGCCTAACAACGTGGATAAAGGACTAAACTCGTACCGAATCAGCCAACAACTGTGGACGAGGACTGACGATCTCACCAGCACGCCTTTGAGTTTGCTGACTGCTGAAAAAAAATGATTGTATCATGCAAAAATATGCAGAACAGCAGAAAAAAGAGAACTCACTTTGAACTTGGCCTAGACGACCCATAAAATGACGGAGAACTGAGCCCATCGAGGTCGATAGTAGCATCGTTGGGTATAGGCTTGAAAGATTAGCAGCAGTAATGGAAACAATTGAAGAAACTAAACAAATTGCTACCTCTTTCCTGAAGTCCGAAGCGAGTCTTTTTGCTCTGAAAACATGAACATTATGTACATAAATAATAAGCGAAGAAAAACCCAATGATCCTAAAGGCAACACCAACGCTAATATCACTTTCTAACTTAAATCAAAAAACCTATGTATGTGTCCAATGTTGAACTCTTGACGAGAATTTTACAATACCCCTCTATTGAAACGTACAGTCGCGATCCTCCTCACCTACTCATGGTCGCATCGCAGAAATTTGCCGTGTATCACGATGCGTCACTAATGGAAGTCAACACGAGAGCAGTCCTTTTGCGTTGAAATTGAAAGCTCACGGTGCGAACATTTGTGTTATGCAAGCAAGCCCACAGGTGCGAACTGACGCGTGGCGAAAATGTTAACGTGGCAATTACGAGGATAGAAAAGTAAGCACGAATATACATGTCGATACGTGTATAGTGGCGGCCACCCTAACCTTTTTGTCCACAGTTTTTTCGCTTTGCACACTCCTGGCCTTTCAGTCAGTACACTTCCCATAGTGGATTGTGCCGTGGCTACGCTCCTATTCTAGCGAGGTGATAGGCCCATCATCAACATGTTAGGATCGTTGAAGGGGGGAATGGTGGCCTAGCCCCTCGCCAAAATGTGATCATAGCCGAAAGACGACAGATTCGAAGTGGAGTATCTAAATGAAGAAGGAATATCTTCCCCATGATCTGCTCAGACAAATGTGCGGCGCGAACGGGCGCCGGTAAAGCGGGTCGCACCCATGTCGCGGCCCGCTCGTTTGGTTGTCGGAGCGCTCTCACGGATGTCGCAGCCCGCTCGTACGGAAAACAAGCGTGCGCGCGAGACGCGACATGGCTACCGCCCGCTCTACTAGGCGATCTCGCAGCCATGTCGCGTTCCGCTCGATAGGACTTTTGTCTGAGCGCTGCCACGCAATACCACTACCATGATTCTGCCGCATCCTGATGCATACTACCTTGGTCCTAATGATTCCAACCTTTTAACCTTTTTAAATCGTTGAAATTCACGTTGGACCCATTAAAGATGTGACCTCGATTCGTGGGTTGTAGATATCAACAGACTCTAGAAGCCCTCGTCACGCTGATTCCAACGATGCACGTTGAAACGCATAAAAGCGAGAAAACCCTCATTTTCGGAGGCTCCCGAAGTGCTGTTTACGAACCACTTAGGCGGGGCGGTCCACGAAAACGCTGGCTGCCCGTTGCGGCTGCAGCGTTGGCCAACACGTCTTCACGTGTCCGATCGATGAGATCAACGCCCCCACGCGTCCACTCAGCTCGACAAACTGTTGCAAATCCCGTCCCGAAAAACGTCTAAAAACGGGTTTAGAAACCGTTTTGTAACGTTTTATATATACTGCTGGATTCAGGGCATCAAGGAGATTCAGAATCCGCTGAAACCCCAGAAAGAAAACGAGGTGATACACTGCCTTAAAGCCATTTGGGCACCACAAGATCAAAACATCAATGCCGCTTCCATGTTAGAAGAGTATCCAAGGGAAAAAACCGCGGGTAAACCAGGATGACCCAAAATGCACATAAAACACACCCTCACAAACACCAAACCACTAAAAATTCTCGCCAAGTGGGCAGGTTTTAGGGTTAAACAGTTGGAATTCATTGCACTGGCGTTAATATGTGCAGCTAAGTAAAGGTTCTCGCTTAGCGGCCATCGGGATGCGCGCACCACGGAGTTTCTCGACACTCAATAACGATCCTGAATATTTTGGCATAGACGTTTAACTCCTATAATAATAACACTTAATCCCTTGTCGTGGATTGCGCATCGAGGTTTTCATGAACAGCTATTTTACTCAGACGGGTGACTAGGAAGGTACCCATCTGGAATCAACATGAACGGGAAGAGACCACGCCCCTTTCCGCCCCTCAATGTTCACGAATACCAGCACTGATTGATACTTCTCATCTCAGTAAAATCATTTTCACTACCATGTTTGGCAAAATTACATGGTACGTTCAAACACTTCGAATCACGACCAAACCTTCAGAGCGTTGGTGTTGCCGTTAAGATAATCTCGACAAAAAAGTAGGAGGAAGTGAACTCACAGTGATGGCCCGGTTGGACTGGACTCGATCCGTTTCTGCTTGAAAGTAACCGTATGGGAGCGAGCTTTGTAGGGAGCGCTGACACGAATAGTAGAAGATTCTATCGATTTCTGTTCAATCATTGTTATAATACTGCCCTGAGAAGACTTGTCTGAAGTGCTCGGTTTCTTGCTCCTTTGGCTCTGCTGCTCCTTAGAAGGTTCTTTCGACCTGCTGCCCGGAAGTCCCGACTTGGCACTAGATGTCTCCTTGCCATTCTCTGTTGAGTGGAGCTCAGATGTTACTGACTTCGCGTTCCCTTCACTCCTGTTATTCCTCACATCTACTATGGAAGACGACTTCGAAGACTTGGATGCAGATGGTCGGGAAGGTTCACTGCTGATTATTTCAATTATGTCATTGTCGTTTGAGATACTGGGCCGTTCGATTTCCTGGACCACAACGTTCGCTGGTCCCTGAACGCTACTGTTGCAGGAATCCAAGGAGTTCTCCAGCAGTAAGCTCGTTTGACTGGTGACATTTCTAGGTTCCGCGGGCTTCAGACCGGTAACACTTGGCGGTTTTTTGCTCGGTTGTTCCCAAGAAAACAAATCTAAACGATGTTTTCCATCAAAATGCTGAGCGTATCGTAACTTACAGCAACGGTTCACATGGACCGTTAACCATATGTACATAAAATAAAATTCATACCTGGTGCCCTATGCGGAGGCGAATCATCGAAAATGAACTTCGGTGGACGACTAAATTATTATTAAAATAAAAGAAGGCCTTGATAAGAAGCAAAAGGAAGGAATTCTAAAGCAGAATTGGAACAGAATTCATCAAAAACGAAATGTTTCTCTATGAAACCTACTGTCTGTGCTCCGTGCGAGAGCTCTTAACAGGATCAGGACGACTTCGCAGCATTCCCACAGGAGAGGTGTTTGAGCCGCTAGCTAGCCGAGAAGAACTCTCTTGAAAAACTCGCCATATGAATATTATGAGAATGGGAGAATGAAGATAGACTCACGAGGTTTTTTAGAGAACATCTTATTCAACTCGTCATAAATATCCTTGACCTTTTGAGAGTGGTCCGCAGTTTTGAAAATGAGCTTTCGCTTTCTAAACAAAATATATTAAAGAGGAAAAAGAAGAATAAAAACACATTAGAACAAATAATAACAAAATAAGAAGTGTCCAAACATACCTTTTATGAAGTCTTCCTGAAGGCTGTTTGCATATATCGAAATCCAGCCAAAACTGCTGAGCAGTAGACTTGCTGGGAGGCCTTCCCAGTGGTGAGAACTCGTGAGCAAAGAATTTATGCTAAATTAAAGGGAATATTAGAATCAATCAATGGATTACATCCCTCCAACCGAAATAAGGTGCAAATAGCGATATCAGAAACAAAACTTCTCTTAATACATTTTCAACAAAGGGATCAAAATAGTTCTCTGCGGTAGTTCTAATTCTAACGCAACAAAAAAGAAAAGATAATCGGCAAACGCATCGAAAATATAGCCACAAACAATCTCTGGATTGTACCTAATTTCTCGAATAAAGATAGAAGATGTGTCATATAAATAAGAACAGGCAATGTCCGACATCGTTTGTTTCACTGGGGACGATAGTTGGAGAGACGCTAGAGATAAAATAACGCAAAGTGCATAAACTCGATGGATCATCGCCAAAGGCAGGTAAAATGCACGGTTACTCAACTGTCGTTTCCTTGTAGTTATAATGATTGCAGAAAATAAATATGCAATGAAAAAAACATTTGAGTAAACAGTTCATTTAAATTGAAATAATCGCGGTCGTTATCCTGCTCAAGAAACCTGACGTGATCTCGAAACAACTGCACCAATGGCATGGAATGGATACTTTGCCAAATTAGATTTTATAGCTAAGCAAGTAATAATTTGAATCGAATAACAAAACAGGCAGTTACCACCTCTTCTTTCTTTCCGTCTGGTTTGTACTCAACAACAGTGAATGAGCCTTCTCCGGGATCAACGAAAAACTTTCCAGAAAAATATTTCGTAGAAGATGTGTCCAAATACTCCAATGTGCACCTCACATACAAGTCCATCTAAATCCACGCTACGTTGGCTTATTAAAGAAAAAATCGTAAAAAGGCAATATGACCCCACTTCTACGTAACTCTACTGTAAGAACGTACCTAAAGAATAGTCGACATCAAACGATAGACTACATGCAAATGGAAGTGAAATTTTCCGGCAAAACAAAAATTGTCCGCTAATCCGTGCAGCAATTTAAATTGCTTCGGGCGGGATGCACACAATTCCTCTCTACAGTATCCAGAAAAAGGTATCGATCACTTACTCGGGTAATACTTTATGGAATTCTGGAGGGAATCCAGTACAATTCTAGCAGGAGTGGATACTATGTTAGAGGAAGACGTTTATTCACTTGAAATAATGCTTCTTGGTTCTAGTCGTTTAATTATTCCGAGTCAGAGTAGATCTTCGAATTTCGAATAAAGCGAATTTTAAGCCACATGAACCATCAACTATTCAGAAAACTATGAATACCCCAGATAAATTATTAGAAAAAAAAATGGACTAATCCGAAAATGAGAATAAAGTACGGTGTTGTCCGAAGTATCGACTATACAAGAAAAAAACTGACCAAGTCAATGCAGAACGTCCTGAGAACATATTTTCTGCCAAATTAAATTTGCCAAGTTTTAAAATTCGCAAAATTGCTCATACGGTTATAAAAACGAAGCGATAGTTACTAAACGCAAGCGGAAAAATCGTTTCTATGTAATGGATGCACTTTGTGTCCTCTCTCTAATTGTACGCACTCATCAAACAAGAATATTACAAAAATGCAAACAAAAGCACAACTGCAGATATATAAATCGGTGCATGGAACCTAGCGTAAATATTTGGCCATTTCTGAAAGTAAAAAGCTAACAGCCTCGTTCGCAACGTATGAGGGAACTGGCTTCCTCTATAGGACAAAAAGCAGGCTGTGTCCCGTCAGAGCTCTTTCTTGTCGTTGAACCATGTCTGAGCCCAGATGTTTGTAAATTCCGAGACTTCTCGAAAATTAATTTGATATCAGTTTCAGAGCTAAACAGCGCTGACCTGACCCTGTTATTCATGAATTTTAGGTGCATGTAGTCCCCTCACATATCGGCTTTGATTGCACTTAATAGAGCATGTGTACTACTCGCGGTCATCCTCATTCAAACGTAGTGCATTGGTATACACCGCGGCGCAACACCACCGCACGCGGTTTTGTCGCGCTTCTGACACGTCCTGACATTAAATGCACGGTTCCTGGCATGAAAAAATGGAAAAGATCGGCTCTGACCTGTTAAGGAACGTGTCAGGACGTGACAGAAGAGTAGTGAAAACACGCCTCAAGCTGATGCAATATCGCGCCAGGTAAGCATCACGTACGAATGGTTAACAAGTGAATGAGGACCGCGAGTATGTACACACCTACGAAGCCTGACGACATCTATACCGCTTACGGAGTTTTTTTTAACCTTATCCTCCAACTCGTCCCACTCGTCCCACAGCTTTTCTCCGATCAATCGCCTCCCAGGATACCCCCATGCAACAAACCACAGCGCGTCCTCTACCTTCCCTAACGTATTCTCTTGTCAGTCATCATGAGCAGCATGCTAGAGCTGGTGATCGTGAGGATAGTGGCAACCTTCTGCTCTCCAAGTGGTCTTTCCAGCCCAATTGATTGCCACGGAGCATACAAACCTCTCCCAAAATTATAAGCATTATGATATTCCATTCACAATTTCTCCTATGTCACCATGCTTTACTACACAGCCTAAGGCTCCAAAACTCAAAATCCCCGATTTTCTCTGTCTGACTTCTGAATTATTCAATCTTATTGTCAGAAGCATTCTCTCCAACTTTAGCGATAAGATCAATTTTGAGCTCGAGCTCCGACTCATCGAACATTTCGTCGACCATTCTTTCGGTTCCGCCGCACTACGCGATCGATATATTGATTGTTCGAAAGCAATGAGCAGATAAAGAGCACAATTCAGCATTGTGTCTACTACTAGAAAGAGCTCTTGAGGCGAGTAGGATCGTTACCACTGCTGTATTACTGCAGTTCTAAAGAAAACAGGGACACCAGATTTCTAGCACCAAGACTGAGATCAAGAGCAGCGACTGTACACATGGGTATGGATTTCAGACCCTAGGTGAGGATTTCACAATCTTTCGTTGATGATCTGAAGGCTTATGAGATCTTTGAGAATCGATTATTTTCCAGAAGAAAAAAATAATGAAAATTCGACACTAAAAATCTTCAAAAAATTCGACGTAAGATCAAGGCACTATTCAACATTACTGGCTCCAGAATCTTCAAAAAATTTTTTGGCTGAAACTTCGCACAGGAATTGGAGAAAAATCCCACAAAAATGGGATTACAGTAGGAAATGGATCCGATATTCGTGTTTAACACCTCAAATAACCCCCTATGCCGCAGTTTCAGAAGATTCCATGACATACAGTATCTACGGTATGCCTGCCGTAACCCTACAAAAACGGGGTTACGATACAGAATGGAATGAGATGTTCGCGTTCAGCGCCTCAAATAACCCCCCCCCCCCCCCCCCCCCCCGATGCCAAGTTTCTGCCAAAAAAATTTCTTGAAGATTTTGGGGCCAGTAAGGTTGAATAATGCCAATCAATATTGAGGACGAGCTCTGGCTCATTGGACATTTCATCGGTACAGTTTCCAAGGATGACCTAGTAAAAAACAAGCAGTTTTGAAGCACAGCAAGTAAATAAAATACACATGAAATATGGGGTTTGATCTACTTAAGACTTTCGTCATAAGGTGATCATGTAGAAATTTCGAAATCGCTGCTGTACATGCTATCCACTCAGTGAAGAACTATTTCGAAATTGTAGTCCACTTAGCGGAGATGAAGCCACTTCGAGGTGGCGGGATTGCCCCTCATTTTAGGCAGAGATGAAATAAATCTGGCGAAATTCCGGGATGCAGAACTGCTTCCTCCCGGAAATATTTAGTCTTATCAGTTCACAAGATCTTGTGCTACAGCACTTTAGAGTGAAAATTTTGAATGAATGCTTGCATGGTAAGACAAAATAAAGATGCAGTGCATACTACTGTCTTCTGTATCAGTCAACAACCAGGAACTTTCCATGAGAAAAACTCAACCGCTACGTTTATTGATAGCGCGTACTATTTCACGCGGTAGCGTACAAAGAACAGCGAGATAAGCGACTCATTTGCGATATTCCTCCAAAAGCAACTGTGGAGAATGTACGGAAGTGGTAGAGATAGAAGGGTTTGTATCTCCATACGGTTATCGCTCTCTAATGCGGTTCGTATCTCGACCTTCTTAACAGGGTCTAAAAAGCTAGAAACTAATGATTTGCCATCTGTAACAGTGATTATCTGAAAACATAATACTCGTACAGCCAACTGATAAAAATTCAGAATTATGGGGAAACAACGAGTCTCCCTGGCTGTCGAATTTTTTAGGGCACCGATTCAGAAAACGCCATGACTTTTCATCCTAGCATTTACAGGAAGGTGCGAATTACCGTTACCATATGATCTTTCAAACCGATAGGTTTGAAGGTGTTCTCACACAAGCGTGCCAATTTTTGATATTGTGGTATACTAAAAAAAAGGAGAGGGGGGCCTGACAAGTCTATTTATCATTATTTCGGAATCGTGTTGCCCTCCCTTCCTCTTTCTGGGATTTGTCGACTCATTCGAAATCGAGTTTTTGGATTCATCAAATACAACTAATAAATTATTCGGTACTAAGTATGGATGTCAGTATCTTCTTATTTTTGCTTTCCAAGTACCTAAACAATGTCAGAATGCCAGAAATTCCTGTAATGAATAAGTCTTGTCTTAAAGGCAGGTGCCCACCTCAGATTCTTGGGCGGCGTAATTGCAGATTCTGCACCTCCTCGACATGATGAATCCAGCGATATATGTGAATTGTGCAAAACCGCCTCCAAGCCCGATTTCTGGAACGGGGTCCGTAGCGGTTTGCTAACCCGAGTTGACGTGTGAAGCCGTTGATCTTATCGATTGAACACGCCAAGACTCGTTGGCCAACGGTGCAGCCGTGGTAGGCAGCCAGCACAGCTTGGAGCGATCCGCTTCCGGGCTCCAAAAACGTAGCCACTTCGATCCTTTCGAAAACGCGGCTTTCGTCGCTTTTGAGAGTGTTGATGGCCATTACTGAGATCAACAAGGCGAGAAGGTCTAGGATATGCCGATAACTCAACACGCGGAGCGAGGTGGGCTCCTGCCTTTAAAGTTTACTCAGGAAGCCTATTAAACCTATTGATAAAAACTGCGCTTTACATCGGTATGCATGAATTCTGCATGGGATTGAGAAAACCGTAGGTGTTTCGCGCGTTTGCACCAGGTTTGCATCGAATTTGAAGACGCATAGTTTCTGCATGGATATGCTCAAGTTTTGCATGGGTATATATGGGTTTTGAACGGATTTGACCATTGCTGATGTACAACTATTAATCTAAAGAAACTTGTTTTGCACGAGCACGCATGTCTTAATCGTGGGATCTACATCTTTCAATCTGGTGCAAAACACGGTTCCTAGGCTTCCTGAGCAAGTTTTTCCTCAGCCATAGTTCGAAAATGGCCATTCATTGGCAGTGTTGCGGTAACGATGCCTGCAAATGCAAAAGCGATCTTTCCAATCTCCAACAAACATAATCTTACGTGTGTGCTGCCAAGATGGCTATGCAAACGAAGCGGCGAGATATGGAAGAAAAAGTGGGGTTTCCTCGAAAAAGTGGTCCTACTCTGATAACTGTGCAGCACGAACGCAGCCCGAACGGCGTAATGGTTAGGGTAGGAACCATAGCAGCAACGGTTGCCAGTTGCTGCCATTCTCCCCTTGATTGCTGCCGTCCCTCAGCAATTGCTGCTAAAGGGCCACAGATTGAGCAGCAATCGAGGGGAGGATGACCGTTGCTGCTATGGTTTCTACCCGAACCATTACGCCGTTTGGTCTTCGCTCGTCCTGCACAGTTATCAGAGTAGTCACCCGACAACTTAAAAATAAAGTTATGTCGGAACCAATTATTAGGATTATTAGGGACTGAAAATATGATAATCCAATGTTTCTCGATGTTGAGAAATAAAACAGTGAATATGGAGAGTATCTCAGCCGGAGTGCCTGCTGTTTCATTTCATTTTGATGCATACCGCTGACTCCCCTTGAGTGAGGGAGACATTTGGAGATAAATAAGGCAAAGGAGAATCTTGCAGCACTCAGATATGCAGTCGAGAAATGCAGGTAGAACGCACGGATACTCAAGTAGTGCTGTTTATGAGGGACTCTACCACTCAGTTGCCATGATGTGCCAGATAACATTGAATGATGAGCAGCTCTAAGCCTTTCTTTTCTCAAAGTATTCGGGCTTTCTTGAGAGAAATTTTCCCAAATGTCTTCATTTGTTCGATCGGTTTTATTCGGTTCTAAGAACAATGGCTTCAGCCCCTTCGGATCTGTCGGAATAACACGTCCTACACGAAAACTGCCGGCTATAACCCCGCGAAGTGACAGAAAAGAATTGGGATTGAGAAAGCCGTGGGTGTTTCGTGCGTTTGCACCGGATTTGCATCGAATTTGAAGACGCATAGGTTCTGCATGGATATGTATACGTTTTGCATGGGTATGTATGGGTTTTGTGAAGAAGTGGGGGACTGGACTCACCAGTGGTAGTGTTGCGCCTTCTGTAGCACAAAAGCATCAGATCTTGAATACTGAGCTTGAATAACCTAAAAAAAAAGGATGACTTTTGGTCGCTGTAAGATCAAAGTGCTCCATCTGAATGACACTATTTGAGTTACTTCTACTATACAAAGCCACCTTATTCGATGATTTTCAAATCCGACTTCGTTCAATAGTCGATAGCAGTCACTGACAAAGCCACACAGAACTCTCTGCTATGTGTATACCAAACCTATCACTTGCACCTGTTCCTAGCAGATACCAAGCGTCTATGTAAGCTCCCTCAGTGTGTTCCAGAACGTCTCCAACATTTAAAATTGTCTTCAAACTCGTACATTCAGCAGGTACTGCGGCCTCATATATCACTAGGATTATTGAGGATGAACGTGTTGATACACTCCAAAATTTACCCACCCCAACACGCGCGTCAACACATTTACCCTTGGTAATCCCAATTATGCATGGAAGCGCTAGTTAACGTGATAGAAATAGAGAATGTAGTTTATGTTCATAGTTAACAGTCATTATAACGTAATATCAAACAGTTATTACAGATACATATTACACCGTTTGCAAGCGATTATTTTCACCCGAATAGTGAGCGCACTGGTGAATAAAAAATGAGAACATGGTAGAAACAACAACGGTGGCAGGTCAAAGATCACAATAAAACAACAAGATCCATTGAAAAATGTAAACAGAAGTGAGCACCTAATAGGCAAGTGTAGGACTCCAATAACACGATCTCCCTACAGAGTATCTGATACGTCAAATTTCTTCTCCTCATCTTTTAACTGCATACGCCGTACGAAATCTGACAGAGACGCTTCAAAGTTCTGGAACTGACGGTAAACGACCAACTGGTCTCGAATCCACGTTGACACACGAGCTGAAGACACCACTTCTAAAAAACTCTTGTAAGTTGACACCATATAGTGAAGACGTAGCGACATCATTCAACTAACTCGATCCAGATGTCGTTGCTTGTTCTACCAGCCGTTCATCGACAAGGACAAGAGCTCCCCAGTCATTCCGATGACGCAGACATCTAGAGTTGAAGGATTTTGTTATGCTAAGGAAGAACGAGGAGCTCACAACAAAGCTGGTAAACCGTGATCACCTGCCAAGAGCTTGGTTTAGGGCGCGATAGGCTTGTGTGACATACCACTGATCTCCTGTGAGTAGTGCCTTAGTTTTACAGAACTCATCATTGTACATCTTCTTCTCCTTCACCTGGAAATCAAGCATAACCATAGTGATATAACAGAGATGACATATTAGAGCGGTTAGATATAAACTGGTCCAAATATATGTTCACATATAGATAATATGGAAACAACTATAAACTATACTAACGAGTAATTAGTCCAGAAACAAACTAAAATCATATTCTCGGAGCTTACGAATTGACATACCAATTCGTCCATGGCGTTAGGGAACGGAATGCCAACGGAAATGACCAGTCTAGCGAGATCATCAGTGAAATCAATTCCTTCGGAAACCTAAAAGTACTTACACCTGCGAACGAGTGTCTAGCAAAGTCTTTGCACCAACTAATACATTCGGATATGAATGCTGTTGCTGTTCTTGTATGTACAGGGTGGGCCAAAACACAGCAACAACAAAAGGGCAATGAGAAAAAGATCTTCAAAGCAATTCGGGACAGTGCCACATGATTTATTTTCGTTAATTCCCAACGAATATAATACAGGAAAACATCTAGAAATACCCCTCATCTGCCACGAATCAAACCTTGAGACACCAATTGAAGTCGCAGGTGTCGGCGCATTAGTGGTTGGGCAGAATATTATTTCCTATTTTTGAAGTTCATTCCTGGAGATTTCCAACCCCTAAGGGGTTTCGAGCAAGCCTATTTCCCAGGTACCATGAAAAACTACTAACACATTTAACTTAGTTCTCGGCAATTGAGTGGCCACCCGACAAAACCAGTAGGTCCTAAAATTCATTGTTTTCGAAGTTTTGATTCAGACGTAATCTATGCTACTGAGCAGTGTCCTGGCGAAACGTCCAGAGACGGCCTTAAAACCTAATATAACTTCAAGGCAGAACATGCGCCTTTGGAAGCAAATCACGGCTTGTTACCGTATTTATGGCCCACTCTCTATTTTCAAACTTCATGCTCCAATTTCCACACTGTCACACCTCATTTAACAAATCCCAGAAAAAAAATGAAAAAAGCTGCACCGACAAGCCATCTATCCGAAAATATCGATTTGAGGATTACTGTTCGAAACAATTTTTGCAACTATGGACTGCTCTCAAGGAAGCACCAGGGGACCTGCGATCCTTACCAATAACCAGCTGGAAATTCCTCTCTAGGAGAACCAAGGAATGAGGCAGACCCAACTTAGTCAAATTTGAATAAATGATGAAATAAATAGTCCCTAATGGGAAGATATGATGTACCTTTCCACGAAAAACAGCGAACATTAGGGCACCATCGACGTGGCGGCCGTGGCGACTTGGATTTTTTATAGCACCTTCATAAACTTCCATCACCATAGGCAATTCCGAAGAGCGACGAGGTTCTTGCACAACTACCTAGATTCGACTTATCAACAATGGACCAAAATGGTGATACAGCTCGACATCCATACCTTCTTATGTTGAATTTGGCGAAGAATAGAGGAGTTTTCCATGTATTCAAAGACTAATGTCAACATACGATAGCTAGGAAAGAAGCAGAGGATGCCCTTCGGTACAGTCAAGCAGATTGTGCTGAAACGGCTTACTATGCTTTCCTACTGGCTTTGAACTTGAAAACAAAAACTACCGTATAGTTAATGCAAGTTCGCTGACAAACGGGCTGTTATCCTCGTTGACATTTCGGTAGGTAGCGCAGAGCCTGTGACCGGATGGACCCTGAATGTTGCTACAACTAAAAACGGTGCAACCTTTCCCTACAACTACAAACAAACCATTGGCAATACAGATGCGAAAATCTGCTCTGAAGGAATAACCTGGTCACCTTCCATCTAAAAGAAAGGTATATACATGAAACAATCGGTTTCACATTTTACATTTTCCACGAATATACCTGAGAATGAAACTTCAAGCCCAACTCCGTCTTCAAAGTCTCGACAGGACACAAGGTTCCAGAAGCCAATATAATAGAGCGGCATTCGGAGAAAGCATCGGTGAAGGCCTGAAACTGCCTGAGATTCCATGAAAATGCAGAGTACTATGGATGGACTAACCAGTTCTGGGCACATGCACCATAAGTTGAACGAAGTTCGATAACCGGATCGTATGGGGTCATGACCACCTGGCCCTTGTGTGGACGATAGCCATACATCCGATTCGTCACCAGTCATCTGGCTATAGCCTATGTTCTTCACAGACTGGCCGTCTCGCCGTCCATCACCTTGGATGTAGGATCCTCGTTCGTGGAACTGGTACACTTTTTCACTACACACATTTAATCTGGAACAGCAGATCAGGTTAAAATTCCCGTCTTGAACAAACCTGCCACCAATAGCAACACCATAATAGTAACATTAACCCACAACATTACCAGCTTTGCGGCACAATGCAATGTACTAAATTAACTATGCTCCCCTAATGACGGTTAACACATAATGGTCAAATTGCCTTTGAATTTCTGAATTTTTTCCTTACAAATGCCTACAAAACTACAAACAAGTTAAGAAATTTAGTGCCTAAGATGAACAGGGCGAATTTAGCCTCGACTCCACATTTCTGAAATACTGAGAGGACGAAAACACATCAACCCACTCCCTGCGATAAACCCTACGACGGAGCATTTATGATCACCTTCATGTCCCTCCAAGCTGGGCCTTCTACCATATCCCTCACACCTCCCCTTCCGCTCTATCTCTGCCACTTCTAACATCCGTGTGGGTGAGAATTCGCCGGTTTGCCCTTTTGTTTGCCCACAGGGTGCTCTATAATAGAAGAGAACTTTGCGCCGTTGTGCAAACAACATTTACAAAAGGCTGCAATCGTGCAGAAGCAGAGATACGCACCAAAAGTAACACTATGTAAAAATAGTAAGATGAAGAATCAACTGAAGAGGGATAAAGCTGAACAAAAACGCGCTAATGAATGTGTTTTGCTGAGCAAAGCATGCTTATCGAATTCAGACAAAGCGTTAGCAGTCACTTTTTTATTTCAACCGTACTAGGAGCAATCCATATCTGATGCGTACTTTCGTCGCTCGTGCGACTACATGGTAAAAAAATGGTCCACATGCGTCTCGGACGCAGCCCAGATGCAGGTGAGAGGCCAGACGTAATGAGTAATGAGCTCCAACTCTATCTAGTACAACTCACTTGTACATGCTTCTCTTGTTTTCATCTTTGAAATATCCTATGAAATAGAGCCACTTCTCCACGCATATCAAAGCGACCGAGCCTACTCTGTTATCGACTGGTCGGTTATCTTTTGGTTCCTGATAACTTGCAACTAATCCTTTGTAAGCAGGCTAAATTGAATACAATTTACTGATAGCATTGTGAAGAAAGGTAGTTAGGTAACAGTGCAATTACCAAAAGTTACCTCGACTATTTGGTACCGTTCATCATCAGGATGCAAGTGAAATCGCTTCAAATCTACTTCTAGATACCCATGATGGCTGAAAACTGATGAACGCATTGTGAAGAAAGGTAGAAAAGGAGCAATTTTTGCATAAAGAATGATACAGGTGTAACTTACACTGTATATGAAAGCCTAGAATCATCTTTCCTAGCATATTGTAGCAGTTTTTGTGATGAGTCACGAAACCACTTAAAGATATCGTCCACAAGAAGGGCCAGCTTAAAAAAATCATTTGGAATTCTAGTTCAAACAATGAGGACATTTATTACCGCAGTGATTCGTTCTAGCTCGAGTGAATATGCTTCAATATATGCGTTGGCCGCCTCCTTTTCCATGCCGTCCATTAAATCAACGGCGGCAGAGCTCTTCTCGATGAGCTTCAACGTTGTATTCTCTAAAAAAGCGCCCTCATAAGCACAAATTATGCTTTCGCAAGAATTTTTTTCAAGATTTTACCTTTTTCCCTCAAGTTCACTAAGGAATCTGAAATCTCTTTTTCATAGAAGGTGAAACTGGCTGCTTCGCGGCAGGTGTCTTCGATGTTGTGAGCCTCATCCAAGATCACCACGCTATGCTTTAGATGGACATCCGATGAGTTACGGATTATTGGGTCTAAACTTAGTAAATAATGAAAGAGTGGACCCTCTCAGAAACGGATGTGCCACGAACCTACTAAATAAGAGAACGGGCAAAAAATAATATCTGCATCGGTGGTGAGCACGCGGGTGGAAGAGAAGTAAGGACACAGCGGGCTCGGCAATGACGACAAAGATTCCACTAACTCTTCCATATCGAAAACAACCGAGTCCTAAAGAAAAGGCAGGGATACGAACAATCACTGCTTCATATTACGTCACGAAATAGAAAGAATCGCCGGAATCTAGTCAGATACCACTGCCCATAAGATTCCCACCAACCCCACAGGTTAAGGCAGCAAAGAAATAACTTGACAGCTATACATTAATGAAGGGAACGATAAATTACTGCTAAAAGGAACGGTGCACCCATACACATGCGAAAGACTAGGAGAATAATGTGAATTCTCAAAAGATTCTCTGCGTTTTTTACAAAGATCAATTGCACGCCATACCGTCTGTTCAAGAACATGTCGTAGATTTGGCGCCCTATCGAATCGCCCCTTCATGGCATCTTTGTACCGGCATCCTATCTGAAACAAATCACTCATATAGTATGGAGAACCCATGGAGAACCTTATGGTGAGCACTAAAAATCAATGACACCTACACCACCAGCTGACAAAAGCTCTTTGCAGTAAGCAGAAACATCGCGTGACTCTCTTGCAGCTACGTTGATACACGACTGCTCTCTGCTCGCCAAAATAGTGTGACTGCAATTGCGAATTAGATATGGAGAAGTACCTAGAAAAGCCTTAGTTGTCTATTCAATACACTACAATGCTGCTAGAGCTAACAGCACCACATACTAGGTCACTAATTCTGGAAAATTGAGGAGAAACATAGAATTCAAGGGCATACAGAACTAATCCGCCATAAGGAAGGCGTGAGAACTCTTTCACGACTTGTCCAATCTGCTTATGTGTACGCGTGCCATAGTAAATTCGGACTTTTCTAGAATGATCAATGATGTATTTAAAAGAAAACAAGGAAAGACCAGTAGTTCACTCACGGCAAGCATGTGCACTCTTTCGGTGGCGCTTTTTCTGGAGGGGTGCCATTTTTCTAAAGATTCTGAGTAAGTGAGGGTGAAAACACTTCGAAAAGCGATAAAAGGATCCTCACAAAAATCAGGTAAAAAATCCATTACACTTATCCAAAACGTACCGAAACCCCTTGCTGAACGGATGGACTGCTCGTGAAGTCGTTCATGAATTCGTCGTCATCTGAAAAACCGTCGACACTAAGATTTCTGGGGCGTAATCAGTGTGATTATCCAGGAAATGGACTCACACAGCAGCGAAGTCTCGCTTCGAGGTGTGTGCGACGTTGGCTAGAAAACTGTCAACGAAGCTTTACAACCACAAACATGTAACCCACGGCTCCGTGGAATACGTTCCAAGGAGCTCGCTATACCTAGCTCTCCATACCTTTTCGACGATTTCTTGCTTGATGTTTTCGACACCTACTTCTTGCTTGATGTTTTCGAGACCTACTTCTTGCTTGACGTTTTCGATACCTGGACTTTTAGAATCTTTTGTTACTGGAAGTTTTGATGAAGTCAGTGGTATGGAATATAAATGACCGTAATTTGGAACATGTTGGAACAAAACATGCCTAACAAACAAGCAGCGCCTCCTTTACAAAGTGTATATTCATGCAACATGCCTGTTAATCCACGTTGAAGGACTTACAAGCACTACAAATACTGAACAGTAACAATGACGTTGGCTTTCCCTCAAGAATGCCCAGAATCTCCTGATTAGAAAACACTACGCTCTTGCGCGGAATGCCTGCTCACTTCCTCTCACAGCAGTCGATCTATAAACCGTGAAGTAAAAATTCAGAACGGTAGTAACAAAAAGGCTTCGACAATACCCTGTTACGATGCCCCTTGTCTGAGTGGGTCTAGTAATGCATTGGCAACAGTGGCTACCGAATACATGCAGGTTACATGTATATTTAATGTTCATAAACGATTTCAGCGAAATAAAAACAGCGCTGGAGAAACCAACATTTAGCGGATTTCGCGGTTACATGACAGTTTTTCCACGTCATGATCTGTTTTGTAAAGTACAGTGGACGTCAATGGTAGTGGCCCATCCGCGGAATCGAGAAGGACGCCGCGCAGCCGCGCCGCGCGTGCCGTAACCGATGTCTTCTGCTGCTGTTGGGCTACTCCTAGCAGCTTTTCTACCAAATTTTAAGGAATTCGACCAAATCAGAAGAAAAGCGCCTAGAAATAGCATTCCAGCGGCAGATGACACCGATCCCGACGCATGCGACGCAGTTGCGCGGCGTCATTGTCGAGGCCGTGGATGGGCCACCACCATTGACGTCCACTGTATGTATGTGCGACATTGCAGTAAAGCTGCCCGTCACGTCTTCGAGGCGTATAGCACAGAGTGTCGCCGTCGTTCCACCAGCTTCACTTTTAATAGTGGGCACTGCCTCTAAACGATCCGGCACTGTCCGCCCACAATCAATACATATCAAAAATTAAGACCGCGGAGCGTGACGACGATGCTGAGTGCTATACTCTTCAAGTGCTAAATCGACAGCTTCAGAGTAGATCCGACTGAACTGTGAGTTGTAAATGGCGCCGCAAGCATTTCTCTTTTTTTGGCTTCATTCATCATTTTTATGGTGATGAGACTTCGTCAGGTGGGTTAAGCAGAAAAATTGCGCACAAGGAGAAATTATCTCGTGTGGTCGAGCAGAGTTGTCACTGTCACCAATTCAGTTCCAGGATGTGGCTGTTTGAAGCGCTTCCAGCTTCTAACGAGACTTAGTATGGTTCGTCACAAATCGTTCATCGATGAAGCGTCACTGAACAAACTACTGGCACCAGTTCTGGGACAGTCATTTGGTTTGCGCAGTGTTAAGTTCGCAGCTAGAATGACAGATGGGAAGTGCATATACGACTTGTTGGCTGAACAAAGAGGAAAATGTATAGAGCCGCACAAACTCTGATGTTCATTGACGATACATTTGGCAAGAGAATGTGTTTGGCGATATGATTTACGGGATAAAATTTTGCTTGGCAATATGATTTACGCTGGATTATCCAGCGCACCACATGCAACTCCGCCGTATGTTTGCTGTTTTTCAACTTTAGCTTCCGTACGAAAGGCAGAAAGCTGTTTCAATGTTTTCATGGAGAACGTGAAACTTGGCATCGGCCCACCTGACGCGAGGATCCGCGGATGACGCTAGATAGATGTATCTAATGCAGAAGCTACCAGGAACTCCAAACGGTAAAAGCTTGCAAAGGCGGCAGGACGACAAAAAAGAAGAAAACTCAAGCGTATATTATGAAGTTGAAGTGAAGTTGAAGTAACGTATGTGTGGAGATGGTATGAAAACTGTGGACTCTTCGCAAATTCAGTACGATATCAACCGTACCGTTGCGATGTAGAGATTAAATGAATGAATGAATAAATAAATAAATAAATATGATTTACGGGAGAATGAGTCAAGAGCCTGTTTGGCGATACATTTGGCAAGAGAATCTGTTGACAACACATTTTACGGGTGTGTGGCGATACAAAAGGCAAGAGAATATGTTGGTGATACATTTGACGAGGTTTGCTTGCCGATACAAATGGCAAGGTTTGCATGGCGATACATTTTGCGGGTGTTCTGATAAGGCGTTCATTTCATTCTTAGTTGGAGGCTTAACCATCGACTGTGTCGATCCGGATATCTCAGCTGGTAAGGCAGCGGACTCCTAAGATTGATATCATGGCACGATTCCTGATGATATCGAAATTTTTGCGCGGTTGATAACCCTTTTGTTTGACGATACAATTGGCAAGGTTCGTGTGGCGATAGATTTGACGAGGTTTGCGTAGCGATACATTTGACGGGGTTTGCATGGCAATACATTTTACGGGACTTCTTGTTCGGCAATACAGTTGACGGGCTTCGTTTGCCTAGGTAGTTGGCAAGCTCGTCTGCGAGGTTGCCAAACAAACCTCGCCAAATGTATCGTCAATGAACATCAGAGAACTCGATGCTTCATGTATGATGAACAACTGTAAAAGATAATGAATGGAATGCTTCGGCAAACATACCTGGTGGATCTGGTGAACCTTTCGCCTTGGCTCTGTAGTTGTGAACCGGGCAGGCAGCCGTGGCTTCCCAACGTTTCTTTTTGTAATCCTGAATCCAGGCACAACTAGATGCTAGAAGGGCCATGGTCTTTCCTAAAAACACAGTGTTCTGCCATACCTAACTGCAACTAGTAGAAAGCAGAAGGATCGTACCACTTCCCGTAGGGCTTTCAGCCAGCAAATTCAATCTCTTCGATAAGGCAGTGATTATACGCACCATCATAAGTTTCTGCGAAGGATACGGCTTCAAACCGACAGGCAACCGCACTTCAACGCCACATATTGGCATTTTGTCGTACTGCGTGTTGTCAATTATCACCTTTTCACTGAAAACAGCTCTTGATGGGAAATGAATATTCTTGCAGGCAGAAGTCAATAAAGTGAGGCGCCATGTCACCACCGTACCGTTTCCGCTTTTTCGGCTTAAATATTGATACAAGATCGACGCTTCTAGACTCCCCTTGCCGTTCCTCCTCCCAGTTCTCCTCTTTGGGCTCTTTCCATGGTGTTTCTGGAAGTTTTTTTTTGACTGAATGTTTTGCCTTTGACTCTAGGTAATAAATGTTTGGCTTGAAGAATTGTTAGGGCGAACAGCGGAACTCGTATCTAAATCTACATCTGTCTGCGCGCGGCGCGCCCCATGGACAAACGCTAAGGTAGCGCGAAATTCAAAAACGTGCTAGAATCAAAGTGTCTGAAGTGGTTTTCGTAACAGTAGGGACAAATCAATGATGACGGATGCTTGTAAAGAGTTGAACTCGAAGTATTCGACGACACATTTGCATTCGTGGGGAATATTGCAACCTTCCAAACTTAGTCGTTCTTCGATTGTAACCACGCAATACTTTCGCTAAGTCGTTGTAGAACATTTTGCGATAGCTAAAACGACCCTATTTCTGGTCAAAAATTTGAGGGCTAGCTTGGTGGAGTTTTGAGTACAGACGTTGTGTGCTTAAACACTTGATAGTGAACTATACCAGTACAGTGCTGGAGTATTACGTTGGAGACATTCGGGGTGAGATTCTCCACGCCTCATGGAACATCTCTCCAAGATGTTGTGCATCAACCACTTTCTAATGGTTTGTCGCCACGCTCGTATCGATATGCACACCACATTCTTTCCTTCAGTTCCGAAGCAATGCACAAAACAGAGTACCCGTGCTATAAGCATATCGTCGTGAGTGTTCGGATTCCATGCCACACGGATAATCTCACGAAGTCCATCACTAATCAAAAACAGTTAAATTTTCCTTGTTGTGGGAGTGGTCTCAATGATATCTTCATCCGACATGAAGTCCCTTCAGGAGGTCCCTTCAGAAGGCCCAATGACAGCGTCATTTTCATATTCATTCTTTTCCTGAGCAAGGTTTGCCCTGTCGATTCCTAAAGCCTCTTGGAATGTGAGATTCTCAGGAAACCAAAATTTTACGTCAAATCTCTGCGAAACTTCCGAGAAGTGTGGATGTACAGTTCAACACTGGTGAACGGTGAATACTGGTGAAAGAATCATGGACTGGTACGCGGCCATTTTCACTCAATATCAACATGCTTGATGGTGCACAACCACCTCGTATACCTTCAGTCTGTGAGTGCACCAGTATTCACCCGTTCCGACTGCTGTATAATGACATAATTAATAAATGAGGCTTCGAAAAAATTCTCGGTGATTTGTTTACGTTGATGGGTCAGTTACTTGGAAGGGATCGGACACAGATGTGGCGAAAGTTAGTCACTAACGCCATCTAACCGCTTTGCTATCTTGTGATGTTCAGCTACATGTAAAACTAAAGAGCGCATCTCTTGATAGTCAAACGACCACAGAAACCAAACCTCAGCCTTCCACTGTTTTTCAAACCAATATTTAACTGGAAGAGAACATCTTACTGCAGCAACCAACTCTAAATAACTTGAACAAAAAATCAAGTACAAATGCTGCGAAGGTGTAAATCGTATTCAGTGGAAAAGGAGGTCATACATTTTTCAAACGATGTTACTAGAGAGTTATCCTTTCTTTCTCGCTTTTACAATCCTTCGGCACTCATTCTTTACTCAGTTCTGCAAGGAAACTAAACCGATGCGACACAATCGTTACCGCGATTTGAATTTCGCGGGTAGTTAGCGCTGGTCCATGGGGCGCACCGCGCGCAGACAGATGTAGATTTAGATACGAGTGAACAGCGGACAAATATTCTCACAAGAAACTTACTATTTCTTCTTCTCCTGGCACTTCCACGCGCTCTTGCGCTACGCCAATCAAAAGACGTTCGTGCCGGTGTTTCCATCAATTCTAAAACTGAAATTTTCCTTAATAAGACTCAGGCGGCATTTACGGTTGATGCGCGTCAAATTTGACGCGGCGATATACAATGCAGAACCGAGAGACGAAGAGAATTTACGGCACGCAGCACATGTTCCTGGTTTTGCCTTCGCGATGGCCGCGCGAACAAAATTGCGTTTCGACTTCTGAATACTTCGTGAAATTTCGGGCCGACGCGTCAAATTTGACGCGCATAAACCATAAATACCGCCTTACATGCATTGTGGAAACTACACCATCACAATTGACTCATAAATGAGTGCTGTACTGAAACAATGGCTACGATGAAGGCGACGTATAAAAGAGTGTTATAAAAGAGTGTAGCACACTCATTTGCGGCAAAGAACCTTCGACAAATTACAGTGCCGGTCAATCGCTTTTGCATCACAGAATACCGCCCGATGAACAGAGCAATGGGCACATTGCTGCTCTTTCACAACCGGTGCACATAATTAGTGTGCTAATTCCCAGCAAGGAATTGTAAAGAAAGCGTAAGATGAGGAAGTAATTCAAAAACAACAACCTGGGGACAAAAAAGCATGAACAAACGAGCTCGATTCAAAAAGTCGCGCTTCGCGGCCGACACGCTCGCGTGTCGGCCGCGACGCGGTCGCAGCTCGACGTGTACTCGTTTCGCCCCGCCCATTCACAATCGATGCATTCGATAAATTCCTGGTTCAGCTTCTCATATCAAGCTTGTGTCGGGTGTGGTCAGCGTGCGTGTCACGACGTCGTCGTGTCCTGCAACCTCTGCAGCACAAACTAGGGTCTTCATCGCCATTTTATCAGCAGCATTGCTGATGCATCTCTCGAAAGTGCCTTTGTTACACTTTGTTCTGGCTGCAAAGTGCAGTCTTTCGGCCTGTTGCCTTCATGAATGAATACGTCACAGCTGATTCTGGTTGCCATCAGTTTGAATCTCGAACTTTCCTCTGCCCATCGAGTTTCTTGGTTTAGCTTCATAACACTGTCAAAGACAACACTCGCAAAATTCTTTTTGTCCAAGATTCCGCCATATTCTGGGGTTTTGAGGGATGTAGAGGTCATGTACATTACAAAATAGCCCGAAACTCGCTAGAAATCCACGAAAACTGGGTAAACTTGCCTCATTTTTCCACCTATTTATTGTTCTGAACACTTGGAACAAAGTCCTCCTCACATGATTTTTCAGCAGCCAGCTTTACAACTTCTGGAGGACGCTCGGTAAAAACGTCACTTTCAAATTTGCTGACTTGCAGACGTTCTCCCTGAAATCACAACATATTCAGCTTGTAGCATACATATTAACTAAGCCAAGGATATCCTCCATGTCTGCTTGTCTTCCTTTTCATTAGTTTTTTTAGTATGCTGTACGGTGCGGTGCAAATTTTCGTAATACTTAGCAAACTCTGACGGTTCTGCATATTGAGGCGTTTCCTGGATGAAATCTGGATTATTGTGTTTGTTGCGCATGTATGTACTTTTAAACTCTTGAATTTCTGGCGATTTTCAGATAAATGTGTTCTCCTTCTAAATCCTGAGCAAAATCTACATCACTGGTGTATAGTCTGTTCCAAACGCGTCAGTAGTTGAATAACCATGACCTGCTTTTTCTCAACAGAATTATAAAAGATGGCTCGAGATCGGACTCGCATTCTTTAGAAATTCTAGCCTGGACCTCACTTTACGAGGTTACTCTATGCGCTGATCACGAAAATCGCTCTATTTTCCTATCCTAATCACGTTTTCCGTAAAGATGTAATGAGATCACAGTAAGAAACAGAGAAAATATGAATTCTGGCGAAGAAATGACAGTCTTATCAGGCATTTTCCCGCTTTTCTGCTCACAAAATCCAAGGAATTCCCTCACTATTTGATGAGAAGGTTAACGAATGCGATAAACATGAGAATCGTAGCCATTTTGTACTGTAACACCACTTACGTTATACTCCGTCTCAATAGACGATAGTTGAGTATTTGTGCGCAAGATCTGCACTTCTCAGCTGCCTCCGGCATTAATTCTCGTGCTCTCTCGTTCTCTAATTCTTCACAGCTATGTTCCCCGGTGAAACACACTATAGCCAGGCTACAGCATCTGGCACTGCCATTACTTCGATTTCTTTGTCGGAGATTGCATTTTATTTCACTGTCCTACATTATTCCCACCGTAAACCTACGAAAACAGCGCTAAGGGTAGAAAATAAGTGGGATTTTCGTGATCAGGTCATCGAATAACCCCCTAGAGAGAGGTCCACGCTAGAATTTCTAATGAATGCGAGTTCAATCCCGAACTTTATAAATCTGTATTTTTCTCGTTTCTCTTCAGTTGCCTGCACACTTTCCAGCGTTCTTTATCTCACTGCTCCCCAACTATCGTCAATGGGGAAACGCACTATAGAACTTACGCTGTTGATACTTCTAGAAGACCATACATGGTGCTTCTCGCTAGACAGTGAAAAAAAAAACACGTTGAATCATGCTGTACTAGACGAAATGAAAAGGTATATACATACAGCTTGGATGCTTGCCGTTTAGTGTATGTGTTGCGAGTTTCTGCACCATTGCTTAGCGCTCGTCGTTTTTGTACCAGATTGTAACGCTCCTGTGAACATCCTTCTCTCTCTTGTGTTCCTCACCGCTTCTGTATGTTGCATTCAATCCTTTTTTTTATTTTTTGATTTTCGATTCTTCAACTTCCTTCAGGTATTTAGAAAAGTAAAATAACACCTTTATCTTGACATCCTCTCCCTATCTGGATTTGTTTGATCGTTCAAACGGGCATTTCCACATGATTGGTAAGATTGCGAGTATTAATGTAAAGGACCACTTGCTTTTGTTATATCCCACAAAGTTGTTCGCCTACCATGTTAAGGTTTAGACTTCCAGTTCTGGCTGCCGATAACGAGATGTCTCGGCTGGCCTCAGAACCAGTTTTTTTCATGGCTGCTAGCAGTTTGCACACCATTTGATGGTGTTCCTCTATTACGCGCAAGCAGACCCCATCGTAGAATTTCCTCCATTCGTTACGATTACTCTTGTAAACGTCCGCTGAAACTGGATTCTAGGAGTGTGATATTGTTGAAAACGACAAGAGGTGTTCCCACCTTGCCGGAGAGGTACTATTTTGCCTCATTTCTATCAATTTCTGCCCTCTTCTTGTTCTCTGTTCTCCTACTTTCTGTTTTTTGTTTGTTCGGACAGAATACAGTATATGAGAACGCTCAATGGGAGGTGAATTGATGCTTGTGAAGGTTTTGGTGCTAGCTTTTTGATAAAGATGCTTCACGAACACATCAATAAACCTTTTATCTGAACAGCACTGCTGGCTGATTTATCTGCATCGATTCCGCACGAGAAGTTCTAGCACCCATGCATCAAAAACCCACCTTTAAAGGTACAACTTCTCTTGTAGTACATAATACGACCAAAGTCCTTGTTTTAGCCGTACTCTGATTTATTTGCTCTAACAATTTATCTGAACTTTAGTATTGTCTCTTCATGCTTATCCCATTACTTGTTTGTTTTCAGATTTCTTTTCATAATTTACAGAATGCTGGGAACGTCACCAATTGTAGGCGTTTGGTCTTGCTGTGTAAAATGTAGCCTATAGTGTAGCTCAATTTGACTAGTGCTTACATTGGTGACTGGAGCGTCAACGGATTATATCTATCATTCATTTTCAAGCCAGTGGACTATTTCTCCGAAACTTTGCCATTTGCTTATCAATCCCCCCACTAACTAGGGAGTTCTCAAAATTTCACACCTACCAGGTATAGTTTACCTTTCCCAAAAAAGGCTTTCTTTTTCTAAATTTAGGTAGCTTTGTCTTGCTGACCGTATTCTTACTTTGAAAATCGAAACGGCATTTCTCTACGAGTATTCCATCCAATCAACGGTGCCCCCGGAGAAAAATTTGGTGACATTGAAAAGGAGACATAACCTTGAGCTACTCATTTAAAAATAAACTACGTGAAACACCTAGACGGTTTTTCTTTATATTTCCAATCTTCTCAAAGGGTTTTGCATTAAATGTATTTCAAGTAAATGTGAAAGGGACATCATCAGCGAAATCCTACTATATTAAAAGATTTGGTCGCTAATTCCCGAGAACGCGTCTGTTACTGCGCGTCGACTCTTAGCGCATTGTCGATACGCAGTGTTGTGACGAGCCTTTTAAAAAAGGGGCCTCTGGCCTAAATTTCCACATTGTGCGCTTTTTTCGTCCTAGATCTTCATCTTCCTTGTTATAGGGTGGAACTTCCCTAAGGGCCGGCGTAGGTTTTAGGCTACTTCGCACCTGGGATTATCGATTCGTTTATCGATTATATCGATTTTATTGATTTTTCGCTAATTTTGCCCCGGGCGCGGCGAAGACATGTCTACTAGGGCATGTCAATACGCTGAACACGAATATGATAACCGTTTCGTACGGCACTATCGATTTATCGATTTTATTGGTTTTTCGCTAATTTTGCCCCGGGCGAGGTGAAGACATGGCTACTGGGGTATGTTAATACGCTGAATACGAATATGACAACCGTTTCGTACGACACTATCGATTTATCGATTTTATTGATTTTTCGCTAATTTTGCCCCGGGCGCGGCGAAGACATGTCTGCTGGGGTATGTCAATACGCTGAACACGAATATGATAACCGTTTCGTACGACACTATCGATTTATCGATTTTATTGATTTTTCGCTAATTTTGCCCCGGGCGCGGCGAAGACATGTCTGCTGGGGTATGTCAATACGCTGAACACGAATATGATAACCGTTTCGTACGGCGCTATCGATTTTATTGATTTTTCGCTAATTTTGCCCCGGGCGCGGCGAAGACATGTCTACTGGGGTATGTCAATACGCTGAACACGAATATGATAACCGTTTCGTACGGCGCTATCGATTTTATTGATTTCTCGCTAATTTTGCCCCGGGCGCGGTGAAGACATGTCTACTGGAGTATGTCAATACGCTGAAGACGAATATGATAACCGTTTCGTACGGCGCTATCGATTTTATTGATTTTTCGCTAATTTTGCCCCGGGCGCGGTGAAGACATGGCTACTAAGGTATGTTAATACGCTGAACACGAATATGACAACCGTTTCGTACGGCACTATCGATTTATCGATTTTATTGATTTTTCGCTAATTTTGCCCCGGGCGCGGTGAAGACATCGCTGCTGGGGTATGTCAATACAATGAACACGAATATGACAACCGTTTCGTACGGCACTATCGATTTATCGATTTTATTGATTTTTTGGTATTAATGCTCACAGGTCAATGAAACCGTGTCTTCTGGGATTTTTCGAAACTTTCAGCGTAAATATGGGAAGCATTTTAGAAGAATTTACCAGCCAAACAACTTTACCTTACTTTTGAGGGAAGGGGACGGAATGAAGAAGTGTCATTTAGGCTGATCACTAAGTGATGAATATCTCGATAGGTTTCTTTTGGCTCAACAAATGTTGGCATCAGATTCAAATAGCCGGGAGAAACAGAGGACCCGAGCAAAGCCGGGTACACCGTCCAGTAATAAATATTCAAAAAATAATGATGAAACTAAACAACTGGATTTAAAGAATCAAACAGATATGATTTTTTAAATTCAGCAAGCCATTCTCAGGGGGGGAGGCTTCCTGCAAATCCTATTTGGAGCCCAATAATCCTAATAATGTCGATTAACGTTTCACCAAAATCCTAGCACATGGTTTTGTTTCCTGTCATGGTTTTGAAACGAAGTGGTAGCGTTTCCTGTCATGGTTTTGAAACGAAGTGGTGGTAAACATGCGCCGGTCTCAGGTAAAGAGACACACGGGCCCATTGGTCGGAATTTTCCTGTGGGTTCAGCTAGCTGGGCCAGTGGTAAAGTAGCGCTGGTCCCATCTAAGGTGCACACGGGTGCATTCGTCAGGGCTTTCCCTTGGGTTCGACTGTGCCAGTGGTAAACATGTGCTGGTCTCAGGTAAAGGGGCACACGGGTCCGTTGGTCAGAACTTTCCCGCCATTGGTAAAGAGGTTCTGGTCTGTGGTAAAGAGGCACACGGGTCGTTGGTCAGCACTTTGCCTTGGGTTCGACTGGGCTAATGGTAAAAAGGCGCCGGTCTCAGGTAAAGGGGCACAAAGGTCCATGGTCAGAATTTCCCCGCCAGTGGTAAACAGGTGCTGGTCTCTGGTGAAGGGGCACACGGGTCGTTGCTCAGCTCTTTCCCTTGGGTTCGACTGGGCTAATGGTAAAAAGACGCTGGTCTGAAGTAAAGGGACACAAGGGTCCGTTGGTCAGCATTTTCCCTTGGGTTTGACTGGGCCAGTGGTAAACATGCGTTGGTGTCAGGTTAAGGGGCACACGAGTCCGTTGCTCAGAATTTTTTTTTTGGATCGACTGGGCCAGTGGTAAAGTAGCGCTGGTCCTCTCTAAGCTGCGCACGGGTCCGTTGGTCAGGATTTTAACCTTGACTGCGATTGTCAGCAGCAAAATTGCGCCGGGCTCAGATAAAGGGGCACACTTGTCGCGCCAGTTTCAGGTAAAGGGGCACACGGGTCCGTTGGTCAGAATTTTTCCGCCAGTGGTAAACAGTTGCTGGTCTCTGGTAAAGGGGAACATGGGTTGTTGGTCAGCATTTTCCCTTGGGTTCGACTGGGCCAATGATAAACAGGCGTCGGTCTCAGGAAAAAGACCACGCGGGTCTATTGGTCAGGACTTTCCCTTGGGTTCGACTGGGCCAGTGGTAAACAGGCGCCGCTCTCAGGTAAAGGGGCACACTGGTCCGTTGGTCAGGACTTTCCCTTGGGTTCAACTGGGCCAGTGGCAAACATGTGCTGGTCTCAGGTAAAGGGGCACACGGGTCCGTTGGTCAGAATTTTTCCGCCAGTGGTAAACAGTTGCTGGTCTCTGGTAAAGGGGAACATGGGTTGTTGGTCAGCATTTTCCTTTGGGTTCGACTGGGCCAATGATAAACAGGCGTCGGTCTCAGGAAAAGGACCACACGGGTCTATTGGTCAGGACTTTCCCTTGGGTTCGACTGGGCCAGTGGTAAACAGGCGCCGCTCTCAGGTAAAGATGCACACGTGTCCGTTGGTCAGGACTTTCCCTTGGGTTCAACTGGGCCAGTGGCAAACATGTGCTGGTTTCAGGTAAAGGGGCACACGGGTCCGTTGGTCAGAACTTTCCCGCCAGTGGTAAAGAGGTTCTGGTCTGTGGTAAAGAGGCACACGGGTCGTTGGTCAGCACTTTGCCTTGGGTTCGACTGGGCTAATGGGAAAAAGGCGTTGGTCTCAGGTAAAGCGGCACAAATGTCCGTTGGTCAGGACTTTCCCTTGAGTTTGACTGGGCCAGTGGTAAATAGGTGCTGGTCTTAGGTAAAGGCGCACACGTGTCCACTGGTCAGAACTTTCCCTTGGGTTCAACTGGGCCAGTGGTAAACAGGCGTTGGTCTCAGGTTAACGGGCGCACGAGTCTGTTGCTCGAAATTTTTTTTTTGGGATCGACTGGGCCAGTGGTAAAGTAGCGCTGGTCCCCGCTAAGCTGCGCACGGGTCCGTTGGTCAGGATTTTCCCTTGACTGCGATGCCCTCAGCAGCAAAATTGAGTCGGGCTCAGATAAGGGGCACACTTGTCGCGTCAGTCTCAGGTAAAGGGGCACACGGGTCCATTGGTCAGAATTTTCCCGCCAGTGTTAAACAGGTGCTGGTCTCTGGTAAAGGGGCACACGTGTCGCGCCGGTCTCAGGTAAAGGGGCAAAAGAGTCCGTTTGTCAGGATTTTCCCTTGGGTTCGACTGGGCCAATGATAAACAGGTGCTGGTCTCAGGTTGAGGGGCACACGGGTCCGTTGGTCAGGATTTTCCCTTGACTGCGACGCTGTCAGCAGCAAAGTTGCGCCGGTGTCAGATAAAGGGGCACACTTGTCGCGCCGGTCTCAGGTAAAGCGGCACACATGTACACATGTCCACTGGTCGGTATTTTCTGTTGGGTTCGACTGGGCCAGTAGTGAAGTGGCGAGGAGTTCGGCTGGCTGGCTCAGTGTCAAAACGGTGTTGGCTTCAGGCAAAAGGGAGACGTGTTCGTTGGTCGTCAAAAAAAGAAGGTCGTGGTTGTGGAAAATTTCAATTTTTTGACTTTTGAAGGCATTTTGTGACTCCTCGACAAGCTGTTTGCCACTGTTTAGTTTCAGTTTCTCAAAATCTAGTTTTATTCAGACAGGTGTTGAGGCTGAATGAAGTGCTCAATTAGGTTTGTTTGCAGACAGTCTACTCGAACTCTAATACCAACACTGATAAAATGCGGTGAAACTTTGAGCCAAGGAACTCACGGGGCCGCTATCTCGCGCAAAAGCCTAGACAATAATTTGCGCACCCACCCCATGTATCTCGCCAACCCCGTCGATTACCTTGCTTTCCAGAAGCTTTGGCAAACACCTAGACAGTAACTTGCGCACTCACCCAATGCATCCCGCCAACCTTGTGAACTACCTCCCTTTCCAGAAACTCAGGCAAAAGCCTAGACAGTAACTTGCGCACCCACCCCATGTGTCCCGCCAACCGCCAACCCCATGGATTACCTCCCGTTCAGATCAGGCAAAAGCCCAGACAATAATTTGCGCACCCACCTCATGTATCTCACCAACCTCGTGGATTACCTCGCTTTCCAGAAGCTTTGGCAAACACCTAGACGGTAACTTGCGCACTCACCCAATGTATCTTGCCGACCCTGTGGAGCACCTCCCTTACTAGAAACTCAGATAAAAGCCTAGACAATAATTTACGCACCCATCCCATGTATCCCGCCAACACCGTGGATCACCTCCTCAAGTATCCCACCAATCTCATGGAGCATCTTCGTTTCCTGAGCTTAAGCAAAAAATAACCAAAAACTTATGCTCCTACTCATTTATTCCATCAACCCTGTTGATCATCTCCCTTCCCTAGGTCACGTGAATTTGAATAGTCAGCGAATTCAGTTCATTGCTTCGTAATTTCTTAATCACTTTCTTAATCATCACTTGGAACTTTTTTGGTTTAGTTTAAATGAGCCACGTCGTGTCGGTGAATATCGATGAGGGATGACAAAGATGATTGATGGAAATAGGCGCTCGTGATGCTTATTCTCTTCTCACAATAATTTTTCTTTCAGTTTTTGTTCAAAACTTTGGAAAAGTATAAAGTTTTCAGAATGAGTTCGGTTTGAATTAGAAGGATGGGATAGTCACATACAGTGGTAATGCTGAGGGTGTGTGTATGATTGGCTTACTGAGTTACTGACTGAGTGATTTGTACAATACAAAATCAGTTGTGTTCTGTATTTTACGCGGTCCTTGGTATGCTCGCTGCTTGCGAAAGACAGAGATGGAAAGAACAAAACAAATTGATCCATGGATTCTGTCAGTTATCTTCTCTCATTCGCTACGCTACGTGCTCTTTTTGGACTGAATAATGTTATAGCTATACATATACAGTTGTGAGATAGTGTAGCTCGAGTTGAGGACGTGAATCTCACACAACCTGTTGGCGCGCACGAAAAACCACAGCGAGCCAATACTTTCACACTTTGGAAATTAGCACAGTAACGTGGCTTACGGGGCCACTAGTGATGTTAAACGGATACTGTAGGCGTAAAGATTTAGTCTAATGTTAAGCTCGCTCTTGTGTCGCCCCTGTCACTCGAACACTGACTAGATAGATGGATAGAGGATAGAGGATTGAGGACCTATTTATGGACGTATCGTTCCATGGATTACTTACTACTTTAACAACCGAAAAAAAACGAACCTGCGTCGTTTTCTTTGCGTAATTTTTTGCCCAGTTGATGGTTCAAGCTCACTGTCCTGTAGTTCTTGTGTCTACCCTATGTCACAAAGGTTGCTAGAAAGGGCCCACATTTGGATGGATCACATTTTTTGCACGGAGTGCTCACCGGCCATTTCACACGTTTGTTAAAGTTTCCTTTAGTAGTAAATCTCGGTTTACACGTTTTTCTAGAAGGTTCTGGTTCCGCCGTGATAAGATGTGAGCGTTGTAACAGCTGTGAGCACACATTTTTTCAGTTTTCTTCAAACATCGCACTCAAAAAAGTGGAAAGATGTGATTTTTCATTTCTCATGAAGTGTAGTCTTTGATTTTGTTTCAATATATATTAAGAGTCAAGCGCTTAAGTATTCCACGACTTCTGAGATTGTTTGAGAAGCGCTATCGCAACTAGGGTACAATATGATACACCCTCAGGAAATTTTGTTCAGAGAAAATCTTTTCTCTTTCAAGTACTGTGTTTCACGTAATTTTCCCGTGCTGGAGCTTTTAAGCGCTGCACATGAACTTGGATTAGTTTCCTCATTTTTTTTCTATTTTTCTATTATTTATGAAGTCAGCTGGTTTTTACTTGACGAGAACTGTTTCATTCATCTTATTTGATAGCCCACAATGTTTTTGAAATCTGATTTTGCCTGTTTTGGTTGTGATACGCATTCACCACCGTAATCCTTATGCGACGTGTACTAGCACGTAGACGATTGGGCAGTGCCCATTCGTGTGGCACTGGCATTATTCGCTCCCTCCGCTAAACATCGACCGGTGTAGCTCTATTGCAGAACACCTCCAATCATGGGTGACGATCCTTGCGAGTGTCTTTTCAATCATGAGGCCGCTATGAGACGATTGCTATCACTGGTGGGTGACGTTGTTGCTTTTTCAATCAGGGAAGGATTGTTACGAACATTACCTGCCCATTACTGCGGCTATGTGGTTCTGGTTATTGCTCTTACCTAATAGTAGTGAAGCTTAATAAGAGTGAACATGAGTTGTACTCCTGTACATGTTACAGCAGTGAAGAAAAGGGAATAATGTTAGGAAGAACAGGTCAGAGTGACTTCTAACCTTAGTGATCAAGTCCTACTAGTCATAGTTGTGATTTCATCAGTTTCTAGTTATATGCTCAGTAAAAGGCAAAGGAGAAGGTTGTCATAATATCGATCGGGTGTCATCCACGCTCGGTCCGATATGACGAAAGCGCGACCGGAGGCATATACCAATTCATATGCCTTATATCGATGGTATAAATGATCGATTAAACCACATGAAAGAATGGAGACAATACGGACTGGTAGTATTCCGTAGGTTAAATTAGTTGAAGAAGGAGTCATTCAATGTGTATGGAAGGTCTGTCGATCCTTTGGTTCGTGTACATTATGTCGGACTTTTGTCCAAACTCCATATTCTCCCGAATAGTAGACGCATGCATCGAATTAATTATCTACGGAGTCCTTTTCTCTAATTTTATTCTCAGGTTCAGCAGTAGTGACATGCATCACTCATAACTAGAAACGTTTCCACTACTTAAGTAATCTATTCTTTGCCCAGTCAAAGGTATGCAGCAGGTTTGCTAAGGTTTCTTTGACATACAACTGTTCATCGCAGGGTCAGTCGTAGCGTTGGTAAAAATTCGATCACGAAGCGACCCTCCTTGCAGACGAGAAAAATGCACCCCCCCCCCACCACCCCCCCCCCGCCCCCAGAATATTTAATTTTTCTATGTTTTCAGTTATTGCAGTTCAACAACTTTCAAAATATCCGGGAGATAATATACATATTTGAATTCAATTAAATTTCAGAATCAATTTTCCACCTTTCAATTTTAATTTTTATTTTTGAACTCCAAATTTTATCAGTGAAACAGCCACATTTCTATGTCGCACATCTACACACTTATTGTAAGCAATTGGAGTGATGCAGAAGTAGTATTCATGTCTAAACAGGTCCAGGGTTCGATCCCCGCCTTTGAAAGTTGCGCGTAAGTGGTGTTACTTCACTCAGAATTAGAATCGTACACGTGCAGATGTATGGTTGTTTGTCACGAATTTGGAAAGGGTTGGCACGTGACCTGGGAAAATGGCTCGATTGTTCTGCTATCAGGAAGATTTGTGCCTTCTGATGCGTATCTTCTTATTTCAAGAAAGTTGATTTATTAGAGTTAAATTTGGCTGGAAATTCGTTGGTAAAAAGATGAGAAAATTGCCATTTTTATCAACGGATTACCATCGGTTTACCAACGGAATCCCAGGTAACATTGATAGCTGAGAGTTTACGAGAGTATAGAGCTTGACTTCTTCTTTCAGAGTCACATTTAAGATTTTGTCAACTTTTGTATATGCGTTGAGAAAAAAAGCAAAAGAAAACTGATTTTTGACAAGTTCAAGAATGTAGTGTTGATCTGAGGCGAATAAACTCATAATTACTTTGTATGAGGGAAAAGCTTCAATGCATTACAATAGAGGAAGATTTGCTCTTTTTTATGCATAGGGTCGTTTTCATAGAACCTTATTTTGTCAGTTATTAAGTGTCAACATACCTCAAACTTAATAAATTTTGCGGTTGTCTTATGTGGTCTTATCGCTATAAAAAAAATTCCAGTGATCGAGAAGCCCTGATTCTGCATCCTCATGAAGTTTGATTCTGGGAAACCGGCTCCATAGCTTGGGAGCACTACATGATGTCCAGAAGTTCTAGCACACCATCCACGGAATTGCATTTTGAGCTCCATATTTACTGGACCCTGGGAGTCGATTTACAGCCAAATAAAACGCCAAAGCTTGAGAAGAAAATGTTGGAACCCGGGGATTAGTCATGATACTAAAAGAAAAATAGAGTTTTGAAGGGTTTGAAAAACTAGCATCCTGGCGAGGAATCGAACTCGGAGCTCGCTGGTGAAAAACGAACTATCCTACCTTGCTCTTATCATACTACCTTCTTCAGGCGCCCTCTTCATCCCCCCCCCCCGAGGCGGCCCCCTTGGTAAATTTCCATCGTACGCTTGACGCTGATTAGCTGTCATTCTGTGCATTATTTCTTGATCAGAAACGGTTAGCCATTAGTTTGCTTCTTACTTGTCGACCAAGAACCAGTTTCTGAACCTTTATTGTCTTCGACAAACTTAATTAGTTGATTTTGGTGAAATCGTCTCGCGGATAGATCAAATTTTAGAGTATAGAAAAGTGGGCAGTGTTTTTTCCATCAAATAATAAGTTTTTTTTTAATATTGCTGGGAAATCGAGGATAGTAGTACCTGCTGTTGTCCCATCCAAATGTGCGTCTTAAATTTCCGTAGGATGCAGAATTCTTCTATTGTATTCATACTTGTTTGCCTTTGAAAATCTAAGGCTTTACATCTTTTCAGCTACGTGACACTCAGGATTATTGTACGGATTCGGAATGTTTGACCGATGGTGGTCCTACAGCAATCGCCACAAATTCTATCTTGCTATGGACTATGCTCTGGGGTTTCTTGGCTTTAGTTTTATTCTTTCTGCGTCCAAATTCGATGCGGTCAAATCCACAAGGCCTTGGTAAACCTGGACCTAGCAACGATCGTCGCGTGAGTGTTTGGCATAATTAGAAATTTTCGAAAAATATCTCGCCTGTCCCTGTTGCTAGCATTCCTGTCATATGAATGCATTAACCATCCCCAGGTGTGATATTTGCGAACATTTTAGTGTAGCTTTTTTCTTTTTTGAAAGGAAAGCGGGGAGCTTTTTTTCATTAACTCGGGAAAATTACACTAAACCAGGCAACGTTGGAATTCAAATTCTTAGCCACCCTCGAGGGCAGGGGACCTGCTTTTCCTCTGAATCGTCTATCAAAACTTGTCTTGGGCACCATTTTCAAGACATCGTCAATTCAAGCAAAATAATGCCACTTACAGCAGGTGTACTTATTCCAGACGCCGGCCCCCATAGTTTTCGATAAACGATGTACACTTGGTAGGGGTTGTGTCATAATTTTTTTTTAGAAATCGGAATGAGCGTTAGGTGAGATAACAGCACAAACGACGCTGAATTCATGTGACATCGATTTTATCCAGGGGTGGGGTAGTGATGTAATCCGCTGGTGTTCGAGACGGCGTTGGAGTTTGAATTCCTAACTATCTTTAAGAAGAAAATATATTTTAAGTGATCTGTAGAAACTTTTGTATTTTGAAGACTGGCGCCGTGATAAGTAGATGTAGTGCAGTTAGAGACGTTATGAATTCACTAGAGGCACTTTTAATTAGTACTTGGTCCTAATAAGCGCCACAAATAAAGCTAAGTGCAAGACTGCGATCACACATAGTGCTCGAGGTATATATAGCACCTTGCACCGCCGTCGGCCTGAGGTCTTCTTCGGTGTTATGTTTGGACTTTCTTCAGTTTTCAAACCACCTTGTTCCAGTCAGCTGCCGCGAGTGAAATTCAAAAGCAATAGATGTTAGAAATATCTGGCACCTGAATCTTGTTTTCCAAAAATAAGCTTTTGCTAACAATATTATTCGTTTTAAAATAGGTGCGCGGGTAATTTCCGGCCAACTTGTGCATACCCCCCCCCCGCAGTTAAAACATTCTTATGCAACTGCAAGTTTGTTTATGTTGCTATGTCTTGGTACGTTGTGAATGTCTCTCAATTCAGGACAATCAACCGCCTCCGCCCGGAGTCATGTGATTACCACCAAGACCCGACGTTGTGGATACTAAGACTTCAGTGCATCCTTCCCACAAACACTTTGGCCTTGTAAATACACACTCTGTAAATATGGTAACGTCTTCCATGATGCCTTCTGTTTTCTGCTGTATCAATTGGGACAACATTATCGTTTCCGTAATGCATACTGGTTTGATCCTTTAAGATCGCGCGATGCAATTAATCGCATATCGGCTATGATTGGTTGCATTTTCTCTTCTCCTCTTTTTCCCCATGTATTCTTTGCCAGCACTCCTCTTGCTTTTTTGTGAGATTCCACTGTAGATATTCTTTTTTCGTTCCAACAAGTTGGTATCTAGACAACTCATTTCTCACAAACCGGCTAGTCTAGTTACGAATGTGATTCGCTAGATGTAAAGTCCACTTTCGTATAAATTTCTATTCGGTATATACAATAAATCTATGAGGGTGGACGCTTTATCGTTACGCAGTGCATAACACATGCAACACATGTGAATTATTACATATTATTACATTACTATACAAAAAATATATAAGTACAAAAACCATAACCCGATATAAGTGAACAGTCAACGGGACATGCTGAGAATCCTCAGGTGTCGCAAGATCAACGGCTTGGAATTCTAAAGAGGGGGAATTTCTACATGAAATAAGGCGTCACGACTTTGTCTGGAATTTCCCGACGATCTTGTGGTACCGCAGTGAAATACTTCACGTCTCTAGCACCGTCCTCAGCGATCGACAACACTGCCGCCACATTACCGCATCGATAGCAGTAGTTGGGCGCTGAAATGTGTAACATGTAAATTAACAAATGTAAGCGTCAGCTGAGTCGTGCTCGATCTCCACCGAAAAATTCGTGGAGATTAATATGGAATTAATGTTTTTCTTGGAAAAAGTATTTCGCAATGCACGGCTACAGTGCTGATGGCCTAAATGTGGAGCGGCACTGATGGGAAAAATTTATGCAGCTGTAGGGAGCATCAGCAAATTCATGTAGACAATCCTTGATTTCACCAGAATTCTTGATGTGATACCACCAGCCCTGCCGATACTTCGTTTATCAAGGAAAAAAGCACAGTGAGATGATGCCTCTCTTATCTACAGCAACAAATGGTTATTTATAGAAAGAAAAGCTTTTCATTGACTTCACGTATCAACAAAGAACGCTCATTGTTCTCCAGTATCCAGTGTTGACTGGACATCACTTTTACCACTGGTATTTGGGTCACACTCTACCCACAGAGAACTTATCATTAGCGGACAAGTTTACTAGAAAAGCATCATCACTAGAAGAAGACCTATAATGATGTGCGGCTGCAGATCACATGTGGCATAAAATCCCAGATTATGAAGAACTGGCAGAATAACTTACCAGACCAGACGGTGCACAGCTGTTCATTGAATAGGTATCGGAAGCCCTCGTCAACTAGCTGGTGGGAGCGACATATGAGCTCAAGACCATTCGTGTGCAAGAAGTTCTTCGCTACACTCCCACCAAATATCTAGAAGAAAACATTCATGGAACACATAATGACGAACGTTCCACTATGCTGCACGGAAAGGAAAAAAAAACTTACCCAACCAGCACCTCGCTGACTCACAACCCATCCTTCTTCCCCTTCTTCCGGGTCGGACCACATCAGATCACACAGCGGGCCCTAGAAATCATACCTGCTGAGAGTCAGCCATAGCAGCATAATAAAAACGTACGCGTTAGTCAGTATATGAACATGTATACCTTAGTCGGCAGCTCTACAGCTCGGTTCAGGCTTAACATTTTGTCAATGGATTTAACTTCTGGTGACAAACCGCCATGTACGCAAAGAATCGAGTCATCGACGAGCGCACCAACTGGTAAGACATCGAATACCTGCATTGAAGACATTGAGAAATTAGCGACAATTCGGGAGTATACGTCATAATAATAAAAGTCAACTTAGAAAGATCGTGCGCAGAATAAACACAGTCGTTAAATCGACAACATAACGACATGATAAGAGAAGAAAACTGACTTATTTTCCAAGTATTTAAACGGAAAATTTTCTATTGTAGAGATATACAGTCTTTGTCGAAAAGATAGACGGATTACGCGTGTGGTTTCATAGCGTTGCGGCCGCAAAATCGTGACGGGACCTACTGGACCCTCCCACTTAGAACGTACTCTCTCCGCACCCATCGCTCAGGTCCCGCCACGATTCTGCAGCTACCGAATCCGTCTATCTTTTCAAGAAGGATTATATTTGTTGGTTGTGGGGTGGCATGCATGCGCACCGCTCACCCTTCCTCCGTATCGTTATAATTTCTGCCTATCATAGCCAACCATCACCTCTAGCTATCACTGACGTGTCTGCCTTGCTAGAGATAACGATAGAGAAGGGGGGATTAGCGGTGCGAATTCAAGCCATCCCCAGATCTAACAGACCAAACATGGTTCTTCTTCTAGTTCATATCGTTAGAATCAATCATAAAGATTTGCCAGTGATAAATATAAACAAACAAGCGTCTAACAGACAAGGACGTGCGAAAACAAAATTTCAAATCCCGTAAAAGGGAAAGCGAAAATCCACAACGTCCGTAGAACGGAAACCAAAACTTCCTCACATTCCTGCTAGTAAGTCATTAGGCTCTTCTCCTCAAGCATTTGGTAATTATAAACCTCTACCCCTGTCTCAATTCTTCAGTGCAATACTTCGCTCCCTTTGCCTTCGTCCCGTGCACACATTTGATTTTTTTTTAAATTTTCCTTTTTCTATGTTGTTCACGCTTTCTTCTTTTGAAGTCGCTGTTTTTCTGTCAAGTTTCGCCTTCCTTGTATTCCTCAAACTACACTTTAGAATCAACGCCACACCTTGCAGCACCATCTGTAGACGAGGGCGTGACCATATTTCTGCAGACATTCGTCATAAAAACCATAAACAGAAGAGATCTTGCGAGATTCATGATTGCCTCGCAACAGCGTCATTCGATCAGGATATCTGAAAAGTGTTATTGATTGGAAAAATAGAGGGGAACATGCGGCATTCGGCGAATGCCATAATCTGTTTATTCAGAGAGTTTGCCTATATAAACAATAACGGATCGCGTTTTTGCAGTGGTTATTCTTCACAATGAGGCTATTGTCCACACAAATTTCTGATGTAAATATTACGAAATCCATGAAAAGTGCTTGGGGATGAAAACTTCGTTTCGAAATAAATCCGGCCGCACACATGAACACAATAGAGGGACTTCAACTACATATTATTGATTCAAAAAATATGGCTGATTCAGTGGCTTGCCACAACGATATAATAACCGATTATTAAACGCATGCGATGGCCTAAATCTCATCATGGAAGGGAACCCTCACGCACAACCGGGAGTGAAAGGCAAGGGGGGGGGGGGGGGTCAGGTTACCGCAAGTACAAGATGAGTGAATGAATGAGTGAATTAATATTACAAAACCTCAATTCAACGCCGTGGAATTTCTTTTAAAGTGGGTTAGATGAGTTACCTGACGTATCCTAGGCCAAACCTTCGAAAAAAAAAGTCAAGTGAATCCCATCTTTCTTTTTCCATTTTTCTCTAAGCAGAAGTCTTCTACTGGTTATCACTGATTCCTTACTGTTACACTCATTCTTTGTGAAGACTCATATTTTTCTTGGATTCTTGCAACATTTTTGGAACAGAGACCTATGGGACAAAACTTCGAAACAACCGTGTACTGTTTCTGGTTTCATTGCAAATTTTTGTTAGAACGTTCTCTAAACCGATTATCACCGATTATCAATCAACATTCATCAAGCACTCAATCATTCAATCCCTGTTTGAACCACGAGAGCAAGATAAGAAGACCTTTTTTCTGAGATGTAGTCATGTACCAGTGAAAAGCCGAAACAGTGCATTATTGAGCCCCGTCGTCTTATAATTTCTAGCGAATGAGGAGGCGTCCTCGACTTCCACCCATTTACTATCGCTACTACTCATTACTACTTCCCAAGAGCTCGTCACGGTCAATTTTGCAAGTTCAATATAAGATCAAAGTGAAGGAAAAAAAGAAATAAGTAAAGTAGAATTATGACTGAGAGAAGACAATGGCAGATAACAAGGTATAAAGAGGAAAAACTGTCGGCGTATTCGGCCATATAATCAAGTAGTTACTTAGACTGTAGTTTATTCATTATTCTCGAAACCACCTGGTTTCCACGAACCAAATTCCATCTAAAAACACTCTGCAAAAGAGAATTTGTGTCTACAGCGGGGGTCTAAATTTGTCGGCTAAAAGGAAGAGGGGGGAGGGTGCATTTAAGCATCTATCACGTGATCACTAATACAGAGAAAACATTGGGAAAACTTACTTCAGTAATAGAGCAAAAAGGAGTGTAGCAGTTTCCAGACTATAGTATCCACGATCCACATAATCCCCCATGAATATATACTTTGTGTGCGGTACTTCACCACCTTGAATAACAGAAAAAGCTATGCAAACTCATGAGAAGTATTGAATTAAAGAACAGACCAGTTCGAAAGAGTTCAAGAAGGTCGTAAAACTGCCCATGAATATCACCACATATTGTTACAGGAGTCTGAACAGGAACTACGTTTGGCTCGCGCAGAAGACGAGCAATGAGGCTGAAAGCGGGCTTAACTTCATCAAACAGAATCGAAGTTGCTGAAGAACTAACGTACCATGTGCATAGCGAGATCATATCCTCTTCGGGGAGATACTTGCATTCTTTAGCAATAGAAATCCACTCGTCGACATTAACAGAACGTTGGCTAAAGATGCACAAATTCTCGAGGACTAGGCTTAAGCGAGAAACAACAAAAACGATGACGCTGCACCTCTTTTTGCAATGTAAGCTGTCCTCATTGAGCACTTTCCTAATCTCGTCAGGTACTTCATCATCCGAGGGCATGACGGTGTACGTCCGATTTGCGTCAGCATCTCCCATTTTTCAAAACTATTACCACAAGGGTAGGAGGCTAAGCGAAACCTCAAAAAATGGAATTCAAAGATCTACTGATCTACAAAATCCAGATTTTGCAACAATGAACCGAGGGGAAAACATTGACACCGAACACACGGCCCTTTGTTAAAAATCGGTCCATAGCCATAGTAAACAAATTTCATTTCAAAACAACAAAATAAACAACAACGAAGGGGCTAAACTCCTAAACGACTAAGAGCCTTGGGAAGGCTAACAGGAATCAACTAGATGCTAACACAGGGATCAACACAGACATTTACTTTTCGAATGCAGGAATCTTAAAAGAAATAAGATGGGACGTACTCAGAATTGAGCAAATGAATCATCTAAACATTACAGAAACGCAAGATCAAAATCTAAAATCTTCTCGAACACTACAGGTGAAACTATGGAAGCATTTGGAACAGAGCATAGCACAAATTTGGCTTAATGGCAGGCAGGCAGATTACCCATTCCACCTCTCAGCCAACTAAAGATCGTGGATGATTTCGAAAGCCATGAGAAAATACCAAATTTAACACAACAACGAGATGATATGGACGATCTAGGAGAATTTCGTAGCATTTCTGTTCTAGCTGTCCACAACGACTCCTACTTGTGCTGCGCGTATTGGTCGTTCTTTCAAACAGTACCCAATCTTTGAGACGTGCATTATATGTCCTGGTTCAGCCTTCGCATCCTAGTAAAATTCCGAGTTATGACACAACAAAAAGTATAACAAGCAAATTTGTAACTAACCGGCCCTGCTGGAACTTGGAAGACAGCTTCGTGCAGATTAGGGTCAAACTTCTCGCCTAGCGGACTGACAGGAACTAATCCATGCTTCTTAAAGGTTTTGAACAGAACTGTTCGTGTCATGGCTATGCCTTCGTGAAGGTCAACAAGCGTTTTGTCGGCTGTCTTCAACTGTTCTGGCTTCACAGAATCAACTGCAAGGTCTAACACATCAGCAACCTGAAAACGCAGCGCCTTCTCTTTCTACGACAATAATAAGGAAAAAAACTGAAAAGAAGAGAAAACAAGAGAAAACCTCTAGCAAATCCTTGCAGAAACCCTGTATTGCGAAGACTTTTGCCTCCTCAGTCTGCTTGAATCCGCGTTTTCGCACGTTTTCTGTCTCTGCGAGTGATCGCTGATACTTATCCTATAAAAATATCATCAAACTGGAAATTTGCTAATTCCGAAACAGCAAAATTCTTGGAAAGCAAATCCGATTCAGTGCAATTCCAATGTTTTTACCCAGTCTACTTGGTCTTTACTTTAGCTGGTTTAAACTTTGTGAAAAACCTTTGTAATAATGTGAAAAACCTTTGTAATAACCATGCACTAACAATTACTATTGTAGTTTCTAGGAAACCTCCGACAGAAACTCAAAACTATTAACAAAACTTGACAATGCATTTAGTGCTACTAATTATGTCTTAACACATCCACGGCACTGCGCTCAACCGGCTGACACGCGTGGTGCGACATGTGCAACCGCGTGCACAACCGATCGGGCACAAGCACATGCTTGAACGAGCGCATGTGTTCTGCATGGTTTTGCATGCCTAAGGCGTGATGTTGCGAATGGGTTAAATACAATGCCTACGGGTGGGAAAAGTCAAATAGTCCTACAAGGAATGCAGATAGTACGTGACATGAAAATGAACAACTTAAAATTACTGCGCACCTTCCAGTCTAATCCTTCTTTGACTAATAAGTCGTATTCGGCTAACAACGCTTCGAAGGCTGGTGTTGGAACTGCAAAATCTTCTTTTCCCTCTTTCGATGCGGCTTCCTTGACCATATCGAAGAATTCGGCACCTAACGAAAAGGTTATAAAGAGATGTCTAAACAGCCATTGTTGGGTAGAAATGCGCAAAGAGAATTCAGCAAGGACGGATTAATCTTACCAGTGAGGCGTTTCCCATCTGGTTTCTTCAGCTGGAACTTCGGTGCTTCGCCATCCTTTTCCGCATTGTTTGCTGATGTAGAACAGAACGAGATACCAGTTCGCGATGTCGTCTGCAGCCTGAGGATTCTAAAAGGGATCGTCTGATGTTGAAAGAAAGAAAAACAAAGTGAAGAAAGTTATTGTTCCTCGCTTCTTTCAACAAATCCAAAACCTTGCAGGGAAGGATCCAGAAGGGAAGACGTAGGATAGTGTGCGGCACATTTTTTCTTTCGGGATAGAAACTATTCTTCATATTCAAGGTGAGGATGTTCCATGCAGCTCGGGTTTTATCAGATTTATGTGAATTAGAATACTTGAGAACACACAAATGAGTCTTCAGAATGGCATTTCTCACGATTCCTCCATGCTTTCAAAGACGATTTTAATCCAAGAATCAATCATCGGAAATTTTGGAAGAACGAAAAATTATATAGGATTCAGAGAGGATGGATTTCCCACTTCCAACTTCTTCTTCCAGGGATTAAGAAACGGTTCCTCACCCGTGGCCAACGGATCAGCTTCGGAACGTAAAAAAGTTTGTGCAAAAGCGATCACGATCAAGAAGTCGGTGGGTGAAGGCCGTGACCCAGTCGTAGTCAGAACAAAACTGTGAGATCGGTGTTCCGCATTTGGGAACGTAAGCGGCACTGTTCAAAGCTACGGGCTGCGGCTCACTGCCTTCAAGGACCCAGTAGTTTATCTAAAAAGCGACTATAGTTGGGTATTTGTGCACATTTACTTCGTCTTTCGCATGTGAGTTTACCTCTCGCGAGCTGTTAACAGCACAGTTCATTCTTTTCTCTAATGCCTCTCAAACTAAACTTGCTTTTAAAGAACGCCATGGGATTCCTTGTGTCATCGGAATTCATTAAAAATGCGGAGCTTATAACTGAGGTGACGACCAAACGCACAGTAGCCATTAGTATAATGCAATTAAAATGTAAAACTATGAAGAAGAATGAGTGGCGACTAAGCAAAGCGCAGATGATGCAACTCAGTGAATACGACTGGACAGAGTAACGAAAAATGAAGAAAGAAAGGAGAAGGAGACTGGCCTGGTGCTTGCTGTACAGGGGGATGCAAAATTGAACGCCTTCGCTCTGAGTGCAAATCCAACGAGTCGTTTACCCAGCATCCTGAAAAAGCGATATGATGAAAACTGGGGTTGTCGGCCGCAAAACACTGCTAAATGGGTAGCTCTAAAGCCAAAAGCCGACCCGGGGACTTCTAGCACCCGCTGAAAAAAAAATGCAAAAAAGTGGAAAATCTAGGCGTGGAAAAATCGGCTACGGACATTGCGCACGCGACGTCTATTTTACGAGCATGAACGGGTCAGGTTTCCAGCTGAATCTGCAGCTGTTCCAGGCGCGGTTTGGTGTTGTGGTGATGTTGTAAGGTTTTTGAGATTGGCCCTAAAAGAATAAAAAGTAACTGGAATGGAGCTGTTTCAGTTTGACTTAGTTTGCGTGCAACTAATTTCGTTTAAAGTTCAGTACGAGATGGAGCAGTGCGTTTGTGTTTATTTCTCCTAGCAAAAGGTATTTGTTCTCTACTTATGGACATTTCCTTTCCAGAATGACAGTAGATGATGATGATCAAAAGGGATACACCTGGGAGGCGGGCTATGCTGATGGTGGGTGATGTCACGACATTTTTTACTTTCAAAAATTGTCACTTTGCTCTATTCTGACGTGTAATTTCTCAGGTTTGAATATTCGAGAGGTCTTGGAGGAGGATGAAGGAGGTTCCATCGAGAAGTCCATTGCCAAGCTTGTCGCTGAAACGCGGAAGAAGCAGCGGACCCTTGAAAAGCCAGCGAAAATCAGGCTTGGAATTGTGAGTTGATGTTTCGACCATATTAATAGACGTATTTCATGAAGTTAAGTTGAGAACGGATTCAGATGCGATACGTCTACGTCGCAATCGACTGTTCACGATCTATGACAAACAAAGTTATGCCGCCATCTCGATTTTTTGTAACTATGAAGGTATAACCATAGGTTTATGTGTTACATGACTTTTTTATAATACGGCTCCAATGTTTTGGTTTCTCAGATATTGAGTAACTTCCTGGACAAGTTCTTCGAACAAAACCCTATCGCTCAAATAGGACTGATTTTGGTGAAGGACAAAAAAGCCGAACGCTTTGTAAGCTTGACCGGTACGTTCGCTAATAACCATTTTGACGCTTTCTTCCTCGTAATCTCTTTTTCGTGTTTCAGGCAATGTTCGCGCATTGAAGGAAAACCTGAGTTCAATTAATGAAGCCATTTGTAGTGGAGATTTCTCCCTACAAAATGCTTTGCAGCTAGCTCTAACAAATTTGAAGTGAGTGTTTGATTTTTAGATTCTTGAGGTTTCTTCACACCGCACCTAATTTTTTACCCTTCCGGCCTTGTTCTCATTTCTGAAATTAGATTTTCGATTCTTCATATATTGATAGAGTTAGAATACAGATTTTTTGCACTGTAACACTCCTTCATAAAGAGTTTAGAGCGGTGGTACTGTTTCCTAACTATCACAGTTTTGTTACGAAGAGCTCTTAACTGCTCAAACATTTTTTTCGGAAAAGCACACCTTCCTAAATGTTTTTATGTTGGGATCGTAGGCCAACATGGTCAATTACCTGTTTATCTGCTCTGCTGTTGAGCTCGAAGTTCCATTCGTCATCGATATTTGTCAATCCCAACTCTACTGCATATTAGATGTTGCCCTTAAATGTCGATACTTCGCCTATTTTTTCACAGTGACCAAGTTGTTTCCTTAATTTTTTTTTTTTTGAAAATTCTATGGTGCCACTTTCTTCCAACTGTTTCGATGATTTCAGGAGCTTACCCGGTCACGTTTCTCGAGAAATCATTGTTATTATGTCTAGCCTCTCCACTGTTGATCCTGGGAATATTTTCTCCACCTTTGAGGTGCGTACAAGTTACCGAAACACCAACCAAGAATTGTTCCCGACGCTTAGATGTTTCAGATCCTAAGAGGACACAACATCAGATGCTCGGTTATTGGTCTAAGCGCGGAACTCTTTGTGTGCAAGCAGCTAGCGAAAATTACTAATGGTACGCTGCTTTGCACGGGGATCTCACCACAACCTTAAAAATTTCCCTTGAAGGTCGGTATGACGTAGTCCTTGATGCGGACCACATGGAGATGTTGCTGTCGCAACACACCGCTCCTCCTCCTTCTACGAAAGCGGCTGAATGTAACGCTATTCGCGTTGCTTTCCCACCTCACATCAACATCAAAGAACGTTCATTCTGCGTATGGTGAGTGGTTTCCCCTATTATTTTTGGTGTACTTATCCTTTATAAAAAGCGTGTTGATTTTTTCATCATTTTATCTATTTGTTTTGTGTTTATTTACACAAACTCATCTTTCACTGATATGAATAGTTGCCCACTGTTCACTTTTCTTTGCGTGAGGATTCACGCGTTCATTGTTATGCAAGTTGAACTGTTTTCCCTTGCCTATGTGCCTAAGTGCCTAAAAGTATCAGTTTGTATGAGAATGAGCTTTGAAAACAGTCCCAGAGGGTTGAACTAAGTGAAACTGGGACAGGCAAAAAAAATTCTTCTTGTTGGAAATAGCACCGCTTCTCCACTTCTCAAAACTATAACCCCATTATTTCCTCTATTTTTTCGACTGCAACTTCAGTCCAATTTATTCCTTCTAGCCATCCTATGTCTGCTCCGCTTTCGACATCGCGCGGTTTTCTGTGTGAGCAGTGTGGAGCTCGACACTGCTCGCTACCAGCCGAGTGTCGCGTTTGTCGGCTCACTCTTGTCGCTGCCCCGCAGCTGGCTCGTGCCTTCCGACACTTGCTGCCTCTTCCTGCATTCGTTCCTACTCCAGTATCGGAGGGGTTAGTAGCTAATTTTGACTGTAAATTTTCCTCTAAGCCTAATGTTTTTGTGTTTTCAGGGAGTGTATGGCGTGTGAACGTCCTCTAGCTGGAGAAGGTTTCGCATGCAAGTCCTGTGGTGCAATTTTTTGCTTTGACTGTGATATACTTCTTCACGAAAGTCTCCATGTCTGCCCTAATTGTGTCTAGTTAGAAATCTGTGATGGTCACATTAATAACAACGTGAATATAGGACACTTCTTTAATGTCCGCCGAGCTAAAAAAGAGAAAGCGAAGGCGTTTTGGACTTACGAAAAGGTGGAAGAATCCTCTCGTCACCCTTCAACTTGGAGGCGCAGCTGGCTTTGAAAGAGGAAATCCATAGCGTTTTTGAATGTACTTCTTCCATGCTTTAAGCACCTTTGTTGGCAGCTTGTCACCTTTTTGTTTCTAGATTATTTTTTGAAATCATTTCTGCTATCTTTTTAAGTTGCTGTACTTTTTGCACTGGTATTTCAACTTTACGAGTATTATTTTCCAGCTATTGCTTAGTGGAGATCAGAGTTGTGAGGTTTCGAATGAAGAGTTTATTCAAAGCAGTTCTAATATTCGTATTTCTGTGCAAACTGAACATAACCTCCTGAAGGCTGTGGAAGAATAACTCGTTTGTAGTTTCTTTGAAATGATTTCCCACAGGTAGAAGTATCACTGCCACTCATATGTATGTACCAGTGGCGGACGCAGAAAGTGGGCGGGAGGGGGCGTGGGAAGAATTGGGGTCTCCGCCGTTTTGGGGACCCAGACGGAAAATAAAATTAATAAAAATATTAATTAAAATAATAAAAATTATATTAAAAATAACAAATAATACCCTGTAAGAATGAATGCCGCTTCTAGGGAAGAACCACAGTATTCTATTAAAATCTGTCGACATATGGAATATGTTGCTTTTTGCTCACAATCAGCAAAACCGATCCGGCAAAATCGCTCTGGTTTGGGCATTAGAGAACTTTTTGGCAGAAATTGCAAAGATAAAACAGCATCAAGAGCAGGGGTGTGCGGAATTTTCCGTTTTCCGTTCTACGCTTTCCGTTTTCCGCGCATTTTTGGCCTTCCGTTTTACGTTTTAGGGGTATTTGGTCAGAAAACGGAAAATCCCGGAAAATTATTAGGTAGGGAGATCATTGTTTTCGGCGTACTTCACTATCATAAGGGATGTTTTGATACGCAATGTAAAGTGCTTACGCGCAATCGGCGGAAAATTTTCGAGCGCGCCCAACATGCGGCGCGTGCGCGGCGAGGCTCTCTTGTGGCAGCGGTCCGCTGTCGTTCATCAGATTTTTGGCCCAGGTGAGTGTTTTTCCTTCATTTTTTTTCCTTGATTGAAGTTTGTCTGAAGGTGTGAGGCCTGTGGCTGACCGATGTCGACCGGACGTCCCTGCATGCCTCGTAAAAACAATAAAAACAAGTATTTGGGGCATGCACGGGGAAAACGTGCAAAATATGAGGCATGCGGGGCCGTCCGGTCGATATCGGTCAGCCACAGGCCTCACAGCTTCAGATAAACTTCAGTTAATGAAAAGAAGGAAAGAAAAACACTCACCAGGCTCAAGAATCTGATGAATGACTGGGGACCGCTGCCACAAGAGAGCCTCGCCGCGCACGCGCCGCATGTTGGGCGCGCTCGAAAAGTTTCCGCCGATTACGCGTAAGGACTTAGGTGACTTCACAGCAACGGCGCCAAAATTGACATCAAACGCCAATTACGAAATTCGAACTAAATATTTTGTTTGACTTTTTTCAAAGTAAGCTAATACTTTGCAATAAAAATGGTGAGCAGACTTCGCTCAATAAAGAATTGACCACTAAATTGAGAAGCTGTGGCAGCTATGGGGTATTATCACCCAGCCCGGATGCGCTGCGAATTATAGTCTTTTTCTGGCGAGTCTTTCAATGCAGTGTGAGGTGAGCAGGGGAATGGATCTGCCTGAATCGGAAGTAGTGAAGACCACTGATTGAAAATGCTTAACAAGTTCAGATTTACTCGTTGAATGTAGATGAACTACACATTGACTGTGCAGACGACTAGCGAGGGAGTGGAATCAAAGAGCTGCTCTTGTGCTGAATCCAGACAATTGGTCATGTGATTTAGAAATGCCAGCTGACTTTTGTTATTCAAAGTGTATGCCCCGGGAATGCACCGCGCTCAAAATTATGACTATCAGTCTGATTACGGTCCATGAAACGATTCACGTAACGGTTGGTCTCACTTTATTCACCGCCACTATTTGTGCGGCATGCTACTGACTGGTTGGTTCACAACATGAGCTTATCGCCCATGAGCTGGTTAATTAACACGGTTTTCAACAAAACTACAATTAGAGCTGCTAATTTCAGATTTACTAACCCTAGTCATCGTTTCTGGTAACTGCGTCTCGTTCGTCTCCAACGAAACTTCTCAGGTGAGCGGTTCTAAAGCTGAACCTTGAGAACAGCCATCCTTGCCAGTTTCAAAGGGGAGGTGTTGATAGGAAGAAAAGCTCATTTACCCTTTTAACTTCATTATGCTGAGTTTACTCTCCTTTTTGAGATTCTTGTAAAACTGAAGTCGTCAGAAGAGGGTGACCACAACGGTGTCAGTCATTCCTTCTAAGAGTGTCGGAAAAGCCGTTTTTAGGCGCTATCCTTCGAGGGCTGTCAGGGTCAAGGCTCCGGTGTGATTCTGGACTTTTGCCAAAGCTCATACTGCTCCGGGGCGATGGGCGTGGTTCCCGGGTAGAATGGTGCGATCGAGATCTGCGCTTGCTATACTCATACGAATCATTCGCAGGGCTTGGACAGAAAGCCCCTTCGAGATACAACGTTTCTGACCTTTCTAAGAAAGCATGGAGTCTTTTCATACTATGTTCATTGTAGCAACGAGATCCCATCGCCGCAATTCCATTTGCAGAAGCGTCGTAATTCACAACAACATGTTGCTAGTGCACACATCTAGCATAGCTTTGGAAGGTTGGGTTCACGATGTCGCATCGTGAGGATTAGACCAATACGATTGTAGTATGCGCACGTATCAACAAGGGACCATCCGTCTTTGAACGGTTTTCACGTGCGAGATGATCGCATCGCGATGAAGTGTAAACAAAGCTGTGACCGGCGACGCAACGAATGCGAGCACCTCATCTGAGCCATGGCTGCGTCGGAGGCGCGTTTTGGCCAATCATTTACCACATAAGTCTGTCGTACGCATGACGCACGCACGCATCTGTAGTAAGCTGCTCAAATACCCACGGCTTGGGGTTGTCATCGGAATTTAATGGTTTACAATGAATCAAAAGGTGATGGCCGCTATCAGGGCTATGCAAACGGTGCATATTGATTGCCACTGCACATCGCTTCCTATCGCTTGTTACTGGAGCCTCCTCATTTCGCCTGAGTTTTCCTCCGCTGTAGCGATAACGGTATCCTTCGCGAAGGTAGGTAGTGGGTAAAAAAAATGCACGCCCATCGCTTCCCGAAGCCGCTGAAGTTGTGCGACTCCAACATTGTTGAAATGCCACAGAGATCGCCCTGTGGGCGTTTACCTGGCATTTTACATACAAAGTGGTTTCAGAGAGTAGAATAGACATTGTTTCAGGTGTATCGTTGTAATTTCTCCACAACATGTTGTACTCGTGATTTTGTCAATATTCCATTTTCACCATCATCTAGAGTGTAAGCGAATCATTCAATCAATATCGTAACCTCGGAAGTCAACAAGTCTCATCCAGGACATCTCTACTCACCGTCCCCGACACGTGCTTCCCGTTCGAGAAGAAGCTGCCACCTCTGCAGAAGAAACCCATTCACAACAATGCCACCTCCGCCGCCAACACGGCGGTTCCTCGACGTTCATTCGGTCCATCTCGACGTCCATGTGGGAGGAAGCAGCTCCTGAATAACATCTTTCGTCCTATTCAACGGGCATGTCTGAGGAAGCTCTCAAACACCACCATCTTCGCTGCATCGGCTTTTAGAGGTAGAAATATGTTAGAGTTGAACAAAAAAAAAAACAAAAAAAAATCAAAAACTAATTTCAGAACAGTCGATGAGAGCTGTGCGCGAGTTCAAGAAGCTGAGAAGGTTCCACTTTGGCAGGTGAGAAAAGACATGTGAAATGAGGAATCAGTAACATATAGTGCCGGTCAATCACTCTTGCATCACAGGAATCCGACCGTCTGATCTGCCGCGTCGCACCAGCCACGCGGCGCGGCTACGTGTTGTTTCTGGCAGGCAGCGTTTCCCATCGTTTTCATTGTGTTTCCTTCATTCCGAAATGCCTGGGTGGAAACATAAGCAAAACATCAGTACCTGTAACTCCGGGGTAAACTGGAGTTGGGGGGGCCACTCGGTACAAGTCGATGATATGACCTGTCCTACACGTTCTGACTTGTTTGCATTACAGGTAACTACTGTACATTAGGAGAGCTAACAAGTCAGAGCGTTCTGGACATGTCAGCTAACAAGTCTGAACGTGCAGGACAGGTCATTTTATCGACTTATACCAAGTGGCCCCCCCCAACTCCATTTTACCCTAACTCCGAAAAACCGCAGCACCCAGCTTGTCTGCCGCATCGCGTTGATGGTGCGGCGCGGCAGACCAGAAGGGCGGTATTCTGTGATGCAAATGTGATTGAAGGGCACTGCGTGTAGGAAGAGTTCCAGCTAAAGCCATTCCCAAGCATAATTACAATTTTATTAAGAGAAGTACCGGTTGCTGGAATTTGCATGTGTGTCGCTTTCGACTGTGCTCTCATCGCTCTCACATGTGCATTCCTAAACTATGGAGACAACATCAATGAGGAGCAGGAAGACCGAGTGAGCGCCTGGATTTCTTATTACTGCAAAGGTGACCAGAAAAAAATGGTGTAATCTTGAAATCTCGGCAGTTGTGTGTGGAATCCACTTCATCTCCATATTCTTTTAAAAAAGTCAGAATTGACAGACATATATGCTATAAATATGACTCCTGCGAAGGAAAATCAAGGAAACGACAGCTTTTTTGGGACAGTCACAGTCATTCTGATCCGGCCCTAGTTCCATCGCTGCCACCACGCGCGACCGCGACGCAGTGCTGCCGCAGCGCAACCCGCCACGCTGGCCTTCTTGTCTTTTTGGTTATCATGTATGTAGATCTAAACAAGTTAATATGATGGAAGTTCGTGAGATTCAGTTGGAACAAATGTGGTTCGTGTTAAAACATGTAGGACCAGTGAATCACGAAGTGAAACCCGAATCACACTGACGGATGGTTGCGAGGCGCTGCTAGCAGAGGCTAAAATTCAGTCAAGATGAATTCGACTATAGATAGTGAGATTGGGCAGCAAATAAATGTGTGATTTGGCACTGATCTTATCATTTGCATAATACTCTTGATCAAATTTTGTAGTCCTATAGCCTTAGACCCAATCTCGAGCTAATTAGGGGCTGTAGGTGGTATGCATAGAAGCTCCAGTTGTCCGGACCCGCACGACACGCTACATCATGCTATCGGGTCGAAAGTAAGAGGATAGCATTATTTGAATGTGCAGATTCGCAGGCAGTCAGGATGCCAAGATGCGTGCGATGCGGCGCGGCAAGCGGGTCCGGATCGTTGAATTCTCCTATAGGTGCTTTTGCGAGTTCTGCAGTTTACCTCTACACGGCTTTATATTGCTACTTACCATGTCATAGTGATCAAGTAGGTTGTCGTATGTTGTTTGGTTAGTTTCTCCTTTGAAAAGAAGCGGTTTTCCTCATATGCTCTGTACCAGAAAGTTAGAAGGAAAGCTCACTGCAAGAAATATTCTACTGCCCAAATGCTAAAATAAAAATGAGGAAAATAAGATATCTTGGATATTCTTAAAATATTCTTGGATATTCTTTCAGGATGTGGAAGTGTTCGAGAGCTTCGAAAATCTACACGGAAGGCTGATGCGAGAGGTGCAGACTCAAACGCAACCGGAAAAACCGAAGATCCGTGTCGACAAAGCCGTGCAGACGATACCGCAGGACGAGATATCACCAGAAGAACGTCGAGCATCAAGGATGAGCTATCCACATCAGAGCGACTGCTGATCACCTGTAAAACAACTTGTGAAAAGTGTGAAATAAAAAGATTTCTCGCTTTATCCATTGTCCACTGTCGTATTGTGGACTTGTTGTGACTTCCCTGGTGTTAGGTAATTAGTTGTCTGCCAGCTGCTTCTCACTGGCCGCACCAGTGAGAATCTCCTAGCGACCACTTCCACCTAAGCATAGGTCTGCTTTGAGACGAATTTTGCGAAATTCTGCTATGACTCAGTTTCAGGCGAAGGATAGCACCTGTTTCGGGGTGTTCGAAGAAATTATTAGCCACGAGGAGATGAAAATAAGACCTTTCGAAGCACTAGCACTTACGTACATGTTGTCGAAGAAATGAGTTTATTAATTATAACAGGAAATTCAACCAGTATGTACCTAGCACCAGGGGAAAATCCAGCGGTAATGTAAACAATCTGCTGTTATATGTCATAAAAACGCAAAATTTTTACATAAAATGTCCACAGAATCAAGACGTCCTGCTTGATTTCCTCACCTTTCGAAAATATTTCAGTCTACTGAATACGTGTTTTTTACCAGATTATCAGATAAATATAAATTAATCAAATCTTTAATGAGGAAGTTTAAAAATTCTAAAATAATGACCAATTTACCAGCGCAAGCAAGCCTCTTATCTGGACACATTCAAGCTTGAAAGGTTCAGTGATTTCCGTTCGAATTTCAGATGAATTCTGCTTATTCGCCTTAGGCATCCTCATACTCGGGGAATTAACACATTCGCGACAACGCAGATTTTCCGCTCAGGGCCATTTTGGACGGTAAAGCACTTCTGTAGTGTTACTGTGTGTATACTGTAGAAACTGTAGAAAGACCTTTTTCTATCAGAATTCGACCAAAATTTGCAAAGAAGGGTTATTTTACATACAGATTCAGAATATGATATCCATTGTCTACTGTTTCGCATCACTGCGGGGTTACTGTAATCATACTGTAGGAACTGTGGAAAAGGTTTGCATCAGAATTTGCACGAAACTGGGGTCTTTTCACACTCTGATCTCGAATATGGCACCTATCTCGAATATGGATCTCAGATTCGTGTTCAGCATGTCAGAAACCCCACTTGCCAGTTTCACTGAATTTGGTGAACAAACTCCATCTGGAAAAAGCCTACAGCAACCCTACAGTACTGCGCTATGGTACAAAATAAATGTTGAATTCATGCTCAGCATGTCAAATAACCACACTTGCCAAAGTTTCACTGAATTTGGTGAACAAAATGCATCTACAATATGCCTACAGTAACCCAACGATAACGCTACAGTAGCCTTAGAGTACTGCTCTACGGTGCAGGACTGATGGCTTTGTATTCATTTTCAGCACGTCAAGTAACCCCAAATTTCAAATTTGTTGTAGGTGCTGTGAGAAAATACATCAACAGTATCTACAGTATGACTACAATAATCCTACAGTATCGCGGTTACGGCACAAAATGGATGCCATTTCCGTGTTCAGCGGGTAGAATAACCTCTAGGGGCAGAATTTGGGGGAGCTCCACCTGAGAAAAAGGGATAAAACGGATACGACCATCGGTGGGTCGTATTGTCTGTTATGCGTTAAAGGCAGAAGGAGCTGAAATTCTCGACTCTGAGCTGAGCTGCGGGTGGTGAAGTACAGACTCAGCACATCATAAATGTGAAACGAACACAGACAATGATGGCTTACCTGCAGAGAAAATGGAACATTCGTCGCGAACACGCCTGGCCGTGTTCGTGTGCGGACGAGTTTTCCAGGGCGCGAAAGCCATTGCAGCGCGTGGTTTTGGCCGAGTCCCGCCATGAAACCCTGTGAATTGAATGCATTTCGTTTTCCCTTTGCTCCAAACCACGCATCGCAATGCCTTTGCGCCGGGGAAAACTCGTCCGCGCGTGGCCAGGCGTGTTCGCGACGAATGTTCCATTTTCTCTGCAGGTAAGCCATAATTGTCTGTGTTCGTTTCACATTTATGATGTGCTGAGTCTGTACTTCATCACCCACAGCTCAGCTCGGAGTCGAGGATTTCAGCTCCTGCTGCCTTTAAGGCGAAAATCGCCTGTGTAAATACATAGGATAACGCCTCTATTGACCCGCGAAGGCTAACTAACCAACCACGGCACGTTCCATGAAAACCGTCAACAGCTTGCTTGAAATGTGATAGATTTTGAGATTCACGATTGAAAGTTGCCCGATATTTGTGGAAGAAAACGGGTCAGAAGAAATAACGTCTAGTGGCCCGCTCCATCTCAAATACACACCTGAAGACCGTAATACATATTGGTGCCACTTGGCCAGTCTTCACTGTGCAAGGGTTTTGAGACCCATGCTTCTATATTTTTCATACCAGATAAGAACGTTGTTATGACAACTGGAGTTCTCTAGCTCTTGATTGGTTTAGAGTTTTTATTACCTGCCCATTCAAAAGTACATCGTATCTGGATGAAAACGTCCATGTTACCCCAAGATGCAGAGGTCTATGCAAGATTTTGACCCTCTACAAGTGAGAAATGTGAACGCTTCCAGAAGAGCTATGAACAGTAGCCCTGCTTATTTACTTTTACTCACAAAAAGACATATAGCTTTCTACTGTTAGTAAAACACTGACCAGCAAATGAAAATACAGGATAAAATGCCGCGGCTTACAGGCAAAAAAGTGCATTGATGTCAAAAAATTTCTCTTGTAAAACGGCACCTGCACAGGACCATAGAGAAAGATGCAACATCTATTTATGAACCTTTTTTCTGTATTACTCAGACAGCTTCGATGGTATATACATAACAGCTCATGGAATGTTAAATTCTAGTGCTTTTCACCTGAGATCCGAACCCAACTCCTGGTGAAATTCTAGCCATGATATACTGAGAAAAAGTGGCTTGAAGAGATTAGTCGTTTGAATGGGCTTTCCTATACTTAAAGTGGCCACGAAACGTTGAAATTCAGAGCGTTGACATGCATTCATCCTCCCTGACCAAGTTCATCCAACATTTTCTCGGTAGCAGGATTCATGCGCAGTAGACACAATTGGTCTGGCCTCGCACCATGTGTGACGCACCGTCGAAATCTTGGCACTTTGATTGTCTGCGTATCCGCTCATTCCAATGATATGCCGTCATCCTCGTAGTTGATTTTTGATGTGATGCGACAAGCGGTTCTGCGTCCTTGGAGTCTTACACGTTCCTGGTGAGCTTATGCATCTCCATTGGGCCAGAGTGAATAAGTTCAGCGCACATAAGAAGTGTGCTATTCCTAGAAGGCTGTGACAATACAACTTGTCCGTGTAAAACATATTTCATATTGTTAAGGAGCCAATTGTGATGGACACATGCAATTGGTTGGTTTTTGTTACAAAAGATTGGCACCAAACAGGCGTTAGCCAATAGCAGCCAAGAGGCGCCGCCCCGCCCACTTTCTCCGGATAACGCCCCTAATCCTATCACTAACTACGACTTATTAATGCAGGGCAGAAACACCGTATAAACCTGGGGAATGTCAAATGTACATGCATCGCCTGAAAACTTGTCTATTCTGGAGCAAAAGGGCGGTGCGACGCCTCCTGGACGCTTAAAAGTTACTGTTTCAGAGTAGTAGCGTTTGATTTGGATGAAAGAAATGAAGTTACGCGACCAAAATGACTCCAGTTCTGTCAAAATGATGAAAGTGCCATGAAAAATACTCCTATATCAAAGAAAATAATCTAGAAGAAGCCTACGGAGCTTTGGTGCAGACGTTGCACGTTTTTCTCAGAAAACTCGTCCACTAAACGTGGTTACAGGTTACATTCGACGTGAATTTTTCCACTCTCTACAAGCCTTCTTAGAACATCACCTGCTACTTCCCGGATGACTACCTAATTAAACTAATCACATATTTATGAGGTGACACGCATTACGGACATTACGATTACGGACATCTCCTACCACACGCAAAACTGCAGACAAATCCCAACGTGGAGCTGTGGCCGGCTCGGCTCGACGAATGGATCCCCCGATGCGAGGCGTCGGTCGTCCGGAGGCTAAATCCCTCATTACTCGTCCTTCCTCTCCACTACCTACTGAATCATTCATGGCGTTCTAGTTTCGTCTGCATCTCTGCGCACTCCGCGCTGCTCACACTTTCTCGTCACCCGCGAGCCGCCCCTCCGCCGCTCGCGTGCTGCCGGTGGCGTGCTGGCGGTCTGCGCACTCCGTGTCTGCTAGGATCGATCCACCTCCCTCCTACTGTATCGCATGTCTACCTAGCCGCGGGGCCACAACCCCCATACACCATTATCGTGATGTCCTTTGGAATGTTCTGGAAGCGTTGGCTTGGAATTCAGAAGACAACAAGGGTTACAAAGTGTCTTCATTGGAAAAAATATAAAATCTGCTCAATAATCAATCAATCAATTATCGAATCACTTATCAATACATTGAGATTATCTATTTACACATCAAATAAACAAAATAGTAAACAAAATACCCTGCAGACGAGCAAGAACAGCAAGAGATTCCAGGTTATTGGGTGTGAGATCGTGTGCTTACAGCGAGAGAGAAGTGAAGTGAACAATGGCATCTCAATCCAAAAAAAAAAAACGAAGTACCGGAGGATCGATGGCCGGATCGATCGGGGATCAAATCAAATCACGCAACTACCGTACACCGCTGGCCACTACGCAGCGCGGCGCATGTGTCGTTAGAACTTCAACTCCTGCGACAGCGTGGGACCGGTGTGCTGATTCTGATCGAAGTAGCCGGGCAGAGCGGTGAACGGCGGCGGACACTTGCCGCTAGTAGCGGTCTGCATGAGGCGTGGCGCCTGTGGAGCGCCGTTTCGACATCGGAACTGTGACCTGAAATCTCTGTAAAGGATTGATTGAGGTGCTTCTGGTGATGAACAGCTCTAAACTTAGCTGAAATTAGCCATTTTGAGAAATTTAGATGATCATGTGCTGAGTTACAACTTGCCCCGCCCATAAAATTTACACTGGTAGCAAGCATGGTTGATACATGAGTTGGTCTCAGTTAAAATCCTTACGCGCAATCGGCGGAAAAATTTCGGGCGTGCCCAGCATGCGGCGCGTGCGCGGCGCGGCCCTCTTGTGACAGCGATCCCCAGTCGTTCGTCAGATTCTTGGCCCGAGTGAGTGTTTTTCTTTCATTTTCTCATTAACTGAAGTTTATCTGAAGCTCTGAGGCCTGCGGCTGACCGATATTGACCGGACGGCCCTGTACTCCTCATATTTTGCACATTTTCCCATGCATGCCCCAAGTGCTCGTTTTTATTGTTTTTATGAGGCATGCGGGGCCGTCCGATCGAGATCGGTCAGCCGCAGGCCTTACACCTTCAGATAAACTTCAATCAAAGAAAAAAAATAAAGGAAATACACTCACCTGGGCCAAAAACCTGACAAATGACGGGGGACCGCTGCCACAAGAGGGCCGCGCCGCGCACGCGCCCCATAATGTGCGCGCTCGAAAATTTTCCGCCGATTGCGCGTAAGGACTTTAATCTTTCCTTATTCCGCTTTGCGTACGTGAGCGAGGTTTTCGTAAAATTGCATCTTTTCAATCGTACTGTGAGGCAGACGACCATGCACTGGGTAGTAACTGACTCCGCCCACGACAACTGGACCAGACGCATTAAGGTACGAATAAAAATTGATTCCAGCAAGATTTCCTCTCATATTCGGTTTCTAGTGGAAGAAAAAAAAAATAAAAATAAGATAAATTTTAGTGAGAGTGCATTATTTTCAGTAAGAATAGCAGGCCGGATAACCATGCACGGAACTGCAGCTTGCCCCGCCCATAATATTTGGACCGATCGTAAGGTTTCAAAAACAACGATAGTTGAGTGTTTGTGCCTGGGATCTGCCTTTATTGACTGCCTCTTCAGATGCAGCACTATTTCTCGAGCTCTCTCTTTCTCTAATATGTTCACGGCTACGTTCCCCGGTGAAACAAATTGTAGTTATGGTGGGAATAGAAACTGATCCCAGTCAGATTTCCTTTCCTTATCGTGGGAAAAGTTTTCGGTGGAAAAAAAAGGAACCAAATCTTCTTAACAATGCGTCATTATAAGAGCACTGTACGTAAGACAACCATGCACTAAAATGCATTTATCTCCGCCCACAATGCATGTCTGCACCAGTCGCACATATGCCTGAAACGTAAATTTATCTCAATTTTAGTGTTCGTCATTCATTTTGGATGCCGAGAGAACATCGACTAAATTCCGCAAGGTTGCGTAATTTCAAGCCTATTACACGTTATACAACCGTGCACGAAGTGGCATCTTGCCCCGCCCACATTATTTGCACCACTCGAAGGTATGTTTGGAATACAAATTGATCTACTGCACCGCATTGTAGTTCACTAGTTGGTTAGTATTTGGGGTTGACGCTCCCATCGCGCAACGTTCACACCAAAAATCTGGAATTTTACGTGATATTGCACAAAAACGAAAGTTACGTAATAATACACCAGTTTTCATTTTTTTTCAGTGAGCGGTCGGTTGCTTTGCGCTCTCTAATTCATTTTTTTTTGCCATTTTTTCTCGAAAATCCGGGGTAAGTCGTGGAATGTTTTAGGACAGTTGTGTTCTCTAAGAGCTTAGCAATTGTTTTAAGAGATCCACAGAAAATCAGAACTTACTACAGGATTATTTCATTTCTTTTCTTAATTACCTCGTGTGAGTACCCCTTGAAGTTTCCAGATAT